>CM070771.1:112055371-112770371 GCA_036346955.1 Dipus sagitta
AAAGAGAGAGAGAAAGAGAGAGCAAGAGAGAGAGCGAGAGCGAGAGAGAGAGAGAGAGAGAGAGAGAGAGGAGAGAATGGTCATGCCAGGACCTCCTGCTACTGCAAACTCCAGATACATGTACCACTTTGTGCATCTGGCTTTATGTGGGTACTGGGCAGTCAGGGTTTGCAAGGAAGCACTTTTAACTGAACCATCTCCCCAGCCCAAGGAGGACAGCATTTTAAAATTTTTTTCATTTAAAATTATTATTAAGAACATATTTTGTATGGATACATCATGTGTTAGTACCATCTTTACCCTCCTCCCTGCCCCCATTCTGCTCTGGGCACTCCTCAGTGGGGTTGCTGGTATTCCCTATGGGGTTGTGGGTTACATGTTGTGGGAGCAGCAGTCATTTATTGGGGAGACGATGCCTTTGGGCATGACATCCCACCCTGTAGCTCTTAAAAGCTTTTTGTCCCCTCTTCCACAAAATTCTCTGAGCCTTGGTGGGTGTGCTTTAAGTCTACTTCAGTGATAAGCTCTTAGGAGCCTCTGGATTTCTGCTTTGGTATGTCTCCTTAGCATCTGTCTCCTTCATTCTGGTGCTGCTTGTCAGGTTTACCATTGAAGCAACAATCTTGCTCATCTCCCCACTTCCTCTGTGGTTTCACCAGGGTCTTGACTGAGATGTGAGAGGCAGTTTATTTTCTCAGGTCTTGCTACATTCTGAAAAAGAACAAAAGATTCTCCAACAAAGAGTAAAGTCAAGCATAGGATAAATTAGATAAGCATTATTAATTTAGGAAGAGTTTGATGGATGGAGGCCCTCTTTTAGCCAAAGACTAGTGGGAGCTTGACATTGGAGGGCATAATCTTTGTCTCCATAGGATTCAGCCCTGGTTCCAAGTTCCAGATATAGGTTCCTTTCCACTGAGTGGATCTCTTAGCCAATTAGAAAGCCATTGATTACCTACAAAGGCTGTGTGCCACTAATTGCACTGGTGTGTACTTCTTGTCAGGCTGGTTGTTTCTGAGTAGATTAGACATCCTGGTGGTCACACCATTGTTGACAACTTTACCCCAGTAGCTCATGTAGCACTTTGCAGCACTAGACAGGCTAACTGTCTGGGGACTGGCTCTGTTCTGGATTCTAGCTAGGTTTCTCCATGTTCTGCGCCAGCAACACATGATGTCTTCAGCAATAGGGTCTTACCTTTTAACCTCAGGTGAGTAATCAAGTGCTTTGACAGAAGCCTGTCTTGTTTCAGGGGACCTCATAGGTCTCTCTGATCAGCAGCTCATTGTGGATAGCACCCATTTCTGGTACTGTGAGTTACAGATCACAGCCAAAGTTTTTTAAGGTTAGGCTTCATCCCACCCTCTCCAGGGCCCTTCTTTTCAGGCACTCCCCCTATACTCCTGTTGATGGTTATATCTTTTAGTCTACCTTGAAAGTTTTATAGTATCAGTTCATTTTGGGTTTAGTTTTGTGTTTATTTCCCCCTCACCTCCCCTTCCCCACACCCCAAAGCCTTTCATCCCTGATTGTATGGGCCTCAAGTTGCTTATCCGGTATGCCAGCAACTCAAGTTGATCCAGGTTAGGAACCACAGATGAGTGAGAACATGTGGCATTTGTCTTTCTGTGATTGTGTGTGTTTGCTGAGTGTGACCCATCCATTTCCTACAGATTTCATTGTATCACCTTTTCTCACTGCTGACTAGAATTCCATTGTGTAAATGTATAACAGCTTCATTATCCGATTGTCCAATGATGAGCACCTGGGTGCATTCCAGTTCTTAGCCATTATGAATTGAGCAGCTATAAATATGGCTGAGCAAATATTTCTATAGTGAAGTATGGAGCATTCAAGGTAAATGCCCAGTAAGACGATAACTGGGTCCATTGGTAGTTCTATATTAATCTTTTCCTGGAATCTCCTTATTGATTTCCATAGTGGTTGTACAAGTTTGCATTCCCACCAACAGTGAATGAGGGTTCCTCTTTCTCCACATCTTCACCAACATTTGTTGTCATTTGATTTTTTAATGATTGTCATCCTTAGTGGAGTGAGGTGAATCTCATACTTTATTTATTTATTTTTTTGGTTTTTCGAGGTAGGGTCTCACTCTATCCCAGGCTGACCTGGACCTCACTATGGAGTCTCAGGGTGGCCTCGAAGTGATCCTCCTACCTCTGCCTCCCAAGTGCTGGGATTAAAGGTGTGTGCCACCATGTCCGGCTGGAATCTCATACTTTTTAAATTTGCATTTCTCTGATGGTTAGGGATGTTGAACACTTTCGTAAGTGTGTGCTAGCCATTTGTATTTTTTCCTCTGGGAACTCCTTATTCAGTTCTCTACCCCATTTTTTTCAGTGGGCTGTTTGATTTTTTTATTGTTTACTTTTTTGAGTTCTTTGTAGATTCTACATATTAGGCCTCTGTCAGTGGTATAGCTGGTGACAATTTTCTCCCATTCTGTGGGTAATCTATTGGCTCTGCTTATGTTTCTCTGTGCAATAGCATTTTAGCTTCATAACATCCCCTTGGTTGAGATATTGTTAATTTCTTGGATATTTTTTCAAGAAGTCCTTTCCCCACTCTTATATCATGGAGAGTTCCTCCAATTTTTCTTCTGGTACTTGAAGAGTTTCAGGTCTTATATTGAGGTTTTTAACTTACTTGGAGTTGATTTTTGTGTATGGTTAGATGAATGGATCTAGCTTCATTTTTCTACATGTGGTTATCTAATTTGTCCAGAACCATTTGTTGAAGATGCCTGTCTTCTCTCCAGTGTACATTAATGGCACCTTTGTCAAAGATCAAGTAGCTATAGCTCCTTATCTAAGGTCTGGGTCTTCAATTCTCTTCTATTGATATATATTTCTGTTTCCATGCTAGTGGCATGCTGTTTTTTTAAAATTATGACTTTACAGTACAGCTTTTGTTTGGGTATGGTGATATCTCCAGAGGTATTTCTTTTGCTGAGGATATATTTGGATATCCAAAATCTGTTGCCATTCCATATGAATTTTGAGATCATTTTTTTCTATCTCTGTGAAGAATGATGCTGGAATTTTTATTGGTATTGCATTAAATCTGTATATTGATTTTGGTAGAATTGTCCATTTTAACAATATTAATTCTACCTATCCAGGAATGTGGGAGGTCTTTCCATCTTTCTAAGTCCTCCTCAATTTATTTCTTAAGTGTTTTTATGTTTTCATTACATAGGTCTTTCACATCCCCGGTTACTGTTATGTGAGTCCTGTGGTATTTAAGCAGATTTAACTAAACAGGTATTTCTTTTTTAGAAAATTAATTATAAACCTTACTGTTTGTACATATTACATATTAGTCATATTCTCACAGCGTTATACTTTTATATCCCTTCTTCCTGGCCCTAATTTCACTGAGTACCTGCCTCAGTGTGATTATTGGTATTCACTGAGATTATGAATGCACCAGTCAGTCTCTGGGCAGGGGAGAGGGATATCTCAGGATACTTCATCCTCACTAATGGCTCTTATCATCTTTTGTCCCCCTCTTCCCAATATTTCCTGAGCCTTGGTGTGCATGTTATAAATTTCATTTAGTGTTAAGCTCTCTGCATCCTCTGAATTTTTGATTTCATGAGTTTTGAATCTCCTCAGTGTCTACCACCATCTCCCTGGAAGAATTTCTTAGATCTTCACTTCTACTATTTGGATTTGTCCGAAGATAAGCCTAAACTGTTAATGGACATTATGTGTACACTGATGTATGTATGTATGTGCTGCTGATGTTTAAAAGGACAGAGGATAATTTCAGGTGTTATTCTCAGGAATGTTGCCTGTATTTATTTATTTATTTGTGAGGAAGAATCTCTCATTGGCCTAGAACTTTCCAAGTAGTGTAGAATGGCTGGCCAGTGAACTATAGGTATTGTGCTATTTCAGCCTCCCCAGTAATAACATCACAAATGTGTGCTACCATGCATGGATTTCAAAAATGTATGAATATTCATATATGTGTGGATACACTTGTGTGTATGTATGCATGTGGAGGTCAAAGATTCACATTGGGTGTCTTCCTTGATCACTTTCCACCTCATTTATTGAGATATGGTCCCTCATTTGAACCTAGAGCTTGCAGATTCAGGAAGTACAAGTAGCCAGCTTGTCCCAGGGATCTCCTGACTCCACCTTCTAAGTGCAAGGACTACAAGCAAATTGCTATACCTGTCTGATATTTATGTGGGTGTTTCACATGCTTGTGTTTCGCTTGCTTGTGTAGCTAGCACTTTACCCACTGAGCCATATCCCCAGCTCCATAGTTTTTGATTTGGTTTAATTCCTTATCAAAATGTTTTGCTGATGGACAAATGCCATTGCTAATAATCTGTAACAAAGATTTGCTTATACCTTTGCAGGTGTCTGGGTAAGGTATTGAGTGACATTCATCACATCTAGGTTTGGATTCTGCTCCTGAGACTTGTCCAGCTTCTCCAGAAGTGACAAAGCTACACAAGGAACATGAGTTGGGGTTGAACCCAGGCTTTCTGCATGCCCTACAATTGCGTGACAGACATGGCCTAAGCTCAAGACGACTAATTTTGAAGAAAGGTTCCAGTCTACATTCTGTGACAACCAACTCATGTGACTTTGAGTAAGGCTTTCAGTAATGCTGAATCTGGTTCCTCATCAGATAATGAGGAATAATGATGACCCTTTGCCTCACCCATAGAAATGAAGTGATAACTCAGTCGGCTAATGAATTTAAATATCATGGAAGTGCAAGAAGCCATTATTGTTTCAAACTATGGCTATAATTTTGTAGCTCCAACTCATGCACAGAACAACATGGGATGGCAAGAAATGTGACTAAATTTATCTTCATGTCAAGGGAAGACTACTTGTTTAATTTCCTGTTCAGACTGTGCATAGGCATGTCTGTTCTTTAGCTATGAAGAGCCCTCAGGACAGAGACAATGTACAAGGAAACACATAATTTGGCTGAAACAGTGAATTCTGTCAAATATTGCACCCATGTTTTTAAGTAGAGAGAGCTAATGGAAAACATAGGTATTTACTACTTGGTTTGGTATCAAAGTGTGTGGAAATTTCTGAAACCATGCCTATGGATGTCTCCCACGAAGACATTTGAGCCAGAGGTCCAGGTGAGACCTTGGAATTTGGAGAGAGGTGAGAGCACTGCTGGGTCTGTAAGGTCACCACTGGAGCCCAGTGGGGTGTCATGGCTGCTGTTTCTACTTGGACTTTGCCAGTGATTCCACCTGCACCTGTGAATCTTCATTCGCCATGAGTTCATGCCCTCAGAGCCTATTAGGTGTTGTTCACCTCTGGGCCAGTCTTCTTTTCCTCCTCAGCTTCACCCTAACCAGACCAGGTTCTTGACATTCTTTTGAACAACCCACTCATGACTGATGCTTCCAGATGCTCTGTCAATCAGGAAGACTCCTTTACAGGTCACTTCTCTTGAGACCAGCCTAAATTGCAGCTTCCCAGACACCTTTCCAGACTGGGTAGAAGAGAAATATGAATGCCTGCTACCTTCCTTTTTGGATTTTAGGAATGGGAGGTTCCTAAAACTTTGCTTTAAGAATGAAAGCAATATTTTAGAAGGATTTAGACAAGAATGGGATACAGAATGGGTTCAGCAGATGAGAGAGTAGGTAGAATCAATGACATCAGCTAGAATTTTATTACTTCGGTTTAGATGCATGATGGGAGAATGATGTCATTTCCCATGTGACTGAACTAGATGGTAAGGGGAGTGAAGGACGTGGTAATGAACTGCTTTGGAAGGAACAGTGAATCTGGTTTTAAACATACAATGAATCTGCTCATAACTATCTTTTCAAAGAACAGTGACTCATGACTGCAAATTTCACTGGTATGCAGTGTAGCAGGAGAACCTGAACCAGGGGAGAGAATGATTTGAGGTCTTGACTCTAATCCTCACTACTTGTATATCCTTGCGTCCCTCACTTGTGACTTTCCTGCTTCCATTTCTCCCTTTGAAGAAATGCCTGCTGTATGTGTCACACACTACTTTCTTGGTGTGACTGGGAACATCTCTGAATGTGACCCAGGGAACAGAGCTCTTAGATAATCTCTTCAGTTTATTCATTTCCACCTTTAGGTTCTAGCATGTTGCTCTTGAATTTTCAAGGTTTGGGCCTTGCAGTCAAAGTGCTGGCCTTGGTAATAGATGACACCCAGGGGGCAGCTGTGGCATCAGGATTTTCTATTCAGGCACGGTTTCCCAGAGAGAGGCAGCACACTGCCCTCAACAGAGAACTCTGTTTATCACTTTGGAGATGCAATAAAAATAACAAATGCCCAGAGTAAACCTAATTCACTATGCTACTTAGTATTTGAAATACATAAATATGTCAAGCAAAAGACCTCTAATAGACCCTTTTATCCTGGTAATAGTGTACATATAATTTTCCTCTCATTAGTACAAAAACTACCTAGGGAACCCTTTGCCCATCCTTCATCCATTTAATCTGCATTAGCTTACTTTTACCTTGTGTTTAATCTGCTTTCCCTCAAGGTATTTTGAATAAATCAATAGGAATACATGATTGTTTAATGATTTTTAGAAGAGCTTCCTTCGACCACAGCTGCATGATTTAGAATGACTAATTCCAACTTTTTACAATTGATCCTTCCCTGTGTGGACCATCCATTTCTGCCAGGCCATTGTGAGAGAATTCTATGGCAGATTGCTCCCTATTTGAGGGGCTTCTGGAGGGGATGGCTGCTTGTGCTGGCTGGCTGGCCCCCTCCCTCTCCACCGTTTGATTGAGCATCACATGGAGGCTCTCTTTCAGCTTCCTGCTCAGCTGCAGCTTCTAGGCAATTTTCTGGCAGATAAAACGTGTCTGATTTCAAAATCTCTTCCTGCACTTTCCTTTAGGCCATATATCCCTGTCCCTGAGAACTGGATGTTCTTTCAAGCACATACAGAATTTTCTGAATATTTTCACAGGCATTGTGCTATCCAAATAGTATCAGTTCATTTGGATGACAGCTGTGCAGGTTATCCTGTGTGTGCACATTATGTGGGGTGTGCGTATGTGTGTTCCTAGGATTCCTATTCTGTTTAGTCACTTGTGGGATTTTGAATTGGGACTCAGAATTGTGCGTCTCAACCTGGTCAGGTCCTTGAATGTTTTGAGGCAGTAGCTCTGAATAGGACTGTGCTTGGAGGAGTAGAGAAAGTTCACCAGCAAAGATGGACAAAGGATCAAGAATCAAGGATGGAGACTTCGTGTCCCTACAGAGCCCACAGAGCAGTTGCCAACTTCCTATCATCTGTCCAGTCCACTGAGCCAGGCTGCCTTCCTTCCTTGGGCATCTCTGGTTCTGAGTTCTAATAACAAACCCTCTCTTATTGAAACAAATGTAGTGCTCCCATTGCTTTAAACAAGGGAATTTTGATCACAAGAGGATAATGTTAATTGAACTCTACAGTGACATGAGTCTTCATTAAAGACGTCAGTCAGCTTAGATTTCTATTTCTAGCAGTTTCATGAAGATATGCTCAGAGACTTTCAAGATCACAGAAAAGTAGGCAAAGAAATTCTATTTAAATTCCCTGAGTCAATGCCCAATATTAGAATGAGAAATAAAATAAAATAGTTGATTCTAAATATTATTATGAATCACATGTATCATAATCATATGTTTTGTCATTATTGGATAACTGCATTTCACCATGGATTTTGGCATTGTATGTCAGTCTATTCTGCCTCTTCAACTTATTATTTCATCTCCCTGAGCTTATTTTCTCATTTACTGTCTGAAATGGGGATGACAACTTCTTCCTCTCAGGGTTGTTATGAGAATTAAGTGGATGACATAAGTCAATTGCTTGGCTCATAGCTGATGTCCATTTAATTAAGCACGGTAAACACTGAGTGCCTCTGATGTATCCCGATCATAATAGCTAAAACTCAAGCAGTTCTCTCTCTCTCTGCCATGTGCTCACCACTCAGCCCCCATGTGCGTACTAGTTCATTTATTTCTGTACCAGCCCATGAGGTATGGGGCACAACTGTAGGTGTTCAGCTCATGGTCTCAGCTCTCGCTCCGCCCACCCCCGTTTTGCTCACCTTTCTTAGTTCTTAACACCTGGCCTCTCTTCTGGCTGGAGCCTGCTGATCCTGCAGATGGGGATAGCAGGAGGGGTAGAACTCACATCTTCACCTACGGCATATCATTAACTGTGCTGCAATTCTGTGGAGGGCTACTTCTGAGGAGCTTCCTCCACATTTTGCAGAGGAAAGCATTGGCGTGTGAGTAGCTGCAGTACTTGTCCAGAGCCAAGCAGGAAATGGGAGCTGAACTGGAAGATCAACTCTGATTTGCTTAATAGCCATGGAACACACGTGCCCATGCTCTCACACACAAATACAGATATGCGCATGTCATATTCACACCATAACATCTACACACAAAGATTTAAAATCATTTTCAGTGAGTTGTGAGCTTTGGGCTTCCATGCTGGGCTTAGGTTGGTGGGAGGTGAGGAAAGGACAGCTACTGAGATAGAAGTGTTTGGGATTCTTCTGTGAAGACTGAGGGACTCTCTCCCAGACCCGTGCACGTGTGGCACTCCAGAATAGGAGGCTGTTTGACGACGGATGACTTCAGCTGGAGGAAGCCTTCACCAAAAGTCAGCTAAACAGGGCTGAAGAGATGGCTCAGCAGTTAAGGTGCTTGCTTGCAAAGCCTGTTGGCCTGGGTTGGATTCCCCAGTACCCACCTAAAGCCAGATGCACAGAGTGATGCAAGAATCTGGAATTCATTTGCAATGGCAGGAGATCCTGGCATGTCCATTCTCTCTCTCTTCTCTTGCATACAAATAAATAATAACCTTTCTTTTTTAAGAAAAAATAAATCTCAGGTGTCCAGTGTGGTGGTGGACGTGTTTAATCCTAGCACTTGGGAGGCAAAGGTAGGGGGATCATGGAGAGCTCAAGGCCAGTCTGGAACAACAGAGTGAGTTCCAGGACAGCCTGGGCTAGCGTGAGACCCTGCCTCAAAAATAACAAAGAGCTCAGGTGAGCACATTTGGTCTCTATTGTATCCTGTCCCAAGCTAGTATGTTCATAGCTATGCAAAGGGAAAGTTCACTGCTGGCTCCCTGCCTCAATGTTTTCCTGAAAGAAATCATTAGGAGGCAGGGTGCTGTTAGGTTTTAGGATGGATGGAGTGCATATTTTTACAAAAGGGAGCCCTTCACACTCCCCAAGCTCAGAGACGGAGTCCAAATGACTCAAGGCAGGCAAATATTATTTCATAATTTTTTAAAGTCCAGGGGCCACATCATGAAATGTGGATCCCTATATTTTAGTAAGAAGTTTTGCCAGATGCTCTCTGGCAAAAAAAAAAAAAAAAAAAGCTAGTGTACTGAGTCAGTATTTGAGGTGAGCAAGCTCCCGGGGTCCACAGATGCTGGCATTTAATATGTGTAATGGGGCATCACAATTTTTAGCAGCCTTTTGGCTGTTCCAGTGTATAAAATATTTATCAGGGTGACAAGTATGAGGATACTTCACAAGAAATAAAAAATTAGAAATGATCCTTGGGATACTTGAGGCCTCTAAAATTCTATGAGAAATTCACATCCTAAAATTATATCCAGTGTAAGAGTTTATGGTCTGCATAGCCCCACCATAAATCACTGTTTTCGTGTCTGATGGGTGTGTAGCATGATTTCTTTTCCCCCTTCTTTGGCTTGGAGTGTGAGGTTCAGAGAGAGAAGAGTTTAATTTTGTATTTTTGACTTTACTTTTACAAGTAAAAAATATTTCTTTGGGTTTGAAGTGAGCATGTGTAATAAGGACACGGCATGGTTAATAGACTATATAAAATGTTCCTGTACACAGAAGCATGCATGGCTGGGCACATATGCAGACACATTTCTATATGAGATGGTTAATGGACTGTTTTAAACCCTTACATCAACTGTTTTTTAAACAAGCTTCTTTGGGGCATCGCTTAAAATGTTTGCATTTTGGTAGCTGATCAAAGTCTTGAAGGTTCTGTGTAAATCAATAGAGCTGGCATGACCAGTCGAGGTTCCGAGGCCAAGGGAGGCTTTGTTTGAAGAATGGCACTGTTGCGGGGCTTGCCAGCCAGACTGCAAAGAATGCACTTCTGTTTTTGCCTCCCTACTGTACCTTCTTTCATCCTCTGCCTGTCCTCTGAGGACAAGTGGAATTCTTCCCAGCCCCATTCTGCTTAACCTTGCTTCTGATCTTTCTATTCAGTCCTTTAAGACTCTCTCACACACAAACATCTTTCTCTGACAACATGCCCATGTAAACTGATTCCAAAATCCAGCCTGGTTTGCATGCAGTTAGCTTGGCTCATGTATCCTGAAGGGGGCTGCCTTGGGTTTGGACACATAAGGCCCTTGAAGTCATGCCAAGCAAAAATGTTGGCAGCTTGCCAAAACCTAAAGAGCTCAGTTGGCTACCTGTGCTGTACAATACACACATGGAAAGCTGCCACTCCACGTGTGGGATCATTATAGCCTGACACTTTCCAGAGTAGAGACTTGCTAATATATATTTCTTATTTTTGTTTAAAATTAAATGTGGAGATTAAATTGGTTTGTGCCATCATATCCTGATTTTATGCATGAAAAAAAATCTGAACATAGAAATCTACCTCCTTACCCATTTTACAAGCAAATCACCATGAAGAGTCACACTGCAAAACAAACAAGTAGCAGATGATAAGATAATTTTAGCTCTTTTCTAAATTCAATGTTAAAGTTTGTAGAATGATTCCTACTTATTTAGGAAACACTTCCTGCTTATATTCAATAAACTAAAGGCGATAATAAAATGTGAGTTAGAAACTAAGTCTTTTTTTAAAAAATTTTTTTGTTCACTTTTATTTATTTATTTATTTGAGAGTGACAGACAGAGAGAGAAAGATGCAGATAGAGAGAGAGAATGGGCGCGCCAGGGCCTCCAGCCACTGCAGAGGAACTCCAGACAAGTGCGCCCCCTTGTGCATCTGGCTAACGTGGGTCCTGGGGAATCGAGCCTCGAACCAGGGTCCTTAGGCTTCACAGGCAAGCGCTTAATCGCTAAGCCATCTCTCCAGCCCTAGAAACTAAGTCTTTTGATGCAATTATGTGGGTGGTTTTTAAAAAATGATTAGGGAAATAATTCATCTGGATACTGATTATAACCCCTATTATATGAAAGAATCTCACAAACAGAAATACAAAAGCAGTGGTCCTCATGAAGTAAAATAGTGATTTCTCTGCAGACAGAGGTTCTCAGGAACACTCGTTTTTCTCAGAGGAATGGGATATCTTTGTGTAAGATGCACTTCAACATCCACACATTAAAATATGAAAATAACAATAAGCCACATCAATCTTAAAATCTGAGAAATCTGCTCAGTTGATCATAGTCCTAGGGCAGAATAGAACTATTGAAGCCTTACAAAACAAATATTTTCTTTTTTTCAGAAAATATTTTTATTTATGGCAGAGAGATTGAGAGAGAGAGAGAGAGAATGGGCACACCAGGGATGCTTGCCACTGCAAACAAACCCCAGACACATAGACCACTTTGTGCCTCTGGCTATATGTATGGGGAATCAAACCTGGGCTAGAAGGCTTTGCAACAAATACCATTAATCACTGAGCGATCTCCTCATCCCGCATGTTATTTTTCTTTTAGTGAAAGTTCCCCCTTGCCCACCCAGGAATCTCTGGTTGTTGTAGCCAATAAAAGAGGTGATGTTTTTCTTTTTTGTTTTGATGTATAATTTTTTTATTGGCAACTTCTATACTTACAGACAATAAACCATGATAGTTCCCTTCTCTCCCCAGTTTCCCCTACACAATTCCACTCTCCATCATATCCCCTCCCTCTTTCCATTAGCCTCTCTTTTATTTTTATGTCATTGTCTTTTTCTCCCATTATGAGGGTCTTGTGAAGGTATTTCTAGGCTCTGTGAGGTTATGAATATCAAGGCCAATTTCTGTATGGACATTTGCATTGTAAGCAGTCCTACCCTTCCTTTGGCTCTTGCATTCTTTCTGTCACCTCTTCTGCAATGGACCCTGAGCCTTGGAGGGTGTGATAGAGATGTTTCAGTGCTGGACACTCCTCTGTCACTTCTGCTCAGCACTATGGTGCTTTTTAGGTCATCCCAGTGGTCAAAAGTGGTGTTTTCTAATGGGAAAAATTAAAAAACTGCTCACTTCTCTATGCTGATGAAGAAAGTAAGTTAGATGAGCATAAATAACCTGGAACATAATATGAGTTCTACCAATATTAATACTTTTCTTATCTGAAAATGAGAGGTACCTTGCAGGAACCTCACATTCTATAATAACTTATTATCACTACCCATGTCAGCTCTTTGCCTCAGATTAAGGTACACATTTTTCTTCATTAGCTGAAACATTTCTTCACATATAAGTGCTCATAAAATAATTTTTGAATTAATGAGTAGGTAGTAGGAAAAATGTAAGATAAATAGATTGGAATTAAATTATGAGTGAATATACTGGAAATTCCTGGCTTTTGTTTTCATTCTTTCTTTAACTTTTCTAGGTGAGGTCCAAGAGTAATCTCTCTAGAATATTTATTTGATTTTCATGATCATGCTTAAATTTATGATATTGTCCTTAAGTACTGTGTCTTTATCCTACATGCAATGAATTTAACTCATTAATTGGCTTCAGCTCTGCCATTGTGTATAGTTTATTATTTTTAGCCCATTTGATTTATTTCTGCATTTGACAGAATGGTCCACTCTAGTCAGACTTCCATACTTGTTTTGTTTACAACCTCACAAGGGATGGTCATACTTTTTCCTTGCAAACGTTCTTTTCCCTCATATACTTTTGTAAGTCCTCTTCCTAAGCTTAAGTCCATCTTGGAGTGGTTGACCTTTCCCCTGGTAGAAATGCTCTGGAGTCCTTAGTCTGGAGTTATTTTCAAATTGCTAGATATAAGGCCCCTGAGGCCATAATACCAGATTTGATATATGTCTTTTGTATTCCTCTCAACATAGAGCTAGGCATTCATCATAGGAGTTGGAAAATATTTTCTTACATATAAGTTAAATTAGGGCATCAGTGAGATGACTGAGCAAGGACTCTACCTGATGAGAAAGTATTTCTTAAGGAGCAGAGCATACTCTAGTAAGCAGAATGGAATAGCAAAAAGGGGAAATCAGTTTAAGGAGTAAAGCATTTTAGGAAAACTCTTGTACAATTTTGTGAATTGTTACTGAAAGCTACCTGAACTTTATTTTGAAAATGTGTGATGTTTAAGGGTATAATGCATAGATACTATTGAAGTCTTTTCATGCCTCAAAGTGTAAAGCTTGTAATGGTAGAATTCCTCTGGTCATTTTTCTTTTTAAAATTGAGAGACCTTTAATATATGAACACACTGTTGTTTGATTATATTCCCTTCCCATTATGCTCTTTTGTCTCCTTTCTCCTGTGCCCCCTGCCCGAACCCTCCTCTTTGGAGGCAGTCCTTCCTGCTTCACCCTCTTATTCCTTTTGCCCTCTTCCATCTTCCACATAAAAATGTGGATGGACTCAGAACAGCGCTGCTCTTGGGGGGTATAGATAATCACTGTGGGGTCCTGAATGCACCAGTCAGTTCATTTAAGGAGGACATGGCCCCAAAGAACTCCTTCCCACTCTGTGTTTCTTACGTTCTTTCTGCCCTCTCCTCCACAATATTCCCTGAGCCTTGAAGAATGTGATAGTGTTAAGCTCTTGACAGCCTTTTGTTTTCAGATATGATAAGGTTTTAGTCTCCTCAGTGTCTACTGCTCTCTCCACAGAGAAGCTTTTTGGCTAGCAATGAGAGCAGCTCTCATATTATTTCTGAAACTTCCTCTGTGATGTTCCCTCATTCCTGGCAGATGTGAGGGAGATGACTCACCCAGTGATAAACACTGGGCTTTCTCTTCTTCTTGTTGTTATCTTGATGAGTTATGGGTCTCTCTGATATTCACCACCATCTGTAAAAAGAAGGCTCTCTAACCAAGAGTAAGAACAACATTAATCAAAGGGCATAAACATAAAACATACGTTTCTTCGAGGTATAATGCCTCAATTTAGCCAAAGAACAGTGGTAGCTTATATCTAGGGCCTATAGCTTTCCAAATCATTTGTTTTTGACTTGGTTCTCTGTCAGAGGCATGGATTCCCTCCGCTGAGTGAACCTCATATCTAATCAGAGACAGTTGATTACTTCCATAATGTATATGTCACTATTGTACCTGTGGGCACATCTTGCCTGGATGGTTGATTGTGTAGCTTTCAAATCCATTGCTCATTAAGACTGTTAATGACGTTTCTCCCACAGTAGCCTATATAGTGCTACCAAGCACTATGGTAGTCAGCCAGCAGGAAGCTGGCTTCCATATCAGTTCCAGCATGATTTCTCAATGTCCTGTGAATGCAGCCTGTTGTGTCTTCAGCAACAGGATCTTTTGTACAGCTTTACAAAACTGTTAGTACAAAACACTGTATTCTGTGAGAAAATTACATCTAAAAAATGCTTTTGGCTCAATATAGTTGGGAAATATGATTAACCAGACTTGACTCATTTTTAAGCTATGAAAAATCTCAAAGTCCTTAGACTGCTAACATACATTGTGGCTTTCCAGAATTGTGATGGAACTTTGTTGAGACATATTTATTACTATCTCAAGGACTGCAAATGTTCTACAGAACACACTTTAGGAAACACAGTTGTGAAGGTCAAAGGCTTTAATCTAACTAGTCCTTATCAGGATATGGTCTCCTCTGATTTCCCAAATACATGTGGCATTGGCATGGCCAAGGAAAGTTAATTTTCTTGAGGTTAAATATGCCACAGGCACTTTCAAAGGGCAGGCTGAGCTCTTTCCTAACCATTGTACTCTCATGCTGGCACCTCTAATTCATCAAGCTGGAAGTATGACCAATTTTGCTGTTCAAATTCCAATCCTAGAGCAATTGGACTTGCAAACTAGAAACTGGTAAATGGATGTTGGATCAAGCCCACAACAGAGACATAAATGCTGTTTTGCACCATGAATTGGTAGGGATTGATATGAAAACTTATTTGCTGTTTTATTTTCCTCCATAACTAGAGGTAGATTAATGTATTGAAAGTTCTAGATGTTCAGAGTCAATGTTCTGTGGATTCACTATAAAACTGCATCATAATAACTTCTGGGAATCTGAATGTTCCAACTTAGTGTTTCAATTTAATTTTACTCCTTTTCCAGATTCATAGAACCACTTCACTCTGGTATGACCACCATCATCACTTCTTTTATCAGCAATATCATTTAATGATGATTACTATGAGCTAAGTACTCTTTTACATATATTATATATGGTTCAAGCTGGGTATGGTGGCACATATCTTCAGTCCTAGCACCTGGAATGCTGAGGTAAGAAGATTGCCATAAGTTCAAGGGTAGCATAGGAGTACATAGTGAGTTCCAGGTCAGCTTGGACTAGAATGAGACTCTGCCTTGAAAAAATAAACACAAAAAAATTTACCTATGTTTCCTCATTTAGTCCTCACGACAGTTCTTTGAGATAGGTCTTTGCATATGGTAAATGAATTTGTGAAAGAGTAAATTACATTTGAGTTCAGTTATACCAGATCTTAAAGCACAAATACTTAGGTGTTGTACATGAGTTTGGACATAATCCCCAGGGGCTACATAGAATAAATCTAATGTAGTAATATATAGTTAATATATTCATTATTTAGGTATTAATGTAATATTTGACATCTATCTATATAATATGTCCTCTCATTTCTTTGGATGTCGCTTAGTCAAGATGATGACATCATTTCAGTTTGTGCTTGTTATCTTACCAAGTCCTGAAGGCATTGCATATCATTACAGACCAGCCTCACTTTATGGGGATTGTGATATGAATAAGTTTCACTTACCATCGTTTACTTAAACAACACTGGTATCCCAACAACATGGGTCCAATTCAAGTTACTATTGTATATTAACTGTCATTGGGTAAAATATAAGCTTTGCTCTTAGCAATTTAGTCTACAATCCACTGTGCAGGTAGCAGACGTGCATTTTGATTGGTGACAGATGATAGCAGTTTTGACAAAGTCTGTTAGTTATCGGTCACTGAGTGTCTGTGAATCAGTTTATGCACAGACAGCTCAGTATGCAGTCATGTTGCTTTCTTGTCTTTTTCTTTTCCCTCACTAAGTGCTATGGTTTGAATCCAAAATGTCTCCTGAAATCTCATGTGTTAAAAGGTTTGGCTGCCAGCTGATGGGCCTTTGTTTGGATTGGATCATGAGGGTTCTGACATTATCAATACAGTAATCCACTGATGGATTTGCTATTTACTGGCATCATTGGAAGGTGTTGTATACTAAGCAAGTGAGACCAGGTGAAACAAGTAAGTCACTGGGTGTATGTCTTTTGGGGGGGGGGATATCTTGTCCTTGCCCCTATTCTTCCTGACTGTTTTTAATGACTCTGCCCTGCCACACATTCTTGCCACCATGATGTTCTGTCTCGCCGCAAGCCCATAGCAATGGAGCAAGCTATGAACAGAAACTCTTGAAACTATGAGCCAAAATGAATCTTTTTTCCTTTTAAGTTGTTTTCTTAGGTAGTTGTGACAATGATGAAGTGTCTGACTCAAGAGTCAAGTACCACAAAAGAATGTATTAGGCTCCCTCCAATATAGAGACATATTAGGACTCCCTTCAGGAGGTAGCTGTATGGTTTGATAGACTGATAAAACTACATGTCATTTTTCAAAAATAGGTACACAAAGAAGGGAACTGGCCAACAAGTTGAAACTGTGCAAAAAAGATGAAGTGGCCCATTCCTGGAAGTGAAAGTTGAAGTTAAATGTTATATAAATACAATTATAGGAGAAATAAACAACTGAGAATGTGGACATTTCCATTGCCCAAGAGTACTTCCAGAGAAGCTTAGTGGAGACAGCCATAATATGAATGAAGAAAGTATTTGCTATGAAAAGGATGAGCATGTCCCCAGTAGAGTGATATTAGAAAAGCATTTTATATTAAAAGAACTTCGAAGATATTTCTCAACACCAGTGGAGATATTTGATGTCACAAAAAATTAGAAAGTGTTTGAAAGTCTGGTGGCTCCTTATACTTAGAAAGGAGTGTGTCAATTTGTTTAGGACAGAAGAGATGGCTATGTGCTTAAAGGGCAAATGCTATTTCAATATTTTATTCTACATATAACTTCATTACTAAAATTGCTTTGCATGCTTTCAGCTTGTATGATATTTTTATTTTTTAAAAATAATTTATTCATTTATGAGAAAGAGACAAAGAGAGTGAGATTGAAAGAATCAGCACCAGGGCCTGTTGGTGCTGCAAATGAATTCCAGACACATGTGCCCCTTTGTGCATCTGGCTTTATGTGGGTGCTGGGGAATTGAACTCAGGCTGTTAGGGTTTGCAAGCAAGTGTCTTTAGTCACTGAGCAATTTCCCCAGCCCCACTTGTATGGTCTTTTTTTAAAGTCTCAAAATAGCATGCAAACTGAAGACTTCCAGCTTCCCAATAATGTGCCCATGTAACTAAGATTTCCATTATTAACTTTCACTTTGAATGGAAAACTCTGATCAGTATCAATGTGTGTTTCTTATGCAGATCAGCAGTAATGAACTTCCCTGACTGGAGGAGACATCAAGAATATTCTGGGGCTGGAGAGATGGCTTAGAGGTTAAGGTGTATGCCTGTGAAGCATAAGGACCCAGGTTTGATTCTCCAGGTCCCACAAAAGCCAGATGTACAAGGTGGCGCATGCATCTGGGGTTTGTTTGCAGTGGCTGAAGGACCTGGAGAGCCTATTCTCACTCTCTCTCTCTCCCTCTGTCTCAAATAAATAGAAAAATAATTTTTTTAAAACTGTGTAAAAAAGAATATGCTGAAAAAATCACAGTTTTGAAATAGACCACTGGTTGATGACAGTTAGATAGATAGCACTGTTGTGACTATACATGTGTTTTCTCACTAATATTCTGACACCAAAATTACTATTACAGGTGTGGCAATTAAAGACAAACCTAATGAATGACTTGAGTCTAGTGGAAAATATTTGACTTGATCTACATTAAATTGTGGGACTGGAAATACTATCTTTAAACTCTTAAATATTTATTTTTATTTTTTATTTTGTGTGGTCATGGTGTTGGTGGTAGTGTTTGTGTGTGTGTGGTGTATGTACATATGTATGTATATGCATGTACCCCATGTGCATATGTGTGGAGGCTAGAGAACATCAAATGTCCTTCTTTATTGCTCATTCCCAATATTTCCTTGAGATGGAGTCTCTCACTGAATCTGGAGCTGTCATTTTTTTGTTTTGTTTTGTTTTTGGTCAGACTGCCTGACTAGCAAACCCCAGCGATTCTCCTGTCTCTGCCCCTCTCAGCACTGGGGCTACAGGAATGCTGGGTCACTCCCAGATATTTATGAGGGTACTGGGGACTGAACTCAGGTCCTCATGCTTGCATATCAAGCACTCTTACTAAGCTATCTCCCCAGTCCCTGGAATATTCTTTCCAAGGAAGAGTTGCATTATAGAACCTTGCACATACTCAGTAGGTCCAGGAAGAGTTGGGATGAAAGAAGGGTTGGAAAAATTTAATGTGTTGGGATAATTGGTCAACCATTTGTGCTCTTATTTAGTACAACCAGTAACTTCTACTCATCATATTTACCACACTAAAGGCCTTGAGGTCATAGAGGAATGATTTGGATATCTGTTTATCTTGTGAATGTGTCTGGACCCCATGGGTCACACATTTAACATAACAGCAGCAAACTTCAGTTGAAATGATGTCAATATCCACCTATCACAGAGCAGTGTTAAGGAGGCACTATGCTAGAATATCTAATCAATATGCTGATCATTTTTAAATATGACTAAATGCCAGGAAAAATGTTCCTCTTTGTAGAAAGAGACCTTTGGAATTGATTCAACTAGTTATTGTGTTAGAAGTAGCTTATGCATTGCCCAGATTTGTACTTCCCATGTGCCTGTCCCAACTTTCCAGTCCTTGTTCATTTTCCCTGCTCCCCATGCATACCATCTTTACTGCTCTGGTTCCTGTAAAGCACCAGTCACCACAGCCCCATTTCCTAATGCCTGTGGTTACTTTAGCCTCTTGTGGATGTGGGCTTGGCTCCAGCACAGGCTTCTATGAGCTACTAGATAAATGCACTATCTTCTGCCCAAGCACACCCCTTGGGGCTCTAACGTCCCCAGGGGCTATCTATCCTCTGGCCAAGACCCATGGGTCTCTGACCTCTTCAGCGACTGCCTGTCCTTTGCCTAAGTAAATCCATGGGTCTCTGTCCTCTCCAGTGGCTGTCTGGCCTCTGGCCAAGCAGATCCACAGGGTTCTGAGCTCCTCAGTGTCTGTTTTGAAGTGGGGAGAGAGCGAGTGAGAGTAATGAGGAGTAGACTTGAGCAAAATACATGATATGCATGTACAAAAATGATATAATGAAATCTGCTATTTTGCATGCTAGCTAAAAAACATTGAAACAAAAATTTCCTAGTAGACAACAAAGCAAAACAAACACATTCCTGAAAAAATGCAACATGTACTTAATAAATGTTGCCTACTAACCCCTCCTGAGGGCTTAAGGCAGCATCACCTCTTAGGCAGCATTGCTTAGAAAGCACATGTAAACTATCCCCAAAACATTACTATGAGACACCCCAAGCCTTCAAAATACTTCCAATGAATGACCTATCAAAAAATTTCATTCTGTCATTAAATCCACCAAGAATTACTACTAAGAATTCCTTGGGATTACATAGGTCAGTTCAGAAGTTATATTTCAGCACCTTATTGCTGTTTTTCTGGTCATTACCTATTTTTCTTGAGCCAGAAGTCTCCACCATCAGCTACTTGAAGACCAACCCAAAGGGACAGACCTACAGAACACAAAAAGAGTTATCCAAATAACACTCTCATTTGGAAAAGGAGCCTCACTTCAGAAGGTAGGCAAGGTGTTCATCTCCTATTCTGAACGCAGCCTAAGTCAGTGTGGGGTCTCTGTGCCACGCCAAGCTGGGGGCTGTTTCTTGTTACTGCCTGCTGGTCCTGCAAACCATTAATCCCATTAATTGTGTATCAAAAGACTGGTAGTAATTCTACAAATGAGTAAACACAGAGATGAAAGTGTAATGAAAGCAGTCCAGCAAATTGGATTCAGGTCTTCATTGAACAATCCTGTTTCCATTCAGCAATTTCATTATCACTGTTACTGGAACAAATCGCTTTATTAAACACAAGGAGCTTTTGTGGAGAAATTTCTTCTTGTGGGCAACATTATGAAGCTCTCTAACATAAAAACAGGCACTTACACTTGTCAAGGGATTTCTTTAGGCAATTCAACTAATGGCTTGTGACGGGGAAGACTTGAAATGCCCATTCAAGCCTTCCATTTTGCTATGCAGCTGGATTTTTTTTTTTATTCTAAGGGAAAAAAAGCCCTTTTGATGCTTTTAGTGGAATTAATATTTTCAGTAAGAAGTTTGCTGACAAGAGGATCTCCCCCTCCCTCCCTCCTCTTTTTGTTTTCTTCTCTACTCTCTCTCTTCCTTTCTGTCTTTTCCTCCTTCCTTCTTTTCTATCCTTCCTCCCTTTTAGAAGGATAATGGAGTTGGAGGCAGGAGAACATGACATAACAGGTCAGTATTCATTTATATGGGTTGAGGCAGGTAATTTCTTAGAATATTAAGATAGTAAAATCTTAGAACAGCTCATCCTATTGCTGGACTAGAAAATGAACAAAATTATGAGGACAGTCAACTAACTTTGAGCTTGCTTTCCAAAATCTCTTCTGACTAAGCAGGGGGAGTCCGGGCCAGAGGTGGAAGTGGCATATGGCAGTTGAGCTGCTGTGGGACCTAGTGCTGAGGGAATCAAAGTGGATCCAGAGAGAGACTGAGAGCGTGTGCTCCAGAGTAAAGGCTGGTTAAAATCCCCACTGCACAGAATTTTCTGCCATGACAAGAATTCTCCTGCTGTACTCTCCATTACCACAGTCGCTGTCAATGTGGGCCAGCTGATTACTTGAAATGTTGCTAGCCTGACCAAGGAATTAACTTAGTTTGATTTGCTCTCATTTAATTTTAATTAGCTTCAGTTTAGACAGCCACACATGGTTTGTGACCTTCCCTCTGAACAGAGCAGGTCTGAAGTGTTAGAACTGTGCCGTCCAAGCTGACAAGCAAACACTCCCTTCAAATGAAGGTATCTGTGCAAGGCTCCATAGGGTGCAGAAATGCTCGGCAGTGAGCAAAGTCGAAATAAACTCCAGGAAACTGAACAATCCCCACACTGATGGGCCATGGTTGGCCACTTCACATGCTGATCACAATGTTAAGTATCACCCAGAGGACGCTCACCCTCACCCCGTTAAGGTGTTCATGATCTGACTGTCTCTGCAAATGCCACTTCAAGGATGGACTTGAAGTTGCTCAAATATGTCATGGGTCCATTGCAGATTGCTGTAAATTTTATGTAGTAAAAAAAAAAAAGTCACTGTCTTTGATCCTGGTAAATTTGGTTATAAACTGAATTTGTGTAAAATTATTTTTTTCCAATGCTTGTTGGTCATTTGACAAGATGGCCTGTCATGGATTGGACAGTTGTCCTCTTCAAGTTAGCTCTCACTTATGTGCCCACCAGAATGCTCCAGGAGGCTCGTGTTGTACAGAACAGTTCTATAGAAGGAAGCACCAGAAAACTCCACCTTTCCCCATCTTCCTTTGTCTGGGAAACTCCTGTACTTCCCTCAATATGCAAGTCAATGGCTCCTCCTCTGTAAAGTCCTCCTCCTCTCATGTACAGGCCGCGGTTACTTCTAATCTCTGTGGCTTCCTAGAAGGATGGTCACTGTGATGCAAATGTGAAATGACTGGTGACGTTTCTTCCCACAAAGGAAGGTTGGGGGAGAACAGTATGGATTCATGGGGAGCTGAGTCAAGAGAAGGGGAAAAGAGAACTCCTTTTCCACAATGTTCCCTGAGCATCAGAGGGTTTGTTAAGAATTTCATTTAGTGCTGAGCTCTTGATAGAGCTCTTATTTTTCTGCTTTGGTGAGTTTTGAATTTCCTCAGTGTCTACCTCCATCTCCAAAGAGAAGATTCTCTGGATAGCAGTGAGAACAGCACTCATGTTCAATCCTCCATTCCCTCTGCCATGTTCCTTGGGTCCTGACAGGTGTGATAGAGAAGAAGGGGAGTGTTTTAGACCCTGTGTTGGCTCACATTTGTAATCTTAGCACTCGAGAGGTTAAGCCAGCAGGATTACCATGAGTTTGAGGTCAACCTGAGAGCCATAGTGAGTTCCAAGACAACCTTAACATCCATTCATTCAGTGAGTAGTGTGTGTATGTGTGTGTAAGAAAAGGGGCACTGTGCACAACAGGATACCGTGACTTGGTTTTCTGGTAACTTTCAGTTTTGATAAATACTCAAGTATAATGTGATAGGGCATCCTTCAACACATCTCTCAGTGTCCATCTCTGAAAATGGAATCAGAAATAGTATAAGCCTGAAAGATATCTTTCATCAGCAGTCATTGGCAAGAAAGAAAGGATCCCTTCTCTGCTTATTTTATTAGGATAGCCATGTCAAAAAGCTGGGTGGCAATGTCCCTGCCTCCATGGCTCCAATTCAGCTTCTTGTGGCTGAGGACCCAGCAACACGAGAAGTCACAGCAGTGGCCAAGCAGAAGGCTGCCTTCCCAACCTGTCATTGTTCCTTCAGTGCACCTGCAAGCTTGTCCCCCAAACTGGGAGGCCCAGGTTTGCTCTCATAACTGATTGTTCACTGCCTTTTAGGAGCAGCAGCTCACTAAATCCACAGCTGAGGTGAATTTAAGAAGGCAATGGATGATCACTAGCCCTGACTGAGGTAAGATGACATCAAGAGAACTCTGAGCCAGGCCTTCATCTCCAGGGTCTTAAAGATCTCCAAGATGTATTATAAGTGCTTTTAACTTCACAGCATTAAGAAGTGATTTCAGCCAGCCTCTCAGTGTTTATATGTCATTAGTGCAAATAAAACCTTTCATTTTTTTTCCTGTCTGTCCTCTACTCAAACTTTCTACAGTGTCCAAAAACCTACCTTTCCCTTCTGTCTGTTCTTTCTCCCAGAAGCTCTTGACGTTGTTCACCGTGGCTCTGGACTTAGCAAATGGGCAAAATCCAGAGAAGGCACTCTGCCTGTCCGGAGTGTTGAAACATTCTACTGTTTGGGGATTGTCATATAATTTCCAGGTTTTCACAAAAGAAATGGAATTAAAATGAAGGTCATCATTAAATTGAAACAAAATTTACTCCTTTTGTACATCATGAGCTGCTAATTAATGACAGCCTCCTGAGTACTGAACAATACTATAGATTCTGGGCTCCTGCCGGCACTGACACTTAAGCATGCATAAAAAGCCTGCTCTCCCAGGGATGGCTGGGTAGAAGCCCTGGGCCTGCCAAGTCTGAGTTACTGAGGATTTATTTAAATATACTTTTTAAAGCATTTCCTCCTTTACAATGAAGACTTTCTGTGTGTATTTCAGTAGACATTTAAAATCCCATCCATAATCTTTTTGAAATCTTTCCCTCATTTAAATGACTTGGCCTCTGAGCTAGTTGGCATGACAGTCTCAGATTATGGAAGGAAAAGCTGTGCAGAAAAACAATTAAACAGAAATGAGTTGCCACCAGGGGTAAACACTGAACCCTGCCTCTGGCTGAGTCATAGACGTGGGGAGAGGAGGCCATGAGACCTGAGAGCAAGGATGAGTTTAATGTCCCTGGCTTATGTTCCTTCTTTGAAATAACTCCAAGGTCTTGGAAAGGTAGGGACTGTCCTGGGAATGTGAAATTTAACATCTCAATTTGTTCTTTACTTTTGTCTTTTGCCTTTTGTGTAATGATCATTTCTTATGCTAGTTACTTTTCTCATTGCTGTGACAAAAATTCTTGACAAAAGTAAGTGAAGGAAGGCAAGGCTTATTTTGGCTCATGGTTGGAAGGGGTACAGTCCATCTCGATGGGGAATGCCCAGTGGTGAGAGAGCATGAGGCACTGTACTTCAGTTCCTGCCACCACGGACAGCTGGAGATAGAGAATAGAAACTATGACCTGATAATGACAATAATCACCATAGTGTCTACTCACTGAGATTAGCTGTGGGCTGAGTCCACAGAACATTTGCTGTTATGTTTTCATAGTCTCCATATAGATCTATGATGGCACCACAATCTAAAGTTAAAGCTTGGAAGAATACTATCAAGTAAGTACTTGCTGGGGACCAGGACCTCTGCTCAGAGCTTCCCAGGCAAGCTTTCAGCCATGGGGCTGGTGTCTAAAGTAACCTGTGAGGCGCTGAGACAAATTCCTTGTCTAAGTGACCCTTAACAAGTCTCTGCTAAGTGCTGGGATGCACATATATCTGTTTAATGCTAAAGTCAAGCTTATTTGCATGTGATAATGTACTAAGTACCCAGATCAGAAAGAAATACCTGGTTCTCTCACACAGACATTTGAAAGTAATTCAAAAGCCCTAACAGAGAGTCTTCACTTCAAATGATGTTCTGTTCTCCTTCTGGTCAAGCCTTATTCCCAAGGACTCCTACTTTCCATTTCCTGTGTGAGTGCTGGTGACTCACCAAGGGCTCCCATCATTTCTGAATGGGCACCAGTAACTGCTGGGAAGCCTCCCATTTCCACATGCTATCTATGGAGACGCAAGGAGGACTCTTCATTTTCAATCAAGTGGAGGCTGGGCTATTGAAAGAAAAACATTGTCAAAATAAATCAGAAAGAAAAAGTCTGAAGGAGATGCTGTGCAGAAGAGCATCTTAGCAAGCCCGTGCTCCAGAGGCTGTTCCTTAGAACACTTCACAAAAACACCCTTGCTTGAAAGGCTTCCTTCCCTCCACAGTGCTGTGCATGGAAGCACAGCTGGCTGGAGAGTCACAAAGCCCCTGGAAAGCCCTCTGTCCCATTTCCCATCTCCAGGCTCCATGGTTCCTGAGTTGCCCTTTTGTGTATGCCATAGGATAAACTTTTCAGAGTTCATATAAATCCTTACATTCTCACTTACCAACGACGTGATTGATTTCAGATGCTAAAGACTGTGTGGGTTTAGTTCTGAGCCCTCTAACAGCTCCATTCACTTTTGGGGTCCAAACCATTCTTAAATTGTTTAATTCCCAAGGCAAATCTTTTAAAGTCACACTCCCAGTGTCCTCTTGGTGCAAGCAAACTGGGCTACAAAAGCAGCGGCCTCCTCCAGCCCTGTTTACTTAGACTGCAAACTCTATTCACGCCAGCAATGTCAGATTAAAGGAAGAAAGGAGAGAGAAATCAAAGCCTTAAACTGCACAGAAAAGGCAATCGCTGGCAACCAATCTGTTCAACTTCCAACTATTTGCACTTTATGAATAAAGGTCAATCTGTTATTGGCACCCAAATGTTAACGTTCTTATGAGGGTTTAAGCTGCTTTAACAGCTGAATAAGTGAGAGTGAGCTATAGGGCCACACCTAATCATTCAGGTCCAGCTGGGACAAGGGAGTTTCTCAAAAGCCAAGAGGTACAGGGGGTCTGTGTGTGAAGGGCTGGCTGGGGGCAGTTGGCACACATCTACTGAGGAGCAGTGGGGGTGGAAGATGAAGTTACTTTTCTGTTACAGGAAACTCAAGGCTGGTGTCCAGGGGCCTTTCTCGCCATCTGTTTGCCATACTGCCTGCTGGGTATGGCAGCCATGTCTATCTTAGACCTTTACAGCTTTATATCATATATCAGTTATCTTCTAATGTGAATTTGATATTCTTCCAAGCAGTTCCTAGCTCTACTATGAAAGAATTTTCTGGATGAAGGGTAAGATAGGGCAAACCTCGAGCTGGCCTCTTTCCTCCTACTCGGGTTCCACCCGCACCCAGGAGCACAAGCACACTGGAGGTGTGGAGTTTTGGAGTAGATAACAATTGATACGTAACAACAATAAATAAGAAACCAGTCTGGTGATGCTATTGGTGGTCACAAAAGCATGGTTTCTAATATCTTTTCACACAGTGGTTAGCATAGGGACATTTGGCTTATATAGACTTAGTTTCTGCATGTAGGCTGAACATAAATGTGTACAAGTGAAATGCCAATTTATTGTGTCCTCAAATTATTCCATTACATGGAGCCAACACTGTCATCCTGAAGGCAGCTTCCCCTTTGTCCCCTCTATATGTGACACAAACGGACCTCAGAGTTCTGTAGCCTTGTTCTTGTCTTATGCCCGCCATACGTCTTGGTTTTGTTTTGTGTAAAATTACCTTTAAAATCTAGCCAGTGATGGTGGTGCATGCCTTTAATCCCAGCACTCAGCAGGCAGAGGTGGGAGGATTGCTATGAGTTCGAGGCCATCCTGAGACTACATAGCCCAGATCAGCTTGGGCTAGAGTGAGACCTTACCTTGAAAAAAAAAAACCCACGAAACTTGGTTGCCCTTTCTTAAACTGGCTTGGCCACTTGTGTAGTGTTCTTATGAAGTATAAGGAAATAGTTTACTTGAAAACTAAAATGCTACACTCACGTAAGGCATAATTATTACAATTAGGACTTGTGTGAAAAATGTAGGGTCTCTTCATGACTAAGTGTTGGGAGGGATGGCATGCTCCTATGACCAGAAGCAAGCTGTTCTGTCTGCCTAATCTCCCCCCTCCAGCCACACTGAGATAATTCCTCCCACCTGGCCTCATCCTCCTCCAGCTCTAACCAGCTGCTAACAGGCAGCTCAGATCCACTATGTTGACATGACTCTCCATCTCTATTCTGTGATTACTCTTGGTTCTTTGTTGTCACACATTCCGTGATCAATTGATTATCTTTCTGTGTGTTTCTGTACATTTTTCTCTCCTCTACAAGACAACAGCCTGTGAAGTCTGGAACTGTGTGTTCATGTGTCCCCTGCAGCGCCTAAGCTGTTAACATGCAGGAACTGGGCAATATCTCATTGTACAGAATTCAAATGATAACATGGTCTCTCTGTTTTCCAAATAAACTGACATAGCTTTCAAATAAATGTAAATGTCATAAATGTGAGACATTTGCCAGTTAACCCATGAGAAGTCGTTCTCCTTCTCACCTGCTTTCTGTTATTCATTTTTCCTTCCAGGAAGTGACTACTATTACTGGTTTCTTGTGATAATTTTATTTATTTATTTATTTATTTATTTATTTATTTATTTATTTATTTTTCCAGGACATAGTGGCTAAACCTAAGAATATATCTGATAGCAGCTTGAAGACCAAAGGAGGGAAAGTCTCACAAGATACACAGCATCACTGTTAGGAGACACTACATCCAGGGCAGGCAACAGTTGCCTTGATTCAGAAATCCCAGGTTCCAGGGGTGTGGAGGGATGTTGTTAGCAGGCGCATCCTGTTGGGCAAGACCTGTAACATTGTCGTGCTTGTTCAGCTCTTGTTCAACAAATCTCCCATCTCTCCAATCCTCTGATCCTTATCTGAAATACAGTAATTTTACAAAATTAGGGAATCAGTGTTTGAGAAAATGAATTCGATATTAGCATTTTCAATCAGGAACTTAACCTTTGAGCTGGTGAAGCAGCTTTGCCAAATCAATCTATTTAGGAAATTAAAAATAAAATTAGGCACATTTATTGCAAATTAAAGTGAAATGGAATTGAACATTTCTAACTGGTGCCAGCAGAAAACTGTTCCTTTGAGATCATTTTGCCAACACAGGAAAGGAGCCAGTCTCAAGTTTTGTGCTTTCTTCTGGCTGAGACGCTTACTCCTGCCTCCTTAGGCAGGCTTCGAGTTGGGAGCAGGGATGGCTGGGACACTGTGCCACCACAGAACTGTCTTCCATCTTTCATGTATATATGGATTCAGATAGACAGGGTTGTGGCTCAGAATACATCTCCTACTCACACTGGGTAATGTGAGGAGAGTGTAATAATGGCCTATGTGCAAAGGGCTGGGCAGGATGTTTGAAAATGTAAAAAGGGTATCATCTAGGATTCAGACAACAGTAGGTGTGAAATCATAATCACTCTTTGGTCTAATTAGGTGGGCTGTGGAAGGCAGCTGTGTGGAGGGGCTCTCTAGTAAGAACTGAGGCCTAAGACAGCCAGCGGCCACCTACATTTGGCCTGAGTAAATTTGTCTGGGTCTTTTGAACTTCCCCAAGGAGCCTCCCTTGGAAGGTAGGCACCAGCTCATCAGACTGGCTGATGACAGAGGACTCATTCGATCACACTTTTGTAGTCCTCTTTTCTGTCTCCCATATCTATGTGATTCCTGAGGAGTCAAGTCAGACTTCTCAAGCTTACTTTTTTGGTGCCCAATTAGATGTTTGGATTATGTTAGGAAGGATGGAAGCCACTGATTCTCATAGCATTGCTAGGCCATTATTCTCTGGGAACCTGGACTATACGTACAAGCAGTTTTCTGAGTATCTAGAGAAATGGAAAAATTCTAAAAATCGATTTACTTGAAGCCATCAACCCAAATGAGGACCCATCTTGTCAGCCTCTAGGCCATCAGGTTCTAAATTCATATGACAACAATTACCCAGGCTACAAGTTGAGGGCCGACAGTGAAACCACTTATCAGACAACTGGACTTTTACTTCTTCTATTATGTCTCACATCAATCCTGAAGAAAGCATGGGATAATTGTGAAAAAAAGTTTGCTCATTATTCTCACCATGGTAGTGTCTGTGACAGGAAAAAAAAAATGTCAGCATGAAGTCCTTTTAGCAGGGGGTTTATTCATCAAATTATAGTATGTATCTACAATGAAATACATAGCCTTAAATCACAATGAGCTACATATATGGGAGATGGTCACCATATGTTGTGCTTTTACCCACTTCTGTGATTGCCTTGATCAGATGTTTATAAATAATAGCCATAGTTTGTGTGATTTTGCAACTTACTCTCTCCCAGTCTCATTTCTTCATCTGTAAGCTCTAAGTACCTGACAGAGCTGTTCTGAGAAGTGAGCACAAGTAGTAACCTAGATTTTGTTCCCTCTTCTGCCTCCTCTTCTTTAAGTTATCTCCGTGCAAAGTCACATACATGGACAGCTGTTTGCAAAAGATTCTCAGCAGTTCGTGTCATACACTTTCTTCTTTGTACATTACTGTATTACAGAAAATCTTTTTTCACAATCATATGTTAATTTTGTACCTATACTGAACCTATTAAGGGAAGATTTCTTAATTCCTCTCCTATAGTTTACTGCTTCTGTGTGTTTGGGAAAGTAACTGGATGCCTCTTAATAGTATTTTTGTTATTTACAAAAAAGGGAGAATTATTCAGTTCTTGTCTATTTCCAAAAATTTTGCTAAAGATTCACTGAGTTAATGAAATTGTGGGCTTGGAAAAGCAACAAAGTGCTGTACACATACTGGATTTTGCTATTATTATTTTTATAAACTTAATCAAAAGCAATCTTTTTTTCTCTGGAATTTCCTTCCTCCTCTTCTTGATTTGTGTGAGAGACAGGTAGCCTTTATGAAATGGGGCCCGATGAAGCTCATAGATGATGAACTTGCTGTTTCTAACATCAACCACCCTCATGATGCCATCGACGACTTCTGGCCTTCAAGTTATGCTTCTCGGGGCAGGCAAACGATCTCCCTGTTTGCTTTTGTGCTGGGGAGAGAGCACCTGCATCCCTTCTACGCAAGTGGCCTCTCGTTCCTGCTTGCTCGCTGTGGCTCTGCCACGGTAACCGGAGCGCGAGGAGAGCCCATCCGACAGCGCTGGGTGAAAGTGAGAGGTGAACAGGCCCGGGTTCGGGAGGTTCGAAGCCTGGATTTGGGAGGCGCTGGAGATTGGGCAATATTTACCGTAGTCTCCGAGGACTATGTGCTTCGGCTCCACTCTGGAGAGATGCAGGCGCCTTCGGGGAGGAGGTCTCAGTGGAGCTTGACAGCGTTCTGGGAACGCAAGGAGGGACCTGGAGTCGGAACGCGCAAATCTGAAGGAGGGCTTTGTGTTCCAAAGCTGTCCTCCCTGTAAAGGTCCCCAGTCACCACATCAGCGCCAATTTATTTTCCAGCGAAGACCTCAGTGGCCTGGGGGTGGGGTGGAGTTAGCTGGAGGGACCCGAGGGGGAAAGGCACGCTTAGAGTCCAGAGGAACTCAGAGCAGGGAAGCCAGGGCGTCCCGAACCTGGCGCGCAGCATCCCGTCCTGGAGGGAGCCCTGGGGCCAGGATCAGGCATATTCCTTTCCTTTAACGTGTTACTTTTCTTCTTCTTCTTCTTCTTTTTTTTTTTTTTTTTGTTAGAAGAGGGATACTAAAAAGTGTTGTAGTTGAGCAATGATATTTATTTAGTTTAAAGGGAGAAACATGTATCATGAGGAATAATGGATGGGTTTGAGTGTGCAAGTTTCAGCCCACGCCGAGCACGTCCCCAGCCCCCGACCTGCTCGGGATCTAAGTCCGCGCTCAGGGGGGAGAGCTCCGTTTTCCCTTTCCCACTCTTTGCACGGTTTCAGTCCAAGCTTATAAAAGTCATTTCCATTTTCAAAGGCAGAGTTAGTAAAACACTTTGGAAACTTTCCCTGCACCACCCTCCCCAGCTCACCCCACTCCATCTTCTTGTTCGAGAAATGCAAATCTGAAGCCAATCCTACTTTATGTTAAGAAGTTGAAAAACATTTCAATGTATTCTTGTCTTGTATGACTGGCTGAGAGCCTCTAAATCCCCACCATTTACCAAATTAAACTAATTGAAAGTGCTTCCAAAAGCCACATCTGTAGGCTGACGTTTGTCCCTGCCTTTCACTTTGGGCTCGGGAAACTGTTCTCCGTTCCATTGATCCCTGAATAGTCATGCCTGTCAGGAAGCCACATCAGCCATTATCATTCTAATTTTACTGCCTTTCTTGGTCCCTAATCTAATTTGCAATGATGCTTAAGCATTTCGCAAGGCCATAGCACTTTCTTCAGAATTTCAACAAGAGCATTAAACCCCCAATTTACATTAATGAAGTGCACATTTAATTAGGGGAGAGGGTAAATGGAGGGCTCTTCAGGAGCAGTTTGGGTGATATGATAGGCACTCGAAAAGGCATGGAGATATATCTGATAAGACTTGCCATACATCACATGGCTCGAGTTCCTTCCCTCTGGCCAGGCAGTTTTCTCCCAGCCTGGTCTTCCTTATTTCCACCCTCCTATCAACTAACTCTTTCCTGCTAAGATTTTCTCCAAAGCCACGACAATAAAATTATGAAAGCAGGCCAGTCAAAGAGGGAGGGTGGGGCACAACCCCCCCCCCAAAAAAAACAAAAACAAAAACTATTTAAAAGAATCCTTTGGATTCAGTTCCCCTTCTGCCCCCCCCCCCCAAAGGGGAGATTAACTTGTTCTTTTAAATAATGAGAAACACAGGAAGGCACCACAAGCGTCCCTGGTTTATGAATGCATTAAGCACACAGGCTGAGCAGCCCCATAGCAAAAACTACGCTAGCCACCAGGAAAACAGTGGGCAGGGATAAATTCCTGATCATGGATGCCATGCAATGAATTCATTAGCATATTTGATTTGAGACGCGATGATGTCACACAATTGAGTCACTGCTGGCTGTGCCTTGCTAAGGCTTCTGACTCAGGGGGTGGTGTGTGTCTCTGTTCACATACATATTTATTTTTACACAGAAATAGTTTGCCCTTTTTATATGAATTTTAACTTTTAGCCTATAAATTCATGAGGTGTGAAGGTGGGAGACAAGGTTTATTTCAAAGTTTTATGTTTGGAAACTTGATGGTCTTCCTTCAAGTTCTCCTCTACTGGTAAATTAGCAAGAATTTAAATAATAATCATGAAATCATGACTCTGATGATGATAGCTCTGGTCAGTAGAAGAAGAACAACTTGATGACAGATTGTACTTTTATGTTTAACAGTCCTATAATATTTGCCATTATTTTGGAGCAAAAAAGAAGTGTTTGTTCATAAGATAACATTGTTTGCATTTTCCACAAATATAAAAGTTAACATTTTATGGGGAAAAGTGTGCTTGTTATGTCTGGAAAAACGATGTATAACAGAAGTACTAAGGGTTTACTAAGGATATAGTGAGCAAAACTAAAAGAAAAACCAGTAAGTGGCAGATAAAGAATACACATCAAGCTGGGCATGGAACAACACACAGAAAAAAAAAAAAAAATGCCCGGAGGAGCCCTGCTAAAAAGTGGAAGAAACAAGAGGCAAGCAGCAGGTCAAAAGGGAAGGTCACATAGTCACACAACCACTCACAGCATCCGGCAGCAAGACGGCAGCAACTGTGGAGACGCCCCAGGAGCAGTCAGCTGGAGTCACCGGTTTTCCTCCTCTGATGAGACTTCCAGCTAGCAGTTTTTAACTAAGGCATTTTAATACCACGGGATAAACATAGTGACCTCTATTCAAGTCTCAAGATTTGTTTTTTTGGAGGGGGAAAACAGAGATAGACTGAGAAATAGTTTACCTTCCAGCTGTCCTCAAGGGGAGTGGCCTCTTACCCATTTCCAGAATCAGCTTTCAACAAGCTATAACAGTACTTGATTATTTACTAATATAACTTGTGATTACTAATATACCAACCCCAACTGCACTCTGGTGTGTAGTCACATGAATCCTTCCCTTCCCTCTGACACATAAAGATACTTGATAACACTTCATTAGTCTTTTGAGGTGAGTACAATTTTCAAGCACAGATAAGGTTGACCATCGTGTCATAGTTGGATATAAATAGGAAATCACCTCCTTTTATAGTCATAGTCTAGGTTATTACTGTCAATGTTGACTCTGCTCTCAGTATGACATGGTATGGGAGAAAAGAGGATGCAAAAAGGAATTCCGTGTGTGTGTCCGTGTGTGTGTGTGTGTTTTCGAGGTTCGGTCTCACTCTAGCTCAGGCTGACCTGGAATTCACTATGTAGTCTCAGGGTGGCCTTGAACTCATGGTGATCCTCCTACCTCTGCCTCCTGAGTGCTGGGATTAAAGGCGTGCACCACCACGCGGGGCTGAATTCCCTATTTTTATCTTGGACCTAAGCTAAGGGAAAAAGATGGCACTGCATAGGCAGGGTAAACAAAGGAACACTGAGGAAAAGAAGACATAAACAAATGAGAGCATTAAATAATGAACACGAGTTTGAAACAAGTGAAATTAACTAAATTCTTAAGGGGTTGAGGTAAGGATAGCACTTTTATGGTGTGGATGTGCAGGCTCTTTGTGGGTGGATCTGCATTATCTGTGTAATGTTGAACAGCCTACTTCCTCTGTGTAACATATGACTGTGTTGTTTGCAAAATGGAGAAAATGTTGGTATTTTATAGGCTTGTTCTGAAGCACCAATGAAGTGCAAAAAGCACTTAGGAGGGTGTCTGGCATTCAGTAAGTGCTCAAAAGAATATAGTAAGTACTCAATAAATGCTGCTGGAGAGGAAAACAAAGGCAGACAAATCAACTGAATCTCTAAGGAAGATGGGGAAAGTCTTGTGGCAGGTCTGAGTGACAAGGGTTAAGGAAGAAATCATAATGGCTAATAGCCATGTTAGTGTTGGACCTGGTGTCATATCCCTGGATGTGTCCAACTGTTAAAAGCCACGTGAAAGAAGAAAACCAGGTTGATGAGACTTAAAAAACAACTCTGTATTCTACATACTAAAAAATCTGCATTCTAGGCTGTTAGAATTTATAGTTTATCTTTCCAGTGGTCATGGTCCTTTCAGTTGATATTGATTTTTAACAAAATAAATGTAGAGAAGTTTGTCTGAAATTAGTGTTTTTTTCTTGTTGTTGTTACTGTTATTATTTCCATGTAAAATGAATTGATACTCCTGTCTCTCCTTCATCATTGAAGGTGACATCCTTTTCCCAACATGCAATGCTCTTCCAGAGATAAATATTGTTATGGGGTTTTAAAGACCTTTCCAGTGATGTTTTTATGCATATTTATGAGATTTAGCATTCCAGTTTATATATATATATATATATATATATATATATATATATATATATATATATATATATATATACAGGGCCACTCACATGCCTGGAGGAAAGTCACATAAAATGCCCCAGCATTCTATCTTAGTGACAGAAGTAATACTTGAACACATGAGACTCTAGGAGCTGACTATGGGAAATAATGCTTCACAAATTAAATGTGCTAACAGTGGCCCTCAGGAGGGTGTGAGGGATATCTGGCTTCAGGGGACTGGCACCAATGTACTAGATATTTGGAAGTGATTAGTGATCTCACCCCCATTCAGTGCTCACTACCCAATGTGATTGCCCAATGGCCTGGAAGAAATATTGTTAGCATGGAAGAAGAAGAAAGTCTAAGAATGGACATATGTCTTCTTTGTGCTGGATTCAGAACTTGCTGAGGGCACCACTGGCCCAGTGACTTCCTAGAGCCAAGAGGAACTCCACTGGTTGCTCAGAAAAGTTCTCACTCAGGAGCCCACTACAATTCCAGCATTCATTCCTCTTCTCAAAGGTGAAAGGGCTGCTGTATTCCAGTGGGGACTAATTCCTAATGAAATGGGTGATGGTTTTGTACTTGTGTATTTGCACAGCAGATGGACTGTGACTGTTTCTCCAATAAAAGAAACTCGGTGTGGGCAGAAGAGTGCAGAGCCAGGCCTTTTCTGAGGACTGATACTGTTCATAGACAGGACTTATTTCACCCTTGCTAGATCTTCCAGCCATGCACACAACAGTGCTTGCTGTGATCTGATCTGAAAGCTAGATGTGCTGTGGACCTAGCACACATCGCATGAGTATGTGAACATGGAAAAAAAAATATTGTCTTTTAGTCATGGTTTCTTATGATGTGTTGAAAGCCTGTCAAGATTAGAAGGATCACCCTGAGACTACATAGTGAATGCCAGTCAGCCTGGGCTAGAGTGAGACCCTACCTCGAAAAACCAAAGAAACCTCCATTCTCCATTATATTCCATCATATCCCCTCCCCATCTCAATCAGTCTCTCTTTTATTCTGATGTCATGATCTTTTCCTCCTCTTATGATAGCCTTGTGTAGGTAGTGTCAGGCACTGTGAGGTCATGGATATCCAGGCCATTTTGTGTCTGGGGGGAGCATATTGGAGTTTCAAAGGGGAAAGTGGGGGGAGGAAGGGTATTACCATGGGATATTTTTTATAGTCATGGAAGTTGTTAATAAATATTTGAAAATTAAAAAAAAAGATATGAAAAAAGAAGATTAGAAGGATGCCTTTAATCCCAGCACTTGGGAGGCAGAGGTAGGTAGATCACCATAAGTTCAAGGCTACCCTGAAACTACCTAGTGAATTCCAGATCAACTTGGGCTAGAGCAAGACCCTACCTCAGCCCCTACCTCCCCCAAAAGGAAACAAATTAAAGGGATTGATTTTTTTATGTAAGTATAAAATTTTCCCAATCCCCCCTTTACCCAGTTAATTAGGAAAGGGCAGACTGCAAATAGAGCACAGTACTAAGCAATTTCCGTTGTAGGGCTTGGGGAAGAATATCTAAGGCATATTTGCTCTCTCTTTAAATATACCGCTTAATTGGTTGTGAGAAGTTAAGAACTTGAGCTCCCCGGTAAAGAACTTAAATTGGTTCTCTTGTTGACTTGAACCTGTATATAAAGCAGATGAGGCAACTGAAAAGGTGACCAGGTTTAAACCTCTTGTTAGCATGGTATGCTTAGAAAGAAAAGCCATGGTTGTCCAGCGGCCTCCAGGTTCTTGAAAATGAGACAGATTACAGTCTTTTTATTTATTTATTTGATTAATTTGCAAGGCAGAGAGAATGATAATGAGTGTGCCAGAGCCTCTTGCCCCTGCAAATGCACTCCAGATGCATGCGCCACTTTGTGCATGTGGCTCAGCGTGGGTCCTGGAGATTGAGCTCAGGTATCAGGATTTTAAGCAAACGCTTGAATTGCTGAGCCATCTCTCCAGCCCCAGATTCCAGTCTTTTGAGAAATTAAAGCACTTCCAACACAACACCATAAGAGAAAACACCCTCAGCTTCTCAGAGTGCTCCGTAGCCTGAGCTGGGTGGCGTTTCTCATATTCCATGGATGGAGACACTGGTGGTGGGGAGCAGGAGAGATACAGCAGTTGTCTGAAGTCTCACAAGCTGAAAATAGAACCCAGCTGGCAGCCAAGTTTCCTGCCCTGAATGTGAAGAGAGAGACCTAAGAAATAGGATTAGATTTGAAAGAGCATATCCAGTTTCTAGGGGCTTCACTGAACTATGTTTCCTCTCTGGTCCTCCTTGAGCTTCCCCATCTTAAGTAATAGCACAGCCGCTTCTCTGAGTCATTCAAACATGCATTTGTTCTCCATAACAGAAGGAGAAGCCCCAGCCAAATTATATTCTAATGTATCAGAGCCTTGAACCCTGGTCCATTTTGCATTGCTGACTACGAGGCTGCTGAATACATTATTAGTCCAACAAGGTTTGTATCAGCTTTGTGAAGAGACAGAATTTCCTCACTTAGTGCCAATATTGTTATTTGTTTTCGCAGAGTAGGCAAATATAAAGAATTAGGATGAATATTTGGGTGTAATCTATTCTCTTGGCTAAGTGATAGAAGTCACTTATAATTTTATAATAATACATAATTATATGATTATAATATCCTGGATTTACTCATGCTGAAAATGGGGCATAATTTCCACATGCCCAATTGGGACAGGCATAGTAGGAAGGCCAAAGAAACTCAAGAAGGTAAATATTTTAGATAAACAAATTTCCAAGTTTCTTCTTTGCCTGGAAGAATTAATATAAATTATCCTCCCAGTGGCATAGACATGGAGAAGAGGCTGCAGTGTCTGACATACTACATCCCTTTTCATATGGAAGAAATATAGAAAATCATTCTCCCATTTAAGAGTCTGGACTCAAACTCTTTGGTGAGGCAGGACCAGGAAAGCTGGAAATGACTTGCTGATGAGAACTGTCTCAGTCACTGAAGGAGGCATGAAGTAACAGGTATAGTAGATTGGCTAACCATACCTTGCCAAACATCTCACCATCATAACATCTGGATGGTATGCCAGCAGATCTGTTCACCAGACTCCAGACAGTGTATCACTGATGATCAGCATCAAACAGTCCCCTGGTGTCTGCTCAAAGGGAGTGTTCCTTCCGAAATATCCATTCAGTGCTGTAGAGGACTAAATCAGGGAGTCTGTGGTTAGACAGACGCCTTTGCGTGATTCCCTGCCAACTTGGCAATGGCACCACTTGGGAAACTGGAGTCCCTCAGAACTAGGTCCTAGAACAGCTTTCAAACAGGAGGTGAGGGCTTGGCAGGAGCAGAGAAAATGTTTTGCTTTGCTCTGATGCCCCAGTTGTAGGATTGGCTATTGATGCTGCCTGTTTTGGCCAGAGTATCCCTAGTCCTTCCTCTGAGCCCACATTGATTGCCCAGTCCCCTGGCAGTGTGAAGCCAAGAGGAAGAGCTGTTTCCCCGCCCACCAATGCTGCTCCTGTTGGCTTTTCTCTACATGTGGATTTGGCCCCTTGGAGCCTTATATTCATGGCGAGGTTAATGCCAATTTGATAGGAAAAAATGAAAAGTCTTTGTCTAGTAATCATGGAACATTAGAAAGCCACTTTTACCATTGAATGCCGCAGTTTATAATAAACTGATTGAGAAAGGATGGATGCTGTATCTTAATAAGGGATGGTAGATTGTCTAAAAAAGGAACAACTGGAAGGAACAAGAAAAGGCGCTTGTTTTCACTTTGTTTCTTCTATGACATCACAAAGGCAGAAGTCAACTGGGAGATCAGAGACCCTCATTTGACTCATTATCCTGATCTTAACTTTGCTGTTGGTTAGGATGGAGAACTACAATGCATTGCTACCATTCTGATTTTCCTCCTAGCTCACGCTGTAATGTTAACGTTGATAGTGTTTAGAAAGCCCCCTTGTAGGTCCAGTGCTTGAAGTCCATATGTGCCTTTCCTGTCTCAGGGCCACATTCATTTAACCACTTCACTTGTTCATTCATACCATACACAGATTTTTCTGAACAGTTCTTGTTCTGGGAAAGTGGCCCATACTCATTGTCTTCAAATTTTCTTTTCTTTTTCTTCCTTCCTTCCTTCCTTCCTTCCTTCCTTCCTTCCTTCCTTTCTTTCTTTCTTTCTTTTCTTTTCTTTCTTTTTTTTTTTTTGAGGCACTGGTTCTTTCACATGATCATTTTGCTTCTACAGAACTCCTGAATGTGCTCTTTTCCCAGGTCAAATGATTTTTTTTTTTTTTTTTTTTTTTTGCATCCATTCTCCTCGCTTTTCTGAGCCTGGTTTATTTCACATGGTTGATCATGTGTTCTTTGAAGAAATCCCCTTCTCTCTGGCTCCGTGATACAACACAAACTCTTCTTGCATTTCTAGTTGTTTCCTCTAAATGATCTCGTTATGATCTTCTCCTGGCCTCCAGAATCATCCAATCAGCCTTGACTTTTCCAGTTGGAAATTTTCCCAGGTACCCCCAGTTGACAAGTTTGAAGCAGATTCCTTTTTGGGCTTCTGAATCTGCTGCCTTTAAATGGTCTTCACCAGTTCTTCTAATGATCAAAGGCCATAATTCTCCACCTTCTTGAACAGTTTCTTCTCCTTACTGTAGCTTATGTGGAAATGTATGAGATCCTACAGATTTTGTGAGCAAATAGGGTACTCATATGCACCTTATTTTCCATTTATTTTTTCCTTTCTCTACTCTTAATTTCGGTTTCCTTTTGTTTAGTTAGTCAGTAAATATTACCTGGTACTTAGAGAAAGGCACTGGATTATGTGCTGTGGCAGACAAAAACATAGAACATTCCTCTTCCAAGAGTAACAAGCTCAAAGATATTACATTCATTATAATTAATCTTAGAAAAGTAGAAAGGCAGCAGGAAGACTTTTCTTAAAGAAAAGTGGGTGACAGGAAAAAAGTATAGTACAGGGAATTTCACGAGAGTTGCAAAATATATCTATGTCAAATATAATTCACTTCAAATAGAGTCTTTTAGATTCCCATAGGATCCATTCATGTGGGTCTGAATTATTCTTGTAGTTCTCATTTCTCCCATTTTAACCTCTATATTTTGAGTTTTTCTCTGATGCCTTGCTTTCAGCATTTGTACATTGCTGCAACTCTCTAGGCAGTTGGAGTATCTTACTACTTTTTCATCTTTATGTTTTTCTTTTTAAAGTAGTTTTGCAAACTTTATTATAGAAGCATCATATTTCTGTCTGGGCAGGGGAACTGAAATGTACATCCAGATCAATATCACTTTTACTTTATTTTCCATTTATTCTCACTCAAATGCTCTAGTAGATCAACAAACAGTTTGCATACCTGTTATGTGATCTGTGATTAGAGTTGGGTACTGAATGTCAAGTGGTCCTGCTCCTATCCTTGCGGTTATCATATGCTAGTAACAGAGTCAGTCAGGTAAATACATGATTTTAACTTGTAGGATAATGCTGTGTGACTCATGGTAAGCATTATTTTGAGACAACAGTATGACCTAAGTACTGGTCTGTATTTCTAATCCATTTTAACTCAATCCTCGCTGCACTATAGCAAGTCAGTTTTATAGTTTCCCCTCATTGTATAGACAGGGACGCTGAGACACCATCATGGAGAAGCTGGGTTGAAAAGCAAACAGAAAACTTCCTGAGTCTTCTTTCAAACACTCCTGTAGACAACCTTCTTTGTGCTCTCACTTCACATAGCTATCAGAATGCAAGGCAGTTTCTAATTTCAGTACAGACTGTTTTAGCTAAGTTCTGAGAAAAAAACATTTAATGAGCGAAGAAGGGATAGCACTAATGTTTGTTGTTGGCTTGAAGGGTCTGCTAGGTAGTTTATATATTGTTGGGAAAGGTGGATTTGGAACAGACTAATGATGTGCTACTGACATGTAGCAAATGGAGAGCAGTTGCAGAGGGATGAAATGGAAAAGAACATGCATGATGGCTATGATCCAGGAGTCTCAATTAAGAAGAGATGATCAAATGTGACAAATTCACTAGGCTAGAATAGACCAGAGACAAGGAGAGTGTGTATAGAGAAAGACCAGTAGACTTGTTACATAGGAAGTTAGCAACAACCCCAGAGAATTCAGATTAACGGTGGTAGAAGCTACACTCAGGATTATTGAAAAGTAAAGGCAGCAAGAATAGGCTTACCCTATTGTAACTATGTGTGTGTGTGTGTGTGTGTGTGTGTGTGTGTGTATCTCCATGTGTACTCCTAGTATTCAATAATTCATCATGACATATTACTAAAAAATTTGATTTTCAAAGCAGAGGCTTAAAAAGAGGATGATCAATAAGTAACCTTTCAGGGGGTTAGCTCAGTGGTACAGCATGTGGCTGCCATGTGCCCGTCCCTGGGCTCCATCCTCAGCACCACAGGAACAAAAGCCACCTTTGTAAGAAGGCTGTAGCGTTGTGATCTGGATGGAAACAGCCCTTCAGGAGCTAAATGATTAAGTTCCCTCTAACATTTCAGGATGCTTGGATCTCCTTTTAACTCACCCAAGTTTCAACCATCGATGGTCACTCTTTTTTTTTCATTCCTTTCTCTGTGAAGGGAGGAAGTGATTTCTTACTCCATTGCCCCACAGTGGTCCAATCATCTGACATTCTGACAACCCCGAAAACATTTCAGAGTTTCTTGGTCTTCACTGTTTCTGTTTCAACATCATTTGCCTTCCCTTCTTCATTTCTCAGATGCTTTTGTTCTAAGTCAAAAGGATGCGTTTACTCAGCTGGAAGAACTGAACCCTGAGAATGAAATCTCCTTTTGTCATAAGTATTAATTAACTTAAAAATAAAAGATTTATCCTTCTCTAAAACACTAGCAAAACAAATAATACTTTAAATAGAAAACTGCTCTCCACTAGAATATTTGCCAGCTACAAATTATATTATGGTGAATTCTGACTCTCTAGATGTCCTCCCAGATCATCAGCTATTGGACATACATGAAAAGGTGTCTGAGTCTTGGTCATTTGTCTCCTGAAAGGGTTGGAAGTTTGAGTCAAAGTGCCTCTACTACAAGACCTGTGAATTGATCTCTGTGAGTGCACTGGACAAAAATGAGATGTATTTTTATACAAAGAAAGATCCACTGTATGGAGTCATTTATTAATAAACTGGTAGAAGGACTTAGAAACATTTTAAATGCTTAACATATCTTTTTAAAGGCATTTTCATTCTCTGATGGAAAGCATGCCAAGAAAGAGAGAACAAGTAAGCTGAGTAAGCAGAACACCAGGGGACGTACTGCACAGAGCTCGAGCCCCTTCCAGTGCCTTGAACAGCTTTTCCATTACCATATTTATCGTAATTCAACAAGTGTTTGTAGAGTGTATTCTACATGCCATTGTATGCTCTAAGCTCTTAGGTTATATTAGTAGGTGAAGTAGGCAAAAAAAAAAAAAAAAAAAAAGTTCCTGCTCTCATTACTTTCTTTTACACTTACTCCACTATGAGGGATTAAGCTTGATTAGATAGTTTTCAGTATGTATTTCTACATAGACTTTATCTAAAAATAATTTTGTACTTAATAGAAAAATCAGAAAGTTAGTTCAGAGAGTACTCATGTATTCTACAATCCAGTCTTCCCTGCCATTAGCATCTTAATATGATACATTTGTTTCCATGAACCAATGTTGATATATTATTGTTGACCAACAGCCATCGTTTTTCCCTAATGTGCCTTTTATTGTTCCAGGTTTCCACCTAGTATTCTACCTTTCATTTAAGTACCATACCTTCTAAGCATCTGCTGGCTGTAACATTGTCCAGGATTATCATTGATTTTGATGAACTTGACCTTGTTGACTGGTACTGCTTGGGTGATTTGTAGGATGCTTCATTCCTTGAGCTTGTTTGGTGTTTTCCTCATGATGAAACTTGTGTTATGGATTATGAGGAACAAGATACCAGGGGTAAAGTGCCATTTGTATCACACTGTAAACAAAGTATATACCATCAGGATGTTTTGTGACACTGATGTTGACTTTGGCTACCTGGCTGATACAGTTTTTGTCAGTTTCTCCACTGGAAAAAAATCTTCCCTTTTCTGAACAGTGCACTGAAGTAAAGGACCACCACATGCAGACCACAGATGGTGGGAGTGTCTGAGCAGTTATATGGATTATTTTGGATTTTGCATTGGGAATGTTTTCCTTCTCTCCCATTTGTTAATGGACTCCATCATTTATTTGTATCAGCTCATCTCATGAACATGTACTGTAAGTTTGGATAATGACTCAATACTACTTTACTTAATTTTCTCGCCATGTGGCTCTTTTGGGGCTACTGGGAGCCCTTTTAGTTAGCTTCTATACTGTAGTTCTAGATCCAGTTAGCTTTCCAAGGATCCCTCCTTTCCTTAATTGAAGAATGCTATTACACAGCAAGATCTGAGCACCAGGTGTGTTTGCTGCTACAGAGATAGCAGTTCCCTTAGGCTTTCTCAGATGACAGAGAAACCAATTTGACTTTACACACTACAGTAGGTTGACTAGTTTCTGCTCCCCCAAATTAATATTTATCCAGAACCTCAGAATGTGATCTAGTCGTTTTGTTTTTGTTTTTGATTTTTCAAGGTAGAGTCTCACTCTATCCAAGGCTGACCTGGCACTCACTCTGTAGTTCCAGGCTGGCCAGGAACTCACAGTGATCTTCTTACCTAAGCCTCCCAAGGGCTGAGATTAAAGGTGTGTGCCACCACACCTAGCCTAATGCCTTTATAAAAGAAAAGAGCCAGGTGTGGTGGCCCCTTTAATCCCAGCACTCAGGAGGCAGAGGTAGGAGGATCGCTGTGAATTCAAGGCCACCCTGAGACTACATAGTGAATTCCAGGTCAGCCTGAGCTACAATGAAACCCTACCTTTAAAAAAAAAAAGATATAAAAGGACACACAGAGACAGAATAAGAAAATATAGAAAATAGGGCCATGCTGCCAAAAGAGGCAGGAGAAACTGGTACAAATGAGAAGACTGTCTCCTCCAGCCTTCTCAAGTAACATAGCCTTGGAAAACTTGACTTTGGACTTCTGACTTTGAGCATGGTGAGATAATGCATATCTGTTTCAAACCAACAAAGTAACAGTTTGTTCCAGTAACCCTAGGAAACTAGCCCAGGAGCCTTACAGGCCAAGATAGCATCTTCCTAAACCTTCCGCCAACAGAACACGCAGCAGAGAACATCCACGTTGGATGGCTGAGGAGAAGGATGAGGTGTTTCTTAGAGGTGAGGATGCCAGGTGTTCATAAAAGGAAAGACTGACTGGCATTGTCTTCTTGTCTTAGACAGTCTGACTTCCCCAAGCCAGTTAGATGAATGATCAGAAACAGTTGTCACACTCTCTCCCTGTATCCTTATTTAGACATTCTTCTAATTTCTTTTTAAATATCTTTCTTTTTTGCTTATTTTTTTAATTTATTTGAGAGCAACAGACAGAGAGGAAGAGGCAGACACAGAGAGAGAGAGAACGGGTGTGCCAGGGCCGCCAGCCACTGCAAACGATCTCCAGACGCGTGCGCCCCCTTGTGCATCTGGCTAATGTGGGTCCTGGGGAATTGAGCCTCGAACCGGGGTCCTTAGGCTTCACAGGCAAGCGCTTAACCACTAAGCTGTCTCTCCAGCCCACATTCTTCTAATTTCTGACACATTTACTGAGTATCTTTAGCACACCAGGCAGACTGATAAATTATCTCATTTACTCTAAACAAGAACCCTGTATTACTTCCATTTTGTAGTTGAGAAAACAGAGGGTTTTAAGTAACTGGTTCACAATTATGCTTATACAGAATTGTAAATGGCAATGAAAGCCTCAACAGTCTCCCTTGTAACTCCTGTGCCTCCTTTTCTACCATCTCATCCAGAGTCTCCATAGGTACTTTTTGTTTTAGCCAACAACTTCTTGGTCTAAATCACTATACTCTGCTACTATTTTTTAACATTAATTGATAAAATCTAAAATCTTTTATTTTACCAAAGTACATATCTATTACCAAGTGAGTCTTTAGTAAACATCTTTAAATTACTATTCTGAGATGATGACAGGCTATTGCCAAGGCCTTTGGTTTCCCACCAGAAACAGATGGTAAGACCCTATTGCTGAAGACTTCACATGCCTGGGTGGCAAGGTCACTGAGAAATCAAGATGGAGCTGAGCTGAAAACCATCTCCTGAGAAACCATCTCTCTTCATCAACTGAAAGCTAGAAAAAGCTGCACTGCATGCAGCCCTATGGGAGACCGAAGTCACCAGCGGTGAAAACAGTAGGCACTGGAAGCCTCAAGTTCAGCCAGACAGGTGCAACAATGGCATGTCTGTTTTGGGGACACCAACTGCTCTCTAATTGGACTGGAGGCCCACTCTATGGGAGGAAATACATGCCTGGTACTGAAAACCTAATCAAAAGCCTATGGCAGGGGAAGTCATAAGCTTTAGGGGTGTAAAGGCTACTCTTGTCTGGCTAAATGCATATATTATGCTCACTAAACTGCCCTGTAAGCACTACACTTAATTTTCATATTCATATATTAATGCTACTCTCACTTCTGGTTAGAGAAGCTTCTCTTTTCAGATGGCAGTGACCACTGGAATGACCCAAAAGGCAACATAGTGCTGAGAAGAAAGGATGGAGGAGTATCCAGCACTAAAACATCTCTATCATATCACACCCTCCAAGGCCCAGGGTCCATTGCAGAAGAGGTGGTGGAAATAATGTAAGAGCCAAAAGAAGGGTATGACTCCTTAAAATGCAACTGTCCAGACAGAAAATGGCCTTGATATCCATGATCTTTCAGTGCCTAGCAATGCCTTCACAAGACCCTCATAATAGGAGGAAAAGATGATGACATCAAAATAAAAGAGAGACTAATGAGAGAGGGAGGGGATAAGATAGAGAGTGGAGTTGTGAAGGAGAAAGTGGGGAAGGGGAAGGAAATACCATGGTTTATTTTCTGTAAGTATAAAAGTTGTCAATAAAAAAATCTACACTAAAAAATCTCACCATGGGGGCTGGAGAGATGGCTTAGCAGTTAAGGCACATGCCTGCAAAGCCTAAGGACCCCGGTTTGATTCTCCAGGTCCCACATGAGCCAGATGAACATGGTGGTGCATGTGTCTTGAATTCGTTTGCAGAGGCTAGAGGCCCTGGTGCACCCATTCTCTCTCTCTCTCTCTCTCTCTCTCTCTCTCTCTCTCACTCTGTCTCTAATAAACAAATGAATAAAAATAAAATCTTTAAAAAAACTCACCATATGTGAATGTCCTTTACAATTTAGTTGTAATCTGCTTGTTTTTTCTTAGAAATTTCATTAATATTTGGTTTCTTCTCTTTCATTTTCATTACCTTTTATGGTCACCTTGGTTTAGCTTTTTATTTCCTTTGAAAGGACAAATTCAAAATGCCTTCACCAATCTTCGTGTTGTTTCTCCTTGTTTGATTCCTTTCCTGTTACTTCTCTGCAATCAAAACCCCAAACCTGAGAGATGGTGATGGTCTGGTCCCATCCTCCCTTTTCCCAGGTATCTTTCATGGGGTTACTGTGGATTGGTAGGGAGGACCAGGCATCCCCTTCTCAGAACTTTTGTTTTTGTGGTACCTTTCCCCCAGGCCATGTGCTTTCTTTCCTCCCACTTGTGAAAACTCTTTAAAGCTCAATTCACCATCTGCCTTGTCCTTGGAGCCTCCTGGGGCCTTCCAGCTGAAGCAGCTCTTTCCTGCTCTGGCCTTAGATATAGACTGGGGAGAATTAAGTGCCGTACACTGAGCTCTCTTGTCTTCATCATCTATGTGTCTCCTGGCACTCTTCTAGTACCTTGCTCAATGTTTGCTGAATATGTAAGATATAAAGATGGATAGACAGACAGACAGGTAGACAAAAGGGCATTAATATTGTATACAAGCTAGTGCTAAAATTCCACAGGAACAATTATTCCATAATCTGGGCTTTCTTTTTTTTTAATCTTTATTTTTATTTATTTATTTGGAGAGAGGGAGAAAGAGGCAGGGAGAGAAGATGGGCGTGGTGGCGCATGCCTTTAATCCCAGCACTCGGGAGGCAGAGGTAGGAGGATCGCCGTGAGTTCAAGGCCACCCTGAGACTCCATAGTGAATTCCAGGTCAGCCTGGGCTAGAGTGAGACCTTACCTCCAAAAACAAAAACAAAAACAAAAAAAAAAAACAAAAACAAAAAAAAAAAGAGGCAGGGAGAGAATGGGTGTGCCAGGGCATCCAGCCACTGCAAAGGAACTCCAGATGCATGTGCCCCCTTGTGCATCTGGCTTAAGTGGGTCCTGGGGAATCGAACCGAGGTCCTTTGGCTTTGCAGGTAAACGCCTTAACCACTAAGCCATCTCTTCAGCCCCATAATCTGGGTTTCCTTGCATTTTCAAGACAAGGGGAAGTGAAGCAATCCAAACAGAATGCTCACTACTCCTCCTCAGGTAATCTTGCAAATTGGCTAGAAAAGAATCTGGCTCAATTCTTATGTTAGCATTCAAAGAATTTAGGTGTTAAGACACAATACCTGGAGAAAGTGGGAAAGTAAAAAACGTTGTCTAATTGTTTTAAATAGAATTTCAATTCATGACTACACGTGTTGCACTAGGAGACACTGGAGTCACTTTAATTTAGCTTTTGAGGAAAACCAGGAGCTAGCTAAGGAATGAGGGAAGAGACTGAAACCAAACAGCAGGATCATAACGGATCTTGTAGATCCAGGGAGAGCTTCTGCCTAGCGCGGAGCTGCGGTGGGTCTTGATCAGAGAAGCTTAGGGCTCCTGCGGTGTTTCCTCTTCAAGCCCTGAGCAAACATGAACAAAGTTAATCTAATTAGCTCATTAGCTTTTTAAGCTAGTGGTACCAATTAGTTACCTCATCAGGCTCTGGCTGGGGTCTCCTCTCACAGTGCATAGCTATAAAGGGGCTTTCATCAGAATCCCCAGGGGTGCAGCCCATGGCATTTGTGCATGTTTCCAAGAGAATGACAAAAAGAGCCATGTGCAAGATAATTATGGGGAATCCTCTCTGGGAAATCCCTAATCACGGTGACCATTCTCATCACCTCTTTCTAGAAAGGAAATCTCCCACTTGGTTCCATCCAAGTATAGACCCTTCCTTTAAGGTGAGTGTAGAGAGCCAGCGTAAATGTTACACTCAATTTTGGATGCTTGTGGGGGAGAAAGCCCTCCTAGTCACAGGCACTCATAGAAGGCCTGGCAGTTTGGGTGGTATTTTTCTTTAAAGGGAAAAAAGAGGGATTCAAGCAGGGCCCAATGAGAATAGTGATCCCAAAATCCAGCCCTGAAGGAAGACTTCCAGAGGAACAATGGGGAAGGAATAAATAAAAAGAAAGTTATAAATTCATCTATTTGCTCTTCCCTGACCTTGCTTTTACTCCTCTTCACCACAACCACCCTGGGAAAGGCACAATACTTTCCCCTGTCACAATATTGAGAAAAATTGAAATGGGGAAGAAAGACCACCAGATGCTTTATTGTCTTAGCCTTTTCCACATAATTAGCTGGGGATAAAGGGCCTCTGCATGGTTTCATTGCACTGAATGAACTTGGATATTGCTACACAGTAGTGTGTTTTATGATTCATGCTCTGTTATCCTGTGGCTTTTTCAAAACTGCCAGCTACTTTATCACGGCCGCCAAGCCCGGGCCCACCACTTAAAATGCAGCAATGCAAAGTTAACTGTGCATGACAGATGTCCGTGAAATTGTTTAACACACACATACACGCTCACACAGAGCACAAAGCTGGCCCGGCCCTCTCAATGTCCCTATTAAACTGAAATGAGAAGTATAGGGCTAGGAAATGAAGAAAAAAAAAATATCTTGAAGCCACAACAAAAAAAAGAACAGATTTGAGATTACGGGTGGGTACCTTGGGTAGGTGTAGAGTTTCAAAAGTGCATCTAAAAAGTTAGAAATAATGAAGTCATGAGAAAAACCAAGGACTGGCACATCTGAGAGATGGGTTAAGAAATGAAGTGTTGAGGGTCATCTTTTATTTTCTGAAGTAATATCACCAAAATATCATTTCCATCCTCCCATGGCCTCCCGTATCTAAGTCCTGAGGGCCATGGGAAACACTTCTTGGTAAGGTGACTTCTGTTTCATACCTTGGCACTCCCTCACTAAAACTTCTAGTTTGAAATTTCCTGCATCTTTTATTTCAACTTTTATCTGTTCATGCAGCATGCTGTGTTTTTTTTCATTCCTTTTGATTCTGTAGGGACAAATTTTTCTTTTCCTGGAAAATTACTCCCTCTCTGCTCTCCTTTCCTGGAAGAATGTTTGTATTGTAGCATATCTTGAATTATGAGTTCCAACATAAGAACCCATGTCCCTTGCCAGACTCAAAGCTGTTTGAATGCAGGCTCTGTGACGCGGCTTCTCTGGATGAGGGCTCAGTGCGGAGGCAGACCTTCTGTAGATGCCCCTCCAATGCTTGGTGAATGGTGAAGATAGGTGAATACAAACTTCTAGCTTCCTTGAGTGGCGTTACTTGCACCTTGATTTTGCAGCAGGCTCATTTGGTAGTAATCTGCTGTCTGCATTTATTACAGAACCCTGACGAATGAATTTTCAGGAGTAGAGACCACTTAGAGGAACTAAGAAGTTCAAGAGATAGGAAGGAGGACAGGGAGTTAGGAAGGAACTTGGTGGCTGAGTGGGCATCTGTCCCCACTTGGCCAAATCTGTCTCAGGGACGTCTGTGAAGGGATAGGCCATTTTTAACCGTGGCAGGCAGTACTCCTATGTTTTGTTCTTTGTCTTTCTCTTCCTTCAGGCACACTCATGAACCTCAGGGGAAATCTTAGCCTGGGCAGTTCTAACAAATACCAAACACTCCGTGACTTTAGCAACTGAAATGCATTTTTCAGTTTAGGAGGACTGGAGCTTAAGATCAAGATGTTTATGCTAAAATTTTTTTCTCTTGGTTTGTAGGTGGCTTCCATCTCCCTGTACTATGTGACCCTAACTTTTTGATATTCATAAACCAGCCAACAACCAAGATTTGCTCTTATTGAAAAAGGCAAGGAGACCTGCAGATGGTGCTGGGCTAGAGGAATGGCAAATTTTAAGTATAGATATATACTTAAATAGGTAAGTACATCATACTCAGAATTTCTAGAAAAGTTTGCCATAAATAAGCAGCAGAAGACATAATACTGAAATAAAATGAGGAAATATAGTGAAATGTGCACAGTGGAGACTTCGAGTTTTTTAACAATTATTTTTATTTATTTATTTGAGAGCAAGAGGGGGGTTGAGGAAGAGGGTGGGGGGAGGGAAGGAGAGAGGTAGGGAGGGAGGGAGGGAGAGAATGGGTGCACCAGGGCCTCCAGCCACTGCAAATGAACTCCGGATACATGCACCACCTTGTGTATCTGGCTTACTTGGGTACTGGGGAATCAAGCCTCAAACCAGTGTCCTTAGGCTTCAAAGGCAAGCCCATAACCACTAAGCCATCTCTCCAGCCTGGACTTTGAGTTTAAAAAAATATTTTACTTTATTTATTTATGTGTGTGTGTGTGTGTGTGTGTGTGTGACAGAGAGAGAGAGAGAGAGAGAGAGAGAGAGAGAGAGAGAGAGGGAGAGAGGAAAGAGAGAAGAATGGGCATACCAGGGCCTCTAGTCACTGCAAACAAACTCTAGATGCGTGCACCGCCTTGGGCATCTGGCTTACGTGGATTCTGGGGAATCGAACATGGGTCCTTAGGCTTCACAGGCAAGCACCTTAACTGCTAAGCATCTCTCCAGCCCATGAGCTTTTATTTTATAATCTCCCTTCCTCTTTTCCCTTAGTTTAGCATATAAAGGATATATAATGGCAAATTCTTAGGCTGGCTGTGGCAGAGGCAGTCCAGTAGCCCATCAGTGGGTCTGCAGGTGATGGGACATACAAACCCACTCTCTCCTTCCTGAGGGCTGTTCAGAAGTGCTTAGCAGAACATACTCCTTCATGCTTCCCCGGCGAACCAATGGTTTATAAAGAGCCAGCCTCCCTCCCTCCGTTCCTTCTTTCCTTCCTTCCTTTATCTTTTTCTCTCTTAAAAGTATACATAGGAATTTATTTACTATTGTTTTAATCTCTCTAAAGTAATATATTTTTACTTATTTTTAATTAGTATAAAAAGTAATAGGTTTCATCATGGCATTTTCATAATACTGTGATCTTCTTCTTGTGCTCTGCTTTCCTCGTCCCCCATAAGATGTGATTCATATATCCTCATAGCTCATAGAGGGAGCTCATGGGCACCTTCTGCCAAACTGCGATTTTTCTCTGTGTGATGACATGCTCCCCTCTTCTTATACACATTGCTGCTTATGAGAGGTTAGTGTCTCAAAAGAGAATTCAATATACTTCTCTTTATGCCCCTTAGTTAATCTGGAAAAGTTAAATTTGCCTTGTAGAACACTTCTGTTGGTTTTAAGGTGGTGCACTAAAGTATTAATATTTTGTATATAACTAGAAATACCTGTTGGGGGAAACCTCCAACTCTTTAACTTTCATAATTCTTAATAAATTCTTTATCATTATTAAGGGAATCAAACTTAGTAAAATAGTTTTTCCCTCTGGAGATGCATAAAGTATCTTGCTAAAAATTCAGTGAAATCTTAGGGAGAGAAATGCAAATGTGTGAAAGCCCCAAATGCATGCATCTATGTTGTATCTGAGAGTTGTTGGTGTGTGTGTGTGAGGAGAACGTGTGCTGTGTGTTGGACTGTGAGTGTATGTGGACTGTATGTATTTTGTGTATGTGTGTACTGTGTAGATTTTTGGGTATCCTGTGTATATGCACCCAAAATGCGAGGTGAGGACTGAGCATGTGTAGACTGTATGAGTTAGTGTGTGGGCCGGGTATGAGTGTGGGGACTGAGCATGTGTGTGTGTGTGTGTGTGTGTGTGTGTGTGTGAGAGAGAGAGAGAGAGAGAGAGAGAGAGGCCTGTGGGTGGCCTGCTCAACATTTTGGTGGATGTTTCATTCCCACCCCTTTTACTACGACCCTGGTCAGGCCACTTTTATGCCGGTGACAGCTTCATGAAGCACAAAACATGCAGCAATACATGGCATGAAATTGGCAACAAAGCCGAGCAAAAGGGGGAACAATTCTCTGGCAGGATGTGTTCACAATATGGCTGATTGGATCTGGAAGCAGATGCCAGCAGCGGGTATTGTCCTGGTGACTGAAAAGACATGACCCCTGAGAAACCGAAGACAAGGAGGCTCTCCTCCTGAACCAAGGGGGAGGGGAGAAGAGGTGAAACCAATGAATAAATCAGGCAGTGAAAACCGGGGAGAAAAGAAAATGCTAAAGAGGACGTTTTATGGGGAAAGGGGGCCGTCCCTGTGCAGTCGCTCTCGCTCCCCAGCTAGCTGAACACTTTCTCAGACAATGGCTTTTTAACAGATGGGAGACCTAGTGAAAGAAGCCAACTTTTGCGCAGCAGAGAATCCCTGTTTGTTTAGTCTGCTGCTTGGGCAGGTGTCTGGAGAAAGGCGATCCAGCAGGTTAAGGGCCCCGGGTGCCAGTTTCACGCAGAGCAGCTAGGATGTCAGAGGCCACTGGTTTTATTGGGAGGATGGGGCTGAGTGTGAGTAGGGCTTGTGAAATTCTGAGGAAAGAATGCTGCCCAGAAGTCGCTTTTCTAAGTGCCAGTTCCTCCCCCATCCCACATGGTCCCTCACCTCCTTCTTGTCAGCCCTGGAAACCCAAACCTTGAAAAGCTGTCCGTCAAGTGAATGATGACTGATGGGGGATGGGCACGGGCTACAGGCTGCACTCCCAAACCAGACTTCACGACCCAAACACGTAAAACATAACTAGTATGATGAGGAATGCCCCGAATGGCAGAGGAAACACACACACACACACACACACACACACACACACACACACACACCGAGGCGAGTCTGAGTGGAAAATGGAATCTTGGCTACATCTGATGAGCTCTCTGAAATGATACTGGTTATAGGGAGGGCTTTGCATTGTCCAGTGGACCCCGACACTATTGAGAGATTGTTCCTGCTCCCAGAGATCCTTGTCTTAAGTTCCAGTAGTGTCCAGTGCCTTGACTGGACAGAGGTTGCGAAGAAGACATGTAGTAGGTTCAGTCCACATATTGGCCTCCACAGATGCTCGAGAAGGGAATTGTGTGTTTTTAATCAGCAGGGAATTGTGTGTTTTTAGAGGTGAAATGACGCCCACATAAGAAAAGGGGGAGGTCTTCTCTGTAAAGAAGTGTTTGTGAGCCTGTGTGAGTTGGCATCTACAGGCATAGCTAGGGGAGGAACTCCCAGCACCGGGACGGTATGATGAAGGGCTGCCAGTGCATGCCCAAGGGCAGAAGGCAGGGGCTGGGCTCCCTGGGTGATGGCATTTTGTATTTGAAAGATGTGAGTTGACTGGCATGAGAACACAGCCCTCCACTCATCTCTTTGCCCCATCCAACCAGATAATCTTCACAATGTAGCAGCATTCTATTTCTATTCAGTTTGTTTGCTTCTGATGCTGAGGCTGATACTAGAGCCCCAGTGTGTATTAAGGTAAGCACCACTACTAAGTCACATCTTTCTCCCCATTTTCAACCACATTATTCCTAGCTTAATGAGTGAAGGCTTTGTCATGTGGGCTAGTGCTTGTCTCACTTGGATGCAGGTTCCTGTGAGGTTAGAAGTTTACAGCTGAAGGGGTTCTGGTCCCAGGATCCCAGAAGAGATAGCAGGCAGTAAGTCAAGGGTCATTCATAAGACAAAAGCCATTTTGAAAAGACTAGAGAGAATAGTCATGGATTAGGAAATAACAAAATTCTCATTAAATGCCACAATAGGCCTCAGTACTTTGCTTCTTAGCACTCTACTAAATATGTCCTATTTTATAAAAGAATTTTAAAGTTCATTAGTTTCCATTTGTCTAATATTATCAAATTTTCATTGAATAGCTTCTAAAAATGTTGAATGCTTTATTTTTATTTATTTGAGAGTGACAGACAGAGAGGAGGTGGGGAGAGAGAGAGAGAGAGACAGAGAGAGAATGGGCGCGCCAGGGCTTCCAGCCACTGCAAACGAACTCCAGATGCGTGCACCCTCTTGTGCATCTGGCTAACGTGGGTTCTGGGGAGTCGAGCCTTGAACTGGGGGCCTTAGGCTTCACAGGCAAGCGCTTAACCACTAAGCCATCTCTCCAGCCCATGTTGAATGCTTTTCACATGAAAATCAAGAGTCTCAGTGTTCTCATGAACAAAAGCATTTAGTGCACATCTCCCATATGCAGAAGCTTGGGCTTGAGGCATCACAGGCCAAGCCCTGCCCTCAAGGCTCTTGAGTCTGTCCTGAGAAGTACTTCATTCCTTCCTCTCTCCCTCTGTGGTAGCTCAGATCAACTGTCACAAAGGGACATGCATGTAGCGTCTGGAGGTGCACACTGGGGACAGAATACTGGAACATTTTGTTGAAATATTTTGTGCAACCCTAAATATCTTCCCTAGCTAGCAAGAGCAACAACAGTAACAAAAACACAATCACAATGGTTTCTTACTGGGAAAAGACACTGTCAGAGTGCTGGGCTAAATACTTATTTAGCCTTAATGATCAGGGGCTTTAGACAATAATTAAATTCCCCCAGCTACTCACTGTGTGAGGCTTCTCCTCTTACCCCCTTTGTAAGGGTGGAGGCTGAGCCTAGAGTTTAAGAAACTTCTAGCCTATCAATAAGGAGCAACATATGGATTCAAAATCAGTCCTGTCCAACATACATGTAATCATTTTACTATGCTACATAGTTCTGCATAACATCCAAATAAGAATGTGCTTATTTGTTTAGAACTTATGTATGGCATATCTCTGTGGAAGAAAGCAATACATGTAACAATAACAGGCAAGGTTTCAATGAAGAAACAAGTTTTAGGATAGTACGATGGTGAAATATAAGATGACCAAATCTTCATGCAGCTAGTGAAATGAGTCCAGATGGTGAGAGACAAAGAATGATCACTGTATGTTGGCTCCAGTTACTTATGTCCACTGAAGAGTACCACAGAATTATTTCAGAGGATTGAGAATGTGATTTTACTGTCTCCATGTGAACGACATGGAGGTATAGAAGTATATTTCATTGCTTTATTACTCTTTTAAGAGATTATTCTTTTTTGTTTTTATTTATGTTTTTTTGTATGTGTGGGCACATATGTGACACAGCACATGTGTGGGAGTTATGGGACAAATTTGAGTACTGTTGCTCACCTTCTTCCTTGTGTGAGGCAGAGCCCCCCCCCTCCCTCTCCCTGCTGTTTACTACTGTGATGCCAGACTAGTTGGCCTATGGGCTTCCTGGATTCTCCCATCAGTAGGATAGCTAGAATCATGGACATTTACTACAGTGTCCAGCATTTACACAGGTTTTTAGACATCATGCTTACACACCAAGCACTCTTAATCACAGAGACATCTTCCTAGCCCTGGGGCTCTCTTTCTAATGGTTGAAATGTTAAATCTAAGTTAACCCTCAAATCTTCCAGGTAAGTCTGCCATGAAGCATCAACCTGACTGCCTTGGTCTGAACCTGGCTGGTCTCTGAGCACCACCCATCTGCAACAAGATTAGCATGTTAAAGGTTTGGGCAAGTCATAAAGTTGATCTAGTCATACAGCTAGGGGAGGTGAGAGCTAAGATTGGAAACCTGGTTTCAGAGCATGAATTCTATATTCACACATAGAAATGAATAATATGTAGTAGATTAAAGATTAAAGATGTTAGTGAGTTTGTGGCCAAATCACTAACATTCCTATAATTTAGAGATGGGATTTATTCTACCTCCCCGTGAATCTGGGGCAGGTCTGTGAGTCTATGTACTGGTGTGGAGGAGTTGATAGTGTGACTATATTTAGGCTCAGGATTTGAAGGGCTGGCTGGGCCTGGGGAGATGGATCAGTTAGTAAAGCACTTGCTGAGCAAGCCCAGACATCTAGCCTCCCCCACTAAGGCATCAGAATGACAAATTAAACTGCTTTGTCTAGCTTTCAGTCTAGCCAATCTGCCAACTGAGTACCACCAGGTGACTTCAGTCAACACCATGTGGAACAGAAGAAATTTCTGGCTGGGTTCTGAGTCATCAGCCCATGGAATTACAAGATACGTAAAACAATGATGTCACCTCCACCAATGTCACCAAGAAGGATCATGTTGCAGTCACTGAGTCTTGGAATGGTTGGTGCCATATGGCAATAGGTAACTGGAAAGAAAATACATAACTGAAAATGCATAATTGCATGGGTAGGCATGTGTGACGGTTTAAATCAGTTGTCACTTTGACAGGACCTAGAATCACCTAGGAAAATCACTAGCCTCTGGAGATATCTGTGAGCAATTATCTAGATTAGATAAATTGAGGGTAACACCAGTCCATGGGACTGGGGTCCTGAGAGAGCTGGTTGAGCACCAGTCCCAGCACCAGCGCTCATGACTGTTTCCTGACTATGGCTGCAATGTGACTAGCTGTCCTCTTGCTCCTGCCACCATTCCTTCTCTGTCATGGTGGAAAGCATCCCCGAGAAACTGTAAGCCAGAGTAAACCCGTTCCTTCCTCCAGTTCCTCTGATCAAGTAACTGTAATACAGCATGGAGTGAAGGCAGAAAGGGATAAAGAGAATTGCTATCAATGAGAATTACTCTAAGCTGCTTAGTCATGGTGACTTTGATCATGCCTTTTTGACAGGCAAAATATGGCACGATGGGTGAATTATTCTGGTGAACAATGAGCATATGAGTAAATTTGGATTAGCTCTGATAATAGTTTGATTGTTTAAACACTACATAATGTTCCAAAACATTAAACCCTGACAGTTTCTTCTTGGATGTCTCGCAGGAATCTCAACAACAAACTCAGGATCTTTAACTTTCTTCCCCAAACTGATTCTTTTACAGCCATGGATATATCAACAGAAAGCATTCCTGTTTTGTAATTTCTCAGGCTCAGCATTTTGGAAGTCTTTACTCTGCGCACACTCAACTTTCAGTCCATCAACAATTTTATGTACACTAAGTCAAACTTGAGTAATTCCATGGGAGAGTGGAGTCCAATGTCCAGTTACTCCTGAAAAGGAGGTGGGGTTCTTTTTCCCCTTCTAAAATGAATTCATGAATGCAGGTCAAAAATAATTTAGAATAATATGCTTTATGACTTAGATAAATAGTTTTCACTTTCATGTCACAGTTATTTGATTAGAGTTCATGTTATATAAAGGAAACCAGGGGAAACCTGCTCCAGACTTCAGGTACCTGTAATTGGTAAACTGCTTGGCAGTGTGTGTGACTCAAATGACGTGGAGGGCAAGAACCAACCCTTAAAATGGTCCTCTGACCTCCATACTTGTGTCATGGTAAGTGTGCCCCTGTAAGCATGCATCCCACATGAATAGGCACACACACATATACATACATGTATACGTACATACATACCTATCTATACGTACATATAAAAAAAAAAGAAAAAGAAAGGGATGGAGAGAGATGGCTAAAGGCACTTGCTTACCAAATCGTTGTGGGTTTGATTCTCCAGTGCCCACATGAAGCCATATATATACACAAAGTGGTGCATGGGTCTGGAGTTTGTGTACAGTGGCAAGAAGGCCTGACATGCCCATTCTCTCTCTCTCTCTCTCGCTTAAATAACTAAATAATATTTTAAAAAGAAAAGAATTAAGAAAAAGTAATGGCAAAGCCTAATTTGAATGTGAGGATTTTGTTTGATAGCCATGATTAATGTTTAACCAACACATTAAGTGGAAATAGAGAAACTTATCCAATTTGTGGATGTTTAGAAATTCAGAGAACACAATAGGTAAATTCAAAATCTTTTATTTAGAATGTAAAGTTAGATATCTCACTAAATCTCAATATTTTTAATTTTTTTTTGTTTATTTTTTTTATTTATTTGAGAGTGACAGAGAGAAAGAGAGGCAGAGAGAGAGAGAGAGAATGGGCGCGCCAGGGCTTCCAGCCACTGCAAGCGAACTCCAGACGCGTGCGCCCCCTTGTGCATCTGGCTAACGTGGGTCCTGGGGAGTCGAGCCTCAAACCGGGGTCCTTAGGCTTCACAGGCAAGCGCTTAACCACTAAGCTATCTCTCCAGCCCTAAATCTCAATATTTTTAATATAAAAACATACTGTTCAGATGTAAGTAGAAAATGTATATATTTATTTTTAAGAAAAATACTTGGATTACATTTTAACATTGGGGCAGATTTTGCATGACAGCAATTTATTTAATAAATATAAGCTTATATAACTGCAAAAAGTTCATGCAATATTAATTTGCATTTACAGAGAAATTCAGATAAATTGACTTGATAAAAATCCACATCCACATACTGTAAATTTGTATTAGGCAAGATTTTAGGTCATCTATTAATTCCAGATATGTTTTTTGTTTCTGAGGTCATTGGTCCTCCATTCCCAAACTTTGCTATTATTTTTTACCTCAAGCCTTTATAGACTTTTCCTGTATTTACTTCTCTTCTGTTTTATGCTAGATAAAGTAGCTACTATAGAATCCCCAATATTTCTGTATTCCTCAGTAAAGGTGTTGGCTACTATAAACAACCCCAAACTGTCAGTGGATTAAAATAATATGAATTCATTTTATATTTACATAATCACAATAACTTAATGAAAATGTTCCTTGTTGAATAGACCTCCTATTTACCTATCTAGTTTCTGGCTTTGATATCTCTCAAAAGATTCTAAAAGGAATTACTAAATGGACATTTCATAGAAGGAACATGGAATGTTTGATTTTTACTACTAGCATTTAGCAAACTGATTGACATTCACTTATTTATTCATTTAACAGCTACTTATTGAGTGTCAGTTTTCTGTGAGCCATTATTTTAGACTCTGATAAAACTGAGAAGCAAAACAAAAAGTGTCCCTGTTTTCCTGGAGTTTCCAACTGTAGTGGGAATAGACAGATAATGCACACAGATACGTTATCAGTAAATGAGACATTTTCAGAAAATAATAGCACTATGAAGAGACTACAACTTGATCATGTGCCTATGGGTGCCCAATCAGATTGGTAGACTTTAGAAAAGATAACATTTGGGTTGAAACTTGTTAGGCTGAGTTGACTGTAGAAAGCTCTGGTGAGAGGGTATCCATGACAAGAAAGTGGTGGGAGCAGAAGCTCCAAGCACCAGGGATCTGTGTGCAGACTAGACTAGGCACCAGATAGACATTGAAGGTTTAGAAATGGTGAGGTTGCAGTCTTACAGGGCTCCATAGGCTCTGCTAAGGGTTTTTTACTCTGAGTAGTGAGAGGCCAATGAGGGGTTCAGCAGACAGTGACATTAACTAGTCTAATTTCTCACTATTTGCTATATGGTGTCACTATTTACTATAAGCCACATGGGGATTTTGGGGAGGTCTAGAACAGAAAGGTATTGAGGTCATGCAAGCAAGAAACATTGGACTTGGTTGTAGATAGCAATAGTGCGCGTATATCAAAAGGGACAAACATATAGTCATTAATATTTTTTGAATGAGAGCTGACAGAATTTGTTAGTAAATTTGAATTTGGCATTACAAAATGGGGGAGATTAGTGAAATATAAAGAAGATATAGGAGATTGGGTCCTAATTTGAATATATGAAGATTGAGGTACCAGTTGCATGTCAGATGGGGCTGTCCAGCTTGCCACTGGACATACAGATGAAGCTTCATGGATGGGTTAGGACTGATGGTTAGTGTTGGGGTCATTGGCCTGATTGCAAAATGGCCACAGCAGCTTTTGTATCTGAACCAGATGGGCAGAAAGAGTCATTGTTGCCTTATCTCTGAGAGGGGACACTCTTACATTTATCTTTCTGCTCATTGGCTAGAATTGCATCCATTATACTGCCTAAGCCAGTCATTGGCCAGAGGAAAGTGAGCACCACATTGGTAGCTTAGTCACAGCCATCCACTGACTGAAAATAAGGTCAGTCTTCTCCAGCACATGAGATAACACTGGAAAGGCAGAGGTGAACAAAACAGGGTTCTTTTAAAAATTTTAAAAAATCTTATTTATTTATTTGAGAGAGTGAGAGAGGGAAAGAGGGAGAGAGAAAGAGAGAGATTGAGAGAGATTGAGAGAGAGAGAGAGAGAAAATGAGTGCACTAGGGCCTCCATCCACTGCAAATGAACCCCAGATACATGTACATCTTGTACATGTGTACCACCTTGTACATCTGGCTTACATGGGTCCTGGGGAATCGACCCTGGGTCCTTTGGCTTTTCAGGCAAACACCTTAACCACTAAACCATCTCTCCAGCCCCCAAACAGGGGTCTTTAGGGACGTAGGACCTCAGATAATATAACAAGAACCACTAAGACACTAGAGTTAATGTTTGTTTTTATGCAAACTGTAAAATAGTATAGAATAATTAGTCTCCACCAGTGGAGTTAGATGTCTTTCTTACTGTGTATTGATAGAGTTTTGTTTTCCTTTTGTGTATACACAAGAAACAATATGGACAAGGATATTCATGTTGGTTAATAAAAATCTTCCCATCTCTTCCAAGAAATTATGTGTGAATTAATAAGGAAGTTACACATAAGAAAATGACTTACTTTGGGTCAGCTTCTGGTAGATGAAGCTGACCATTTAAGGTCCTCACGGAGGGGTGAGGTGATGGTTAAAACTTCAGTGAGGGTTATCACTAACCTAGAATAAAGATGTGACCAGTTGTGATTACAGGTTTATAATGTAACACTGCGTGTACTTATCCACATACTATATATTTGCTTTAAACATGTACTGAAACCTTTCATTGAAACAATAAACTCACAGTTAAAACAAAGCAGTTTTCAAAAGGTAATTTTATTCCATTTTTGATGGGTTACATTTTTACTACTTAAAATGATAAGCTTGGAAAACTAAAGCGGTATAGAATAAAATTACATTCCAAAGTGTGGAATGGATGTAGAAGTTGGTGATTCTTTTTTCCTTTGGGTGCAGTGTGGGAAGTCGAATTTCATTCTTGTACTATGATTTTTAACCCTGTACCATTTACTGGACATTATTGTTGTGAAGTTTTCTTTTCTTTCTTTCAGTTCTGAAGATGGAACCCAGGGCTTTGCACATTTTAGGCAATTTTTTTTAAACCACTGAACTACATCTCCAGTTCTTAGTATGATGTCTAAATAGAAAATTTCCAAATTGAATTGTTGTTAAAGTGGTATTCACTGATGTAAGGTGATGGTACTCTGACCTTTTTTGACAAAGGCTGTCAACCTGGTACAAAATGGTATCTTTCTATCAGTTTTGTATAGATATTACCTTTCATCACAAGCGCTTTGTATAGGTTGGTGTAAATCAAGCCTACAAAAGGTTTTAGGTGATTCATTAGGTGGTAATTTAGGTCCATGCATTCTAATAATATTAATTAATGATAATAAAAACCATCTGAATGTGGGAATGGGGAGAGATGACCAAGTTTGGTGGACCACCTTGACCTTCTCAAGAAGTTTCCAAATGCCCACAGATTTGGGGATATTGTTTGAACAGTTTGTGACCACTTTCACAGTCTCTGAAGCTGGAGCCTGAGGAGGCAGGTGCATGTCTGTATTGCACATCAGAAGTTTGTTCTGGGCCATTTTGTCTTCCTACCTACATATATTGCATTCCTAAAATAATTTAGGCCCTATGCTAGTGGTAGCTGTGGGAAGTGGGGTAGGGTTTGAAATACAAGAAATAAGATTTTTTAATTTTGTGAACCATAGCCATATCTAAGGAAGTCAGTCATTAAAGATTAATGAGCCCTGCCTATAATCACTATAGGGCCTGGGGCAAAAGTACAAATGATCTTAAAGCAAATATTTGTAGATTGAAAAATGATTACCTATTCTATGCTGTGGCTCAGTTTATACTCAGACCTTCAAAACTCCTGCCTTGGGCATGATCACCCCTGTGTTGTTGAGGCTACAGGGCCCTCGCTATCTCCCAGCTTAGTACCTGTGGCCTTGAATGTTGTTATAGGGCAGGAGAGATAGTAAGATGGCTCAGGAGTCCTGGGTGACTGTATTCACCCCAAGGTGGCCTAGCATTGCACCATGGTCCACATGCCCAGGAACCAGAGTGGGGAAGTTCCATCCCCCTGCTGTGTTTTCCTACATTCTTTTTCAGACTGTTCTGATTAGGCATGTCTCCATGAGAGAAGAAGAACGGCCACCTGGGAAACCCAGTGGAATTCAGAGCAGATCACATCATGCAGAAGCTTCTACTCTCACTCTCCAGGGCTGGGGATGAGGTGTTCCTCTTCCTGACTTTCCTTCACTCTTCTGGCCCTCCAAGCTTGTCCTGCATGGTTCAGCTTGTCAAACAAAGCCTGAAAAATAAAACTAGGTATGCATTTTGAAGTCTATGTTATGTGTGGTTTTTGAAAGCAAGAGAGTCATGGGACAAAATTCCTTTTGCTTGTGTTTGCCTGGGAATATCAGACATCATGCATATAAATGTATGGTCTCAAGCCACAAGAAGTGATAGGAAGGAAGAGAACAAGGCCAAGAGAAACCCACTGTAGAGATGCAATGATGGCATGGATATAAACAGAAAGATGCCCAGAGGAAGTAGTATTTAGCCAAGGCTGGGATCTGCCCTCACCTCAGTGGCTTTGTGAAATTATATTGAGACAGTGTGTGTGTGAAAAGAGCTTTCTATCCATAATGTTTGTACAACTAATTTTGAATATAAGTTCTAATTAACCAAGAAAAGCTTATTCCAGAGTATTCACCCCTGGGGTAACAAGTAAGAAAATAAAGCGTACCTATTAATGCCTCTGACAGGAGTACACATTTTTAAATATAGCAAATCTTTATACATAATTTTGTATATATCTTTCTTTTTGTCTATAGTCTAAAATTTATAAATGATCACCATGAAATATTTTGCAATTTTAAACATACTTCATCTGTGTCTATTCTGACAGTAAGATAAGGGGAACTTGAATTTTAAATCAGTAGGCAACTGGTTTATTTTATGCTTGATATAGAATTATGGTCTATTATCTATAGTTTGTTGCAAATAAAGCCTAGGAAAGGTTTTAGGTGATTCATTATGTGGTAATTTAGGTCCATGCATATTATTAATGTTAATTAATGATAATAAAAACTATCTGAATATTGAAACAGGGAGAGGTGACACCAAATTTAATGGACCTTCTTGAGAAGTTTCCAAATGCTCACAGATTTGGGGATCTTGTTTGAACAGTTTGGTGACCACTTTCATAATCTCTCCAGCTGAAGCCTAAATGAATTATCACTTGTTTAATGTGTGAGCTGTTTCTTCCCTTCCACCACTAATTGTAAATTATGCAATATCAACCTCTGCAGCCAGCATTTAATATATCTGACTTTATTGCTTTTCATTTTATGAAAATTAATTACAGCTCACATTCTGACACCGAAATTAAAGGGTAAGTACTAAATCTTGTACACAACAATAAGAAATTAAGAGAACATTCTTTATTATCAGAATAATGAAGATCAGAGATGCTTATTTTTCTTCTCTTAAGACATTGGGGAGTGAGATAAAACTAGATTTAAACAGCATATTATTCTTTCATAAGCAGTGTCATTAAAACATGAAAGGAAGAATGGAATAATATTTTAATTAAAAACTTCATCACTTTTGTTTTATAATGAGGAGTGTTGTTCTGTGATTGTAACTTAGGCTATAGAGTTTTGTTCTTGATGGCTTGGTTTACCAGGGAGGGGAGTGAGATAAAACTAGAGTTAAACAGCATATTACTCTTTCATAAGCAGTGTCATTAAAACATGAAAGGAAGAATGGAATAATATTTTAATTAAAAACTTCATCACTTTTGTTTTATAATGAGGAGTGTTGTTCTGTGATTGTAACTTAGGCTATAGAGTTTTGTTCTTGATGGCTTGGTTTACCAGGGAGCTAGGAGAGTTAAGAGGTAAAGCCAAGTAGTCTCTGCCCAAATAATGAATCAATTTCAGTTGATTCTGTGAATACTTCCAAAGCGAATAATAATAATTTTATAAGAAAAATATGAGGATGAATGGCAAAGAGCTTGAAATGTATATGTGATATAAATATGTTTGCATTATCCTCCTATTGTAGTTACCTTCTCATTGCTGGGACAAAGAACCTGATCAAATGCAGTTGATGAGAGGAAAGTTTTTATTTTGGTTTCAGTCTCGAGGGGAAGCTTCACAATAGCAGCAGAAAGCGTGTCCTGAGCAGAGGGTGGAATCACCTCTGCCACAGCAGGTGGGCAACAGTAGCAGGAGAGTGAGCTGGATTCTAGCAAGGGGACACTAGCTATATATAACACCCCTAAGCCCTCCTCCAAGAACACACCTCTTCAAGCAAGGTTCCACCTCCCAAATTGCCATTAGCTGGGACCAAGCATACAGAACACATGAGTTTATGGGGAACATCTGATTCAAATGACCACACCTCCCTTTGGCCATGGGGTCATAAAGGCAGTAACCATATATAAGATCCAACCTCATAAACATTGTAAAGTTTGTAAATGGAATCAGTTGAATGCAATGTCCCCCTACTCATATGTTGAAAAGCTACACTCAAGATAAGAGTATAGAAGGAGTAGCCTTTCAGAGGTAATTATGCCATAAGGGCAAAACCCCTTGTGAAAGAGACATCAAGTGTTAGCTATCTAGAACTACTTGGAAGGCATGTCTTTGAAAGACTTTAAAATAAGGATGGGACTGCTTTCTGATTTACTTCTTTCCTAGCTCAAAGCCAAAAACAGGCAACTTTTTTTTTGGATAAAGTACATGAAATCAAGAAGTCTCTACACAGTAAAGGGAACAATGTCCAGGCTAAAGAAGCAGAATCAGAAAAAAATCTTTGCCAACTACACATGTGACATGAGTAGTATTCACAATATATAAAGAACTCCAAAATATAAACACCGAAATACCAAACTGTCCAATCAAATGTACTAATGAATAGAATAGACAGTTCTCTAAAGAAGAAACATAAATGGCAAATTTTGTTTTTTGAAAATTGTCCAATGCCCTTAGCTCTCAGGGAAATGCAAACTAAAACAGCTTTGAGATTCCATGTCACCCCTAACCAGAATGACCATCATGAAGAAAGCAAATCGCAGTAAATGATGGTGAGGATGTGGGGAAAGAAGGAACCCTATTCACTGCTGGTGAGCATATAAAATGGTGCAGACACTATGGAAATATGTGTAGGGTTCCTCAAAAACTGCAAAAGAGAACTCCTATATAACCCAACTATACTACTCTTGTGTATAACCTCAAAAGACTCGTAAGTCAACATGCCACAGAGATACTTGTACATCTATGTCTACTGCTGCTCTATTCACAACAGCTAGGAAATGGAACCAGCATAGATGCCCATCTACACATGAATGGATAACTAAAATGGTATATTCACCATGGAATTTTATGCAGCTATAAAGAAAAATGAAATCATGACATGTGCAGGAGGGGTGCAGCTGGGAATCATTATGTTAAGTGAAATAAGCCACACTCACAGAGACAAACACCACATTAAAACTATCCATTACCACGTTACACCCAATAGAGTGACCACAGTAAAAAAAAACAACAAAAAACAAACAAACAAAAAAAAAACAGAAAATCAATACCGAGTGATGGTGATGTTATGGGAAACTGGGACTCTCATATACTACTGATGAAAATTTATCACAGGACAACCATGCTACAAAATAGTAGGGTGGTTTCTTAGAAAGCTAATTATAAAGTTATCATACACAGCCAGGTGTGGTGGCTTACCCCTACAATCAGCACTTAGGAGGCTAAGGTAGAAGGATCACTGTGAGTTTAAGGCCAGTCTGGGCTAGAATGAGATCTTGCCCAAGAAGAAAAATCACTACCCAGCCCATACTTCTCCTCTTAGATGTTTACTCAAAATAAAATAAAATAAAATAAAAGATTCAACATGTGTCAATGTAAAATCTTTCACAAGTAAACTGGCAGATTTTTTTCTAACAGCCCACTGGGAAATAATGCAAATGCCCAACAACTGGAGAGTGAAGTCATGCATACAATGAGTATTTTATGTAGTAATAAAAACCCAACTTCTGGTGTATGCTACAGCCTCTATAAACTTTACAATGATGCCAAGTGGAAGAGAGTGGACACCAAGGAGCACATACTGCAGAAACATGTGAAATGTCTGGGAAGGCTAATAAGGCAGATGACTGTGTTGCCATTAGGAGTAAAACCTGACTGCCATCCAAAACGAGGAGCTGTGTGAATGACCAAGATGTAGTCCTGGACTTTGGGGATGGCTGCCTAATTCTAACCATGTACTAAGATGATTAAATTTTACACTTGAAAAAAGATCAAAGGAAAAAAAAATAGGCATTGTTTGGGAAAAGATACTGAGGGGCAGGACAGAGGGAGTAACGTGCTTTAGCTGGAGGCATGAAGGTACTTTGGTGAGGTTGAGGCAGTCAAAGGTAGTCTCTGTGGGGCTGGCGAGATTGCTCAGCAGTTAAGGCACTCGTCTGCAAAGCCTAATGACTCTGGTCTGATTCCCCAATACCCACATAAAGCCAAATGCACAATGTGGCACATGTATCTGGAGATTGTTTGCAGTGGGTAGAATCCCTGGTGTGGCTAGAGTGCCAGGTGGAGTCTCTATCTCTGTTTCTCTCTGTCTCTCCCCTCTCTGTCTCCCTCTGCTTGCAAATAAAATAAAGCTATTTTTTTTTCTCCATTTTTATTAATATTTTCCATGATAACAAAAAGAATCCCGTGGTATTACCCTCCCCCCTTTCCCCTTTGAAATTCCATTCTCCATCATATCCCCTCCCCATCTCAATCTTTCTACTTACATATATACAATACCAACCTAATAAAAGCCCTCCTCCCTTTCTTTCTCTTCCCTTTCTAACTCCTTTTTTAACTTACTGGCCTCTGCTACTGAGTTTTTTCCTTCTCACACAGAAGCCCAATCATCTCTAGCTAAGATCCACATATGAGGGAGAACATGTGGCGCTTGGCTTTCTGGGCCTGGGTTACCTCACTTAGTATAATTCTTTCCAGATCCATCCACTTTTCTGCAAATTTCATAACTTCATTTCTCTTTACTGCTGAGTAAAACTCCATTGTATAAATGTGCCACATCTTCATTATCCACTCATCAGTTGAGGGACATCTAGGCTGGTTCCATTTCCCAGCTATTATAAATTGAGCAGCAATAAACATGGTTGAGCAAGTATCTCTAAGGTAATGAGATGAGTCCTTAGGATATATGCCTAGGAGAGCTATAGCTGGGTCGTATGGTAGATCAATCTTTAGCTGTTTTAGGAACCTCCACACTGATTTCCACAATGGCTGGACCAGATTGCATTCCCACCAACAATGTAGAAGGGTTCCTCTTTTTCCACATCCCCGCCAACATTTATGATCATTTGTTTTCATGATGGTAGCCAATCTGACAGGAGTGAGATGGAATCTCAATGTAGTCTTAATCTGCATTTCCCTGATGACTAGGGATGTAGAACATTTTTTTAGATGCGTATATGCCATTCGTATTTCTTCCTTTGAGAATTCTCTATTTAGCTCCATTTCCCATTTTTTGATTGGTTTGTTTGATTCCTTATTATTTAACTTCTTGAGTTCTTTGTATATCTTAGATATTAATCCTCTATCAGATGTATAGCTGGTGAAGATTTTTTCCCATTCTGTAGGTTGCCTCTTTGCTTTCTTCACCGTGTCCTTTGCAGTGCAGAATCTTTGTATTTTCATGAGGTCCCAGTGGTTAATCTGTGGTTTTATTGCCTGAGCAATTGGGGTTGTATTCAGAAAGTCTTTGCCAAGACCAATATGTTGAAGGGTTTCCCCTACTTTTTCCTCTAGCAGTTTCAGAGTTTCAGGTCTGATGTTAAGGTCCTTAATCCATTTGGACTTAATTCTTGTGCACGGAGAAAGAGAAGAATCTATTTTCATCCTTCTACAGATATATATCCAGTTTTCCCAACACCATTTGCTGAAGAGGCTGTCTTTTCTCCAATGAGTATTTTTGGCATTTTTATCAAATATCAGGTGGCTATAACTACATGGGGTTACATTTGGGTCCTCTATTCTGTTCCATTGATCTACGAGTCTGCTTTTGTGCCAGTACCATGCTGTTTTTGTTACTATGGCTCTGTAGTATAGGTTAAAATCAGGTATGGTGATACCACCAGCCTTATTTTTGTTGCTCAGTATTATTTTAGATATTCGAGGTTTTTTGTGATTCCAAATGAATTTTTGGATTGTTTTTTCTATTTCCGTGAAGAATGCCTTTGGAATTTTGATGGGGATTGCGTTAAATGTGTAGATTGCTTTTGGTAAGATTGCCATTTTCACAATATTGATTCTTCCAATCCAGGAACAAGGGATGTTTTTCCACTTCCTAGTGTCTTCTGCAATTTCTCGCTTGAGTGTTTTAAAGTTCTCATTGTATAGATTCTTTACTTCCTTAGTAAGGTTTATTCCAAGGTACTTTATTTTTTTTGATGCAATTGTGAATGGGAGTGATTCTCTGATCTCATCCTCTGTGTGTTTGTTGTTAGCATATATGAAGGCTACTGATTTCTGTGTATTTATTTTGTATCCTGCTACATGACTGTAGGTTTTTATCAGCTCTAACAGTTTGCTAGTAGAGTCTTTAGGGTCCTTTATATATAGAATCATGTCATCTGCAAATAATGATAACTTGACCTCTTCCTTTCCGATTTGTATCCCTTTTATGCATGTCTCTTGCCTTATTGCTATGGCTAAGACTTCCAGAACTATATTAAATAAAAGTGGGGACAGTGGACACCCTTGTCTTGTTCCTGATTTTAGTGGAAAAGCATCCAGTTTTTCCCCATTTAGTAATATGTTGGCTGTAGGCTTATCATAAATAGCCTTTATTATATTGAGATATGTTCCTTCTATTCCCAGTCTCTGTAGGACTTTTATCATGAAGGGATGTTGGATTTTGTCGAATGCTTTCTCTGCATCTAATGAGATGATCATGTGATTTTTGTCCTTCAACCCATTTATATAATGTATAACATTTATAGATTTGCGTATGTTGAACCATCCCTGCATCTCTGGGATAAAGCCTACTTGGTCAGGGTGAATGATCTTTCTAATGTATTCTTGTATTCTGTTTGCCAATATTTTGTTGAGAATTTTTGCATCTATGTTCATGAGGGAGATTGGTCTGTAATTTTCCTTTTTTGTTCTATCTTTGCCTGGTTTTGGTATCAGAGTGATGCTGGCTTCATAGAAGGAGTTTGGTAGAATTCCTTCTTTTTCTATTTCATGGAAAAGCTTAAGAAGCAATGGTGTTAGCTCTTCCCTGAAGGTCTGGTAAAATTCAGCAGTGAATCCATCTGGGCCTGGGCTTTTTTTAGTTGGGAGATTTTTGATAACTGTTAGGATCTCCATGCTTGTTATAGGTCTATTTAAGTGATTAATCTCATCTTGATTTAATTTAGGTAGGTCATATAAATCAAGGAAATCATCCATTTCTTTCAGATTTTCATACTTTGTGGAGTATATGTTTTTATAATATGTCCCTATGATTTTTTGAATTTCTCTGGCATCTGTCGTGATGTTACCTTTTTCATCTCTAATTTTATTAATTTGTGTCTCTTCTCTCTTTCTTTTGGTCAGATTTGCTAAGGGTTTATCAATCTTGTTTATCCTTTCAAAGAACCAGCTCTTTGTTTCATTAATTCTTTGTATTGTTTTTTTGGTTTCTATTTCATTAATTTCTGCCCTAATCTTTATTATTTCTTCCCGTCTACTGATTTTTGGTTTGCCTTGTTCTTCTTTTTCCAAGGCTTTAAGGTGAAGCATTAGGTCATTTATTTGCGACCTTTCTAATTTCTTAATATAGGCACTTAAAGCTATAAATTTACCTCTTAAAACTGCCTTCATTGTGTCCCAGAGATTTTGGTATGTTGTGTTCTCATTATTGTTTGACTCTATAAATTTTTTGATTTCCTTCTTGATTTCTTCATTGACCCATTCATCATTTAGTAATGTATTGTTTAGTTTCCATGATTTTGTGTATGCTCTATATCCTTTCTTGCTATTGATTTGTAGTTTGATTCCATTATGGTCAGATAGAATGCAAGGAATTATTTCAATTTTCCTGAATTTGTTAAGATTTGCTTTGTGTCCTAATATATGGTCTATTTTAGAGAATGATCCATGTGCTGCTGAAAAGAATGTATATTCTGCAGCATTTGGATGAAATGTCCTGTATATGTCTGTTAGGTCCATTCCTTCTATGACCTCGTTTAGTCCAGATGCCTCTCTGTTTATTTTTTCCCGGGATGACCTGTCAATTGATGAGAGTGGGGTGTTGAAGTCACCAACTACCACTGTGTTTGGTGTTATCTGTGACCTTAGTTCTAACAGTGTTTGTTTGATGAATTTGGGAGCCCCCATGTTAGGTGCATATATGTTTAGGATTGTAATGTCCTCCTGTTGGAGTGTGCCCTTAATCAATATAAAGTGACCTTCCTTATCTTTCTTGACTAATGTTGGAGTGAAGTCTGCCTTGTCAGCTATTAGAATAGCAACCCCTGCTTGCTTTCTGGGTCCATTTGCTTGAAACACCGTTTTCCAACCTTTCACCCTAAGATAATGTCCATCCTTTGTAGAAAGGTGAGTTTCTTGGAGACAACAAATTGTAGGGTCCTGCTTTTTAACCCAGTCTGCAAATCTATGTCTTTTGGTTGGAGCATTGAGGCCATTGATATTAAGAGATATTATTGAAAGATGTGTATTTATGCTTGCCATTTTTTTTTTTTTTTTTGTGGTTCTGGTTCTACCTTTGCTCTCTTATATTAACTAGTATTTGAGTGTTGTTTGCTGTTTTCCAGGTTCCTTATATGTGTGTTTTTCTTTCTCTTCGGCATGGAGGATTCTTTCAAGTATTTTGTGTAGAGCTGGTTTTGTCTTCAAATACTCCTTTAGCCTGCTTTTGTCATGGAATGTCCTTATTTCTCCATCTATTTGAATGGATAGTTTTGCAGGATAAAGTAGTCTTGGTTGACAGTTGTTATCTTTCAGAGTTTGGAATACTTCACTCCAAGCCCTTCTGGCTTTGAAAGTTTGTGTTGAGTAATCTGCTGTGATCCTGATGGGCTTGCCTTTGTAGGTAACTTGATTTTTCTCTCTAACTGCTTTCAATATTTTTTCTTTGGATTGTGTGTTTGGTAGTTTGATTATAATATGGCGAGGAGAGGTTCTTTCCAGGTTTTGTCTGGCTGGTGTTCTAAATGCTTCCTGTATCTGCATTGGCACCTCTTTCCCAATTTGGGGGAAGTTTTCTTCTATGATTTTGTTGAAGATGCCTACTATACCTTTGGATTGAAATTCTTCTCCTTCTACTATACCCTGAATTCTTATATTTGATCTTTTCATAGTGTCCCGAATATCTTGAAATTCCCATTCATACTTTTCTATTAGTTTGTCTTTCTCTTTGTTGGATTGTATTAGATCTGCCATCTGGTCTTCTAGCTTAGATATTCTGTCCTCTCCTTCATCCATTCTACTGGTGAGATTTTCTACAGAGTTTTTTATTTCATTAACTGTGTTCTTCATTGCTAGTAATTCTGACTGGTTTTTCTTCATTATTTCTATTTCCTTATTTATGTCTTGTATTGATTTCTTTATTTCGTTAAATTGGTGTCCTGTATCTTCTCTGATTCCTTTGATTTCTTCTTTGAGTTCATTGAACATATTTACAATCATTCTTTTGAAATCTTTCTCAGGCATTTTCTCTAACTCGTTTTCACTAGAGGTCATTTCTGAAGCATTGATGCTTTTTGGTGGATTTATATTGCCTTGGTTTTTGGTGTTTCTTGTGTTATAATGTATATATTTTTGCATCTTGGATTAAGTTACTGCTTAGATTTTCCAGTTAGCTGGGTATCCTTTGCTGTATCTATTGATCTGATATTGTATATCTTCTATGTAGGAGATTAAGATGTTAGGTGTGGCTCTTACCACTCTCAGAGTATCTAGACATGTGGTCTTAGGGGTTAAGTTTGCCTGCTATGGGGGTATTCAAATAGGTTGAGTGGAATAAAATACAGGTATATTCTAAAATTTAACTAAACCCTATACACATTCAGTCAAGAACAGCACCGAGCATTTATGCAAGATTAGGTATTATAAAAACCAGATCCTCTATCAACAAAGAAGTTAAGATTTCTGGTCTGTTGAGGGATCCAAGTCAGCTTGTGACCAGGTGAGACCCTTCCCTGGTTCAATCCCAGTTACCTCTTTGGATGCTTTTGGTCTCAGTCAAGTTGCTGGCTGGGATGTTGGGCCGCGGTTCTGCTTTCTGGAACTGGGTACTGGCTTTTCCTGTGGGGCAAACCAAGCCTGGCAACTGTGGCCCTGCAGATTGGCGCCCCTGATGCTGGATCCCCGCTGCTGCCGCTGGAGCTGCCGCTGCTGGGACCACTGCTGCTGGATCCGCCACTGGAGATGCCGCTGCTGGGTCTGCCCCCGCTGATCCGCTGGAGCTGCCGCTGCTGGGTCCTCCGCCTCTGATCCGCTGGTGCTGCCGCTGCGGGATCCGCCTCTGCCGTTGAAGCCGCTGGAGCCTCCGCTGCTGGATTCGCTGCCCTGAAGCCGCTGTGGCCGGTACCGGAGCAGCTGATGGTGTTTTTGGGGCTGGAGTCACGGCTTCCACCGCCGCTTCCGGCTTCCACCGCCGCTTCCGCTGCCAGGGTCTGAGCCGCCGCTGTTGGATCCCGAGTCGCCACTGCCGGAGCCCGTGATGCAGCTGCCGGTGCCCGTGCTGCCGCTGCCGCTGCCAGAGTCTGAATCGCCGCTACCGGGTCCGAGGTGCCGCTGCCGGAGCCCAAGTCGCCGCTACCGGGTCCCGAGCTGCCGCTGCCGGAGCTGCTTCGGCCTGCCCGTGAGGGCTCTGGATATCTCCTACTTCTCCGCTGCTGTTTTAATCTCTTATACACCTCCCTTGTGTATTTTGCTGGGTTTTCTTTGGCTTTTTCTCCCCTAGGCTGCTTAGGCGTGGTTCCTATGCCGCCATCTTGACCGGAAGTAAAATAAAGCTATTTTTAAAAATGGTCTCTATCAGTGATGCCTAAAGTACAGACAGGGTTGTTAGAAAGGTAAATTAGGCCAGATCATGGACCTTGTAAGTCAAACCAGGAAAATGGAGACTTAATAATTATAATGATCTTCAATGGATGTACATATGTGAAAATAATCTGATTCAAATGAGGAAGTAAATGAGAACTTTAATATATGAACATATTGCAAGTTGGTCACATTTGCATTGGGTTATACTCTCATGTTCCCTCTCCCCTACCTCCATTCCACTGTGAGTTCTCCTCACTAGGATTATTGGTATATAAGAAGACTTAAAAATTTGTTGTTAAAAAGTTTCTTAAGTATAAAAGTTGAAATGCTAGGCTTACTGTGATTTTACAGCTTAGGAACTTAAAGATTACATTTATTTAATTTGAACATGAATAAAAGAGCGCCATAAAAGTATAATTAAAAGTGTAAGGTCTAAAAACATTTCGTTTTTTTTTTTTTTTTTAAAGGGGAACCTGAGGAGATTGTTGAGCAGTTAAACACGCTTGCTTGAAAAACCTGCCAGGCCAGGCTTGATTCCCAAGTAGCCACATAAAGCTTGATGCACAAAGTGGCCCATGTATCTGGAGTTCATTTGCAAGAGGCCCTGGCACATCCATTGTCTCTAAAAAAAATTTTAAAAAATATTTTAAAAGTTTAAGTTATTGTTCAAGTTTTATTGCTTTAAAGAGAAAAATGACCTCTCTTGGCTTTGATGTTGCCTATGGGCCCAAAGCATACCTTCATAAGTACACTTAAACTTTCTATTGTTCTGAAAACTAAATTTGTACTTTATAAATTTGTAATTTATAAAGAAACAGCAGTGAACATTTTAAAAGAAAGTATGCACTAAAAATACATTGATCATGGTAGTTGACAACTTTGTCAAAAGAAAACAATTCTCTCTATGTCTTTCTATGTATACATAATGTATTTATTTTAAGAAATATTCAGCATATAAGTAACAAAAAGCAGCTCCAAAGATTTTTGTCATGGAAACTAATTGAATTCGGGAATTTTGAGTATGTTTAAGTTGTTGTTTCTTTAGGGGTGAACATTTCAACTAATATCAATAGACCTTGGAAACTTTTTCATTTCAAAACCTGGTTTTGCTTTCATTGTGAATTTTAAGTGTAAAGTTTAATTCCAAAAAAGAAAGGAAATGGGCAACATACGTAGACTTCACATGAAAAAAAAATAAGCTCTCTATAGGTACAATGGCCTCAGCATGGAGCCGAAGACCCCGCTATTCCTCCCTCTCTTCCTATGAAACGTCTTGCTGGTGGCTGGGGAAAGGAGCCTGCTGGTGGCTATCGGCCTATGCTAAGCTTCATTCTGGGTCCCATCTTGGTTTTTCTCTCACCTATGATCCCTCATGTCTCCTGAGGAAAGACAACCAGGCTGAATCAAAGCAACAGGGTGATTGTGTGATGGGGACCAGTGGTTCCCAGACACTGGGTTAAGAGGCCACCAAATTGATTTCACCGGAGAGCAAATTCAGATCTGAACCCAGTTTTTCAGAGGTGAAAGAGATCTATTGATTTTCGTCACAGTCAGTTTAAAACTGAAATGATCGCCATTTTAACTGTGTCAGACTGAACAGATCTGTTGGAAGTGACCATCATTGCCACTGGAAGCTGTTTTTCTTTTGACTGAATTCTATATTGTACATCTTGGATGGGAAATAAAGTAGACAGTGAAAAGCAGCCTGGGAAATTCTATGAGCATCGTTATTTACCTCTGCAGGTAGATGAAGCCAGCCAGGAAGGGAGAGCGTCTGGTTTGCCGGCATGCCTCACCACATCAAAATCATTGTGACATCCAACTGCTGGAGTTTGGCGGTCTGTGAGAGAAGCAAGAGCTACATCAGGGCATGACAGGGCCATCTCTGACAGGATTTTAGGGAGTTCTTGGCAGAATCTGGCTTGGAGCATAATATTGTATATTAAATAAACATGCCAAGAAAATCTACACCCACAGGAGACTATAAGTAGTATTATGATTTTTTTTTATGAACTTAAATTTCATTCATAGAAATCACAATTTGATGTTAATCCTTCCTCTAGAGGAAATGGCAGAATGAAAAAAAGACTTGATATTAGCTCCATTGGTTAGTGCTCAAAATTGGATATTCTTAGTCTGGCCACTTGAGAAGTCATTTTTTGAGATGTTCCTGGAATTTAAATTTTTTAGAAACAGGGGTTGTATCTAGGGAAAGCACATATTTTCTTGATTTGAAAAAAAAATGAACAAACAGAATTAGCTACTCTTCTCACAAATTTGAGTTCTGTGTTTGTGGTATCCCAGGGACAATCTACTGGGATAGCATCTGAATCCACGTGACCCATGATGAGCCTGTTGTTCTGGTTGTAAACCATGACTGTCTGCTATCATTGCTTTCTTCCTCTTTGTCGTGTTTACTATCATTTCCTTACCACACCCGATTTTTGAGTCTGTACTTCATAAAACATATGTTTTATGTATGTATGTATATGCGTACATGTGTATGTCTGGGTGTGAACTTGGGTGGCACTGTATGACTATGATCAGTGGTGGCCATAGTGGTGGTGATAAGCACTGGGAATGAAATAAAAACTGTCATGCTTCTTCTATCCATCACACTGTGAGCTGATTTACTTTTGGTATTCCAATCTTCATGACAAATTTATTATATATTACTAATATATTATATATTATAATATTACTATTATATATTACTAATATATACAAATAATATACACATATATAATTAATATATATTAAAATATATTACAATTTCTGTTTTTTTGATGAAGAAATGAAGTTTCAAACACGTTAAATAACTTTTTTGAGGTGACATAGTAGTAAATAGGTCCGTAGTCCAAGTGTTTTGGAAAAACAAAACTCTGCCCTTCCTCAAAATTACATTGCTGCCAGGTAAACCTCAAGACAGTTTTGTGCCCATCACAGTCCAGTCCTGACTTTCAAAGGATGTATTGACTAGCTGAATAAACCTAGGTACAGATCACCACTGCCCACATTCCAAGGGCATCATTACTGCAGTGTATGCAGAGATCATATACATGGTTAGTGCTGTCATGGAGAAAGTATGCAATGGATTTTTTTTTTTTTTTTGAGTTTGAGAAAATCTTTCAATGAAACTACATAAATTACCAAGAGCTTAATAGCTAAATTAATCCAAAAGTTACACTATCAAAGTCCATCTAAAGTTCTTTACTAATGTCTTAAAAGACACCCTTTCATCATTTAAATGGCACAATATATCATATACTCTTATTATCACTTGCATTCTCCAGTTAGACTTGTGTTGTTCTGCATAGGCATGAAGACTTAGAGTAATTTTTCTACATGAACAGAATAAAGACAGAAACGTTTAAATTAGGTTTTATTGAGGACCCAGAGTGGGAGGTAGGTCATGGAACACCAAATATTAGAACCACGTGGACTCAAAGGGTAGGTGCTGTGGGCATTGGAGAAAGATTCCAGGGAATTTCATGTTGTTCTTCCTGAGCTCCAGGTCAAATGTGTAAGACTCTGGATTTCAAAATATCATGAGTATTATACAAGGGCATTGACATCACCAGGTCCCTTGGCCTGGCCATGCATTAGCATTACCTGTTTTTTTTTTTTTTTAAACACAGTTTGACTCTCATTGGATATTAACTGATGTGATGTTTTGGAATCTGTATGTATATAAAGTTCACCTCCCAAAAATTATGCAGAAAACACAAGGCATAGAGAAGAAGATGGAGAATATGAGAATATGAGAATGAAATATAAGCAACCAATCAAAGAGAGTGAAATGTGACACCAAGGTTAAGGGCGGCAGTGCTGGGCTGGAGGTGGCATGCACTGGCTCCCGATTCTCTACAGCCATGTCGGTGATGTTCTACTGAGGGCTGGAAATTAGCCCTGGTGGGAGTATATATACCACAGAAGTTGGCAAACACAACACACCATACCCCCTCTCCCAACCCAGAGCCTGCTCAGCAGCCTAGTATTTACTATGTAGATGCACTTTGTAAAAATTACACTCTCCTTCCCAAACCAAGTCAAAATTAAACCAAAGAAGTCCAAGCCCTCTTTCAGTGATGTTGTTACAGTCTGACCTCCTTCCACAAGACGAGAACTGGGAACGTTGCCCTTGCCAGGAGGCTTCCTGAGGGCAGGGACCAGGCCTGTCTGCACTTCTGCCACATTCTCAGCGTGTAGCCTGGTGCCGGATATGTGGTGGAGCAAATATGTACAATGGATGAATGTTTCACTTAAAAACATTTCCTTCTCCCCGTGTACTGCATTAATTTGGGACGAATGAAAACAATGGGAAAAGATGAAAACCACATAGTTAATATTCTGCATGAGGCCACCACTAGCTCCTATGGGGAGAAAGTATTTAACAAATGGAAAGCATAAGGTCCTAAATTAATCCCATTTTAACCTCAGGAAATGCATAAGGGAAGAAAATTCACATTGCTGATTACACACGGGCACCTGACAGATAGAAATGAGATAATAAGTAGATATTGACTTCTGTTGAGGTGAACATCAAGATCTATTGACCCGAGAGGTAAATATTGACCGAGGTGAAGTCAAGGTCAATATTTGCCTCAAAGAACAGGAAATCTTAATGCTCACCAATATATAAAGGTTATATGTGAATTTTTACATACATTTCCCTGGCATAACATTATGAAAGCTCTCTATTTTCTCAGACGGTGTTCAAAATGTCTACTTTAAAAATGAAAGTTTCTTACAAATGGCAGATGTATTAAGGAACAAAAATTTCTACTCTTTTCTCAATGGTTGGCTTTTGCTAAGTCATTAGTTGATGGAATTTGATATGGCTTGCCTATGGTACAGCAAAGGTTAATAAGACTTTAGTAGAGATCAAGCCATCCCTTAAGAGGACACATGGCGACTAGTGACATTTTTCTCTTGACTATGTTTGTCCATTATGACTTTCCTTCTGTAACATCTTTCCTTCTGTAAGATGCATCTTGATCATGGAGTGCTAAGATGTTAAGTCTGCATAGATATCCACATAATCATTTGATTTTAACATCTTTCCTGTCTTTAAGTTGCACTATACCAAAGATGATGTCATACCAAGAAACCCTGGCCTTTATGAATCAATAAATGAATTAACTGGGCTCCAGGAGTGGAGAAGGAGGGTTGAGTTTCTGAGGGCATGTGACATTGCCATTAGTCTTCCTTCTTTTGTCCACTGGAGATGTGCCCATCACTGTGGACAGAAACGTCAAGCTATTTAAAACCTAACACTTAGCAACTGCCAGTCCCCACACCATTAGACTGTTTGGTCCAAGATAGGATAGACTTTCTTCTCCACAAAGCTCAAGGAGACCATCTTCCTCCCAGGGTGCCATTCCCTAGAGCTGCCTCTGCTTCCATAGGTCTTCACGTGGAAATATGTAGATGGACAGATCTTGCCTAGTTTCCATGGCGATACTGCTTCTGTGCCTGTTTCAGACCAAGAAACAAGATTAAAGTTTCCTTAGGTTGAGAAAATGTCAGCACTTCAGCAAGATACACTTGGTGTCCCAGCTCCCTTTCAGTTCCAGTAAGTTCCGTGAGGGTGAAAACGTCCTAGGTCTTTCTGTGACACCCAAGGTGGTGCCTGAGTGGGGAAAGATGCTCATTAGGGAAAAATGTGAATAACTAAGCGAGGGAGGGAGCACAAAAGCCCTCCTGTGTGTCCTGTATGGGTTCCTGATACCTTCAGGCATTTACAGAAGTGTCAGGAGGAGACAATTAGCAGCATATGATACGCACCCCACACAAACCAGGATTTTAACATCCCTTCTGGCCCCCCCTCCCTCAGCAGCTAGCCTCTAATGTATGCATTGCCTTATTTTCATACATGCTGATCCACACAGCGATTTATTCTACAAGTGCCAAGGAGAAGAGTCACCCCCGGACTAAATGTAAAATCTTTATTCTCACCAATGTCTAAATCGCTGTTTTCTCGCCACTGAGATCATGTGGCACACATTATTAATAGCTCTGGTCTCTCCACCACTTGACACAGCGCTCCAGCTGTCATTCTGCTCCCTGGCTCGTATGATTCTTGTACTGGTGAAGTGCCAGGCTCGGGCCTAGCCCATCAGTCACTGTCACCCACCACCCAGTGATGAATAGCCCGGCCGTCGCCGTGGCGAGGCCGGGGCTCTGATTCACACACGCCTGACTTTTACCAACTTCAGCACGCCAGCTGAGGCCTATCCCAGCTGAGCAAGGCCGCAGTGACCTGGAAATGGCCCCGCCTCCTCGCTCCAACTCTCTCTTGGCCCCTCCTCCCTCAGATTAGTTAAAAATGAAACAAATCCTAATGTGATCATGTCACTAATTATGCATTTAATTCAGTTATAAGGAGCTAATGGCTCCCTCAGTGACAGCTTTTACTGCTAAAAGGCAATTCATTCCTGAAACGGAGAAATCTAATTACACAAAATGCTTCATCCTAATCCTTTCAAAGAATAATCTTATTTGTAGACATTAACATCCCAGATGCTGCTGCTGTTTGTCCATTATGACAGTGTTTGTCCTGAATAATGTATAAATAGCTCTTTCTGGACAGTTGCATGTCACTAAATCAATACAGTTTGCTGCCTTCTGTTACATTAAGTCGGCCTGGGCAGGCTGGAGAAAATTAACCTTTTGTTTTCCTCCCCTCCCCCTTTCTCAAAGGGCCTTCAGAATTAGACATGAGCAAAGGATCAAACGAGAAGGGGTGAGGCTGAAAGGAGACAATGGAGAGAGAGATGAGAGAGAAGAGTGAAGTGAGACAGCTATGAGATCATAGCTAAGGAAGGAAGGGCCAGGTGTAGAAATGCCATGAGATGAACCACAAAAGAAAACTTACTCTCCGTTGGAGAATCTGCTTCTCTTTTTCAGATAGATGTAGACCCTAAGGAGAGAGCCACCCCATCATACCTCAAAAGGGCCCCGGCTGAAACTAAGAAAACTTCGAGAAACAAGCAAGGGGGCTGTTTTCCTGATGAACCGGACACCAGCACAAGGGGGAAGGAGATCAGCATAGAGAAAAATCAACTCCTACCAAATCAGAGAGACAGAGCCTCAGAGGCCCTCAACACCTCATCACTGAAGCAGACCAAAAATGAACCCAACATGGCTCAGGGAAATTTTGCGAAGAGGGGGCGGAAAGAATGTCAGAGTCACATGTTGGGTCATGATATGCAGAGACATTTAGCTTATCCATAACTGTGGGCTAACTCCACAATGCATGACCCGTATACCTCAACAAGGAGGGGCCAAGGGGAGGGGGTAGGTCACGGATGAGCCTAATAATGGTACCAAACTGACTGTATTTGCTGAATACAGAACTGACTAATAAAAAAAAAATTGGAGGTTTTAATTCACTTACTAAGAAACGTTCAGATATAATTTAAAATAAAAGCAGTGAAAAAGAGAGGAAAAAAAAATGGCTAACTTCTATGAAGATTATTTTGAAATTACTCCAGATGTGGACTGGGATCAGAGAACCTAATGTGCTGGCTCTTGGTCCCAAGACTTCTTTTTGAAAATGTTTTATATTTATTTATTAATTTGAGAGACAGATAGAGAGAAAGAGGCAGATATATATATATATATATATATATGTGGAAAGAGAGAGAGAATGGGCACAGCAGGGCCTCCAGCCACTGCAAACAAACTCCAGACACATGTGTCCCCTTGTGCATCTGGCTTACGAGGGTCCTAGGGAATCAAACCTGGGTCCTTTGGCTTCGCAAGCAAGTGCCTTAACCACTAAGCCATCTCTCCAGCCCCCAAGACTTCTTAATTAGAAGGGATGTTTTCTTTGCAGTGGCTTTTGGATGCAATGTCGAAGAGTGTTGGGAGAATGAAACCACACAGATCAGTTGTGATATCCTTGCTCAGAATGTTATTTATATGAAAAGCCTTCAGGGCACTGCATGATAGCCACAACATTTGTGTAAGTTATGACATGACAAAGGATTTGCACTCAGAGAATTCCATTTGATTTATACAATCTTGGAAGGGAGACATCAGAACTCTCATTCTAAAGCTGAGGGAATGGAGACTACCTGACTTGTCCAAAGCAGTGTAACTGGGACTCCACTTACTATGTCTTGATGTAGAATGGGATCCATCCTCCAATTATGGTACCACAGCTGACTCCGCATATGCTAAACCTCTCCTTTGCCAGGAAGCGCTCATAACAAAGGTGCTTTACATTTCATTTTATGGCACCCGCAAAACTTGCGGGCATGTAAACACAGGCACATACACATGTACAGACCTTCTGTCCTATATAAAACATGAGTGAGGTATTTTTGTTTTTGAGGCAAGGTCTTACTCTAGCCCAGGCTGCCCTTGAACTCATAGTAGTCCTTCTACCTTAGTCTTCTGAGTGCTGAGATTAAGAACATGATGTGATGCTCACACAAGTGCAATAGTGGCACACAGCCATGGTGGGTAACTAACTGCTCTCAGATTGGCTAATAGATTCACTCAGTGGAAAGGAAACCATATCTGGAACTGGGAAAAAAGTCAGAATCAAATCCAGATAATGAGTTTGCTTTCCAATATCAAGCTCCCACTAATCTTGGGCTATGAAAGGAACTGCACCCATTAAATTCTCTCTAAACTAATAGTGGTTATCTCATTTAACCTGTGCTGACTTCACTCTCCTTTAGAGAATCTGCTTCTCTTTTTCAGACAGAAGCAGGGCCTGAGGAGAGAAATGACCCATTGCACTTCACCAGGACCCGAGCTGAAGCCATAGAAGAGATGGGGAAATGAGTAAAAGTGATGTTTTCTTGGTCAACCTGATATCAGCATGAGGCTGAAGGAGATAGACACTGAGGACACTCAACACCTACCAAACCAGATATCCAGAGGCTCCTAAGAGCCCATCACTGAAGAAGACTTAAAAGTCCCCCAACATGGCTCAAGGAATTTCACAGAAGAGGGGCCAGAAAGATTGTTAAAGCCACAGATACATTGTTATGCACAGACACATTGCCTCTTCCTCATAACTGACTGCTGCCCCCTACAATGCATGAGCCACAATCCCCATGGGAATGTCCTGTATCCCCAATGAGGAGGGTCCCTTGGGGAGGCAGGGATGAGGGAAAGGATGGTACCAACATGTGCTGTTTACATACTGAGTATGTCCATAACTACTAAAAGAATCTGTGTAAGCCAATTGAGCACTATGAAGTTTAATAATTTTGTTATACTTTATTGATATGTTAAATAAAATATGCCTCTAATTTAAAAAGTAAAAAACGTTTCAAGTTAAAAAAAGTATGCTCTATCATACCTGGCTCTAAATAGATGAGTTTTATTAAGTGTATTTGATAAACACATGGAATCTACTTTCTAAATATGGGTTTTCTTCTGAAGACTAAATGAAAGATTGAATTTTTTTTTCTATAAGGGAACTGATGATAAATTCTTTAGGTTCTGCTTACCATTCTGTCTCTTTTACTCAATTTTGTCATGGTAGGACAAAACCAGTGATGGATAAAGAATAAATCAGGGTCATAAAGAGGTGGCATTCTAGACTGTCCTTATGTTGCAGTTTGAAGACTCTTGGATTAGACAATATTATTAAAAATTTTAATCTGAATCAATTTCACCTGATTGGTAAAGTTGAGCTTTTCCCTTCACATTTTTCTCTTGCTCCTATGCAGGGCCTTTTTCTTCCTAAATTGTCTTATCATTGTAATGTGGGTGCACACTGCCTCCACACTGATGCAGAAGTCCATAGAAATTTCTAAAAATAAAACAAAACTGACAAAAGGAAGTTAATCAGCACATATTTTAAAATTTTATTTTATTTTATTTGTTAGATACAGAGGGAGAGAGAGAGAGAGAATGGGCATGGGCATGCCAAGGCCTCCAGCCACTGCAAATGAATTCCAGATGCATGCGCCATGGTGTGCATCTGGCTAACATGGGACCTGGAGAATCAAACCTGGGTCCTTAGGCTTCGTGGGCAAATGCCTTAACTGCTAAGCCATCTCTCCAGCCGGGCTACATTTTTTAATGTATTTTTTAAGTGTGTGTGTGTGTGTGTGTGTGTGTGTGAGAGAGAGAGAGAGAGAGAGAGAGAGAGAATTGGTGCACCAGGGCCTGTAGCAAACAAACTGCAGACACATGTGCCACTTTGTGCATCTGGTTTTACATGGGTACTGGGGAATGGAACCTGGGTCCTTAGGTTTTGCAGGCAAGAGCCTTAACCAATGGGCCATTTCTCCAGTCTCAATAAGCATATATTTCATTTTCCTTGCCACTCTCTAACTTCTCTCTAGTTTATTCTGAGTGGATTTTGGGTATAAGCACCAGTCTCATAGTTGAATTCCTGTTTTCTGTCTGGCTTTGGTGCCAGAAATGGGATGAGGGAAACATATAGTGTAGCTATGGAGGTTGGGTTCTTCTGTTTGAAATATCATTCTTAAAGCTTAAATTAATGCTACTCTGCAAAAATAATCTTTCAGTATGAGACAGGTCTCTTTTAAAAATATTTTATTTATTTATTTAATTGAGGGAGGCAGAGAGAAAGTTATATTTATTTTTTAATTATATTTATTTACTTGAGAGAGAGAGAGAGAGAGAGAGAGAGAGAGAGAGGCAGATAGAGAGAGCGAGAGATTGGGCATGCCAGGGCCTTCAGCCACTGCAAATGAACTATAGACACATGCACCACCCTGTACATCTGACTTACATGGTTCCTGGGGAATTGAACCTGGGTCCTTTGGCTTTGCAGATAAACACCTTAACTGCTAAGCTATCTCCCCAGACCACAGGTATGTTTTTAAAACAAAATATTTTTACTTATTTACTTGCAAGAAGAGAGAGGGTGAGAGAGAGAATGAGAGAGGAAATGAGCACATGCTAAGCCATCTCTTCAGTCCCCAGCCAGCCTGTTTTTGAAGGGAGTTTAGGCTGGTGAACCAGTAAAGGACCATACTGTCAGCTTTGAGATAGTCTTAAGAACAATGTAAAAAATGGATTTCCCACAGAGAATAAAGTTAGCTGTGATAGCTTGGATTTCAAATGCCATGTGCTAACGACTGGCCACCAGCTTCTGGTGTCACTGGGAGGTACTGGGATCTTTAGGGGGTGGGACCTTTTGACAGGAAGTCAGGGCATTGGAGGGGATATTGAAACACTTGTCTTTCCCTCCCTCTTTCTTTGCTTCCTGGTCACCATGAGTGCAATAGCATTGTTCCACCATGTGGTTCCTGCCACACTGCATTCTCATAGACTCCAAAACAGCAAAGCCTGCTGACCATGAACTGAAATTTCTGAAATTCAGGGCCAAAATAAGCTTTTCCTTCTGAAGAGCTAAATTGCTTCCCTTGGGTGTTTTGTCACAGTGATGGAAAGCCGACTAACACTCCAGGTAAGAAAACAAGGAAGAGTAAGCTAAATGCAAATCTAGAAACATATTCCTTTATTTACTTGCTTGTCAAATTCACAGTGCACAATGGTTTTTATTACATATAATTTCTTGATTATTCAATGTATGCAGCACAGCCCTCCTTAATGGCTTGCCACTGACACACATTGATGAATATAAGATGCTGCTCTGGAAAACACTTCAATTTACAACGGAAAAGAAAAAACAGCTGTATAAATTTAATGCTACAAATACATTATTTTAAAAGAAAATAGTGGGCTTAGAAATGTCGGAAGAGTACAGCATTCATGGATGTTCTTTTCAGAAATTAAATGGGGCACCATGGAGGGATGGGATGCAGGAGTGTCGTAGCATCAGAGTGGTTCTTGTACAAGTGTTCAGAAGTTTGCTTCTTTGCTTTTTCTTTTAGCGTGGCTTTTGGTCTTGTCTTATATTCCTTTACATTTATACCAAGTGTGATAGCTTCTTATACTTGAGGATAATTTGTTTTGAAAGTATGCCCTTCCACAGCATCCTAAGGTCCATTCTTTGGTAATGTTTCAGGGTCAGTAAGTATGTTGCTTTCGTCTAAGAAGAAGCCATGATTATCTGACAATGAACAACCATGTATCTTTGGGTGATAACCTTCAGAACCTAAGAAACTATTACCCACTCCTTAAGCTTGCAGCTTCCACATTTTAAACTGTTTTTTTAAAAATATATTTTATTTACTTAAGAGAGAGGAAGAAGGAGATAGAGATAGAGAGAGAATGGGCATACCAGGGCCTCCAGCCATTGCAAACGAACTCCAGACGCATGCGCCCCTTTGCGCATCTGGTTTACTTGGGTACTGGAGAATTGAACTAGGATCCTTTGGCTTTGAAGGCAAATGCCTTAACCATAAAGCCATCTCTCCAGCCCAGCTTCCACATTTTAAAATGGTTACTGCCAGTCAAATGAGACATATAAATAATCCTTGGAATATGAGATTTTCCAAGTGAAGTTAACCAGTCAATTGAGGCAAATGTTAATCCCAGACATAACAGTTTATTCTCCAGAAATAGGCACAGGGCTTCTTCAGTGGCACCGGTGGCTTAATTGTGGAAAAAGAAGTACTGTAGGGTGAGATGCAGAATAGAAAGCATTATTTCTGCAAAGTAATTTATTTGGGGTGCCCTTTAAAGTATCAGGGCCAGTGTCACTGCAAAGGGCTCAGATTAGCTGATCTGGTTGATTGGGCCTTAATCCATCACTGCTTGAGCCCTTCAGATGTGTTATCACCAGGGATTTGTCTGGCTACATATGATTTCACACATCTGTCATCTAAATCACAGATCCAAATGCAAAGTCCAGTATTAGGAAACGTCACAGGCATTTGTGAAAATCCTTGGAGGAACTTGGGACCATAAATCAATGGACGGATTACAGTTCAATAGTGCGACCTTCTCATTTATGATGAAATGATGTTGTCCATATGAGTACCTAGATAGTATGGTGATGAAGCTATGAAGATGTATGTGAGAGCAAGTCTCTGTGGCTCTTCCTTACATCAGTCTTTTGGCACTATCTCCAACACAAGAATTTTCTTAAAGTATGACTGTTCTGAAAAGAAGAAAATAATCAGCCTTATGAAAATTTACTTGACACTATCCTTCTGCCTGGCCCAAGCAAATACCCCCAACACATTTTTTTTTGGAAGATTGATAAGTGGCAATAGTAGTAGAAATAAAAAATTTCAACATTTGCTGTAACATATAGTCTGTTAAATTTGGTACATAGTATATCAAGAAATTGGCTCCAACAGAGACAAAGCACATCCCCAGTGCACGAAGCTGGAGAACAGCCTGAGGTGGGATGCTATCATTTGAATATTAAATGTGTGCCTCATTTGTGGTGCTATTTTAGGAGGTGGTAGAAGTTAGGAGTTAGGTAGAGAGAGATGAGCTGGAGAAAGTTACCAGTCACCAGAACAATGTCCTTGAGGTGATGTCTTGTTCTGGCTACTTCCTATATCTCTCTCTGCTTCCTGTCTACCATGAAGTAACCATCTTCCTTTCTGCCACATGCTCCCACTAATACAATGTTGTGCCCAAGCACATGGGGCCAAGTGACCATGGACTGAACCTTCTGAAACCATGAGCCAACATAGTTTTTTCCTTCTTTAAGTATTTTGATCAGAGCTCAGCATGTACAATGCTACAGCCAGTTGGATGTAAAAGTTCTGGTATGCTGTGACAGAGCAGAGAGAATATAATTGACAGTAATGCTTATGTGTGTCAAAGTAGTTGAAAGAGAGGATTTCAAATGTTCTCCTCATCAAGAAATGACGAGAGTTTAAGCGGGGTAAATATGCTAATTGCCCTGAGTTAATCATTACTCAACATGTGCATGGGTTAAAATAGCATATTGTACTCCATACATATGTACATCTATATCAATGAAAGTAAATAATTTAAAAACAATAAGAACAAACATAAAGTGAGCACTTCCTATTTCATGAGACTAGAGTCATACCAGTGATAACAGGCATGATCAGGATAGGACCTAGGAGTGTTTGGTTTGAACTTGAATGGAATAAGATATATCTAGAAAATTAGTAAAGCACTCTGTGGGATGTGTTTGTAGGGTTGTTTCCAAATACAGCTGCTATGTATGTTAACAAACTGATGGGGTCAGGAGTGGGGTGGACAGGGCCACTCAATAAGCTGGGAGCCTGTATGGAATACAGAGCAGAAGGCAGCTGGCCTTTACCCACAACCTCGCTTCCTCTTCAGTGGTGAGCTTTATGTTACTGCCGTCACCCACGGACATCACACTCCAGCCTCTTCAACCCTCAAATGTGAACTCACACCAACAACTCATTGGAAAGGTTACAGGCACTCAACCCTGTACTGGTGCTATATAAGTCATCCCTTAAAAAATAGTTTTTATTTATTTGCAAGAAGGAGGGGAGAGGAATGGGCATGCTAGGGCCTCTTACCACCGCAAACAGACTCCAGGTGCATGTGCCACTTTGTGTATCTGGCTTTATGTAGGTACTGGGGCATCAGCCTCTGACTGCGTAGTTCACACCAATAAGCCCCTTATAATAATGTATGCCTTCTGTTGGTTATCTTCATCAAAAGGGCCTAATTAATACACAGCCCCAATGAAATAATTTCAATGCTTTTACCCAACAGCCTTGGGAATAAGAGACATACATCACATTAATAGTTGATGCAAGTAAAGATTGTTTTCTTTACTGAGGTTGATGTGTGGCAGGCTGGGAAGATGTTCTAATGTTGTCATATAAGGCAAACGTGATTTATTTTCATTTGTTCCTTTCATAACAATAGCACTGTGATCACCTGTGTGCATGCAGCCATTGTCAATTTCTCTGAACACAATTTCTTTTCTCAAATTGGAACTTATACTTATGAACTAGTAACTGAAGGTCATACTTTAACCTTTTATTTTATTTTATTTTATTTTTTTAAATTTTGTTTGTTTATTTATTTATTTGAGAGAGAGAGGGAGAGAGAGAGAGAGAGGGAGAGAGAGAATGGGCGCGCCGGAGCTTCCAGCCTCTGTAAACGAACTCCAGACGCGTGCGCCCCCTTGTGCATCTGGCTAACATGGGTCCTGGAGAATTGAGCCTTGAACCGGGGTCCTTAGGCTTCACAGGCAAGCGCTTAACTGCTAAGCCATCTCTCCAGCCCTTTTATTTTATTTTTTAAAGAATTCTTATCTGATTGAAATGTATCATGCCCTCAGAATGTTCCTTGGACAATGCTAGGTGCTTTCCAAATTTTAGGGACCTTATTTCTCATGACACTCTGTGATGCTACTGCTATCCCTCCATGTCAGTTGAACTGACGAAACCAAGGCTGCAGTGTGGTAAGCCAGTAGCTTAAAGCAGTCTGCCTAACAAGTGTTAGAACCAGTCTCTGGACTCACACATGGCTGACTTCACTGCCCTGTCTCTTGACTGCTTTTGCTTACCTTTCAAATCTGCAAAACATTTATGTCCATGAAAATAATGAACATCAAAAGTGATTGTAGGACTCACAGGTATTGCACAGTTGAGCCAAAGCTCGAGCATCATTTATTGTATTTGCCTAATTGATAAATCAAGATAAGGGATAATGGCTATGTCAATATGACATTAAATGCCAGTGTCAGCAGTCAAATATCTAGTCATGTTAATTGTTGAGCATCAAACACATAAAAAAATTGTTGGTTAACACAAACTCCCACTTTGAGATTGGTTATTATGACATAAGTAACTCAGATGAAGGCAAAGGATCAAGATCTGAAAACAAATACATTGTAAAACTGAAGATCAAGCAGGTTTGGGTTCCTTCTCTATGCATATACAACCCTTTATTTATGTGACTGAATGTGAAAACTGCAATCCTCTCCTCTTTATTTAATTCATAGGCTACACAATGTCAAATAGCCTGACAATTTTGTTCTAAGTGAATTTAGTATAGAGACAGCCAAAGTCCATTTTGCCTGTTTAGGGCTGGAAGCTTTCCTTTGGAAATAAACAAATGTCTCAATTTCTCTCTTAGTTATCTTTGAAGTAGTCATGTGTCCTCACATAACAACTTCTCAGACACTCCTTGCTTTTGTCAGCTCAGACTTTTTGAGCCGACTGTCATAAACTGAAGAGGATGGGCTTAATAGGAATGAATTGAAATGTACTCAGATCCATCCTAATGTGCTCATTGCTCTGTGAAAGGCAGGATCCCGCTCATTCATGATGAAGGCGAATCAGGCCAGTTCCTCCACATTCTTGCTCTCCCATTCCCACAAGATAAATGCTCTTGGGCCTGAGTCTGTGCATCTTGGTGTTCAGCTCTTGTGTTGCTCTGGCAGTGCTGAATCCATGCAAAGCCCTGCTTGACCTACACACTGAGGCAGGGTAATATAGAGGCTATTGATTATTTTTATTTATTTATTTTTGAGAGAGATAAAGAAGCAGAGAGAGAATAGGCATGCCAGGACCTTCAGCCTGCTGCAAATGAACTCCAGACACATGTACCCCCCTCCTTGCGCACGTGTGACATGTGTCACTGAGCCTGGCTATGCGGGACCTGGAGATTTGAACATAAAGCCTAAGAAGGCTTCATAGGCAAGTTCCTTAACTGCTAAGCCATCTCTCCAGGCCTGTAGAGGCTACTGACAGGGAATCAGCTTGAAAGCTTCAGTGTGCCTTTTCTGGAGCCACTTTTCATATTGCGACTGCAATTCACACGTATTTGCCCTGTGGCACCTCAAGCATCAAGTCAAGAGACCTGGAACTCAGACATTGTGGGGAAATACAAGGAAGTTATTTTAAGTTGTTCAATAATGTTATATTATCTTTGTAATAGGCTAATTCATATACTCTGCAGAAGTCTATTTATGAATTAATGGCCTGAGATACTAAATTTGATTTTAAAAACATGTAACCTTAGCTGATGGATTCAGTTTGCAATTCAAATGAGTATTTTGTACATTTGCCCAGAGTCTTTAAGTCAATAGGCTTAAGTAGGTAAATAAAAACTCTAGTCATTTTAATAACATTATCTAAGCCATACTCCAAGTCATTATGATTAAAAGTGACATTACCAATATAATTATATTTTTATATTAGTTCAAAATATCCTTCAGACTATAGTGGGGCACCCATACTTCTCTTTTTCACCATGCAAAATATTTCCAGGAAACTTTTGCCTTTTGACTTTTTTTCTGTCTTTAAACCTATTTTTTTAACAAAATGGATTTTAGAATGAGCTTATTTGCTTTATTTATGAAGGAATAATTGTTTTTACAAAATACCAAGCATGTGAATACCTGGAGAAAAGACAGATTAGACTTTGAATATAGATAGCAACATCTAATTTCAGTCATCATTGTGTTGAGGGACTTGGGATAGCTTCCAGAGAGCCCTTCAACCTTAAAAAAAAAAAAAATCTGCAACTCAAAAGACAGTCATGGTACAGCTATTCCAACTATCCCTGCCTGGACCCTTTGGATAGATTCAGGATTCCTGAAATTGGCAGCATGTGAAATCATCATGTTCAAATTCAAGTTCAAAGCACTTAAGCTATAGCTCATAGAATGTCAGTCCTGGAAGGAAAGAAGCGCTTCAGACCTCATCCAGTGTAGGCAAGTAAATGTGGCTCAGCAAAGCTAGGCTGCTAGTGAGAAGATTACAATTTGCTAGTTAAACTTAGAGACATGGGCTGGAAAGATGACTCAGTGGTTAAAGCGCTTGCTCACGAAGCCTAAGGATCCATGTTCACCTCTCCAAATCCCATGTGAGCCAGATGCACAAGGTGTCGCAAGCGCACAGGGTCATCCACGTACCTGGAGTTTGAGTACCGTGGTGGGAGGCCCTGGCTCACCAATTCTTTTTTTCTCTCTCATTCTCATAAAGGGATAGTTTTTATAATCATGGAAAATGTTAATAAAAATTGAGAAAAAAAGAAGTTGGCAATAAAAAATAAAAAATGATAAAAAAAGGCCAGTCTATTGGGCTTGCCTAAAAAGAAATAAAAATAAAATAAACTTAGAGACATGTTTCATGTCCTGTGTTGTCATGGCCGGCTTGGTCTTGCGATATTGCTCCACTCACTTGTTCAGTATTTCCCCTTTAATCTCCTCACTTGCTCATTCATTTATCATGGTCTATGCAGGGTGCTAAGATCACAGCACAGGCAAAAACAGGCAACCCCTCTGACTTCATGGAGTTGACAGTCTAGTGGAAGGAGATAAAAAAATAAGCAACTGATTAATACAATGCTAATGTGCTTAGTATTCTGGAAAAAAGTAGAGTAAGATGCTAGAGAGTAATAGGCAGAGAGGAGACATCATTTTGATATTGAGGTGAGAGACAATCTAACTGGATCAGAGAAGAGTTTAATCAAAGACCTGAAGAAGTATAGGCACCAACTATGGAGTTCCTTATGTATTCCAAATAAAGGAAACAAGTGCAAAATCTCTGGGGGCTGGGCAGGCAAGATGTGTTCATCCAGCATTCCTCCACACGCCCTTTTAGACAGACCCTCGCTTACCATCTGCATTTGACAATCACTACCCTGAACATTAGTTAGTGGTCTGCTGGGAAGACCTGGAGTTGGGCACAATTTTGGAATCAGATCCAGTGTGATACTTCTGAAAGCCCTTGATATTTAGAGAAGTGATGCTGGGCAGATGGGTCTGATTGTGTCAGGAGGAGGGTGAGGAGACGAGAAGGAGGAATGCTTTTGGGTGATGGATATCTCTTTTGTCTACCTGTGATAAGAAGTTTTCCTGACTGCCTTGCTACTAAACAATATTAAACTTCATACTGTGATAAGGACACTTATTTAATTAATTTGTTTATAATTGATCCCAAAATAGGGTCTTAGTGTTTTTGTGGGTCCCTGGAGATGATGAGGACGCATTACACATTGACAACAGCCTCCTCTCCTCTGACATTCCGTATACATGTTGGTCCAGTGAATATCCAAGCGCTAAGAACCTCCTTCACATCAGCGCAGTGCCTCCTTATTTATGGCCCTGCCATTAGCATGCAGGGGTGACCTGCCACAAAGAGGCTGAGAATGAAGGAACATGTGGTACATCACACTTTAATCTTGAAAGCTGAAAACGCTTTCACCTAATGACAGGGGCAACAAATAGGAACTTAAAATATTTGTCGACTAGCCTTTAAAGAAGGGATCTTCATTTGCAATTCTTATTGAGAGATACTGTTTTAACAATATGCTTTAAAATTACACTGTGGATTGAGTTGTGTCCTTCCCCCTCCCCAACTACTTTTTCTTTGTCTATGCATGAACATGGGTGTGTTCATATGGTCTGTGTGTAGGTGCACATGTGCATGCGTGTGTAGAGGCTACAGGACAACCTCAGTTGTCATATTCAAGAATACCATCATCTGTTCTAAGACAGGATCTCTCACTGGACTGAAGCTCACCAACTGGCTAGTCTGGCCTCCAGGGATCCTCCTATTTCCACTTCCCCAGTGTTGGGATTATAAGTGCATACCACCATGCCTGACATTTTTACATTAGTTTTGGGCTTCAAACTCAGGTCCTCATGCATACAATGCAAGCATTTTGCTTACTGGGCCAAATCCACTGGCCCTGTCCCCACCAACTTGTACATTGAGATCCGGTGTCTTCTGAGATGATTGCAGCTAGAGACTGGGACTTTCAGGATGTAACTAACATTAGGGGAGGCCATAAGGACTGAGCCTTAATCAGATAAGACTGTGAATTTATTAAGAGAGGTGGCTGTGGTAAGTGAGGCCACAGTGGGATGGCAGCTGCTTGCCAGCCAGGAGAGCTTCCTCACCCAGTCCTGCATGTTCTACCTCCTCTCTAACATCCAGCCTCCAGAAATGTGGAAAGGTAAATGTGCTATTGTTTAAGTCACCAGCTTGTGGAATTTTGCTCTGTTAGACTGTGAACAAAATCAGACAAATGAGTATCTGGATCACTACTTGTGACCCAGGTTAATATTGACACCACACGCTGGAGTCTGCTAGCCTGGATCTTGGGGACATTGGGTAATGTGACAATTTAGAGTTAGCTATTGCAACCTTGTTGGCTCCTATGTGCTCACACCTGCAAGTTAAACAAGCTAGGGACTAAAAACTTAGCTAGGCCTATTCTGCCATTTTAGTTTCTACTACACTTCTGTTCCTCTCTTTCACAGATCAGTGCGTACACCTAGGCTAGCCTCTTGACCCCTCTGTTTCACAGTTCTCTAGCCACATGAGGACTTCAGAGAGCCAGGTGCCGTCAGGCCTGTGAAAGTACTTTGAAATTGTGAAGATCTAAGGAAAGACAAAAGTGCTAAGGATTTAGTAAATATGTATAATATTCCCTGAGTCTAGGGAGCCCCTGAAGTGTGACATCAGGACACCATCAGAGCTAAGCTGAGATGGCAGCAGCCAGCATCTGCAGGGTTCATTCAGCCATTCTCAGACCTTCCCACCCAATTGTTCAAGACAAAAACCTCGAAAAGAATACTTCAGAGGCTCCAGAAGTCAGGCTTCTTCAATCAGCAGACGGATCAGAAACATGCTTCCAGTTATCTCGTCCCTGGACTCTGTGGCAAGTGAGAGCCTCTGCCTGTGAGGTCAGGCGGCCAGCCTCACCAGGCATCCGAGGCCTGCCACCCCTCCATCATTGTCAATAAGCGAGATGGAGAGACCTGTACATCATTTCATTTACTATTGCAATGATTACATAGCTCATTGCCTTCCCATTGTTTCAGTGATAGATTTAATTAACTTCCAATTAATCATAGTGGGTGATATTTAATGCTCTGCCCAGCACTGTGCACAGTGTCACAGACCAAAGAATATATTCTGAAGGCTTCAGTAATCAAGAGGTCATGGAAGATAGATGTTCTTCACTGAAGGAGAGGGAAGATAAATCTGTGTGTCCAGACCACTCTGGCAAACTGTTTTAGGATAATTGTTTTGCATCCAAATGATAACTTTCCATAAGGCCCAACCATGCACAGCACAGGAGAGATAGATGGAGGGAGAGAGATAATAGGGTTATAATATGGAGAATTCAGTTGGCTGTAATTCCCATCTGATGCCAAGCAGACTGAGCTCACTGGAGAATTCTGCTTGGATCTGCAAGATTGCAAGTGCTGGAGAGTCTGGCTTGAGACCTTATGCTGAACAGTCACTGTGCACATCTTTTTCAGTGAGTGAGGAAGGAACTCAGAGAGCCTAGACCTGGGAGCCTTATTGTTTTGAATATTTTCTCAGGGCCTACTGACATTTTACATAGTATGTGACAGCATACCTGTCTGCCATCTGTTTCTTGATCTTGCAGGGGAAAACTTGGGCCCTGGGTCTAGTCATGGGGTGCTGTGCTCTTCCAAAGGACATGGGCTATGTGACAGAAGGTTCTGGGGATAACTCAGGCATCTGAAATATTTCTAATAAAATGGATTCCAACCTCTGAGGAAAAGATTTGAGCAGTTTCCTGAATACTCTGTAAGAAATACACTGGTTAAGAACACAAAAATATGTCTTATCAAATTGGCTGGATTCCTTTACATTCAGGCAATAGTTTGCTAATAATACAAAATAAAGCCCATCCCTCCTTCTCGTTCTCCCTTCTTGCCTTCATCCACTCATCTACTCACAATTATGCACTGATCATTGTTACATCAAGAAAATTATCATTCACATATTATTTCAATGTCCATAACAGTAATATCTCAAAAAGCAAACTCAAAGCGAACTTTATAAAACAGCATTCTACCTAGAATGATATCATAATCTTTGGAAAGTACATAGTATTAGAATAAATGTTATTGGGGGCAACAGCATGTTTAAGTAAGTTTGATCGAATATAGAGTGTTGTCTGGGCATATTTATATTTGTGGGAGAATGTATCCATGGCACTAAAGTGTTCTGTGATTGAAGGTTAAAGGACCCCAATCCAGCAGCCTCTTACCCCTAAGAAGCATAATACAGCTCTGTCAATTTTATGAGACAGAGGACTATTAACCAACTTTGTAGATTTTCATAATCCCTTGTTCTCAGATAAGTAAGATACCACACTCTGGTATCTATAATGAATTTACTTAGGAAAAGATTTTCTCAATTAATTACTCAGAACAAAATTTCCATTGGGATGCATGTAAGCCAGGCTTCTGAGGTGTTGTTTGCATTAATGCTCACAAGAGAATTGCATTTGGCAAATACAATATATACGGTTTGAATATGCCTCTTATTGTTTGGTGTGTGCTCATGTTGTGTGTGTGTGTGTGTGTGTGTGTGTGTGTGTGTGTGTGTACATTACAGAATTCAAAGTGCAGGAAAAAAAAAATCTTGCCAAGAGATTAAAGTATGGGGGATCAATCCCATTCACTTCATTGCACACACTGGGAGTTAAATGCAAAATGAAAGGTGCATGCCTTGTTTTATGATGGAGGTGCCCTTCTTCACTTTGCAGTGAACAAATTGGAGATGGAACAAGAATGAACTCTTGTGTCACCTACCTGCCCTTCCAGTCAAGAGGTTGACATCTGAGCAGGGCCATGAGATTACAGTCATGACCCACGATAAAAGAATGAGGGACATTTGCCACTCTTGTTTCAATTCTGGTCATAAAAATGCATTAAGTTTGGCATGGGTTTCTGTTCTTCTTGAAAGTGTCATCATAAGAAAGCAGAGCCAGAAGAAGCCTCCAGGGGATTTCCTGCAATATATCAGAACACAGAGCTGGTTTGAGCTCTTCTACTGAGAACTTGAGGGCTTTCTCCCTTGGTCACAGAAGGCCAGTAGTATATGTTTTTTTTTTTTTTTTCTAAAGGGGGCGCATAAAAACGAGGATTCCATTTTAAGACAAACTATTTCTTTGAAGAAATAGTAGGGATATTGGCTGTGTATCCAATAATTCCTTTTGGGTAACTAACTCCACCTAATGGAAGCAGAAGTCTATGTACATCATGTAATCTATCAGAGTAAGCAATACAATGAATCACATTGGTCCATCCCCAGCCATCTTCTAGGTACTTTGTTGTTCCCTTTAAAAAGTCAGTGTCACTGCATGGCTTGGTGACCTGTTGAGGCTTCTAATATGGACTTTCCCTCTACAGATACCCCTTTCTACAACTTTGTCCAGAAATCTGTTTCATTTCCTTACGCATCTTCTATGCATTCTGATTATTTGACCCTATACAGTGCATATATATATATATATATATATATATATATATACACACACACACTCACGATTTGATGCTTCTTATGTTAGTTGGATTTTCATCATGGTGAGAGAATACCAAAGATAATAAACTTACTGGAGGAAGGTTTATTTTGGCTCATGGTTTCAGAGGTTTTAGTCTGTGGTCCCTTAGGCAGGCACATTGCTTTGGGCTTGTAGCAGAACAACGTATCATGGCAGGAGCATTCCATAGTGGAGATTGCTCACCTCATGGTAGCCAGGAAAGAGAGAGGGGGAGAGAGAAAGAGAGAGAAAGAAACAGAGAACACTAAGAAACATAACTTCCTTCCATCCCTTCCATTAGGATCTATGCTACCATCCTCCTATAGCACTATAGGCTGGTGAGCAATCTCTCAGCATATGGCAGGGTGGAGGGGGACACTCTATACACAAGCTACAGCACTTAAGCAAAATTCAACATGCTTAAATTTTGGCTGTCTCTTCAGAGAAACCATGTCTTAGCTCAAATAAATTAATATAATGGTAGTAAATCACACTTTGTTTCAGAAGCTGAGATATTTGGAAGGGTAATGGAGGAATAGTGGAGAAACTCATATTATACATACACCTATGTAGGGTATATAGTTTTAACTGGCAACCCAGGAAAAACACTCCTTCCTCAAACTTTTCATCTATTATTATTTATTTATTTATTTATATTATTTATGTGGTTTTTCGAGGTAGAGTTTCACTCTAGCCCAGGCTGACCTGGAATTCACTATGTAGTATCAGGGTGGCTGGAACTCTGGGCAACCCTCCTACCTCTGACTGTAGAGTGCTGGGATTAAAGGCATGCACCACCACACCCAGGTTCATCTACTTTATGATAAAATAAAAATGGGAATTTTCAGGGACACTCATCCTACAATCACTTTTGATGGGCTTTTTACAATGTAGGACCAGATTTTGTGAACTTTTGTTGATTTAACACTAATCCAAAATATATTTATCAAGTGTTTAGTGTGGTCCAGACCCAGTTGCTGCTGGGATACAAAGATGAATGAGGTACCATCTCAACAGTAGAGGCTTCAGCTTAGTGTTAGAAAAAGGGATGGAAGGAGGCTAGTTCAATACAAAGGCTGAGTTTTATGATGAATTAGTGAGGAAGGGAACCTAACCCTTCAAGGAGACACAGAAAGATTTTTGGAGGAAGTAATGTATCGTTAGAGACTAGAGAAAGGAGAATGGGTAGGGGAAATTGATATTAATTAGGCTTAGATTAATAGTACTAAGAGACCTCGAATATAATGGCTTAAGTAGGCTAGAAGTAGATTGCTCCCCATGGAAATATGAATGTAGAAGTTTGGGGGTGTTGCATCTGTTTGTAGCAAATGCCACTGACTTTGAGGTCTAAGGGGCTGATCCTTCTGCTGCCAGTCTCCCTGCCTGCACCACCAGGAGATGGAGAAGACCAGAGACAAGATCTCAGCAGTCACCATGACCAACAGAGCAGCAGGAGGAAGATGAGGCAAGAGGAGAGACTAAGAGAGTTTTGACAACATTGTAGGATGAGAAGCCTAAAAGATGGAGTAGATTGCTAAGAAGGATGGGGGACCAATGAAGCCCTGTCCTTTGGTTTGGAACCCAAAAGGACTAGCACCTATAGTAAGGGTAGGACTGGAAGTCTATCTGTAGTGATGATGACTTCAGTCAGGTTACTTGGCTCATCTGGCTGGCCCAGAAAGGGTTCAGTGCCTGAAACTGATTTGATATGAACCCAGCTTGCTAATTCCCATAGGAACCTTGCAAGAACAAATGACAATCCTCCCTGAAAGGAGTCAGCATTGTCCTAGACTTCAAAGTATTTGCATTAACAATTTCTAAAATCCAATAACCGGTTTTCTATCAAGGATAATCAGGCAAATAAGGAGACAAGGAAATTACATGCTAGAATCAGAAAAAACAGAGACAATTTAGGCACAGATGGCTTGGGTCCTGAAATTATTAGCCCTAATGAAGTCATTAGGGCAGGTCCTAATCCAATATGACTGGCATTTTCATAAGAAGAGGAGATTAGATCACAGGCACTCATGGAGAGAAGGTAAATCTGCAAGCCTGGCAGAGGAGCTTCAGAGGAAACCCAGCCTGCGGTCACCTTGACCTGGGACGTCCAGCCTGCAGAAGTCTGAGACAGTATGTCTCTGCTGTTTGAGCCACCCGGGCTGTCTGTGGCGCTTTGTCATGGGAGTCCTATCAGACTAGTACACTCTTACTAAGTGGGAGGTAAAGTGAAATATAGCCAGGAAAATCCAGGTATGCTTCTCTTTTCCATGAAGAAAGAAACTGAAAGTAGTTTCTCAGGCAAAAGTTGGTATCAGCAAACACTTGGAAAGGGAATGAAATGCTCTCTTTTCTTTTTAAAGTATACATTGTGAAGTATTATAAAAGTGTTTATAAAAATTTGGAAAGAAAATCAAACAATTCTACTTTTAGAATGAATTTTTTTATTATTTAGTGTTCTAATCTCTGGAACTTTTATAGTCATAGACATGTATTTTTATAATGGTAAATCATAAGTGCTATACGGATTTAATCCCCAAATATGAATACAGAGCAGTTTTATTGAAGTTACATGCTTGTCTTTGTCAATTTTCACTGTAGCCCTTGAATACTGAGATGGCCTGAGAATTAACTGTACAGCTATATCATGGTGGTTCCCTGGCTAGGTTATTGTAATAGGGAAAGATTAATTGTATGAATGAGGATCTATTAATTACTTTTCTCATGGCTTCAACAACATACTTGGCATGTCAGCTTCAAGTAGGAAGGGTTTTGGTTTTTTTTGGCTCATAGTTTGAGGAGATGCAGTTTATCAAGGCCTCCATAGTGAGGAAGCAAAGTGATTAATGATGGAGCTCAGTTCACTTAATTCTTTTCATCAGGGATAGTACCCTATCCCAGGACATGGAATGGTACTGCCCATTCAGATTTTATTAGCCCATTAACCTTTAGATGAGGAGAGTCGTAATAAACATCTTGTTCTCCTTCAGGCAAAAACTGATGTCTTTTCTACAAAATCAAAAAAAGCATACTTGCTACTACTCTACTGACTATACTACTATTAGCAGCATACTGTAATAGTGCTAGTAGTACACTGTGATATTAGTATGCTGCAGCCATATTAGGTGTACATGATCCCAGAAGTATACTATAGCAGCATTAGCATCGTGCCATATTAGCAACACATCATAGTAGTATTGGAAGTATAGGATGCTGGCAGTATGTCATAGTAGTATCAGTAGCATATCATATTAGTGGTGTGCTATGGTAGCTTTAGATATTGTTGTTATGCTGTGGTAATGTTTGTAGTATGCTGTGTTAGTAGTATACTATATTAATATCCTACTATACTTGCTATAGCATTATTCTTAATTGTGCTATGCATTTTATAGCGTTTTTAATGTTTCATGTTCTTAGGAAGCAATCTGAATTTTCATTGCCACATATTCTTTTGTTGCTCTCTTAAGTCAATTCCATATATAGAAGTTTCAGTTACATTTATCCTGAGAATTTCATTTTCAAGTGTGATGCAGAATAGGCATTAATGTTTGAAGTTTGGTGTGGTGGAAGCTCACAGACCTTCCTTCCTCAGTTGCCTTTACTCTTCTCAAGGATCTTTGGGAATACTGGCTTATTTTGTACCTAACTGTAAAGATACTTTTATTTATGCATGTCTACATTGATTATTTCACATTATTAAGTAATTATTATTATTATTATTTGGTTTTTTGAGGTAGTGTCTTGCTGTAGTCCAGGCTGGCCTGGAATTCACTATGTAGTCTCAGGGTGAACTTGAACTCACAGTAGTCTTCCTACCTCTGCCTCCCAAGTGCGGGATTAAAGGCAAGCATCACCACACCCAGCTCTAGATTAATTAATTTTTAACCATGATATTTACATTTGGCTATGTAGTAAATTATATATCTCATTGGAAATTTGTTTCTCACAAAGTTCAATGATGTGGACTAAGGACAGAGGTATAGAGGTTATTGTAGATCAAGTCACAAAATGGAAACCTGTTAGCAGCATTGAGTAAGTTTCAGTGGTTAGACATCAGAGAGAAAAAGAAGACTCCTTTCTTTAGTGCAGTATATCTAATTTTATCCTATATCTGACTTCTACCTTCATATACTGATAATGAAAGTTTAGATGAATATAAAACATGGAAATTAGAGTCAAGGATTATTGCAATTTTGTATATTGGGGAATGTGAAGTGTTTCTGGGTTTTATTTGAAGGCATGAATAGAGACATCTTTAGGAATGTTAGAGTTCTTACCAGGTTTTGAAACTCTAATGCAATGCAGTAGTCTTTTCTGCATAACATGGGCTGCAGTCAGTGGAGGCGAAGAGATGGAGTTCCCACAGAGCACTGTCTTTCCTACAGGTTTAACGAGGTGAGGCATGGCCTGAGAGTGATTTACTATTTTCTAATTATCTACAGTCTTCATAGAAGTCACAGTGGAAGACTATGTGACAGTATGAAAATAACATTATGTCAGGCTTGAATGGGCTGAGAGAATGCTTCGCCTTCCCGGAACAGGGATTTGATGATGCCATGGTTCACATGAGCGGCTTTATTTCTAGGGGCAGCAAGGTACGCTATAAAACTTGAAGTACAGGGGGTTCAGTTCTAGAAAATGTCTTCTTTCTCTGATGAACTGTTTCTGATTAGGACCCTGGAACAGTAGCTGTGAGGACCGGGGTCAGGTGGTAATTCAATCAGAGGCAGGTAAGAGCAGAGTGGAGAGAGTGCTGTCAGTCACTGCCCCCTTATGTTCCACTGATGAAGGTTTCTGGCATGGCTTTGCCTGGCAAACATTTAGAATTCTTAGAAGGGGAAGATGGACACATATGCACCTATGGTCTCAAAGTCAATTCATTTTGGCTACTTGCTTAAGTCCCCGGGAGAACCCCAAGAAGAACGAGACCCTTGGTGCGGTGCCAGAAGTTCTGTCTGGATGCTTTTATCATGAGTTTTATTATAAACTTCATTAAGAGACAGCGCCCATACTTTCTCTTGCCTAACACATGGAAAATTTCAGTTGGTTTACAATTGGTGTTTTGTGACTGAATTTGTCCAAGGAGATGTCTTTACCCTTCAGTGAGCAGGAGGAAGACAGCATTTGGCGATGGAGGAAGGAGAGTAGTTAAAAGGCTTGGCAAGCCGGGCTCACGGGTGGAGTTTTATATGGGGCACTACTTGGGGTTGTGCCGGTGATTTCCTACAGGGCTTCTGGTATAACCAGTTATGGTCCCAATGTATGTAAAATGCATTAATAGTGAAGTCTTTCTTTGCTTTGATGTGATGTCAATGTTGCACCCTGAGATCTCTGCCTCCGTGATCAACTGGGAACCAGACCAGATCTTCCCCACCCCTGCCCCCTTTCTCTGCCAACACTTCTCCACATAAGACAGTTCTTCTCCAGGTATAAAACCAACCGCTCAGTATTTTGACATTCAGATTATCCTAATTAAACCCAAATCTTAAAATATATTTTATTTGTTTATTTGAGAGAGAGAGAAAGAGACAGAGATATATAGAGAGACAATGGGAGCGTCAGGGCCTCTAGACACTGCAAATGAACTCCAGAGGCATGTGCCACCTGTGAATCTATCTTACATGGGTGATGGGAAACTGAACCTGTGTCCCTAGGCTTTGAAGGCAAGCACTTTAATCACTCAGCCATCTCTCGAGCCCTAAACTTGTTTTTTAATTTTTGTAATTTTCTTGCCTTCCAGTTTCTAGCATTTTTGGCTATATATTAGTCAGTTAAATTTTTCTAAATTGTTGAAAATGAAAAACATTGTTCCAAGAATCAGGATCCACATGTCTTTAACTGAATTGAACGTGCTTCACTCCTAAGTATTTTCCTGATCCTTAAAACAAAGAACTTACGCAGGATGTTTGAGAATGTACCGCATGGATCTCCCAGCCCATGTTGCCCCTTGTGGAACTGCAGTTCACACTCTCTGGGGCCGGGCCTTGGCTACTGCAACTGCTGTCAGCCAGCCACTCTCCTCGCCTCAATGACTTCTGTTCCCTAGAAAGATGTCACCCAACTAATTTTGTCCTATTCATTAATTAACAATATAAATATATATGTTTAAATTAACAACTCCTCCAAAAACAGTGAACCATTAATAATAAAATTTTACAATCATCATAAAACCGTCCAGGGCCTGGGAGATGGTGCAATAATTCATACCTAATTGCTTTCAACCTTGGGCCACAAACACACGAGTTGGGAAAATGAATTCAGATACTGTAACTCATGCCAGGTCATGTTTTATTACTTAATTCATCCTTGATATTTAAAATAAACCCTTGGTATTCAAATAATCCACAAACTACATGGAAAGCTTAAAAAAATCCATATTTGCTCAAAGTGATCCCTTCAGATGGGAGAACCATCAGAATCTTGGTATTTTCTACAGCACAAAGGTTATTTTATAGGCCAGCAAAATAATTTGCACCACAGAAATAATATCTCAGATGCCAAATTAGAGTATGAAGAAAATGATGTGTTAGATCATCAATGTGTGTAGAAAAAGAAAACATGGTGGACAGTCCACAGCGTCTGTAAGACAGCAGTTTACAGAGTGAGCTGCAGGATGACAGCAGTTCTGAAGAGCACAGGCTCTAGAACCGGGCTGCCTGCATTTAATGTCAGTTCCATCCTATATGAGTTTTGTCTGACCTAGCTGGAGTAAGTTACTAAGCCCCTTGAAACTTCACTTCATCTTGGCCAAGGGTATGATGACAGCACTAGGTTGTCTGAAGGTTTATACAAACTGATACATGTGTTTAGAAGGGTGTCTGTATTTAGCAAGCGAAGCACATAGATCGGTAGTAGTGGCACTGAAGACCATGCCATTCTTCTTTGAAGGCTAGGAAGGTACGTGTAGATATGTATGTGTGTACTGTGAAGATGGACAAGGGCATTTGCAAATCTGCCAAGGTCGATTTAGCTGGGACAGTTAAGGCACATTGAGGTTGCTAGCTAGAATGGGTGAGAAAAATAACAGATTAAAAGAGAAGAAGGAAACTGGGAATTTTTAAAATTTTAAGATTAAGGTATTAAAATAGAATTTTAAAACTTCACCTATTTGGGTGTTTCTTCTTTTTGCTCATGTGTCCCTGTTGCAGATATGTGCTTGTTTAGCAAGCACTCAGTTGACTGAGTATCTCCCCAGCTCAGATGCACTTCAATCAATTTCTCTTAACTGTTCAAGGTCCATTGCAAAAGAGGTGGTAGAAAGAATGTAAGAGCCAAAGGAAGAGGAGGACTGCTCATAAGACTGTGGACTGAGCCGGGCATGGTGGCACACACCTTTAATTCCAGCACTCAGGAGGCAGAGGTAGGAGGATTGTGTGAGTTAAAGGCCACCCTGAGATTACATAGTGAATTTCAGGTCAGCCTGAGCTACAGTGAGACGCTGCCTCGAAAAAACAAAACAACAACAACAACAAAAAGATGTCAAAATGGAAGTAAGACTTGTTGGAAAGAAGGGATTCACTATTGTCTATATGTATAGACGTTGTAAAAAAAAAAATTCTTGGCAACAAATATGCAGTCTTCTGTGCTACAGTCCAAGAGAGCACAACCTCCATAGTGTTTTCCTTCTGGTCCTCTGTTATGAGGGTTGACTCACAGTGTCTGGTACTTTCAGCTGAGCTAAGACCCACAGAAACTCAAGGTTTCTGAAAACCAAAAAGGTTTTCAGAGGATTAGGTGACAACTCTCTTAACAAATAATGAAAATTTGGAGAAGGCATCTGCTTGGATTTTTATATCACAAATGCTGTTTCTCTCTGTGTCCCTTAGCTCATTGGCCCAGTTAATTTTATTTACCTTGCTTAACAGAAACCATGCCATGGCAAGAAATGCTATTTGCTTTCAACCTGAATTGTAAATTGGAGATTGGGATAAACTACCCATGGAAGCAGCTCCGCAGATCCAAAGGGACAACAAAGGCACTAATCCCAGTTGTCCTGCAGGAAGTCATTCTAATTCTCTTTGATTTACTCATCTGTACAATAAAGAGACTGATATTTCTTCCTCTGAAGTGTTCTACATGTTCTGTTAGCTTTAGAAACCTCAAAGTAGATCTATTGGCAAGGGTGTCAGGAGTCTAATGTTGGTGGATTTGGTTGGAGATGTCTGCTACTTCTGTTTTTTTTTTTATTAAATAATGTCCAACATTCTAATTATTTAAATATTTTGGACCAAGAATGATACTGTAGGCAGCACGTTTGGTAGTAGGTATGTGATGATTTAACTAAAAAAGCCATGGGCTGGGAATGTAGCTGAGAAGTATAACACTTGCCTAGCTTCTGCAAGAAACAAAATGCATACCCATGCAAAGCAAAACAAATCAAAACACAATCTTCCATTTCCCAGTGGGAAAGTCTTTAGGGTCATTTGGAGAGGAGCAAACTGAATATATGAAGCTTTAGGTTTAGAGTATTAGAGATGACTGACAGTTTCTATTCATGTGCTGATGTGTTTGTGGTAGTATTCAGAACAACAGCATGTGAGCAAGGACAATGAGGAGGTAGTATTTTCCCACCTCATGTTGCCTGAAGCAATGGGGTCCACCTTTACCATCTCTGCTGCCACCAGAGATGCTTTCAGTTGCCAGAGTGCATCATCTTCCCTTTCCCCTGAAACATTTGATATTTGTATGCACACATGCATATGTATATATTACACATATATATTGAAATGCATGCATATTACAAGTGTTCCTGGGAAAGCCAGTTTGATAAATATGATCTCTATAACAAATTCACTGTGTATGTGTGTGTGTGTGTTATTTTAGGAGCAGTTTACAAGCCATAATCCCAAGAATGGGACAATTTGGGTTAATTTTTGTTTTTGGTTTATGGTTGTTATTAGTTCAGCAAGGTATCCTCTATGAATATACAGAGTCAATATTAGTTGAGGTAATGATACAGGACAGTTGTTTTATTATAAAATAATCAAAGATCAAATATAATATAATTGAGGGAACTTCATCTATGCAAGATACTTTTAAAGGATTCTTAAGTAGGGTGATCATTCTTATTCATTTATTTATTTTTGTTAGTTATGTACACATTGTATACAGTCACGTTGGTACCATCGTTAGCCTCCTCTCTGGTCTTCCCCCTTTGCAGGGAGCCCCTCGTTGGAGAATGTGGGTTGCGCATTGTGGGGTTAGCCATCAGTTATGGGGAGGAGGCAGTGTCTCTGTGCATAATGACCCAATGTGCGGCTCTAACATTTTTTCCGTCCCCTCTTCTGCAAATTTCTCTGAGCCATGTTAGGTTCATTTTAGGTCTGCTTCAGTGATGATAGCACTCAGCTTATTTATTTTTGAGAAGGGCATCAGAGCTCTGAGAAGGAACTGGTCTCTAGACAGCTTTGAAGGAGAAAGAACAAGACAGATGGCAGTAAGGAAGTCATCTTTGTATGACTGCAGGCTACATAGATCACTAATTCAGGGATAAGTCAATTTGAATACAAAGCTTAAGCACTTGAAGTTTTAATTATTATATTAGTCCTTTGTCAAAGTGCTGTTCCTCTCCTATCAAAGAGACAGATCCATGAATTGTTTCCCTTTAAAAAGATAATGCCAACTAAATAGTTCATGCATTAATGACAAAAAGACAATTATCTTTGTTCTCTGTAAAAATTACTGACCTTTACTCTATCGTTTATGGAATGTAGTCTCCTCATTGAATTACTACACATTTTATTAATTCAACGTACATATTATTTATTAATATTTAAAAATGTTTTATTTATATATTTGCAAGGAGAGAGAGAAAAAAAATAGGGCCTCCAGCCACTGTAAACAAACTCCAGGTGCATACACCACTTTGTGCATCTGGCTTTATATGATACTGGGGTATCAAACCCTGGTCATTAAGCATTGCAGGTAAGCGTCATAACTGCTGGGCCATCTCTCCAGCCTCCACATTTTCTTTTTTAGACAGTATTTCATTTATATCCCAGACTGTCCTCAATTTCTTGATGCTCTTGTCTCAGCTATTTTTTCCTTCCTTTCTTCCCTCCTTCCTTCCTTTTGATACTGTGTATCCCAAGCTGGCCTCAAACCCACCATTTTCCTGCTCACCTGCTGTGGTAGTTTAAGTAGATGACATTCCATATATTCAGGATTTTATTGAAGTTTGTAATTTAGATCTGCAGCCACCTGGCTAGAGGAGGTGTCACTGGGTGTATCCTAGGAACCAGCACTTAGGTATGGGGTGGGTTTGGAATGCAGTCTAAGGATATATGCGAGTGCTTGAGCTTTGTCTGGAGTTTGTCTGGAGTGAAGTGCTGCTTGCTTGCTTGTGGTGGCTTGTGGCTTCTCTCTGTGGTTGGACCTGTGAAAGCGGGCCAGGTTCTTCTACCATTATGAAACTTAACCTTGATCCGACAAGCTTCGAATAAGTTCCCTTTCTTCATAATTGTGTCTGCTCTGGAAGTTCATCCCAGCAACCTGAGCCTGACCACTACACCTCCCGAGTGCTAGGATTACTGGTATGCACGACCTTTGAGCTATACTTGTTTTAGTACTGTATTGTCTCAGACAATTTGAAGAAAATTCCAGCCACTGGCATCTTACTCTATCTCTGTATCATATATTTTCTTTATGAAACAAAGTCCCCCCACAAATCCGAGGTTAAGGAAAACTTGAGGAGCAGATGATAACTGCGTGTTATAAGGAACATGGTGAATTGTCATTGTAGAGACATCAATATTTCAACTTCTGTCTTGACCTGTTTTATAAGATTCATTTCTGCCAGCATAATGGTGGTTTTCCTCAGCAAGAAGCCTCTAATTGGTTGCAAATGAATCAATATCCATCAGTTTCACAGGAAAAGCATCCTAATCAGATTGGTTATCAATGGAGGAGATCTCTATCTTGGTGGGTCTGTATGTCTCTTTTACCTCTGGGAGAGAACTGCACGTCTTGAGCCAAACTGTGTGGTCTGGTCCAAAGAACCACAACGCCTTATTATCTGTACAGATAAGGAAGTGTCTAGAGGAGACAAGTCTTCCAGCTATCGTAAGCATGGTGGACAAGACTGCCAATTTGAGTGAAAACTTTCTAATATATGCATGTGCTTCCTTATGAAACAGCTATTTGAGCACTCATGGATATTTTTGTTGGGTCAAGACCATCATGTTATGGACATCCATTACTGAAACATCCTGCTTCCCAACTGGTTGGTTTGGATGATCTCATTTCATTCTGTTGCAGTTACCTTCTCATTACTGGGACAAACATCTGGCCAGAAGCAGTTATGGGGGGAAGGGATTATTTTCAGCCTTATTGATTCCAGGGGAGGATTCATTATGGCAGAAGAAGCTGGCTCACTTCATCACACATCCATAGCAGACCGACAACAAACAGCCAGTACTAATGAGCTGACTCTCAACACACACTCTCAACACTCAAGATCCAAGGTCTGCCCTTGGTAACTCGCCTCTTCCATCAGTTCTCTGCCTGCTGGAGGCTAAAGTAGGAGGCTTAATCAAAAAAGCCTGAGGCTGTGGGGGACATTTCCAATCAAACCACTAGGCATGCCGTGCCATCAGTTGTCCCTTCTTCCTGTAAGAACACCTAGCAAATTCCTGAACCCTCTTATTATCTGTTATTGTTTGCCTATGACACTAGTGAGAATAATAACTAAGGTTGGGAAAAAATAGTGGGGCATAAGTTTTTGACCTTATTTGTACCACTCAAATGACAGTTACTTACAGGATTGGCCCTGAGCTACTTTCTGTACCTTCCTTCTCTAAAAAGTTCAAGATAATACTACCTGTTCCTCAGCATTCTAGTGATGCTTAGATGAGAAAAAAGAATTTCTAAAGTCAGTCCCTGGCATGCAGGATTTTCTCTATTGTCATTAAAATGGAACAAACCTTTCAGTCAAAAAGATCCAGCACATAAGCCGGGCGTGGTGGCGCACGCCTTTAATCCCAGCACTCGGGAGGCAGAGGTAGGAGGATCACCGTGAGTTCGAGGCCACCCTGAGAATACAGAGTGATTTCCAGGTCAGCCTGGGCTAGAGTGAGACCCTACCTCGAAAAACCAAAAAAAAGAAGATCCAGCACAAAATGTCTTCAGCATCACTTCTTTTTAGTGCCTTTGAGCTTACAAGATCTGCAGGAGTTCTCAGGTAGTGAGCCAGAATGGCCTCATTTTTACTGTCATGGAGCCCCATGAGGCTAGTATGGAAGACAGGAATATAAGCAATTGCCTAAGAAATCCTTTAATTCTAATTGCTTTGAGTCAGTCCCTAAGACTTTCAGGGTATAGTAACCAGTCTTAGTTGATTTTAGGAACTCTGAGAAACCTTTCTTCAAACTGAGAATTATAAAATTAATTGAATTTTATTCTCAAAATCTGAGGGTAGTGTGAAATCATTAAAAAAAGAGGATGAAGGGCTGGAAAGATGGCTTAGCAGTTAAGGCATTTACCTGCAAAGCCAAAGGATCCCAGTTTGATTCTCCAGGACCCCAGGTAAACCAGATGCACGGGGGAGGGGTGCATGCATTTGGAGTTCTTTTGCAGTGGCTGGAGGCCCAGAAGCACCCATTCTCTCTCTCTCTCTCCCTCTTTCTCCCTCAAATAAATACATAAATAAAAGAGGATGAAGCTTGTATTAGACGTGAATTCAAATACCAGTTTGTCTATCATTATTGGCTATATGATCTTGTGCAAATACTGAGGCTCTCTGAGTTGCATGTGAGTGTAACAGGTAAGTGTGCTCTCCCTCAGAGAGAATATACAAATAACACACACATGTGTTGACACAATTTCTGGCACGTAGTTGTAATTTAGTAAATGCAGCCTCTGTATTTTTTGGCATGTGTGCATTGTGTGTGTATGTATGTGCATTCATGTGTGGGTATAAGAAAGCGTGTGGGTGTGGATGCATGTGCATATTGTGAAGGCTAGAAGACAACCTCTGATGTCATTTTTCTGACACACTGTCTGCCTTATCTTTGACAGGATCTCTCATTGGCCTGGAGCTCATCAATTAGTGAGCCCCAGGGATCTTCCTGTCTCTGCCTCTTCAGGGCTGGAATAATGAATGTGCACTTTTATGTACAGCATTTTTATGTGAGTCTGGGGACTAAACTCTGGTCCTCATGCTGGTGAGGGAAGTATTTTACCCACTGAGACATTTCCCTAGCCACATACCTTCTCTTTTCAACACTATCAAATATAGCCGCCTTAAAATAAAAGCAAAAATAAAGTTAAATAAGGACCCAGAACATGAATACACTGTGTTTTTTCCTCTGAAAAAGGAAATGAAAACAATTAGGGAAAACCTGCTGGGGAAAAAAAAAAAAGTAATTTTCAGTGGCACTGAACCTTTCCCCTGAGGCTTTAAAAATTCTCTGATTGAAATGAATGATTATGCAAGTGTCACTTATTGATGGCCTCTCTCCAGAACAGTGAACTCCTCTGAAATCATGGGGAGGTAATTGTGGAAGAAGTTATATGCATAAAATTACTTCTCTTGTGCAATACGGACCATAAATCAGTGCACAATCAATTCATCTGCAACTCTTGTTTTATTTTATAGATCACAACAGAACTAAGTTGAGGACACATTCTGGACAGGTCCTGTAGAGACCTCGAGGAGAATCTTTCGGATGTTGCTGACAGCTGTTTGTGATCAGGCCAGGGTGAGGTTGAGAAAAGGCAATGATGGTTCTCGGAGGACTGCTGGGCTTTCAGCATCTGTTCCATGCTCTTTGGTTTCTTAGAAGAGAAAATTCGATGTTGTCAGTGACATGAGGAGTCCTTTCCTACTTCCAGGCCTCCTACTATATCTCTGCTTGTTCAGGCATTGATTCTGAGGATGGGCACTGGATTTAATCATTCTGACTCTTGGAAGCTCTTTTAGCTTGAGTGTGAACTATGAAAGCCCATCAGAGAGGCTTCTTGTTAAGGATTTTGTCTATGATGAGAAGCCTCAGGGGCTTATCTTGAAGAGAGAAGCAAGGGGCAGAAAGGTGTCTTCCTTGGGATTTATCTTTGTGAGGACCCCACTGCCGAGGCCTCCAAATGCTTTTCTCCCGGTGGCACCTTTAGCCAGTCATGGCTGGAATATCGATTGGGAATAACCTGTGAAATATGGTGCCAGTGAATGTGTTGGGAGAAGAGCAGATCCACTGTGTGCGAGTCACACTGGGGGAAGAGTTGAGCCCATTAGGTGTCTTGTTGAGTATTCAGGAGAGACAATTTTTGCTTTATGAAATATGCTTTGGTTTGCCTTATGGAAAATTTATTGTTCATTCATTTGATGTAGTCCTTTAAGAGGTCAACTTTGACTTTGAGTGCTCTTAGAATTTATTCTTTACTCCATCGTCCCTTGCAAGCCATCTTTATTGAATTTCTTTATGCATTTGAGCTGTCAAGTAGCCAATGCATTCTCTAAACGGCTTTATATGATTAACAGATATTTTGGGATTGAGGCGGGATGAAAATCAGGCTTATTGGTGCTAGAACATATCAGCAGGGAGAGAGCAAATTAATTAGCCTCTTCTGTTTTCATAAATAAAACACTGCAAAGCTAACGCGGCCACAGTGATACAGAACACAGAACAGGAGAAGCGTTGCATCATGGGAACTCCAGAGTTGTGAGGATAGCTTCCGCCTGTGAGGTGGTCTAGCTTCTGCTCCTGTCACGGTGGGACTCAGTGCTTTTAGGGAGAGTACATTTCAGTGGGTAAGAAGAAAAGGAAAAGGTTATTTGATGCCAGTTTTGACACATGATCTCACGTATTCCAGATCCACCTGCTCTGCTTCCCAAATACTGGATGTGCCATCATGCCCAGCTTTGGTACTATTTCTTAATCTCCTTTTGATTATCAACTGGCACAGGTAGTTGATAAACTGATGTGAATTCGAATAACTAAGCCATAATATTTATCCATATGGTTTACCTGAGGTATTTTATTTACCTTAAAGAATGAGAGCACTTGGAGCACGTAACACTAACTGCTTCAGTCACCTTTCTGTGATTATAGCAAAACCTAGAGATAATTAACTTATAACCAGAAACACTTAAGTTTTGGGGTTTTAGTTCATGATTGGGTAGAGCCATTGTCAGTCTTCTGGTGGATGTGCTAGAAATGATGGGTGGAGGACATTGGTGGAGAAGAACCACTAGAGAGAAAATGAAGAGGAAAAGGAAGAGGCTGGGACCCATAATCTTTGGGGTATAACCGCAGTGGCCTAAATACTTCCTGCTAGGCCCCACCTCTTAAGGGCTCCACTCCTCCAGGGACCAAGACTTTAACACGCAGACGTTTGGTAAACTCCCGAGTTCCAAACAGATAGTAAGACAAACTTTTACTTAATGTTGGCTCCCTCTCTGTAAAGGAAACTATTAACATGGTGTGTCTATTAGCACTGTTTCACAACGGGATTTGCAGTCAATTCTCTGTAAAGACAGGTATCCAGTTTATCTTATTTTCAAGTTTAGAAAACTGATTCAAGTAAACTGGAACAGAGCTACTAAAAGTAAAGATTCAAAAGAAAATAATTCAGGTAAAAAGCTTTATTTTTTTTGGATTAAAAATGAAGCTTTTAAAATAATCTTAGTCTGGCTACATTTTCAATTTCATTGTATGCTTTCCCTCACTTTTTAAAAAGTCTTGAGTTTTGGCTGTCCTGAAATAGTTCCTGTTGCCACAATGTACCAAGATGTTTTGCTTCATAATGTTGTTTTTAAAAATATTTTTATTTATTTATTTGCAAGCAGAGAGAGATAGAAGAGCGACAGACAGAGAGAATGGGCCTCCCAGCCTCTGCAATTAGACTCTAGATGCATGTGCCACTTTGTGCTTCTGGCTCTAATTAGGTACTGGGGAATGGAACTCAGGTTGTTAGACTGTGCAAGTGCTTAACCACTGAGCCTCCTCTCCAGCCCCCATAACGTTTTCTTTGCTGGAATATTTTGTTTATTTTCTTCAGTTTGCCTAAACTAATATCTGTATGCAATAGTTACTTTAAGTGTTAATGCTAATTTTATTGTAATTAAATTTCACATGCTATCTACTCTTAAACTTTATTTTATTTTATTTTTTTCATTTTCAAGGTAGGGTCTCACTCTAACCCAGGCTGAGGCTGACCTGGAATTCATTATGTAGTCTCTGGCTGGCCTTGAACTCATAGCAATCCTCCTACTTCTGCCTCCCAAGTGCTGGGATTAAAGGCATGTGTCACCATGCCTGGTTTACTCTTAAATTTTGGATTATATAATACAGTATCACTGAGACAAATACACCTTGCTGGTAGATGGATATATCAAAATCTCTATAATTTATTCATCTTGCATACCTGAAGGAATTTCTGACCATTTCCTAATCTCTTTGGATGGCCATGTGACCTGCCTGCTTTGATCTCTCTGCATAATTACAGTGGTACTCTGCATATTAAGTAATACAAAGTTAACAGAAACTTGCTGATGGGGGGGGGTCATATATATTCATTTCTGTGTTCTCAGCACATGTGCTGTGTCACAAAAGGGATGAATCAATGAATAAAAAGGGAATGACTGAAACTTAATCCAGTTAGGCGAATGTTGATCTTTTTACTGAAAGTGGAGATGACAAACACATCATCCAAATGCCTCCCTCTCCTTTCCCACACGAACAGTTTTCCTCATTGCAAAAGGATTAATTGGATTAGCCCACTGGACCTACATGCAGTAGTTGAAGCCTTCTGAACCTAACATTTTTTTCTAGCTCAGTCACAGCATCTAGTGTAGTTGCTTAGAAAAATAATATTCTAAGTTTAGAACACAGTTATGGTGTAGTAACTACTGAACTATATACATAAATTTAGTATCTAGTAAAGTGATTTAGTAATGTAGAACATTATCCTCATATTTTTTATTACAATAATTATACAATAGCTACTAATAGTAATTCTATTAATAAAAATTGTTGGGGGACACATTCTTCATACCTCCACATACCACTCTTGCTCACACATAGAGATTATTTCATGCAGATAGCTGTCATCTGATGGTCTGGGCAATTTTGCAGAGAACCTGAGGGGTGGGTAGTGAAGCCAGGGCTTGATAGATTTCCTTCCTGAAGGCTGCAGGCCCTGTCAGATGCACTCTTCTAACTCTCTGATCTGGTTATCTACACTCTCGTTTTACCTCTCCTGTAATTATTATCCTGTGTGCACTCTCTTCTGTTGTCAGCTATTCATCTGTTAAACTCTCCTCAGTTTATCTATTTTGAGGCCATCTCTGTTTCCTCTTTGAGAACTCGATGACAATTCCTCCAGTGCATGTAGGATTTTTACACACATGAAAACTATTAATAAAACTTTATATTATTTTGTGTTTATTACTTATGCTTTAATTTAATTTACTTTTTATATTTTATTTATTTATTTGAAAGGACACACACACACACACACACACACACACAGAGAGAGAGAGAGAGGGAGGGAGAGAGGGAGAAAGGAGAATGGACATGCCAGGGCCTCTTGTCACTGCAAACAAACTCCAGATGCATACACCACTTTGTGCATTTGCCTTTATGTGGGTGCTAGGGCATCAAACTTTTGCTGGCAGCCTTTCTAAACAAGTGTTTTTAACCACTGAGCTATCTCCCCAACCTCCAGATTCTTCATTCTTTGCTTTGACCAATGCTTCTAATCTTACCCATTCTCTCATTCCTGCCCAGACCAGTCTATGTTCTAGCAATGCCTTTGGACACACTGCAACAATCTGATTGGGTCTTATCACATTCATTTTAAAAAAATATTTATTTATTTATTTGAGAGCAACAGAGAGAAAGAGGGAGAGAGAGAGAGAGAGAGAGAGAGAGAGAGAGAGAGGGAGAGAATGAGCATGCCAGGGCCTCCAGCCACTGCAAATGAACTCCAGATGCATGCGCCCCCTTGTGCATCTGGCTAACGTGGGTCCTGGGGAGTTGAGCCTTGAACTGGTCCTTAGGCTTCACAGGCAAGTGCTTAACCTCTAAGCCATCTCTCCAGCCCTTATCACATTCATTTTTAAAGGACAGTTTAACTATCTAGGGCCTTTGGAAAAAATTGAATCCTAGTTTCGTGATTTAGGTTTATTTTTATAATTGCGGAAACTTTCAAACAAAGGCTTATGTCTGTATGTTAGCAAAATAACTATAGCTATATCTAATGTTAATGTAAATATTTCTTCCAGATCCTCACAGGTACTGAAAATATTATTCCATTAACTCTCTACCAACACAACAACTATGACTGGTATTGTTTAATAATGTACTATAAACCATGTATAGTGTCTTTACTCTGCCATTTTTAAATTTTTTTCCAAATATTTTTTTATTAACAACTTCCATGATTATAAAAAATATCCCATGGTAATACCCTCCCTCCCCCCACTTTCCCCTTTGAAACTCCATTCTCCATCATATCCCCTCCCCATCTCAATCAGTCTCTCTCTTATTTTGATGTCATGATCTTTTCCTCCTATTATGATGGTCTTGTGTAGGTATTGTCAGGCACTGTGAGGTCATGGATATCCAGGCCATTTTATGTCTGGAGGGAGCATGTTGTAAGAAGTCCTACCCTTCCTTTAGCTCTTAAATTCACTCTACCATTTTTCTTTTTTTGCTTTTGACTGAAAAATTTCCACGGACCAAGCTAGAGATTTTTTTCCCTTCTATTTTGTATAGTTTGATGTACAAGACATCATACCATTATATTTGTATTTCATTCGTTAAGTTTTTCAGAACCAAAATTCTGTTTGATCCTTTTTCTTGTAATATTGTTGCAGTTACCTTGGTGTTTCTGGACAAACATCCTACCAGAAGCATTTTATGGAAGGAAAGGTTTTTTTTTCAGGTTTATACATTTCAGTGGAAGCACCATCCGTGGCACAAGAAGCTGGCTCACTTCCATAGATCACAACAGAGAGATACCATCAAACAGCCAGCAAACGTGAACAGCCAGAGCTCTCAAACTGCTCAGAACACCTTAGGGCTGGACTACAAGATGCACCCCTAGTGATATATTTCTTCCCCAGAAGGGATCCACCCACTGGAGACTCAATTTGCAAGCTCAATGTTAATAATAATAATAATAATAATAATAATAATAATAATAAAATGCCTGAGTCTCTGGGGCTATACATTTAAACCACCACAAATATCTTTTTGTTGAATTTCTCATTCAGAATGTGCATTTTTCCTTATTTCATTGAATTGTCTACATCCTTTTTCCTTAAGATTAGTCAGTTACTGAAGGGTTATTGTGATCCTTCAGAAGTACCATGTTTCTTACTATTCCTCCTTTGATGTCTGCATATCCTGTGGAGCAGTCAGTCCTTCTAGACCTTACACAAAGTAGCTATTGTACAGAAAGACTTTCACTGCTGCAGGGTCTTAGTGTGCCAGTTGGGAAGGATATGGTGGCATTAGATTTGAGTCCATACAATGATCTGACTTCTTTTCTTTTCTTTTCTTTTCTTTCTTTCTTTCTTTCTTTCTTTCTTTCTTTCTTTCTTTCTTTCTTTCTTTCTTTCTTTCTTTCTCCTCCTCCTCCTCCTCCTCCTCCTCCTCCTCCTCCTCCTCTTCTTCTTCTTCTTCTTCTTCTTCTTCTTCTTCTTCTTCTTCCTCCCCCTCCTCCTCCTCCTCTTCTTCTTCTTCTGCTTTTAGAAGTATTTTATTTGCTTTTGGGGCTTTTCACCCCTTCTGAATTTCCATGTCCCTGCTCTGGTCAGCCTGCCTCATCCTAGCTCTGCTGGGCTGATGGAGGGGCCTACTTTTCTGTGGGCTCTACCCACTCCTCCCAGCCACATGGCAGGAGCTCTATATACTTTATCCTTTTTCCTTCTCTCTCTCTTATCTATTTATTATTTTAGTTATGGACATACTCAGTATGCAAATAGTACATGTTTGTACAATCCTTACCCTCATCCCTGCCCCCGTCCAAAAGGACCCTCCTCCTTGAGGATGCCAGTTATCCACATGGGGATTGTGGGTTGTGCATTGTGGGGGTAGCCATCAGTTATGGGGAAGAGGCAATGTCTCTGTGAGTAATGTCCTTAGTAATTGTGGCTCTAACAGTCTTTCTGGCCCCTCTTCTGCGAAATTCCCTGAGCCATGTTGGGTCTGTTTTAAGTCTATTTCAGTGATGGACTCTTAGGAGCCTCAGGATCTCTGGTTTGGTAGGAGTTGAATGTCTGTAGTGTCTATTTCCTTCATCCTTGTGCAGATACCAGGTTCACAGAGAAAGCAGCACTCTTGCTCATTTCTCCACTTCCTATATGGCTTCCTCTGGGGCCCTGGTGAAGTGTGATAGGATGTTTCTCTCCAAGGTCCTGCTTCCATCTAAAAAAGAGAAGCAGATTCTCTAACGGACAGTGAAGTCAGCACAGGTTAAATGGGATAGTTATTGTTAGTTTAGAGAGAATTTAATGGGTGCAGGCCCTCTTATAGCCTAAGATTGGTGGGAGTTTGATATTGGAGAGCAAACGTGTTACCTGAATATGATTCTGACTTGTTTCGCAGTTCCAGATATGGGTTCCTTTCCACTGAGTGGATCTGTTAGCCAATCCAAGAGCATTTGGTTAACCACCATGGCTGTGTGCCACTATTGTACTTGTGTGAGCATAACTTCAGGTTGTTTGCTTCTGAGTAGCTTAGTCCTCAAGTTGTTTGGACAGATGTTGGCCACTTTCCCCCAGTAGCTCATGTAGCACCTTCTAGCACCAGACAGGCTAACTGTTTGAGGAGTGACTCTCTTCCAGATTCTAGCCGTGTCTCTCCATTTTCCATACTGACAGCATATGGTATCTTCAGCAGTAGGGTCTTACCATTAACCTCTGGTGGGTAATCAAGTGCTCTGACAGAAGTCTGTCTTGTTTTGGGAAACCTTGTAGGTCTGTCATTGTGGGTGTTAACTGCATCGTGGTACTGGGAGTTACAGGCCAGCACCAAGGGCGAAGAAAGAAGAAGAAGAGGAAGAAAGAAAATATGAAAAGAAAGGAAAAAAAAAAGAAAAGATGGGCTGGAGAGATGGTTTAGCAGTTAAGGTGTTTGCCTGCAAATCCAAGGGACCTAGGTTCAATTATCCAGGACCCATGTTAGGCAGATGCACAAGGGGGCGCACATGTCTGGAGTTTGTTTGCAGTGGCTGGAGGCCCTGGCGCACCCATTCTCTCTCTCTCTCTCTCTCTCTCTCTCTCTATCCTTCCCTCCTTCCCTCCCTCCCTCTTTCTCTGTCAAATAAATAAATAAATGAATAATAAAAATAAAATATTTTTTAAAAAGCAAAAAAGAAAAGAAAAAGAAACAGCAGAAAATTAAGGCTAGAGTTCATCTCACCTCTCCAGGGCCCTTTGATTCAGGTGTTCCCTCTAAGGTCCTGATGAGGGTTCAACCTTTTAGTCTGTCTTCCAGGATATAGGATTTTGGCTGGATTTTATGGTAACAGTTCTTCACACCATTCTTACTCTCACCTCAAGCCCTACCTTCCCTATTGTCTAGACCTTGAGATGCCTATTCAGTATGTCAGCATCTTGGGCTGATCCATGATAGGAGCCACAGATGAGTAAGACCATGTGATGATTGTCTTTCTGTGACTGGGTGAGTTCACTGAGTATGATCTGTTCCATTGACCATTTTTCTACAAATTTCATTGTGTCATTTTTTATAACTGCTGAGTAGAATTCCATCATGTAGATATACCACATTTTAGTTATCCATTTGTCTGATGATGGGCATCTTGGATGATTCTTTTTCTTAGCTATTATGAATTGAGTAGCCATAAACATGGTTGAGGAAATATCTCTGAACTGAGGCATGGAGCTTTTAGGGTAAATGCCCATTAAAGGAATAACTGGGTCTGTAGGTAACTCTATATTCAACCTTTTTAGGAGGCTCCATATTACTTTCTATAGTGGTTATATCAGCTTACATTCCTGCCAACAGTGAATGAGGGTTCCTATTTCTCCACATCCTCACAATATTTGTTTTCATTTGATTTTTTTAATGTTTGATATCCTTACTGGGGTAACGTGAGATCTCATAGTTGTTTTAATTTGCATTTCCCTGATAGTTAAGGATGTTGAACATTTTCTTAAGTGTGTGTTTGTATTTCTTCCTCTGAGAACTCCCTATTCAGTTTTCTGCCCTACTTTGTAAGTGGGTTGTTTTATTTTTTTTATTGTTTAGATTTTTGAGTTCTTTGTAGATTCTAGAAATTAGGCCTCTGTCAGTTGTATAGTCAGCAAAAATTTTCTCCCATTCTGGGGGTAGTCTATTGGCTCTGCTTATGGTATGTTTGTCTTTGAAAAAAACTTTTCAGCTTCATGAGATATCAATGGTTGAGTGATTGTTTAAGTTCCAGAGCTCACTGGGGTTTTGTTAAAGAAATCTTTTCCCACTCCTATGTATGGAAAGTTCCTTCTATTTTTTTTTTCTGTACAGTAGTAGCAGAGTTTATGGTCTTATAACAAGGTCTTTAATCCATTTGGACTTGATTTTTGTGCATGGTGAGATGTGTGGGTCTAGTTTCATTTTTCTGCATATGGTTATCAAGTTTGTTGATAACCAGCACCATTTGTTGAAGATGCTATCTTTTCTCCAGTGTACATTATCAGGGCCTAAGTCAAAGATCAATTAGCTTGTAGTTACTTGACCTAAAGTCCGGATCCTCAGTTCTGTTCCATTGGTCTATATTCCTATTTTTATGCCAATACCATACTGTTTTTGTTACAATGGCTTTGTAATATAGCTTTAGATCAGGTATGGTGATGCCTCCAGAGGTGATTATTTTGCTGAGGATATGCTTGCATATCTGAGGCCTGCTGCCATTCCATATGAATTTTGAGATCATTTTTTTTCTATCTCTATGAAGAATAATGCTAGGATTTTATTGGTATTGCATTAAATCCTTATATTGCTTTTGGTTGGATTGCCATTTTCACAATGTTAATTCTGCCTATCCAGGAGCATGAGAAGTCTTTTCATCTTATCTAGTCCTTCTCAATTTCTTTCTTGAGTGTTTTTATGTTTTCAATATATAAGTCTTTCACATCCTTGGCTAGTGTTATTCCAGTACTTTATTTTTATTTTAATTTTTTGTGTTGCTGTTGAAAATGGGACAATGCCACTAATCTCTTTCTGTGTACCTTTGCCCTTTGTATATAGAAAGGCTACTGATTTTGTATCCTGATATTTTGCTGAAGGAATTAATCACCTTTAAGGGTTTTGAGATGGAGGCTCTCAGGTCACTTAGTTATAGAATCATGTTGTATGCAAATTTAACTAACTTAACTTCTTCCTTTCCAATTTGTATTCCTTTCATTTCTTTCTCCTGTCTTATTGCTTGTGTTAGGACTTCTCGTACTATGTTGAATGGCAGAGGTGAGAGTGGGGACCCTTGTCTTGTTCCAGAACTCAATGGGAATTCCTTGAGTATTTTCCCATTAAGTATTATTTGGGTGTTAGGTGCTTTATATATAGCCTTTATTATATTGAGGTATAAACAGTCCATATATATTGTGTCTAATGTTTTGATCATGAAGTGATATTGTATTTTGTCGATGGCCTTTTCTGCATCTGTTGAAATGATCATGTGGTTTTTGTGATTGAGCTTATTTATGTGGTGCATTCCTTTGACAGATTTCCATATGTTGAACCAACCCTGTGTTCCTGGGATAAAACCTACCTGATCAAGGTGGATAATGCTTTTGATGTGTTGTTGGATTCAGTTTGTGAGGATTTTATTCAGGATCTTTGCGTCTAAGTTCATCAGGTATACAGGCCTATAGTTTTCTTTTCTTGTTGTATCTCCATCTTGTTTTGTTATTAAGTTAATACTAGCTTCATCAAAGGAGTTGGGAAGCTTACCCTGTTCTCTGATTATGTGAAACAGTTTGAAAAAAAAATGTTTTCAGTTGTTCCATGAAGGTTTGGTAGAATTCAGCTAGAAGTTATCTGGTCCTGGACTCTTTTTTTGGGGGGTGGGGGTTGATTACTTTTTCAATCTTGGTGGGTGTGATAGGTTTGTTAAGGAGACTTATCTGCTCTGAGTTTAGTTTAGGTAGGTGGAATGTGTCTAGGTATTTATCCATTTCTTCCAGGTTATCCAGTTTTGTGGAACAGAGGTTTTAGAAGCAAGTCCTGATGATTCTTCCAATTTCACTTATGTCTGTTGTGATCTCTCCTTTTGCATTTCTAATTTTGTTAATTTGAAGTGTCTTTCTTTTTATTTATTTATTTTTTTTGCTTGATTGAATTGGCCATGGGTTTATTGATCTTGTTTATTTGTTTTTCAAAGAACCTCTGCTCTTTGTTTCCTCAATTTTCTTAATTGCTTTCTTAGTTTCCAATTCATTAATTTCTGTTCTGATCTTGTTTATTTTTTTCCATCTGGAGATTTTTGGGTTGGATTTTTCTTTTTTCTTTTTTTTTTTCCATTGCCTTTAGATTGGTGGTTAGGTTAGGTTATTGATTTGGGATCTCTTTGTCTTTGTTATGGAGGCATGTAGTCCTATGTATTTTCTCATAATGACTACCTTCATTGTGTTCCATGAGTTTTGTTATGATGTGTTCTCATTGTCATTTATTTCTAGAAATTTTGCAATTTCATTTTGATTTCATTCATTACCCATTTATTATTTAAAAGTGTGTTGTTCAGGCCCTAGGATCTAATGGATTTCCTGAAACATCACTTGTTGTTAATTTCTAGCTTTATAGCATTGTGGTCTGATATCATGCAGGAAATTATGTTGATCTTCCTAAATCTATAGAGGCAGGCTTTATGGCCCAGTAGAGATCTATTTTGGAGATGGTTCCATGGGCTTCTGAGAAAAAAGGGTGTTCTGTAGAGTTTGGGTAGAATGTTCTGTAAATATCTTTTAGGTCTAGTTGATCTATGGTGTTGTTGAGCTCTTACTTTCCTGTTGATTTTCTGCTTGGATGATCTATCTATTACTGATGTTGGAGTATTATGTCCCCAACTATGATGGTGTTGGTGTTCATTTCTATTTTTTTTGTCAAGTAGGTTTTATTTTATGAATTTCAGTGCACCTGTGTTTGGTGCATAAAGATTGATGATTGTGATATCCACTTGTTGGAGTATTTCCTTGATGAGTAAGAAGTGACCTTCTTTGTCTTTTGTGGTTACTTTTGGCTTGAAGTTTATCTTATCCAATATTAGTATAGCAATGCCTGCTTGTTTCTTATTTCTATTCACTGGGAATATAATTTCCTACCCTTTTACCCTGAAAGGATATTGGTCTTTAGTGGTGTGGTAGGTTTCTTGGAGACAGCAGACTGAGGGGTCCATTTTTCTGATCTAATCTGTTAATTTGTGTCTCTTGATGGATGAACTAAGGCCATTAATATTTAGGGTAATAACTGTGGAGTTTGATTTAATCTGTGTCATATTGTGGTGCTTCGTGGGGTTTGGTGTTTTCTTGGACTTTGTAGTTTTTTGAGCCTTGTCTGGGTTTGGTTATTGTGATCTGCTTCTTATAGGCTCTTGAGGTTGGTTACTTGACTCTTCTCTATGGACCATTCCCTGAAGTACTCTCTGTATGTTTGGCTTTGTGTTCATATAGTTGTAGAGCTGACTTTTATCATGGAAAGTTTTCTTTTTCATCATCCATTATGAGGGATACTTTTCCTGGATACAGTAGTTTGGGTTGGAAGCCATAGGTTCTTAGACTTTGCAGTGATCCATTCCAGGCCTTTCTGGATTTTAGGGTTTCCATTGACAAGTCTGAGTAATTCTGATGGGGTTATATCTAATGTGTTGTTTCTTTCTTGCTGCTTTTAGGACTTTCTCTTCGTTATCAATGTTTAGTTTAGAGTCTTTTTTTTTTTTTTTTTTTTTTTTTTGGTTTTTCAAGGTAGGGTCTCACTCTAGCCCAGGCTGACCTGGAATTCACTATGGTGTCTCAGAGTGGCCTCAAACTCATGGCAATCCTCCTATCTCTGCCTCTTGAGTGCTGGGATTAAACGCAGCACACCTGGCCAATGTTTAGAGTCTTAATGATAATATGTCTTGGAGAGTTTCTCCTTTGGTCCAGTCTGTTTGGGGTTCTGTTAGCTTCTTGTATTTGCATGGGACTCTACTTTGAGAGGCTGGGAAAGTTTTCTTCCATAATTTTTTTGAATAAGTTCTCCATGCCTTTGGTCTGAATTTCTCCCCCTTCTGGTATACCATGATCCGAATGTTGGGATCCCATGGTTCCCTCATGTTCTGTTCACAAAAATTTTTGAACTTGTTTAAGCTTTTGGAGTCTTGAACTGTTTCTTCTGTTTTGTCTTCCAGTTCTGAGGTTCTGTCCTCCACATGACTGACTGTTCTTGAGGGCTCCTGGAGAGGTTTGGATTTGTTCAATTTGGTTTTTTTGTTTGTTTTTGAGGTAGGGTCTCACTCTGGCTCAGGATGACCTGTAATTCACTATGTGGTTTTGGAGTGGCCTCAAAATCACAGTGATCCTCTTACCTCTGCCTACCGAGTGCTGGGATTAAAGGTGTGTGCCACCACACCTGGCTTGGGTTTGTATTTTCTATTGCCTTTTTCTGTATAGTTTCCATTCCTCTGTCAAGTTCTCTTTTTATGTCATTTTCTGATTTTCTTAATGCTTCTTGGAATTCATTCTTGCATTTATTTATGTCTTCAGTGAGCTTAGCCAGCTAATTATTGAGGTCCTCTTTTTTTTTTTCTCTCTCTCTCCTTCAGATCACTTAACTGTCTTTGGAACTCCCTGGGTTTTTATATTCAGTCCAACATAGTGAGGACAGCATTCATACAATTGTTGGTCTTCTGTTGGTTTTCTGCAAGTTCTGTCAATTGCTTGGCCAAAAATCACATACCTTTTATCTTCATTTTGGGGTTCTGATCCTGTTGTCTCTTCTATGTTCTGATTAGAGATTTCTATTGTGAGACTAGGCAACCTTGTTGGGGTTCCTTCCATGTTGTTACTTTTGCTCTTTGGTCTGCCCACAGTGTGGGAATCTTATTTAATTCAGAAGGAAGCTGTAGTTTATCCTTGAAATGTCTTCAGTGATTGTTCCCTTTTATATTTGACTATATTAGGTCTTTGATGGCAAGAAGACCTGTCTTCCCAGGTGGGAGGAGTCCCCAAGGCCCTGATGGGGACCCTGAGATCAGGTGGTGGGGCAGGGTGAGGAGCCTGGAGACTGTATGGTCTTGGTGGCAGGTGGCCAGGCAGAGGGATAGGATGGTGCTGACCTGTAGGTGGGTGGTGGAGTGGGGGGGTATGGCATTGGGGGTGGGACAGCACAGGCCTGGTGTGGACCCAATGATGCAGACCCAGTGGCACAGTACTGGTGGCACCTGGTACCATGGAACCAATGGTGCAGACCTGTTGGCACAGACCTGGTGGTGTGGCAGGGTGGGGGGATGGGGTGGCAGTCCTAGTAGTGTGGAAAGGAAGGAAATCCACAGGAGGGAGGAATGAGAGTCAGTTGGCATGGGGAGAGGTGAGAGGCACCCAGCCCAATTCCATGAAGCTTGCAGGTAGCACAGAAGCAAACCTCATCCATGATACAGAGGCTGGCATAGTGGCTGGGATGGCTGCTTGAGGGGCTTGGGGGCACTGGTTGGCAACCTGAGAGTGTGGGAATCAGAAGATTCCCTACTGTACCTCTCTGCACCCTCCCACTGGAGGTCTGCTAGGACCTGATGACCCTAGAAACCCACAGATATTGCCTGTTATTGCCCCATAAGGTGAAGTGTGGTTAGATGGATGACTTCTTGACCAGAAGTCTTGATCTGACTTCTTATATAATCTTCACTTATAGCAACATCAACAATATCTCAGCTGATAACATCAAGTCTCTCATAGTTGCCTAGACTGTAGTCTGTAGCAGCATAGGTTGTTAGAGTCCTTGGAGGTAAGTGTATCTTCCTGTTTTCCTTTTTTTCCTCAGTGAGGAGACAGAAAAGGAGGATTCATCTTACTATTGGTCCTGATATGGCCCATAAGTAGCTACAGCCTTGCTGAGTTCCAGGGCATCAGTACTTAGAGTGACAATGGAGCCTCAGGGTGTCATGAACTAATTATGCTATCAAACTTGTCGGATGCAGGCTCACTTGCATGTAGATTAGATAGATATGGATTGCCCAAAAGTGAAACATCTTTATCATCCTGTGTCAGGAAGCTGAGTTATGGCTGGGACTCTACTACTGGAATAAGAATAAACACTGGCCCAACTCCTTGAAAATAAGAGTGTTGTAGGGACTTGGAAATAGATGGCAGAGCTCAGTTGCAGGTCAGCAATAAGGGGTCCAATAGCAATTTAGGCTACAGGGAGTAAGGCATTATGTAGTGGCAGTTGGACTCTTGGTTTGTGGGATGTGACAGTATCTCAGATCCTGTGAGGTACAGTGGCATCAAGGACACCAAAATAGCAGAAGGTAGCTGTTCTCTGAGCCCAGAAAGGCAGGGAACAAAAAAGTGGTGACTCCATTCCATTGGACAAGGAGAATCACTCAGGCTCTGGAGGGCTAGGCAAGTTTCATAGAAGAAACGAGCTAGAAATCTTTGGCGTTTAGAGTAGGTGTGGTGGTTTAAATGTAAAATGTCCTCTATAACCTCAGGTGCTTGTGATTTAGCCCCATATTGAATCCCCAGCTGGTGGAGCTGTTTGGGAATTTTGTGAAGCCTTTGGAAAGTGGAGCCACCCAACTTTCTCTTGCTTATTCCTCCCTGCTGATGTCAAGATGTGATGCTTGGATATCTCCTCCTGCCATGTTTTCTCAACTGTGATGAGACGTCCACTTAAAACTACAAGCCAGAAACAAATCCCTTCCTTTTATAAGCTGCAGTTGGTTGGATATTTTGTCCCAACACTGAGAATGTTAACTACTACAGTAGGGTAGGTAGCAGCAAAAGATTGATGAGTTCAAAGTCATCCTCAGCTACATTGTTATTGTGAGGTGAGCCTGGGCTACATGAGACTGTATTGCAAAACTAAAACAAAAATAAAAAGTTAGTCTTTTACTTCAAGTTCAAGGCTAGATTTGGGTCAGGTTACATAGTGAGGCCAGCCTGGGCTACATGGCAAGACTCTGTCTCAAAAGAAAAGCAATAAAGACTCTGATGTAATGAACTGATGGGCGAATGAAGAAGGCTTCTGTGCTATGGGGCTGAGATTTGAGGTTGCTTCTCCATTATCCCATCTTGTCAATTGCTTTCCGACTGTATAATCTTGGACCCAGTTTAGCCTCCTGAGGCCCAGGATTATAAAGAAATCTACCTACATGTGTTGCTTGAGACTCATTGTGAAATCCAAGTTCTGGGCACTTGATGAGCACTTGTTACATGGTAGCAATTCTTATGATTTTTTTTTTTTATCATTTACCATTTGATATCCAAAGAATAGCAACTTTCAAAGACCATTACATGTTTTTATCTTTTTACCTTTTGTCTACTGAGGCATACAAGTAAGCCTTTAGAACTGTATGTCAATGAATCTTAAGTATTTTTTGTTTAGAAATAGAACTAGAATTTTCTAGTATAACCTTACACATATGCATAGATGCTAGGTTAAAAAAATAGACCTGTTCTGGGTATAGGATGCCTTATCTCTGTCTCCTTGGACTTCCCCTGGACTTCGCATGGTCTATCTCTGAGAATCCCTAGGCTAGATAAGACATAGCTGGGAGACTACTACCTAGAATAAACACTATGGCAGGGGGCTGCAATAGCATACAACTAACAATGCAATGCCCGTATCCACTCTTCTTCCACAAGTGACAGCATCCTCATGACTCCATAGTTCTCTCACTACTCCTATTCAAGCTCTTCTTCAATGCAGAAGTCTGCAAGCAGTGGACCTGTGGTAAATATGGACTCCTTCCTCTTTCATCTAAACTAGATTGGTAGTCTTTTCAATAGACTATTAGAAGAGTAACTGCTCTATATGATTTAAAGGGACTTTGAACTTTGACTCTCTGCTGTATAATATATGGATAGCTTGAAACTCTAGGGTCAAGGGTTAGAAGTAATGAATTTATGTCTAGATTATGTCTCCTCTCACTTTAAAAAGAGATGGTATATTTGGAACATTAAATTATAAATATTTTTTCTTCCAGAAATGGTCTTAGAGAAGATATATTAAATTGATATTTTTACAACCCCAATCAAATGCTTTTCACTATTTTCCCCAGGCTCCAGGAATGATCAAAGAAAGAATGATTTAGGGAGAAAAAAAAAGACAAAAGCCACAGCCATGGGTGCTGAGGTTAGAATTAGAGGAAGAACATGGGAGAGGGCAGTAATTTTTAACTTCTGGAGCCTTGGTTAGAAATTAGTTCAGATTTCAAAACCCTTAGAAGACAGTGACAGGCAGAAATATGCTGGATATTACTATAAGGGAAAATATTCATGAACAGTGGAAGATAAAATTATGCCACTTCGCTAGAATGGTTCTATGGTTGACATTAACACTGGGATCTTGAGTAACCTCTCATATTATATTGAAGATGTTAATGAGCTAATATTAATGCCCTTGCTATTGAATTCAAGGCCAAAGAAGAGAATGTCTTTAAAAAGCTCATAATTTTCAAGGCAAATGTTAGATTAAACTTGGAGTCAGAAGCTTTTTATCCTGTAGACCTTCATTCTCAGGCATTCCAACTCTATATTTTCTTCCTACATTCTTGGTTAGATCATCCAAGTTTTCCTTGGGATTATGAGAACATATGCAAAAATAAAGAAACAAATGTTTATGGGTAGCCCCACTTTCCGTAGTTGGAATACCTTAGTAATTCACTTCCCTCTCTAAAAATGATGATCACAGTTTGATGCTTTTATTATCCATGTGCCAGCTGTTATACTGGGCCTGATACCTATAATATTTTTCTAATCCTCACTTTAATGAAGCAGTAACACCTATGTTACAGATGAATTTGAGTCTTCAAGGTGGCCTAGCAGATGGAGGAAGAACCAGTATCCAAACTTAGTTTTGTATACTATATAGTTTGTGTTCTTCATAACCATTCACCTGGTCTCTGTCAATCCCCCTCACAGGTTCCAGCTACCTCAGCACATAGTTCTATGCGTCTGCCTATCTCTCTGATAACCTATCTGATAATCCTCTCATCAGCAATGTATTCAACATGCAATTGGCATACTGTGTCAAAGCAGGTCAGTGAGAAGAAGTATAAAAGTTATAAACTATTTTTTCTTTCTGGCTGGGGAGATGATTCAGTGGGTAAAAGCTGTGCAGGCATGGCAACCTGAGTTGGGACCCCTGGAACCTATGTATAGTTGGATGCAATAGTGCAAGCATCTGTAATCCCAGTACAGCTACGGAAAAATGGGAAGTGGAGGTGGGAGAATCCTCAGAAGCTCAGAGGTCAGCTCACCTGATTCATGCAGCAGTTATCAACAAGAGACCTTGCCTCAAACATGGTAGAAGATGAGAACTAAGACCTGAGGTTGTCCTCTAAGGCCACATGGGCATTGCAGCACATATATGTCATCCTCCATACCATAGACATACAAATTGGAAAGAAAAAATGAAATCGCTTTCCTTCTAAGACTTGACTGAGATCAAAATGCCGAAGGAAGAGAGTTGTAGTGGGGAATTGTGATTGCAGAAGAAATCACTGTGGTACTTGGAAGTTTTATGTGAATTATACATCTCAGTGGCAGGCAGCAGGTGAGTGTAGGAGGGAATGTTAGACAAGAGGCCAGCATAAATGTTCAGTAAGGTGGAGAGATTCAGAAGAAGGAGAAGGGGAAAGGAGGTGGAGAATCAGCAGGAAGAAGGGAAGGAAGGAGGGGAGGAAGAGCTAGAGCACAAAGATAGTCATCCATGTTGATGTTTTTGTGAAGGCAAAGGTGAGTCTCAGTTGCCTTAAGTAGACAGAATGGAGATGGGGTTGCGTTTTTTTGTGGAGGCTATTTTTCTATATAATTCTCACTCAGCCACATAGATAGCCTTGCATAGCTGTATTCTAATTTTCCCCTTGGCCTACTCATATATCATTATTCAATGAAGTAATAATGTTAAAAGCAAGACAATCTATAATGCACTTTCAATAAAACTCTGAAAAACAGTCATTGATCTTTTCTCATGTCTGCTACCTACCCCCAGATGCCTTATTGCTCTCATTGTAGAGGTGGTTAAATGACCAAGGTACTTAATATGTAAGTTATGAAACATTTCCACTTCCTTATTTACCACTTAATGGTCATTAAAAGACTAGGAACATCATCCTTTCCAGGTGATGTAAGATGGATCCTGGCTTGAATAGAATACTCATTTATCAATAATCAATTACTCAGTTAACCATTAAAGATAATAATCATTTCCACCACACTTACAATAAAATGCTACAAACGTCAATGAATCATTATTTTACCCTAGGGTAGAACTTAAATCAATGTCTTATTACCATTCGTTTTATTTCTTCAACTCTTGGTGGTCAGTCAGAGGGCTAGAAGACAGGAAGGTCCTCATTGGCCCGGGGTTGGAAGGGAAGAAGCCTGGGTGGGTTGATCTGTGGGAACGTTATGGATTCTACTGGGAATAACATCCAAGCACAGAAGTTTGACCAGCTTTTCAGATCATTCTCACGCTTTCCCTTTGCCTGCAGAAATATTGACAGAGGACTTTTGATGGAAACTTATTTACTAGTCACTTTGTTACTTTTTCTCTCCATATTCAATCCAGGCTTACTTAGTTACATTAAATGTCTGGGTTGACAGTTGGGATAACGGTGGAATCATGTGGTAGAGGTATAACAGCACCTTTCAAAGGCTTCCCATTGCTTTTAGCATGAAGTACAAATTCCTGCATGAGACTGGCAGGCTGGTAAGACTGGTTCCTATGCAACTCCCTTACCTCATCACATGTGCTATGTCCTATGCCTCTTTTGGTTTTATGAACCCTGGCCTTCTCAAAGCCCTTCATGGTTTATTTGATTTCCCAACTAAACAGCATTTTTTTCCGACTACTTCTTTAGCCTCCTGATCCTTGCCCCCACTTTTACTGTCAGCAGCCATTCTTCCTCCAGTTTTCAAGGTCACTCCCTGAGGGAAGCCTTCTTTGATCTACTCAGTTCCTAACTTATGGCCTCACAATACCATTTTCTCCTACTCATGTATCATAGCTTGGGTTTTATATGTGATTGGTTGGTTGATCCATGCCATTTTATTAAAAGAGTAGAACTCCCTAAATTCTGAAGCTCTTTGGGCAAGGTTGTGTCAACTTATGCCCACCTCTGTATCCCAAATCTTTAGGATACTACCTGGTCAGTTATAGGTTATATATATATGAAGAAATGCATATGGTTAAGGCCAGAGTGTGGGGACTGTTGACGGCAGCTGTGAGATGAGCTCCTTGGTCCTTGTGGAGTGGTTGCAACATTGTTAGCTCATTTAAGAGCTATGAGTTTTACTGGTTGAATTATTTTCTAGTGCATTTGCTAATTTCCTAACAACACACACGTTTCTGCCATATTGGTTCCATCCTCTTGCAAGTGTCTCTGAGGTCTGCATCATTCCTCAAATATTCCTAGAACTTTCTCCTCTATCAATACACATATTCAGATATTCATTGCTGCTCACAGCTGTCCCATATGCCTATGCCTTATGAGGTCCTCTTGGTCACACATACGTGATAAATCTTCCCCACAGCAATCACCGATCTTGATGCAGAGACGCTCTTCACAACAGTGAGTCAGTGAAGAAGGCATTTCATAGATGGACTAGAATGTGGAGAAGGTACGATAACATGATTATCTCGAATCTGGTCATTTGCGAAGATGGATGTGTTTTCAGCACCAGCTTTTATTCCATTTGAGCCCCTAACTTAATTTGGAGTTATTAATAACCTGCCTATTCCAACTGACTGAGAAAAGGACAACTTGGACTTGAAGGCAGCTCAGAGTACCTTGAGAGCCTCTCTGGATAAAACATAGCACATACACACCTTGTATTAGTTTCAGGACTTTTGTTTGTTTGTTTGTTTTGTTTTTTGTTTTTTGTTTTTTTGAGGTGGAGTCTCACTCTGGCCCAGGCTGACCTGGAATTCACTAGAGTCTCATGGTGGCCTCGAACTCACAGCGATCCTCCTAACTCTGCCTCCCAAATGCTGGGATGAAAGGCATGTACCACCATGCCCGGCTAGTTTCAGGACATTTTTACATGAGCCTGACAATTACAACTATTTTTAAAAAAATAAGATAATGTGAAAATAAATAGTCATAGTGCATTGAGAAATAATTTCCACAGAAAGTATGAAGGAGAAAGAAGACAGAAAGGCTTTATATGGATTCTGAGGTGGCCCTGAAGAGATGGACTTAATCACTATAGGAAATGAGTTTATAAGATGTGTAGAGTATACAGAATAGAAAACTACTGCAATAATTTTCTGGTAATGAATGCAAGAAAGCCGTGATCAACATCACAGAGTCGATATTCTTGGATACCAAGGTTGGCAGATGCTCAGTGTTTAGTGGGAACTATTGACTTTGCCATTTCATCAGTCCAAGCCTAAATGCCTGCTAAGTGGGGTTAAAAATCTCCAAGCACAATTTGAGACACATTAAAACTTAGTCTTCAACATAGCAATTGCAAGTCTCATGTGAGCTTTAGGAAACATTTTAGGCACAGGCTCACCAGTACAGACAGGGCAAGAACAGACCAGTTGGGGAGATAAACACCATGCGCATACTGAGTGGAGCACCACATTTATCCACTGCTTACTTCTGCTTGGCCTGGAGCTAATATGTTGCTCTTATAAAATAGTGAAATCTGTCACCACACCAAAGGATGTAAGGCAAAAAAAATTATTAGCCCAATTTCAGAAAGGGAAACAGACATAAAGTTTTGAAAACAGATATTAGTTAAATTGGAGAGCCAGGTTCCAACCCAAGCTGTCTGATTTCAGGGTCCGTGTTCATAAGATCAGCATTATTCTCACCCTCCCACAAATAAGCAAGAATGAAGATACCTTCTGTGCCAAGAACTAACAGCATGGATGATGTGATACAGGACCATCAAGCAAGGACCCCAAAGGGTGGTGAAGAAGGATGTTGAATTTGGGCTCAGAATGCTATAAGAAAACACTCCAGGTTTTTTGTTACTTCTTCCTGATGGACAGTATTTCTCAGGTATACCTTAAGCTGATAATTAGAATAAAAGGAATGACAGTTAAAAACTGTTTACAGCCAGGTGTGGTGGCGCACGCCTTTAATCCCAGGACTCGGGAGTCAGAGGTAGGAGGATTGCCATGAGTTCAAGGCCATTCTGAGACTACATAGTGAATTCCAGGTCAGCCTGAGCTAGAGTGAAACCCTACCTGGGGGGGGGGCAGGAAGAACTATTTACTTTGTCTTACCTCTGTTTACCCAAAGAACAGAAAAGAACGCAGAATGAGAAGTCTGGCAACCACTGTTTTTGCTCTTGGTTTGCTTAGTTTTGCTGCAAATGCAGCCAAAATGACAGCTTATTAAGCAGCTTTTCTTGGCTTGTAGACAGACTTCCGTAGTTGGGAGTGACCCAGACTTCCATAGGATGTGAGCTATGAAGTTGTCCATGTTATAATTTAGTAAGCCCAGGCCTTTTTAAAGTCTACTAAATTGGGTTAGCACCTTGGTTATGAAGATGATATATAGGACCATAGCCACAAGCCTGAGCTCCCCGTTCTAGTTGCTGGGTGCACGTTGCAGAAAAAGGGGTGTATTAGTTACCTTCTTGTTGCTGTGACAAAATACTGGATAAAAATCAGTTTCAAGAAGGGAGGGTTTCTTTCAGGTTACATTTCCATGGTACAGGCTATCACTGGTGAGGAAGGCATGGGCAGGAGCTTGAGGCAGCTGGTCATATTCAGTCTACAGTGAAAAAGCAGAGAGCAATGAATGTTGCTGCTCAGCTAGCTCTCTCCTTTTTATGTAGTCCAGAATACTGTACCATGGAACGGCACTACCCACAGTTCAAGTGGGTTTTCCTATCCCAATTAATTTAAGATAATCTCTCACAGGCATGCACAGAGGCTAACCTTATCTACATAATCTCTCACAGGTGATTTCAGGTCCTGTCAAGTTGACAATATAAATGATCACAGAGAATATTCACTCCTTCATTTGTGTGTATGAAGACTTATGTCTGTCCACTCTATACTCTGAGGACCCTGCTTTGACAGCTGGTCTTCAAGTGTCACACAACTGATCTCTGGGTACAGTGTCAGACCTCAGTGATGCACTTTTCTTACCTATGTTGCTACCTTAATATATAGAGATGAGTTCAAGTGATCTCTGTTTCCATGTAGCTATTCAGCAATCATTATGTATTAATAGATAGATAAATGCATAAATACTTCAGATATCTTAATGATGATAATTTTAATATGGAACAACTATGTCTAAAGTATTTTCATACCATTTCTGAACTTGAAGTGGAGTTAGAGGTGAGAAGAGTAGGGGAGGAGTTCATCTGAGTTAAGAATTGACTATTAACTTTTCTCTATACCTGTCCAAACTTTAATTCAATGAAGTAGATCCAATGAGTACTTCCCTTTAAAGAAAACTCTCTAAATGAGAAATGGCTCATTTTTTCCTGTGGATTCTGTTCCTATTTTTAAAAACATGTTTTAATTACAAGTGTCAAATTAAATCATTTGTATAATGAGTAGGAACTAACATTGAAAGGAATCACTTAGAATTGTCAGTCAAGAAAAATCACATTAACATTTCATTATGCAGGAGACACAATAAAATTCTCTATGACTTCAGAAGATATGATTGAAAGGCCATTTCTTCCATGAGGTCTTGATGAGATGAGAAGATGTTTGTAAAAATGATCTCCAAAAGTTTCCTGCTGGGATCATAATCTTATCTCATTCCATCTGGTCCCAAGGTCTTTTATTCCTTTTAACACATAAATTAAAAATTAAAAATTATATGATTCAGCATATTATAATGTCTTGCTCTGAGAGAATTAATATAATTTCTTTCTACCTCTTATTGTATTATATTTTAATGTTAAGAAATCTTAAATCATTTCCTATTGTATATACATAAAACTCTTTAATATACTGAATTACATACTCATTTTAAATATCAAACAGTTGTAGAATTAATCCCAAATCTATTTTACATGGTAATAGGCCACATGTTTTTAATAATTGCTCTTCTTTTAATCAGTTCATATGTTCCCTGAATAATTATATATTATAGCTACACTGTAAGAATATATAGTATTTCTAATTTATTGGTTGTCTAGGATACCTATTTGACTTAATTAGTAAAATGAAAGTTGATGTCTCTGGGTACAAGTTATGATTTGAGGCTGTAATGTTCCCAAAAGGCTCATGTATTTGAACAATGGTACTCAGTTGGTAGTGCTGTTTGGGAGATTGTGGAAGCTTTAGGAAGTGAGGCCTGGCTGGTTAAGGTGAGTCCCTGGCAAAGAGCCTTTAAGGACTGTAGCCAGGGTCCTGCTCTGGTGTGGCTCTCTCTTCCTGGTTGACCACCATGGCAAGTGTCAGGCACCTTCTCTGCCTCCACAGGAGTGCTTCACCATACCTTTTCTGCTATGATGGACACAGAGCCAAAATAAACATTTCCTACCCTCAATTATTTTTGCCAGATATTTTGATGATGATAGTAGCAAAGAAACTAATACAGTAGATTTAAAAATGTATTAATTTATTCATTTGGTTTTTGTATGTATGTGGTGTGTGTGAGTGAGTGTACATGGGTTAGTATACTCTTGTGCAAGTGAACGTGCATGTGTGTGCACATGTGGAGGCCAGAGTTTACATCAGGTTCCTTCCTTGATCACTCTCTACTGTACAGAGGCAGGCTCTCTTACTTGAGCCTAGAGCTCACTGATTTGACTAGTGGAGGTAGCTAGCTTACCCAAGGATCCTGTCTCTGCCTTCCAAGTCCTGGGATTACAGGTGGGCTCCCATGCCCAGATGGCATTTATGTGGGTGCTGGGGATCCAGTCCTCATGTAGTCATGGCAAGTGCATTACTCACTGAACATCTTCCTAGACCTGTATATTTATCTTAAAAAATTATTCTACTTGAGTTTCTCTTATTTAAAGTGGGAATGAATTGTTTGAAAGCTACCTTCCATGGTATCTAGAACTTACCTAAACAATTTTTACTTAATAGCAAAGTAGTGCATGACATGGAGACACTATAATAATTCTGTTAATCTGCCATCTCTCAAGTCAAATATTTAGAACTATAATTTAAGGTTAGATGGAGTGCTAATTTGACATTATGCAACATATGAAAATATGCTTAGCTTACACATTTCCAAAATGATTTCTAGATTTAGGAACTACAGAAGTAATCCACAAACGTTTTATTTTCAGAACACTTTTCACTCTTAAAACCTGAGTACCCCAAACAACCCTCCTACGTGGGAACAATATCTACAATATTAGAATGTAAGTTTGAGATGCTTAAAAGACAGTTTTATTTTTTAGTTTATTTAGCAACAAAATTAATGTCTATTAAAAATTAATGTACCATTTAAAATTAATTGCATAGTTCCAAAACTTACTCTAAATAGTGACATTGCTTTATCTAAAAATTTTAGAAATTACTTAAAGGCATTGCATAATAGAAAACAGCTAGACTCTCATGTTTGCTTCTTCATAGAGTCTGTTGCAGTATGTTGTTGTATGTGAAACATGGGAATAAAATCTAGCCTTGCTTATATATGTGGTTACAAGACAAAGTACTATTCAATAACTGCTTCAGATAAATATAGATATTTTTAAAACATTTTTCTGATTTATTTTTATTTTTATTTTTGTATTTATTAGAGACATAAAGAGAGAGAGAGAGAGAAATTAGGTGCACCAGGGTCTCCAGCCATTGCAAATGAACTTCATATGCATGCACCAGCATGTGCATCTGGCTTACGTGGGACCTGGAAAATCGAACCTGGGTCCTTGGGCTTCACAGGCAAGCACCTTGACCACTAACCCACCTCTCCCTCCAAACTATAGATATTTTAGACACTATATCAACATTCAACATTTTTCTTTAAAACTGGTTGAAATGGGGAATTTGAAACCATTATCAGTAGATACTTTATGCCCTTGCATGAAAATGAACTGGTCTTCATTGTCCTTTGAGAGGCTCCTTAGCTCATGCATTATTATGTAATATCATGCATTAGTCATTTGGAGAATATTGGCTCACTGAAGCTCTCTAGTTATTCCATATATGAATGTATGTGTTATGTAGTTGGAAATGTACAGTTGTCGGTCTGACAATAGATCAACTCTTTAGGTATTGAGAAGCTGTTGAAACGATGGGGGCAGATACTTACTGTTCAAACTTGAATTTACCTGAAGTCTTAACTTTTATATAGATGACAAATATTGTTAGTTGTTTTCCTGAAAGTCACAAACTTAGTTTGATGAAATATCTAATTCTGCAAAATATCCAAGTATAAATTTGCCATTGATTAAAGAAAAGATGATGCTCATGAAAACAGTGCAGAAAACCACACTGTGCTTTTTCTCAAGACAAACGTCTTACTTCATGTGGAACGGAAGTGCTTCATGCTCTCTTCCCATTCTATAAAACAGAAGATTCATGCACAAGGGTTTATATTTATTAAAAGTTATTTTTTGCTGCTTCAAGATAATTTTGAAGAGAAATTGGTAAAGACTACAAACTTGTTATGATGAAGACCAAAGCACTAGCATAGTCAACTATTATTGTCTTCATTAGAACATACCTCTGCTGTACACTTAATACTCCTCTTACACCCTTAGTATTATACCTTTATTGTCCCCTTATTGATGCAATAACAACTGAAGCCCCTTACTGCCATTGCCATGCAAACTATTGGGGATGCCTAGAGGTCTATGGACAATATTTTTTTAAATATATTTTTATGAATTGTGAACTTTGCTGTATGAACATATTGTATGTTGGCCATATTCCCATGGGTTATACTCTTATATTCCCCTCTCCCCTGAACTGATTCCACTGACGGCCCTCCTCTGTGAGGTTATCATTACTCACTGTGGGGTCACACATGCACCAGTCTCTGTAGGGGAAGGGGGGACAATGCCTCAGGATACACCTTAACACCCCTGTGGCAATTACAGTCTTTCCACCCCTCTTCTGCCATGTTTTTTGAGCCTTGGAGGGTGTGTTATATGTCTCCTTTAGCGTTGAGCTCTCTGACTCCACTGATTTTCTGAGCTTTGAGTTTCCTCAGTGTTTATTGGCATCTCTCTGGAGGAGGTTCTCAAACTAACAGTGAGAGCAGCACTCGTGTTTAAACTGCCACTTCCCTTTGTGATGTCTACTGGGCCCTGACGATGTCATAGAGATGGCTTGTACTGTGCTAGACAGTCACATTCTTTTTTTCCAAATCATACTGCTGGATTTTGGTCCTCCCTGTATTTATTGCCATCTGTAAAAGGCTAATTCTCCAAGAGTGAAAGCAACATGGATCAAAGGGCATAATCATAGTCATTTAAAAGACAAGTCCCTTAAAAGATGGGTAGTCCCTCTCATCTTAGCCAAATAAAAGTGGGATCATCCCTCTAGGGCCCATGACTTTCCTATCCATAGGCTTCTGACTTGCTTCTCAGTAACAAATGAATTCCTTCCCTCTGAGAGGGCCTCATCCAATTAGAGAGCCTGTTTGCCACTATTGCACAGACGTGTACATTTTGCCCAGCTTGTTGATTTTGTAGCTTGTAGGATCCCTTTCTTGTTCACGTTGTTAGTGACCATTGTCCCCCACCAGCTCTCATAGCTGGATCACGAGGGTTGGCCGTTGAAGAGCTGCTTTCTTCTTAGTCCCAGCATGATGTCTTGATGTCCTATGACAACAGCCTGTGGTATGTGGACAAGATTTTGAGAACTGCTAGAAAAATTCTTGTTCACATATATGCAGAGAAAGGTACATTGATTGTCATTGAAATATTGTGTCAAAGAAAAAGGGAAAGGGCTTGAAATGTTTATTAGAATAATTTTCAATCACACAAACAGAAAAAGAGGGGACATGGAAAGAAAAGTAGCACAGTGCTCATGATTTGGTAAACTGGGTAAAAGAATCTGGCAATTGGACTGGAGAGATGGCTTAGCAGTTAAGGCTCTTGCCTGTGAAGCCTAAGGACCCATGTTTGCCTTAGCCAGATGCACAAAGGTGAGGCAAGTGCAAGGTTGAACATATCCACTAGATGGTGCAAGAGTCTGGATTTGATTGTCATGGCTGAGGCCCTGGTGTGCCAGTTCTCTCCCTACCCCTGTCTCTCTCTTGCTCTCTCACTTTCTCTAAAACAAAAGAATCTGCCAATTCTTGTTTTAATAGACTTTCTCTGGGTTTATAAATAAAACCACAAGCATGGAGTCCAGGGATATGTATCATGTACCTCAACACAAAGAAGAACACTGCTGTCGCTTTAGTCACTGGTTTTCTCCATGAGTAAACAAGAAGAGAAAGATCTAGACCAGCAGAGATACAGTTAATAAGATTTCACTTTAGAAGCTGAACATTAAGAAATTTCCATTTTTAGCCAGGCGTGGTGGCACATGCCTTTAATCCCAGCACTTGGGAGGCAGAGTGAGTTCACTGTGAGTTCAAGGTCACTCTGAGACTACATAGTGAATTCCAGGTCAGCCTGGGCTAGAGCAAGACCCTACCTTGAAAAACAAAAACAAAAACAAAAAAAGAAATTTCCATTTCAGAGATGAAAAATGTATCTTACTTCACACAGCCCAACAAATGTAGGTAGTCAGCCTGGCAAGAACTATGAGAGATGTCAATATGTCCATGGGTGATATGCAAAAATAGTGAGTTAAAGAGAAAGATAAAGTGTGGAAATTTCAGAGTCAAGAGAACTCAAGATTTCAGGAATGGATTAGTTACACAAGATTGGGAAATATTTGTGACTGAAGATGTTATTTATACTCTGCTTTCACTTCTATCTATTTTTGATTTAAATTTACTGTGTACTTATGTTGTTGTAAGGTATGATTTCTATTATTTTAACTTGCAACCATTTTGAGGAACTTACTATGGTCTGTTCTTAAAATAATCTATGAAATATTGCTACAAAGTATTTGACCTACATGAACTCAACCTACATTTGTACTCTAGAATCTCGTTCCCAGAGTGGGCAAAGCCAGTACATGTCACAAAATGTTGCCTGAACAGAGTTTATTTTCTCTGAACATGCTTACTAGATATATTTATGGTGCCTGCTGTCCCACAATCCTTTCTGATAAAATATACCTGACTTCATACCTTGACACAACTTCTACAGTACACTGAGCAGTAAATTTAAATCTAAAAATGGATGCAAGTTTTAGTAGCTTATAAATAATAAAGTCAGTCACAAATGATTCAGCAGAGGAGGAAGGTGATTTGTATCATGTGATTCTCTCATGTGGACCTGTGTGGTAACTAACGTAGCAATTTGTGTACTTTGAAAATCTCTAGATTGCTCATTCAGCTGACTTAGTGATATTTAAATCTCTCTTTCTCTACTAATTTGAACAGAATGGAGGAGTTGTTAAAAAAGTGAACCAAGCAAAGAATTTCAGAGATATCCCAAGTGAGGCTATGTCCCTAGTTTCTTATGAGCAAGTCACTGTTAGGTGATGAAACTCTCAGAAGACAAAAATCCAGAGCACAGGGCTGGAGAGATGTCTGAGTGGTTAAGCACTTGCCTGTGAAGCCTAAGGACCCCAGTTCAAGGCTCAATTTCCCAGGACCCACGTTAGTCAGATGCACAAGGGATTGCACGCATCTGGAGTTCGTTTGCAGTGGCTAGCAGCCCTGGTGTACCCACTCTCCTATCTCTCTCTCTCTGCCTCTTTCTCTTTGTGTCTGTCGCTCTCAAAAAAATCCAGAGCACAGTCAAGAGAAGAGTGGACAAGATATGTCCAGGAAGCAAAAGTACCATGTGGTAGTTTGAATAGATGGCCATGTACAGAGCTATCTACATTCTTGATGGTGTTGCTAAGCTGTATTAGGATCCAAGACATTTACTGAGGGGGTATGTTTTTCTGCCCATATAACCACGTAAGTTTGATAATGGGGTCAATTTGTGTTTTATAGACATATATATTAGCATCAGCATATTATTTATACCCACACATTACATTTATGTAACATATCTGCCTATGACTTTTTTTTTTAACTAGCCTAAAATAACCCAAGGTCTAGGAAAAGAAGCCTTTAAAATAGAAATGCAGAGTGAAGTGATGATTAGGAGAGATGAGGATCTTCTTATTTAAAAAGAGACACTGAAAAGGAAGTGGCTGTTTATCTAGCTTCTGGGAAAATAACTAAATCTTAACTTTTGTTTGTTCAGCTGAGTGATCAGAACCAGGCTGGCCACTGTAGTGTGACTGAGGAGTGTCTTCCTGCAGACCAGTGGCTGCTTACTCTAGTCTGGAGCCTTGTTGGGAGTTTAGGCTACAAGAATTTTTCTTCACAAGTCACATCAATAGCTCAGATTAAGGTATTTATAATAATATGAGTGTCCATGATATTTTGTCCCTAAGTAATTTGAAAATCAATTTAAACCTGCATACATCCAGAAAAGAGAATTAATATGTGTTATTATTAGAAAATACTGCCTGTGAATTCCACTCTCTCACCATTGATGACAATGCCACTGATGTGCCAAACACGTTGACTTAATCCTTATCTGACTCAATCCTTCATCAACCCTATGTGATAGATACTACTGTTGCTCCAGTTTGCAGGTCAACGGAAAAGCAAGTCAACATCCAAGGTCACACTGCTAGAGAAGGCGGGAGAAGAGATTGAATCCAGTAGCCTGGTTCTAGGATCTAATATATCAGTGAAAGACCAAAATTGACATAATGGTCAGGCATATTATTAGACTTTTCTTGAAAATGCCAACAAGATAGGTTGACTTGCTTACTTCAGAATTGCGAATCTTCCCCTCTCACCTATGAGCTTTTGTACATCTGGCTTTACATGGGTACTGGAGAATCAAACCTGAGCCATCAGGCTTTGCAAGCAAGCACCTGTAACTGCTGATGCATCTCCCCAGCCCACTTTATGAGCTTTCATAGAACCTACCTCATGATGTTTCATCTCTTCACAGTCTCCCTGACTACAAGGCACCAATGGTATTAAAATGACCAATTACCTACCTTTTCCTAAGGTGAACCATAAAGCTTCATGTTGAGTACCCTTTTCCTTGTTCACATGCATATACAGTATTCTGTGAAAAAGCAGTCACCAAGAGTTATTAACAATAATCTCTTGATACATTTAATAGATATCAACAAAATAATAACAATAGTAATGGGTTGTTAAGCGCATAGTATTTTCCAGTCATTGTGCCAAGGGCTTTGACTATTTGTTTCACCAAGTCTTTGCAACATCTTTGTGATGAGTGCATAAACATCCCCATTTGACAGATAAGGAAACTGATGCTTCCTGAATATCAATGTGAAGATTCTGTACCATCATTCATCAGACTACTCCTTTTCTGTTTTGCATTTCTCCTTTTGCAAGATACAGATGGATCTAGAATTCTAGGTTGAGAGAAACTTTTCATTTCAGAACTTTGAGAATTCTTATCTTCTGGTTTGTGTCATTTCTGGTATGTCTTGAATCATTCTTTTCATTTATTCCATGTATACAGGATGATTTGATTTTTCTTCATGTTTCAGTGTAGTTTTCTTTTTAAATGTATTTTTATTTTATTTGACAGAGAAAGAGAGAAAGGAGAGAGAGAGAGAGAGAATGGGTGTACCAGGGCTTCCAGCTACTGCAAATGAACTCCAGACACGTGCGCCCCCTTGTGCTTCTAGCTAACGTGGGTCCTGAGGAATTGAACCTGGGTCCTTTGGCTTTGCAGGAAAACACCTTAACTGCTAAGCCATCCCTCCAGCCCTTAAAAATATTTTTATTTATGTATTTATTTTAGAGAGAGGCATACAGAGATAGAGATAGATAGATGATTGATAGACAGATAAACAGATAGATAATAGACAGAGAGTATATGGGCAAACCAGGGCCTCTTGCCACTGCAAATGAACTCCAAATGTATGTGCCATCCTGTGCATCTGGCTCCACATGGACACAGGGGAATTGAACCTGAGCCATTTACAAGCAAGAACCTTCAACCACTGAGCAATCTCCACAGCCCCTCATTGTCATTTTTTGTAACATATTTTACCTAAAATCCATTAAGCTTTTGAATCTATGGGTTTATTATAGTTTGGCTTAATTTGGGGAAAAAGTGCTCATTATTCCAAAGCTTTCTGTCTAGTCATCCCCTCTTTCTCTCTGGAGATCCAGCTATATATTTGGGCATTATTTTGGCCCTTGAGTCACTGTGGTTCTTTGCCTCTGCTTGAATCCACTTCTAGTCTGTTTTTATTGATTGATTTTTTGTAAAATCTGACTTTAGAACCTGTTCCCTGGCTTCAGAAAGTTGTCTAGTGATTTTTTTATTGAATACTAATCATCATGAATTTCATGCTGCTGAATGCCACTTTCATTACCATGTTTTAAAGAGTGTTGGGCTTTACTCTGGTCCGGAAAATACTTATTTGATTATTTTTCAAACTATTAAATTTTTGATAGGCTAAGTCTAGAGTAGCTTGGTCTGGCTTGGTCATACTATTAAGGTATGGTACATCTGAGATATGTCCAGAATGCTCTAGATATTTGATAAGAGGTCTTCAATCTGACTTAATCAGGCCACTATAAGCTCCAGGAATTGTTTCACCAACAGCACCCTGCTGAGTGTTAGCCTGTGCTTCAGTTATTTTTCTTATCACTGTGACAAAATACCTGACAAAGCAACTTCAGAAAGAAAGAGTTTCTTTTGTCTCACAGTTTCAGAAGGTTCAGTTCCTGGTGGCCCAGAGTGTGTCAGAGCAGAGCAGTTCCATTGCTAGCAGAGAGAAGGAATGTCAGTGCTTCACCAGCTTTCCCCTTTCTTCTTTTATTTGAGGTCCTTAGTCCAGAGAATTTAGCTACTCACATTCAGTAGTGTGTCTTTCTTCCATTACTAAACCTTTCTGGAAATTCCCTCACAGACACACCTAGAAGTATGCCTAATCATCTCTAGGAGATCCTAAATCCAGTCACATTGACAGTGAAGACTAACCATCACACTTAGTTCATGGGATTTCACCTTGCATATGTGAAGCTAATATCCAGCAACAAGCAACAGAGGATCCTTATTTGCATTTTTGTAATCTATCTCTTTTCACATACCTAGCCCACAGATTCTAGCTACCTCATCCTCCCCATCTCTTCAACTTAGAGAACGGGCATGATGTTCTACTTGGCCTCTCCTCCTCTCCCCAAAATGCCACCAGGAAAAAATTCAGGATACTTTCAGGGTTCATTTATCCCCCCTCCTTTTTTGGAAGGTCACAGTATGTACTGACTTTGTCTAGTACCTGATAGTGCTTTTGACATATTTTACTCAGAGAAGGAAAGGAAAATTTGGGACTAGTCAACATGGTCAAATGTTCCTTTTAGAGTACACACACACACACACACACACACACACACACACACAAACACAGGACATATTTAAATGGCCCACAGACATATTATTGTTTAAGAATAAGTTTATTGAGACAAGTGATTGTTTTATGTGAATATATGTTATTAGGTTAAAGAGAAGACAAACAGTTATGAAACATGTTAAAAATTTTAATTTAATAAGTAATTTTTGAAATAAAAATAAACTCTTGCAGGGTTAGAAATTGTTAAAAATCAGAAATGTTCAGCAGTTAATTTTTTTTTTCCTTGGGATTTAAATCATTCTATTTTCAAGAAAGGAAAATTCTGCCACATTCTCTGACACACTAACAGTCCTTGCCTTCTTACCCATGGGAATCTTATGATCACTAGATGAATAGTCTGAGGAGCATTTCCTTCTTTGGGTGTCCTACTAGAAGAGATAAAAGTCAGCTTCATCTTGTTTTGTTTTCCACACAGAATGAAGGTCCAGGATTTTGTTTATTTATTCAGTTTTTATTTTAATGCTCTTTGCACTGGGGATGGAGTGTGGAGGAAGGGAAGAATTGGAGTTGAGCTGCCACACTAAATTACATAAGCAAAAAATGATAGAGACTATTTGAAGATTTAAAACTTGAAAACACTCCCAAATCCAACAGCTATAATCATTATTCTCTTCACAAGTCTCTAAGCTCATTTCTCTCTATAAAATAACTGATTTCAGCTGGGCGTGGTAGCACAAGCCTTTAATCCCAGCACTAGGGAGGCAGAGTTAAGAGGATTGCTGAGAGTTCGAGGCCACCCTGAGACTACATAGTGAATTCCAGGTCAGCCTGAGCTAGAGTGAGACCCTACCTCAAAAAACAAAGAAAGAGAAAAAAACTGATTTCAACTGAAAATATTTATTTTCCCAAGCTAATTTCTGGAGGAGAAGTTTTTCTTTTATTCCTTTTCTTCTCCTATAGTCCATCCACTGAATTTAAAAACATTTTCTTCCTGGTCCCAGTACCAGAGAGTGTGCAGGTGCAGTGATGAGTGAGTAGGTCAGATCCAAGTTCTCCAGCTCCTCCCTGTTCTTGGTCCAGGTAGGTCCCACTGTGACTGGCTTGGGGCAGGTTGGACCCTGCAAGCTTGCTGTGCAAGCAGGCCCCTTGCTCCACCTAACTGATTGAAGTGCCCCTGGGTCCCCAATTCCCACATACCCTGTACCAGAGGGTGCATCTAGTGCTGAGTGAGAAGGCCAAATCCCTGTTTCCTGGCTCCTTCCAACTCCCTGGATCTGGTAGGACCCACTGCACCTTGCTTAGAGAGGCCTGGGCCCTGTGTGAGGTCTGTGGAAGCAGGCCTTTTGCACTGGTATCCTGACTGGCCACTGGGTACTGACATCCCTATCCACCTGTAGGAGCAGGCTCTTGACTCTGGTTCTCCAGCTTCCTGATTCCTGGTTCCCAAACCCATGATTCTCATGTGCTGAAGAGTATGTGCAAGTGGAGTGAGTAGGCCAGAGCTTCCAGTTCACAAGGTACCGTTTGATGTACCTACAATCTCCGCAATCTGAGCATCTATGGTTATAACCCTGTCATACACTAATCCAGTTCACATTTAAAACAGAACACCCTCTGAAGATCCTACATGAACCAAAACTTGCTTCCTCCTCAGTAGAATAAAGTGTCTCCCCAAGATTGGTAGACCACAAATGAAAAAAAAAAAAAAAAAAACAATGAAAGTCAGAAAACTAAGAGATCTCTACCAAGGATACCTAATCCTACATGGAAGCCTCCAATGAAATCATAGAGAAATCTATAGAAATTCAATCTCAAAATAAAAACACAACACCCAAAGAGACCCTAATCAAAAGAATTGCTGACCTGGAAGCAAACCATCAAAAAACCAACAATAGTATAAATGAAATTGAACAGAATCATCTCTTAGAGTATTCAGCTTTTGACAGCAGGCTTAACTTGATCGAAGAAAGCACTAGAACCTCGAAAGAGATATGAACTAATTAAAGGTGAGTCAAGAAATAGAAGATCTCAACAACCAATTGATTACACTTATTGAAGACTTGATCAAATGTAAGAATGAATTCCAGGAGCATTAAAAAAATTAGAACATGAACTGAAATCATATGAGGTGAATATGATGCAAAATAACACAACAGAAAACAAAAATCAAATAGAGCTTATAAAAACCTCTCTAGAACCCCTCACTAATGGAGTTACTCATGTGGAAGACAGAACATTTGAACTGGAACACAAGACAGAAGAAATTGATCAGAAAGCCAAAAACTTTGCTAAATTCAAAAAATCAATGAAGGAACTGTGAGATACCTTAGACCAACCAAACATCTGTATCATTGTCATACCATAAGGAGCAAAAATCCAGGCCAGAGGGATAGATAACATATTCAACAAAATTATTGAAGAAAATTTTCCCAGTGTCTCAAAAGAGAGGCCCATACAGATATAAGAAGCCCACAGAACACCAAACAGGACCAAAGAAGAAACTCTCCAAGACACATCACAATTAAAACTCTTAACAATGAATACAAAGAGAGAGTGTTAAAAGCAGCAAGAGAGAAACAACTCACAAAGGCCTCAAAGACAATGGCATCAGAATTACATCAGATTTCTCAATAGAAACTCTGAAAGCCAGAAGGGCCTGAAATGAAACACTTCAAAGCCTACAAAACTATGGCATCCAACCCAAGCTACTCTACCCAGCAAAAGCATGCCTAAGAATAGATGGTGAGAGAAAAACTTTCCATGAAAAGAGTCAACTCTATGATTATACAAACACAAAGCCAAACCTACAGAAAACACTCAAGGGAATACTCCAAACAGAATAGTCAAACAACCAGTCCTCCAAAACCACCAAGAAGATCACAATAACCAAAAATAGAGCAGCCTCAACTGTAGTACAAAACACAAGAAAGCACCAAGAGAGCATAAAACACCTCATGACCTCACAGTAGTAACTTTAAACATTAATGGTATAAATTTGCCCATTAAAAGAGACAAGTTATCAGGGTGGATCAAAAAACTGGACGCTTCTATCTGCTGTCTTCAAGAATCCCACCTCACCACTAAAGATATAGACACCTCATCAGGGTGAACAGATGGAAAATGATATTCTAAGCAAATGGAAATAAAAAATAAGTGGGTGTTGCATATTAATATCTGGTAAAATAGGCTTCAAACTAAAAGTAATCAAAAAGGACAAAAGAGGCCACTTCTTACTTATCAAGGGAATGATACAACATGAGAACATCACAATCATAAATCTATATGCACCAAACACAGGTGCACCACAGTTTATAAAACAAAACCTACTTGACAACAAAACAGAAATAAACACCAACACCATAGTCAGAGAATTCAATACTACACTATCACCAATAGACAGATCACCCAAGCAGAAAGTCAACAGGGAAATAATAGACCTCAACAACACCACAGATCAACTATACCTAATGGACAAATCCAGAACTTTCTACCTCAACTCTACAGAATACATATTCTTCTCAGCAGCCTATACATCCTTCTCCAAAACAGAGCATATATTAGCCAAAAAGTGTGCCTCTATAAATTCAGGAAAATTGAAGTAGCTTCTTGCATCATATCAGATTACAATGCTTTAAAGCTATAAATTGACAAGAGACATATAAAAAATACCAACAGCTCCTGGAGACTAAACAACACACTTTTAAGCAATGAATGGGCTGTGGAAAAAATAGAAATGAAATTGTAAAATTCCTAAAATTGAATGATGATGAAAACACAACCTAACAAAACTTATGGGACACGATGAAGGCAGTCTTAAGGGGAAAATTCATAGCACTGAACGCCTTCATAACAAAGACAGAAAGATTCCAAATTAATAAGCTAACAGTCCACCTAAAGGCACTAGAAAAACAAGACTAATCCAATCCTAAGAGCTCTACATGGAAAGAAATAATCAAGATCAGAGCAGAAATTAATGAATTTGAAACTAAGAAAACAATTTAAAAATTGATGAAGCGAAGAACTGGTTATTTGGAAAACTAAACAAGAGTGATATACCCCTGGCCAATTTGATCAAGGAACAAAGAGAGAGAGAGAGAGAGAGAGAAGTCTCAAATTAACAAAATCAGAAGTGAAAAAGGAGAGATCACAACAGACATCAATGAAATTGGAATAATCAGCAGGGCATACTTCAAAACCTCTACTCCACAAAACTGGATATTCTGGAAGAAATGAATGAATTTCCTAGACACATACCACCTATCAAAACTAAACTGAGAGCAGATTAGTCTCCTAAATAAACCTGTCATATCCATGGAGATTGAAAAGGTAATCAAACACTTCCCCAAAAAGAAAAGGCCAGGACCAGATGGCTTTTCAGCCAAATTCTATCAAACTTTCATTGAAGAACTGAAACAAATTTTTCTCAAACTCTTTAACATAATCAGAGACCAGGGAATCCTCCCCAACTCCTTTTATAAAGCTAGCATCACCCTAATACAAAAACCAGACTGAGATTCAACAAGAAAACTATAGGCCTATATCCCTAATGAACTTAGATGCAAAGGTCCTGAACAAAATCCTCACAAACCATATTCAACAACACAGCAAAAGCATTATCCACCTTGATCAAATAGGCTTCATCCCAGGGATGCACGGATGGTTCAGCGTATGGAAATCTGTCAATGTAATACATCACATAAATAAACTTAACCATAAGAACCACATGATCATCTCAATTGGTGCAGAGAAGGCCTTTGACAAAATACAACACCACTTCATGATAAAAATTCTAGAAGAATAGGCATGGAGGGTTTATATCTCAACACAACAAAGGCTATATATAGAGTACCCAAAGCCCAAATGACAACTAATGGGGAAAGACTCAAGGAATTCCCAATGAGATCAGGAACAAGACAGGGGTACCCACTCTCACTTCTGCTCTTCAACATAGTATTAGAAGTAGTAAACCATACAATAAGACAGGAGAAAGAAATAAAAGGGATTCAAGTTGGAAAGAAAGAAATTATGATAGCCCCTAGCACATGACATGATCCTGTACATAAATGACCTGAGAGTCTCCATCTCAAAACTACTAAAGGTGATAAATTCCTTCAGGGAAGTGGCAGGATACAAAATCATTGCATAAAAATCAGTAGCTTTTTTATATGCAAAGGACAAGCATACAGAAGAAATCAACATGGCTGTCCCATTTTCAATAGCAACAAAATCATTAAATACCTTAGAATAACACTAATCAAGGATGTGGAAGACCTATATAATGAAAACAAAAACACTCAAGAAAGAAACAGAGGAGGAGTTGAGAAGTTGGAAAGTCCTCCCATGCTCCTGGATAGGTAGAATTAATTTTGTGAAAATGGCAATCTACCAAAAGCAATATACAGATTTAATGCAATACCAGTAAAAATACCAGCATCATTCTTCACAGAGATTGAGAAACATGATCTCAAAATTCATATGTAATGGCAGAAGGTCTAGGATATCCAAATATATCCTCAGCAAAACAAAACAAAACAAACAAGCAAACAAACAAAAAACCCACCTCTGACTGTATCATCATACCTGATCTAAAGCTATATTACAAAGCCATTGTGACATAAACAGCATGGTTCTGGAATAAAAACAGAAACATAGACCAATGGAACAGAATTGAAGACCAGGACCTTAGGTCAAGTAACTACAGCTGCTTGATCTTTGACAAAGGTGCCAGTAATGGAGACTGGAGAAAAGACAGCATCTTCAACAAATGGTGTTGGATGAATTGGATGACCATATGTAGGAAAATGAAACTAGACCCACTCATCTCTCCATACAAACAATCAAGTCCAAATGGATTAAAGACTTCCATATAAGACCTGAAACTCATCTCCAATTGGAAGAAAAAATAGGAGCCACTCTCTACTATATAGGAGTGGGAAAAGAATTCCTGAGCAAAACCCAGTAGCCCAGGAAATTAAACAAGCGCTTAACCAATGGGATCTCATGAAGCTAAAAAGCTTTTACACAGACAAACATACCATAATCAGAGCCAAGAGATTACCCACTGAATGGGAGAAATCTTTGCCAGCTGTATCACTGACAGAAGCCTAATATCTAGAATCTATAAAGACCTCAAAAAACTAAACAACAAGAAAATCAAACAACCCATTCCAAAAGTGGGACAGAGAACTTAATATGGAGTTCTCAGAGGAAGAATTACAAATGACCAGCTTAAGAAAATGTTCAACATCCCTAACCATCAGGGAAATGCAAATTAAAACAACTATGAGATTCCACCTTAACCCAGTAAGGATAGCAAACATTAAAAAATCAAATGAAAACAAATGTTGATGAGGATGTGGAGAAATAGGAACCCTCATTCACTGTTGGTGGGAATGTAAGCTTGTACAACCACTGTGGAAATCAATATGGAGACTCCTGAAAAGATGAATATAGAGTTACCAACAGACCCAGTTGTTCCCTTACTGGGCATTTACCATAAAAGCGCCATGCCTCAATTCAGAGATATTTACTCAGCCTTGTTTATAGCTGATCAATTCATAATAGCTAAGAACTGGAATAAACCCAGGTGCCCCTTGTTGGATGAATGGATAACCAAAATGTGGCATACCTACACAATGGAATTCTACTCAGCAGTAAGAAAAAAATGACACAATGAAATTTGTAGAGAAATGGTCAGACTTGGAACAGATCATACTCAGGTAACTCACACAATCATAGAAAGACAATTGTCACATGGTATCACTCATCTGCAGTTCCTAACTTGGATCAGCCCGAGTTGCTGACATACCTGATATGCATCTCAAGGCCTGGACAATAAGGAATGTAGGGCTTGGTGGGAGGGGAAGTGGAAAGAAAACCATATCTGGAACTGGGAAACAAGTCAAAATCATATCCAGATAATGATTTTGCCTTTCAATATCAAGCTCCCACTAATCATGGGCTATAAGAGGGTGCATACCCATTAAATTCTCTCTAAATTAATAGTGGTTATCCAATTTAACCTGTAATGACTTCACTTTCCATTGGAAAATCTGCTTCTGTTTTTCAGATGGGAGCAGGACCTGAGGAGAGGAACAACCCGTCACACTTCACCAGGGCCCCAGCTGAAACCACAGAGGAACTAGGGAAATGAGCAAGAGTGCTGCTTTCACAGTGAAGCTGACATCATCACAAGAGTGAAGGAGATAGACATTGAGGACACTCAAAACCTACCAAACCAAAGATCCAGAGGCTCCTAAGAGCCCATCACCGAAGTAGACTTACAACGCACCCAACATAGCTCAGGGAGTTTTGTGGAAGAGGGGGTGGAAATATTGTTAGGGACACAAGTTGGGACATTATGCACAGAGACATTGCTTCTCCCCCATAACTGACTGCTGCCTGCATAATGCAGGACCACAATCCCCATGGGGCTGACCTGCATCCCCAATAAGGAGGACCCCTTTGGAACAGCAGCGGGGATGAGGGAAAGGATGGTACCAACATGTGTTGTTTACATACTAAGTATGCCCATAACTAATAAAAATAAATATAATAAAATTTTTCTCAAGTTGGAGAGGTGGTTTATTGGTTAAGTTCTTTGCTTGTGAAGCCTAAGGGCCCAGGTTCAATTCCCCAGTACCCACATAAGCCAGATGCACAAGGTGGCACATGTATCTGGAGATCATTTGCAGTGGCAAGAGGCTCTGGCACATCATTCTCTCTTCTCTGTCTCTCATAAATAAAAACTATCATTTTCTCTCTTTCCATGAAGGGTGATATTGTTTGCCCTTCATCACTATGATATGTTCTTGGGGGTAGTTATTGAGCTTGGGAAGTTCCTCCACAGAATTTCGTAGAAATCAATGTCATATTTTGGGACCTCCCCTCGTATGTCTGGCAGAAAAGTTTAGGTACTATCTGTATTCTAAAATTGGAAAAAGCATATCATTTTCAAAAATATTTTATTCATCTGTTTATGGATAACTTTCTCTGTGTGTTTCTATACGTGCAAAAAGATTTCATAAGTGTAAGCAACTGTTATCACCAGGCACCATGAGAATGTTTACTTTCCTTTTCCATCTTTCCTTTTTTCTTTTTTTTCTTTTTTTCTTTTTTTTTTTTTGCTCACAGATTTTTTTTCTGATATTTCTATACAAAAGTTGATTGATTTGAGAGGAATTAAGTAGCAATGTTAAATAATAGCCCGACATGATAAAACACAAGAACCACAGAATATTGCTGCATTTCCTAAATTGTTGAGTTTTTTTTTTTTTCCAGTTGCATGGACTTCATTAGTATTTACTTAAGACAAAGGCACTCAGTGCACAGGAAATACACAGCGCTTCTCTTTGATATCTTAAGATTGTCATAGATGGAGAGCAGAGAGACTGATGGAAGCGTTCATTAAGGCACTCATAGGCAGGAAGCCTCCTCCTTGCATAAATTACTCATAAGAAGAGTACAGAGGATTCAGGACATTGCTCCTGACAACATTGAAATTCTTTTTAATGGGGGTATGACCTAAAACAAACCTTTGATACCTGATCCTGATGATGGGCTGTTTATTTATTTCTTCCCCTTCGTTTTCAGCAAGAGAGATGATTAATGTACCTACCTTTCCCATGATGGCCTCTGTGTTCAAGGTGCTGTCCTTGAAGGACATTCAATGTTTTAAAATGCTGATCCATCTAATTTCTTTCTTCCAGGCTGTCTGGGGAAGACACCAACAGTAACCCTTGAGGATTGCCCTCCAACCTGTGCTTGAGAAAACTGATCGAAATGGGAGTTTAAAGAGGATTGTTGCAAGTCTTGATGAGGAATTTTCCAGTGTAGGAAGCTTATGTACTTGAGGAGGATGGCTGCAGCCACTGTCGGTTAAATCATGCCACGTAACAACTAGTGCATGGGGGCTCTATGTGTGGCGCTCTCATACCAAGAGTTGTTGTTTTTTAAGGCAGGCAGTAATCCAGGTTTTTGTCTTGACATTTTTTAAAGTTTTTCATATTGACAAAATATACACAGCACAAAATTTACCATTTCAGGCAGTCTTAAATGTGCACACAATTAAGTGCTATTGATTATATTCACAGCATTTGAAGCTCATACTGGAAAGATTGCTGAGTGGATCAAACCTGAGTACCTGAGCTCAGTCCTCACACCCCATGTCAAAAGCTGGAAGCCATGTAGGGCTTTGGTTGTCCTAGCACACTGACAGCAAGAATGGCAGGTAGAGAAAGGGTAATTTTCTGGAATCTCACAGTAAGCAGAGTTAGAATCAGAGAAAGAAACCCTGCCTCAAATGAAGTGGAAAGGCGAGGAACAATTCAGATGTTGTCCTCTGATCTCCACAAGTGTGCTGGGAACATGCACATCCACACTCACCCTCACACACAAACACAAGTTTAAGCATACACATGCAAACAAACAAACAAACAAACACAGAAAGCCCCCACATTCTATGCCTATTGAACAACAGATCTTTATCTTCACTTTCTCCCAGGCCCTGGCAACCACTACTTTCCTTCTATTTCTATGAATTTGACTGTTCTAGATACCTCATGTTACTGGACTCTTGCACAGTTTGTCTTCTTGCAACTGGCTTATTTAACTTATCGTAATGTCCCTGAGACACATCTGTGTTGTAGCATGTGTTAAAATTTTCTTTAAAGGATGAATAATATTTCATTGTGTATCACATGTTGCTTTCCCATCAATCCACCTATCCATCATTTATCCATCCATCCATCCATCCATCCATCCATCCATCCATCCATCCATCCAGGAATAGATTATTTCCTTATTTTGGCTCTTGCTAATAGTGCTGCTATATATCTGGGTCTATACCTACCCAAATCCTTGCTTTCCATTCTTTTGCATATATGTCTAGAAGTATAACTGATAGATAATTGATTAATATAAATGATGGGTAACATAATTGATAGATAATTGATAATGTATAATTCATAGGTTAAATAGTGCCTGACTAGCCAGTCAGACAATTGATGGGTAATGGTAACTTAAATTTTAAGATCTCAGGGAACATTCAGGCTATTTTGAATAGCAGCTGTACCAATTTGTTTTTGCTATTGTTTTGTGGTTATATTTCATTATACATTTTTATTAGCTCAGAATAGTATGAAGCCACAGGCATTTTAAAACTACTTGAGAACAATGATGATTCTTAAAAGTTTTAGGATATTTTGGGCTGGAGAGATGGCTTAGTGGTTAAGCGCTTGCCAGTGAAGCTGAGGGACCCCGGTTCGAGGCTCAATTCTCCAGGACCCACGTTAGCCAGATGCACAAGGGGGCGCACGTGTCTGGAGTTCGTTTGCAGTGGCTGGAAGCCCCGGCACGCCCATTCTCTCTCTCTCTCTCTCTATCTGCCTCTTTCTCTCTGTGTCACTCTTAAATAAATAAATAAATAAATAAATAAATAAAAGTTTTAGGATATTTTACAAAATTGTATCCCAGTAGCACAGAGCTGAAGACAGTGGATGGTGAATACTTTCTTTACCTTTCCATTTTAGCTGAAGGAAAATAATCCCATGCATATGAAGTTGTCCATAATTCACCTGTAGAAGGTCAATGTCAGAGCTCACTTATGAACAGGGGCATTGTGTGTCAATGTTAGGTGCTAGTGCCCTATTACGCAATCCTGTAGGCCAGGTGTGCAGCACCACCATTTTCAGGGTATATCTTTTGATTCACAGAAGCTGCATTAGTGGCAACAATGGAGAAAAGATGGGAAACTGAAGGATGGCAGACACTAGGAACTTGGCCACAGGGAGTGAGACTGAGAGTGGGAATGTGTGGAAATATCACACATTGTGGGAATAAAGAGGGGAAAGCTGCAGCTTTCAAACTTCAATGACTGTAGAAATATTTTAGTTTCCTTTTGATTTCTGGGGTCCACTTTCAGAGATACCCATTTATCAAATCCTGTTTGAGGCTTAACAATCTGTATTTTGAGAAACAGTAAAGAAAAATAATAAAGACATAGGTTTCTCAAAATCAGATACTATCAGGTGGTAAAAGCAACTCTGGGTACCTATTTTAACCTGAGCAAGGTGTGGTATCTTGAATTTGTGCAAATACTGAGCTATTGACTATTATCAAAAGTGCCAGGTTGAGTACTTCAACCTAGAAGACTTGCTCCTAGAAGGGACACCTAGACCCCAAGTTCTGTGCCTTCACAAGATAGTGATTTTGAAGGCCTCTCTTCCAAGTCCTAGGATGATGATCATATCTGAGATGCAGCTGAGTACTTTCCATCAAAGATCACAGGTAATCTAATGATTAACTTTTGTCATGACTTTTCTAAAGTTTCAAGTTTTAGGCACATGACTTAAATTCTGTAACACAGTACGTATCTGGCACTTTCCTAGTGGTTGTGGTACCTTCTGGTGACCAGACTCTGGGCAATGACCATGTGTGCTTTCCTGGCTAAGCTCATCCTCAGCATGTGTAACAATATCAGCCCTGTTCCTACTCATGAAATACTTGAGCTCAGTACTTACACTGAAGAGTCATGGAGTGAAGAAGGGACCTTATAATTTAACATCACTGGAATATACCACTTGATAATTTCCCCACATAATCTTCCACTGTATTTTTTTAAAAACTTACATTCCCAGCATGTGCCCTCCCTAGACATGTGATTGATAAGAGAGATTACCATTCCCATCTGTGGGAACCCCCATCAAAATTTTAATAAACTAAAATCATCTATATGACTACAAAAATATTCTCTGGGTGACTATGTAACATTAGGATGGTTGTTTAAAGTGTAGTTTTTCCAGGACCCAGAGCCCTGAGCCCAAACTTGAGATGGACCACTAAGCCGTATCACCTTCCTGAGGTTGAAGAGGTTGCATCTCATCAGTTTGCCTTAAACTCCATTGTGTATGCTCTCTAGGTACAGGTGTAGACTATGATTCCACAGCCTAGAGGAAGCAGCCTAGAAGCTGGGATAAAAGTGTTGAGAAACCTCGCTGATTTCTTATTCTTTATGCTTGTGTCCGAATTTTTCCAATTTTATTCCTATATGTTTTTAATATTTATACTATAGAATCATTCTAAGAAATGAAGAAGTGTTAGACCCAACAGTGACTTATTTACTTGAGGACAGAGAGGGGGAGGGAGGGAGGAAAAGGAAGGAGAGAGAGAGAACATGAGTATGGGTACGCAGGGTCTCTTGCTACTGCTAACAAACTTGACACCACTTTATTCATCAGGCTTTGTGTAGGTACTGGGAAATTGAACCCAGGTTAGCAGGATTTGCAAGCCTTTAAAAAAGTGCCTTTAACTGCTGACCCATGTCCCCAGCCCCATTTATGTCATTTTTGCTGATACTTCAAGAGCTATACATATCTTTGGACTTGATTTACTCATATATCACTTGTTTCCTTAAGGTAAGGCAGTGAGAAGAAGGAAAAGAAAGGACCAGAAATTTTTTTTTCTAGAGTCATTGCTTCATCAGTCCCACAAAATTCATTTCCTCACAGTCACTGAAGTAAACAGAAGTTACATTATTTTAACTTAAAAAAAATTACTTTCTCTTTTCCCTATAACCGACCATCTTAAGCTTGAATTTGTGGGAACAAGACTTTGTAGCCAAGTTTCTTAGTCCATTTCTATTCATTTAAGCAAAACTCAGCATTGCTCACTTTAAGTTCAATTAACTCAACCAATGAAGCCTTACTACGCAATTACTGTGTTTGGTAAAATACTAATGTTACTGAGAAACTGTTATGTACTTACTGTTCACAGTTCTAGGTATATGATAATGAATATGACAGTCATGGTACTTGACAGTCTTGTGTGCAAGTAAAAGAAATAAGTAAAAGAAATAAGTAGAAAAAACTGGGAATAAACATCAAGAAGCAAACAATAAAAAGGAGTTGAGATAGAGCATAAATGGGAAGCATGCTTTGTGAACAGGGTCATGGAAGTGACTCTATGAAGGAAAGATTGGAACTGAAATCTAAAAGGTGGGGTAAAAACATGCCAACTGGAGAAGTATGGGTGACTTTGTGTGGTTTCCCAAACACAGCCTCTGAAACCAACAAACTGGCTGAAGCAGAGAAGTGGTAGAAGGGGCAAAAGATAGGAACGGTCAGAGGGACAGTGGTTGGGATGCACAGGACCTCTGAGGTCATGGGGAGGGCTGAGCAGTGTAGGAGGGAGAAGCACACAGATAGGAGCAACAAAGGCAGGGGAATCTGACTACCCATCTATCTTGTACAAACTTTTAATATTGAATTTTTTTCAAAATCAATTTATTTGTTCTTTCTAACTGTGTCCCTTACTACTACCCTTCCCTATCTCCAGGACTGTGGTATGCTAGAGTTGTGGTCTGAGTAAGCTCCAGGCCAGGTATCCATTGTGATTAAAGGTTTGCCTGGTTTGGGGGGCTTGGCCTTATGGGGAAGTGCTGGGCACCCCTTAGGAGATAAAGCCCACTGAGAAACTCTTTGATCCTTGGGTCATGTTTAAAGGGGACTGTGGAATCCTCTCTCCTCCCTCATTCTGGGATTGAGATGTACTCTTTTTCTCCCTCACGATGTGCCAACCCTCACCAGAGATGAAACCAATGAGACCACCAAATCTCATGCTTGACCCTCCAATATTGTGAGCTAAAAACTCCCTTTTTGCCATAAAGCTAGTGGGGTAGGTGCTTGATTGTGGCAATGCAAGGTTGACTAATACAGATCATGCCTTAGAATTTATTTAGCACCTAACCAGGTAGGCTTTAAATAACTATCTGTAGGTTACATTATGCCTTACATACTCAATTACCTTGAGATACAATTGTTATATCTCCCCAGTGCCTTAGAGAATGCTCTACATGGGATGTACATGGAGGGTTAATTTAGGGGCTCTGCAGAAGGACCCTATAGAAAAGAATATTTTATCTGGCATTTTATTTTACTTTGCCATATAATCTTACCTGGATGGAGTTAGAAGCACTGTTCTATGAATTATTCATGTCAGTACATGCCCTGTAAAACATGGAATGTCTGTAACCTTTTAGGATTGTGGGGTTTCCCCAACTAGTATTTAGAGTAAAATCTCTGTGGTAGCACTTTAGTGATGTACCCCCTCAGCTCTTTTTCAGTTCTTGGCTCATGTGAACAAGAAAACCAAAATGCTCTTCCGGGAGCGCACAGCATGGATATATATTTTTTACCATCACAGCAGAATTGTTTTGAATACACTTTGGCCATGAGGTTAAAGCTCTCCACAAGGAATACTTCAGCAATAATTCTGCTGCCCTCCAGCCCAGCGCTGAAATCCCTCTGGAATTCAGGCATTACCCTCCAGAATGGCTCTGAAATGACCTTACTCACTTCCATGTCCTTTCCATTCCTATTGAAATTCTTCCAGAATGCTAACGCTAACCTTCAGCCAGATGCCAGACGAACTTTTATGTTCTAGAAAGGTTTCTGTAACAATTTGTTATGCAACATAGCAAAAGCTTAGTTTTTTTTTTTTTTCTTTTTTGGAGAAGCAGTCAAAGAGACACAGCTGGTCAGAATCGCCCTCATGCATATCCTGTAGCTGGGTTATGTCAGCTTTGCTGACAAGTCCAAGACATGATTTAACAGGATTCAGGAAGGACCAGCACATGAACGCAGATGAAAGGTTTGAATTTCTGTCTGAGGGTCTGCTTCCATTACAATTGCTTTTCTCCTTACTTGTTATTTTCAGGGAGGTTTAGCATGGAGATGTGACTCCAATACTAATATTGAAAGAAATCCAGTAAACTTAGAAATAAAATGTATTTTTATTAGCCAGCCTCATACTTGAACAACACAGAGAAATCTACTCATTTTCAAAATTCACAAACAAGAGGCTATTGATATTTGTATTCATTTACAAACTAATTTCTCTGATTTTGATTTTTATTACTTTTTGAGACAGATTCTCATGTAGTACAGGCTAGCCTCAGACTTGCTATGTAGCCAAGGCTGGCCTTGATCTCCTGATCCTCCTACCTCTACTACCCAATGTGCTGGGATTACAGGCATGTATCACCAAGCCTGGCTATGAACTAATTTATTCTACAAATATTTATTAAACACCAACTGTGTGTGAAGGCTGTGCTAGAAATTAGAGGTACATGAGTATACAAACGATATGTTTTGTATACAATACCTCAGGAGTCCCATTGCTATTTGCCATGCCACTTGGAAATAGAATCAAGATAAAAAATGTTTGTATGACTCAATGTCAAATCTATGCTATGAGGTTGAATTAGTCTCTTAGATCTGATTTTACAAATGACTATAATCTATTCAAAACACATTATGGTTCAAAACAAGATTTTATTTTTTCCATGTTCTAGAGGCCTTAAGTCCCAATTAAAAGTGCTGGTTTCCTGGGAAGTTTCCAAAGGAGTTTCCCATGCTTTATCTAGCTCCTCACACTCTTTAAATTGTGACATCACTCCAATGTCTCCCCCAGTTCTCACATGCTCACCTTCCCTATTCATCTTCATGAGGCCTCCTCCATCTCCTCCTTCTTTTCTTTTTAAAAAAAATTCAAGGTAAGGTCTTGCTCTGGCCCAGACTGACCAAGAACTTATCTTGTAGCCTCAAGCTGGCCTATAACTCATGGCTATCCTTAATGGTATGCACCACCACACCTGGTTTCATAGGGTCTTCATATAAGAATACCAGTCATTGCAACTATAAAACAGTCTATTATAGTATGAATTCATTTTAAGTGATGCATCTACAAAGATCTTATTCTAAATAAAGTCACAGTTTGGGGCTCTGGGGACTTTTTATTAGCATATATTATTTGTGCAAAAACAATAGGTTTCATTATAAAATTTTTATACATGCATATAGTGCACTTCAAGAATATTGACCCTCTCTTTTTGGTTCCCTCACTGTGATTACTCTCCTCCTGAATAGTCCCCCTTCTATGTTCATTTTGAGTTGATTTTCATACACGGTGAAAGATAGGCATCTAGCTTCATTCCTCAGCATAGGGAGATCTAGTTTCCCCAGCACCATTTGTTTAAGATATGTTATTTCTATCTTTGTCAAAAATTAGATGCTATAGTTATGTAGATACACTTATAGATTTTATTTACCTTGATCTACTATCCTGTTTTTGTTACTATGAATCTGTAATATAATTTGAAATCTGGTATTTTGGTACATTCAGCATTGCTCATTTTGCTTAGAATTGCTTTGGATATTCAGAGACTTTTGTACTTCCATAAACATTTTACAATTCTTTTTCCAATACTGTTTTAAAATATCATTGGAGGCCTGGAGACATAGCATAGTGGTTAAGGCACTTGCCTGTAAATCCAAAGGACCAAGGTTCAATTCCCAAGAACCCATGTAAGCCAGATGCACAAAGTCACGCATGCATGTGGAGTTTGTTTGCAGTGGCTGGAGGCCCTGGCACACCCATCCTCTCTCTCTCTCTCTCTGTCTCATCTTCTTTCTCAAATAAATAACTAAGAAAAGATCTTAAAACACATTGGAATTTTGATGGGAATTATACTGAATTTGTAGATTGCTTCTGTAATACAACCATTTTCACAATATTAACGCTGCCAATCTATGAAAATGAGACGTCTTCCTATCTTCTACTGTCTTCTTCAATTTCTTCAGTGTTTTAAAGGTTTTAGTGTATAGGGCTCTTACCTCCCTGGTTTGGCTTACCACTACAGATTTCATTTTATTTTCAAAGATATTATGATTGGAATTATTTTCTTGGTTTCTTTCTGAGCATGTTAACTATTGTCATATAGATGATCTACTAATTTTTATATGTTGATTTTTGTATCCTACTACTTGCTAAAAGTAATTATCAGATGTATGGGTTTTCTGTAGACATTTTAGGATATATTAAGTAGAGGATCATATAGCCTATAATTAGAGATAATTAGACTCCTTCCCTTCATATTTTTTAAATTTTTTACTTTTGAGATTTCTGTCAGAGTACTTGATGACCCACCAAAGGCTAGTGGTAAGACCCTACTGCTGAAGACACCTTCTGCAGTTGACATACAAATTAGAATGGCATGGCTGGAAGTTGGAAGAGAGTCAGTCCCCAGACAGTCAGTGCGTCTAGTGCCAGAAGGTGCTACATGGGCGACTGGGGAAAATTGACCAATATCTATCAAAGCAATGCATGGTCTAACCTACTTAGCAGCAAATAACTTGTTGTGATGCCCACACAAGTGCAGTGGTGGCACACAGCCATGGTGGGGAACCAACTGCTCTCAATTTGGCTAATTGATCCCCTCACTGGTATGGGACCCATAGCTGGAGCTGGGAAACAAGTCAGAACCAGATCCAAAAGTAAATCCACTCTCCAATATCAAGCTACCATCAACTGTGGGCTACAAGAGGGCCTGCACGTGTTAAATTCTCTATTAAAAAAAAAAGTAAGGGTTATCTCATTTGTCCTGGTGCTAACTTACTCTCCGTTGGAGAATTTGCTTCTCTTTTTCAGATAGATGTAGATCCTAAGGAGAGAGCCACCCCATCATACCTCAAAAGGGCCCCGGCTGAAACTAAGAAAAATTGGAGAAACAAGCAAGGGGACTGTTCTCCTGATGAACCGGATACCAGCACAAGGGGGAAGGAGATCAGCACAGAGAAAAATCAACTCCTACCAAATCAGAGAGCCAGAGCCTCAGAGGCCCCCAACACCTCATCACTGAAGCAGACCCAAAATGAACCCAACATGGCTCAGGGAAATTTTGCGGAAGAGGGGGCGGAAAGAATGTCAGAGTCACATGTTGGGTCATGATATGCAGAGACATTTAGCTTACCCATAACTGTGGGCTAACTCCACAATGCATGACCTGTATACCTCAACAAGGAGGGGCCAAGGGGAGGGGGTAGGTCACGGATGAGCCTAATAATGGTACCAAACTGACTGTATTTGCTGAATACAGAACTGACTAATAAAGAAAAAAGAAAAAAGAAAAAAGAAAAAAAAATCACACACACACACAAAATTTTTTACTTTTATTATTTATTTATTTGAGAGAGAGAGAGAAGAAGAAGAAAGAAGGAAGAAGAAGGAGAAGGAGAAGGAGGAAGAAGAAGGAGGAGGAGGAGAAGAAGAAGAGACAGATAAAGAAAGAATGGGCACACCATGGCCTCCAGCCACTGAAAACAAACTCCATACTACCCTTGTGCATCTGGCTTATGTGGGTTCTGGAGAATGGAACATAGGCCCTTTGGCTTTGTAGGCCTTAACTGCTAATCCATATCCCCAGGCATTTCCCTTCTTATTTATATCAGTTTTATTTCTTATTTCTCCTTTATTGCTCTGGCTAAGAAGTCTAGTACTATGTTGAGTAAGAGTAGAAATAGTGGATGCTCTTATTTCATTCCTGTTTTTAGATTAAATGATTTGTCTTTTCCCACTTAGCATAATGCTATTTATTGGTTTTTAATGATAGTCTTTATTATGTTGAGGTGTGTTCCTTTTCTTTCTAGTCTCATTAGAGTACTTATTGTGAAGGGATATTGAATTTTGTCAAAGAGATAGTTTTTCCTCAATTGAACTTGTCATGATCATGACTTTTTTGTTATTATTAAGTAGGAACTTTGTATGGACATATCATATGTTAGTACCATAATTTTCCTCCTCCCTGCCCCCATTTCACTGAGGGTCCTCCTCAGTGGGATTGTTGATATTCACCATAGGGCTGTGGAAGCAGCAGTGAGTCAGTGTTGAAGGAAGGGGGTAGACAATGCCTCTGGATATTTTCTCTCATCCTATGGCTCTTACAGTCTTTCTACTCCCTCTGTTCCAAAATTCCCTGAGCCTTGGTAGGTGTGTCTTAAGTCTACTTCAGTGGTATGTTCTCAGCAGCTTCTGGATTTCTGCTTGAGTATGTTCTGAGAATTGGCTGAGAGATCCACTCAGTGGAAATGAACCCATAACTTGAATTGGGAACCAAGTCAGAAACCTATGCAGACCAAGACTGTGGACTCCAATGAGAAGATACCACTGGTCTTTTGTCAGAAAAGAGACTACACCCATTAAAATCTCTTGAAATTAACTATGCTTATCCTCTTTAACCTATGTTGATCTCACTCTCCTTTGGAGAATCTATTTTCTCTTTTACAGAAGGCAGCAAGAACAGAGGGCCACCCGAATCTATCAAGAAGACAAGAAAAACTAATTGACTCCTTATCTGGCGATAAGCGATCCATCACACATCAACTAGGGTACAGAAGAAACCACACAGGTATTGGCAAGATGACCAAGAGTGCTGCTTACATAAAGAACATGAATGTTTGAAGATCTCTACTCTATCCCAACAGTAGGCTCATTTCACTAAAAAAATTAATTTTAAGCTTTTCCCATGCATTTGTTCATGCACATATTTATGTATAAAATGCACAAAAATAAGAACATATGTATTGAATTTAATAATATTATTCATTTTTAGTGTATTCATGTTTAGTTATTTGTTTCTGTGCTTTCTATTATTATTATTTTTTTGACGTAGGGTCTCACTCTAGCACAGGCTGACCTGGAATTCACTCTGTATTCTCAGGCTGTCCTCGAATTCATGGTGATCCTCCTACCTCTGCCTCCCAAGTGCTGGGATTAAGTTATGTGCCACCACACCTGGCTGCTCCTTCTATTTTGGGGGGATCCCTTTTCTTCCTGCCTTCTTTTTATTTTATTTTATCTTTTTCCTGCCATCTTAAATCAGTTTAGTTTATGCTCCTTTGTCCTAAGGCAATCCATTTTAACAATCCAGAATGTATTCTTACATATTGTTACATCTTCATATATATTCACCACACACATATACACAATACATTCATGTTTAGTGTTTCAGAAGACTGTCCTCCTTCCTTCCTTCTTTCTGTTCTTTCTTCATTCCTTCCTTTCTCCCTTCCTTCCTCTCTTTCTTTATTTATTTCTTCCTTTAGAAAAAATTATATTATATTATACATACATTTCTGTCTTTTCCACTTGTCTCTCACCAATAATGGTTTGTATCCAGGTACATTCTTAAATCATTAAAAAATTTTCTGTATGTATAGTACATATTGCAGCATAGGCAAACATTTCTTTGTTGATGGGTATCCCTGTTACAATGTTAATTTCTATTTTATTTTTGCCACTAACAAAACTGTTATGATAAATAACCTTATATTCTTAAGAGTTACTATTTCCAGGATGGAATTTCTTGATATATATACTTTTAGTAGATTTTGCCAAAAATTGTAATAAGACAGTTTTCCATCTATCTATCTCTCTATCTACTATCTATCTATCCTTCTACCTATCATCTATCTATCTATCTATCTGCCATTTTACTGTATCTTAGTAGCAATGTGTGTTTCAGTATAGTGAGCATCATCTCATTCTTAGTTTGGTTCACATGCCTGAGTTATTTGGTGGCTATTTTCTTTGTTATTTGGATTTGAATTGGCTTATGTGTGAATGGCTTCCTTAGGTTCTTCAGTATTCTTCCGTTGGGTTGTTTTATTCTTGTTGACTTACAGTAGTCCTCTGTTTATTTTAGATACTTAGAGCCATTTCTGTTTGTTCTCTGTTTTGAAAATCATCCTCCAACCCCAACTGAACATTTGTTCATGGGTTTTGCTTTTGCTTTATTTTGCCACACAAAATGCTAATTTTTTATATGGTCAAATATATGTATGTCTTCATTTAATGCTTCTGGATTTCTAGTCTGAATGTCTTTTCTGCCTCTATCTGGTAAATGAAATATCTTCTATTTTCACGTAAGAATTTAATTTTGTGTAGTTATTTGATTTTTTCATCCTATCACCAGTTAGGATAGAAATGATTTATTTTTTTGTTTCATTTTGATGTAGTCATTTTACTTTCAATTAATCATGATATAGTGTAATTAAATATCAACCATTATTCAATAGGCAGCTAACTCTGTTTTAAGTTTTTCTCTATATGGAGCTTAATAAAATTAGTACAGAGTATTGTAAGAGATAGTTTTATATTTTGAAATATATTCACAATACATAGTCTGTAAAAGCTTGGCAAACATGTTATTCTCTGGAAAGATGCACATAGCAGTAACGTTCTTATTGCTGGGGGAAAATATTCCATCAAAAATGGCATATAGAAGGAAAGGGTTTGTTTCAGCTTACAGTGTGGAGGGAAAGTTCCATCATGGCATGATAAGCATGCAGAGTAGAGACTGGGCATCACATTTTGCCACAGAATTTGGGAAGTAGTGGTAAGAGTAGGTTGACTATGGCAAGGAGGCTTAGACTATAACACCCCAAGGCTTACCCCAAGTGACACACCTCCTCTAGCAAGGTTCCATCTCTCAAAATATTACCAGCTGGGAATTTGGTATTAGGCTTAATCACAAACCCAGGAAGCTATGTAGGTCATTTCATAATCAAGCCACCATAATACATTATAAAGTTTATGACATTATAATAATTTGAAAGGAATTATTAAGGTGAGACTGAAGATATGCTATATCAGTTACTTTCTCATTACTGGGAGCAGTTTTGGGGAGGAGTTTATTTCATCTTATAGTTTCAGAAGGCAGAGACACCATCATGATGTCAGAAGCCAGTGCCACATCAATAAGGAGGAAAAATAAGAGAGAGTAAGTACAGCACATGAGATCTGGCTATAGCATCTCAAGGACTGCCTCTAACGATACACTTCCTCCAGCAAGTCTCCATCTCTTAAAGGTTCCACAACCTTCCCAAATAGTTCTACTTTTCTGAGGACCAAGTGTTTAAACACATGGGTCTATCAGGGGTGGGGGCTATTACATTCAAACCACCACATATGGCTAGATATAGAGCACTTGCATAGCATGTTCAAGCCCCTATGTTTAACTCCCACTATTATAAATAAAATTTATTAATTTTAATGAAAGGAATCTTAAGTACATTCTATGTGTGGTATCAAAAAATGTTTTTCTACTACTATTATTATTATTATATCAGTGACAGGGAGACAACTTTGTCCTACACTTGAGGACAATGGAACATGTAAATGAAAATGATTTCATTGGTGTTTACATTTCTTTCACCTTGGTAATGTAATTTTTCTCTTAATGATAGTACATTTAATATGGCTTAACCTCCATTTCACTAAAAAGTCACAGGTGGTGGTTGAATTAATAAGAGGACATATCACATATATACTGAACCTATGAAATGTTAGAAAATCTTAAATATCTTAGTCCAGTTATTAAATCATGTATTAAAATAAATAATTTTAGGAATATGGCTGATGAAGGAATACTATAAAAATCACTGGGTTGAGATGCATGGGTTTAGGTAGAAGCTTTTAGTACTAACTCTTAAGTATTTTGGTATGGCTGTATAGTTTCATAGCAAAGCGCATGTTGTGTGGTCAGACAAGACTGCTTTTAAATTTTAAGTTTTATATCTAACTTTCCTTAGACATTTTTAAGTAGATTTTTAAACTTCCTGAACAATTCTTATCTCATTTATGAGTTCTTGAAAATTACCCTGACTTCATGAGATTTCAGCATAATAAAGATTAACACTGTGGCTCAAAGCCTGGAACATCGTAAATATTTAATGTTTCAACGTTCTGTGTTTCAGTTGTTTTCAAAAATGAAGACCTGATGCATACTGTGCAACACTGCATCACAGTGTCGCTTAAAGTCATGTTATAAGAGTTGAAAAGACCTGGGTTAAACTCCAGCTGTGCCACAAAGCTGCACTTGTTTCAGAAGAACAAGATGAAATTTCCACTTTGGCCTTGGCATTCATCTCTAGTTCCCTCTCTTGGTTCCCCTGTATCTCTATATTTTGGATATATTATTAGCTATTTGTCAATTCAAAGTCACTTCTATTATTTTTATATTTGTGTATGATCAAATCAGCCATCATAAAGCTACCTATTCATAATAATCTTATGCATATAAGCAATGTTTATTTTTAGATGCTTTGCTGGTTTATATGATGAAAATTGTTCAGGAAATAAATAGTCATCTCTCTTCTCTTCTGTGTATAGGGGATATTCTTCCCATTCATTGCTAGTGATGATGAGCTTGGCCCTGTGATGTGCTCTGGACAATAGAATGTAGGTGTTTGTGATAGAAAAAGACTTGGACATTTTTGTTTGTTTTTGAGATAGGGTCTCACTCTAGCCCAGGCTGACCTGGAATTTACTATGTAGTCTCAGGGTGGCCTCGAACTCACAGCAATCCTTCTACCTCAACTTCCTGAGTGCAAGGATTAAAGGCATGCACCACCATGCCTGGCAAGATTTGGACATTCTAAAAGTATATGTTTATGACTTCTTGAACAATTATGTCATCTAGAAATTCCTGAAAATTATGCTGATCTCATGATACTTAAGGATAAGTTAAGTATTCTGGCTCAAAAAGCCTGACACTCAGGAAACGTGGTTGAACAGTTACGCTTGCAGTCTTCCTTCTCTACCACCATCCTGAGAAGAGTTTCCTGACAGCAGCTGCCCTGCCCCATGAGCCTGGAGCGCAGAACGCCTGCCTGCAGAGTATACTTGATGCAGCATGCAGTGAGGATCCAAGCCCAGCTAATCTTGCAGTTGAGATCAGCTGACCTAACTGATCACAGATGTATAAGCAAAAATTAAGTGTATCTTTAAGCTTCTGAATCACAGGTGAGTGGCCATATGCCATAGCTGTCCAATTATGGGTTTTAAAAGTGCACTTTGAAGTACAGGTAAGCATTCAAGATTTAATTTTGGGCTGGAGAGATTGCTCAGTGGTTAAGTGTGCTTCATGAGCAACCATCAGGGCCTGAGGGGGCCCGAGACCTCCAGAGTTTGAATCGCCAGATACCACCTAAACAGCTCAGTGTGGCACATATGCCTGTAACCTCAGTCCTACAAAGGGGAGCAAAAGCCAGGGAATCATTGGGGCTCATCTGGGTCGTACTATCAATAATAGAGTCTGGCTCAAATAAAAATGGGCAGATGAGTGATGGAACAGACACCAGATGTTCTGCTTAGGCTGCTGTAGGCCAGTGTCCCCCACCACAGACAAGTGCATAGGGTGCTGCAAGGACACATGCATACAGCACATACACCACACATACCATACCCCCCCACACACCACCATGCCACACACATATCAAACACCACACTGCACACATTGCACACACATACCTCACACATACATACCACACCATATCACATAAACATACCACACACTACATATACCACACACAGCATACAACCCACCTATACCACATACACACATATACCACACACACACACACATACTACAGACACATGAACTACACACTACAGAAACCACACCACACACACCAAACACACACATATCACACATACACACAGACCATGCATACTACACATAGCTTACCATGCACATACATCACTCCCACACACCCCCAACATCACATATATACCACATTTTATACACACATACAAGCAAAAAAAGAGATTTAAGCATTGGGGAGATGGCTCTGTGGATAATGGTGATGGCTTACAAAACCTGATGGCCTAGGTTTGATTCCCAAGTACTCGCATAAAGCCAGGTACACAAAGTAGCACATACATCTAGAGGTTGTGTTTGTCTCACTCTCTCTCTAAAATAAATAAAATTTACATAAAGATTTAAGTTGGAATGGAATGTTTCTTAGAAGCTAAATAGCACAAAATTCTGTTATTCAGCTTGTCTGTAAACATTGTGCTATATTATAATATCTATTGATTGTATGTATAAAAATATTTTTAAGACATTTCAATATGAAAATGGAGAAATTTGTGCAATATGAATATTAACAGTGGATTTTTTAACAAAATAATTTTAGGAAAATTATAATTCTTTTATTCAACATTGCATAAAAATGTTAAAATAACTGTATAAACCCAAATAATAAAGGTTAGATTATATTGCAAATCTTATCTCTGTAGAAAATTATTTGATATACTAGAATTTCATATGATAAATTAATAACTAATTAAAATTGCTTTAGGTTAAGCCACTTTCAGAAAAGTGATTGGATAAGTGAATATGGTGATCTTAGGATACTTGATCATTAATAGCAGAGATTCTTATGAAATCTCATGAGATTTCATCATCACCAATTCTGCACCATTCTTCATTATCATTGAGTCAGGATAATTCAATTGAAATTTTAGAAAAACTATAGGTAAACTATGGCTTCATGAAGTCTATTTATTGGAAGACATTGACTAACTGACAGGGTTATCAGGAGTCCCAGGTGAAGGTCCTGGTGAAAGTCAATCCATTCATGCTATGAGTGGAAATCTAAGAGGAAGGATTTCACAGTCTTCATGTTCTCTCTTGGAATGAATAAGTAAAAATAATCTTCAATCTTATTGTTATTTTGTTCAAGATTCAAATTCCAAAAGTGGGCATTTAAATAAGAGAGGCCAGATAACCATTAGGGGACTGTTATTTCTACCAAAATTAATAGCAAGTAAATTCTGGCCAGCAATCACACTTAAACGCGATAACCTCACCATCTATATTCTCCAGTGCTAGGTGGTTGAGGGAGATCTACACAAGGAAATTGAATACAGTATGATGGTAGGGCTTAGGACCAGGATGGAATTTATGGCTGTGCATGAGAATATGAGAAATAGCGAGAAGTTCCTGGACAGAAGTAGACATATTTCTGAAATTTGGGGGGACCTGCTCATATGTGAGAAAATGTTCACTTAGGATTCTTTCCTAACTGCTCAATCTATAAACCTAGATTTTTCTAAGAGGGATTTGTACTTGCCCTTGTTGTCTCTATGAGGATGAGATAATTGAGGTTTTGTTTTCTTTTTGGTGGAAAGAAGTTTTTTTTTTTTTTTTTCCTCCCAAATGTTTCACTCAATTTCAATCTTATTCTTGGTCAATGTCTCCATATTCCTTTTTTACTCTTTCCTTACCATCCTTCATGAAAACTAGTTCAATATCACTTACTTAAGCAATGCATTACCAAGTACCATGTAATAATGGATATGGCTTTAGAGCAGATAACACAAACAGTTGCCTACAATTTGGAGCTCAGTATGGAAAGTAGATTAAACAAATACTTATGCAAATAATTAGTCTTGATCAAAGTGCTTTGAAAGAGATGTGCATTCTGTGATGACAGTGTATATCAGACAATGAACTAACCTAAATACAGAAGGTCAGGAAAGGCGTCCCTCAAAACCAGAGTTCAGCAGAGACATAAAGGTTGAGTAGGGGTTGGTTAACCAGGATACAGCCTGGGACTAGGAAACAAGTATTGAGACCAGAAATGGAAGTCAGCTCAGCCTACTGGAGAAATCTTAAGAAGACTGGTTCCTGGAAGTCTTGAGTGAGCAGAGAAGCTTGCTGAGAGGAATTTGCTTTCCTCTCCCAACACCAACAGCTTTCAGTATTTGAAGATGTTCCATCTCATCAAGGGAGCCCATCTTTTGGGAGTGGTATGGAGGAAATAAACACAACCGTTGAAAGAAGAGAATGCTGTGTAGTTGGGACACAAGTTCCGTGAAAGGACAAGAAAGAAGCTACATGACTTTGTTTAGTCATTTCAAGTCAGTGATCTGTCTCTTAAACCAGTGACTCATTGGACATATGCATAGTATCCAGGGTCTCATTTGTGCCCGTCCTTTCAAAACCCATTTATAGATTCCTTTGTTGGGTGCTTGGAAGATTTTTAGCAAAACAATCAGGCAGAGCAGGGCACATTCCCCCTGGCCTGGTGTTCCCAGTTCAACAGACCAACTCTCACTTGTCATATTGAATCCTTTATTACAACAAAATATTATTTTAAAGCTGCACTAATGGTAATTAGAAGCAATTGAGTTTTATCAACTAACACAAACTATGGGATTTCAAACTTGGACTTTTGCTGGTATTTTAATGAAGTGTGTGCTAACAATCCCAAATCTTCTGTCAGTCCAGCAGCTGAGTTGCATATACAGACCTTTGATGGAGGGACCATGTGTTAACGCTCAGAGGCATCAGGCTCATGTGTTGGCGCCTCACATCCACACTTCACAGATCTGTCTCCCGGGCCCATTTCATTTTCTTCCTCTCCTAATGAGTATTATGATGGTCTCCACATTGGATTTTACAAAATTTTGGAATTAAAGATTAGTGTTCTCATGTGCACATTTTAATAATAGATATTTAGATGTGAGTAATGATGAGAAATTTGCTCTTTGCCCAACTGTCTCCTTTCAGCCTAAAAGGACACGTGGCCCGGAGTACTAGAACTGATTTTGTGAGAAGTAGGAGATAGAGGATGGAAAAGAGTAGTAAAAGGCAATGGAAGAAGTTTCCCAGTTTGAAATAAACACTTCAGTGGGATAAAATCCTGGAGAATGCACTCACTTTCTAAAAGATGATGTAAGCCTTGGCCAAAGAGTTTTTCTTGTACATATATTTTTAGAAACCAAACTACAACTTACAAAACAAAACAAAACAAAACAAAACAAAACAAAACAAAACAAAATATGTCACACAACTAAAGCCACAATGGCTCCTATCATCATGGAGGAGCTAGCATTTTAAAATTTAATTATTTGGCTGGGGAGATTGCTCAGTGGTTAAAGGTGCTTGATTGCAAAGCCTGGACAGCCCAGGTTCAATTGCTCAGTACCTAGGTAAAAAACAGATGCACAAAGTGGTGCATGCATCTGGAGTACATTTGCAGTAGTAAGAGGCCCTAGCACACCTATATTCTCTCTCTCTGCTCATAAATAAATAAAATATTTAAGAAAAATAAAAATAAAATTTATTTATTTATTTATTTGCTTGTGTGTGTGTGTGTGTGTGTGCATAGTGTGTATATATGCTTGTTTGCATACATGTGGGTGCATGTGTGTATGCATGCATGTGTGTGTGCATGTGGAAGCCAGAGGCCAATATCAGGGGTCTTCCTTTATTGCTTCTCCTCCTGCTTTTTAGGAGACAGGGCCTCTCACTGACCCCAGAGCTCACCAATTCAACTAGACAAGCTAGCCCGCAAGCCTGGGAGTGTCTTCTGTCTCCTCCTTCTCAGTGCTGGGATATAAGCATGTACCACAACACACAGCACTTCCCTTAGCTTCTGGGGATCCAAATTCAGGTCCTCATGCTTGCACAGCAAGCACTTTACCTTCTGGGCCATTTCCCAGCCCCAGGAGCAGAGCTTTTGAAAACATGAAAAGTATGCACCTATCAGAACAAAACTTAGAGGAGAGATAACTGCATAATTTTACAGACAGATTTTATTCAAATCAGTGTGTACTTCATGCCCAAATCTGCTCATTTAAATTTTCTTTTTAAAAACTCTTTTTCTCGTGTGTGTGTGTGTGTGTGTGTGTGTGTGTGTGTGCACATGTTTATATGTGGAGGCCAGAGGCTGATGTCAGGTTTTTCCTTGGTTGCTCTCCACTTTGTTCACTGAGGCAGTGGCTGTCATTTGAACTCAGAGTTTACCAATCCAGTCAGTCCAGCTAGCCAGCTTGCCCCAGGGAATCCCTGTCTCTGCCTCCTTTGTGCTAGGATTACAGGCAGGGTGCTACACACTCCTGGCATTTATGTGGCACTGGGGATCTGAAACCTGGTCACTGTTGTGTGGAAAGCATCTCCTCAGTCAGGATATTCAATGTTCAATAAGCTCTTTGCTCTTTGACTAATGCCAAACAACTATGGGAACAGCACAAACCATTTACCCAAAGAAGATAATGCAGGTTGTTGGTGGGTTTTGTCCTGGTGAGGGAGACTGTCTAGGGCTTTTTTGAAGCCAGTAAGAATCTGCCTGAAACCCAACATGGAAGTATAAGGAAGTTAATATCCACAGGGTCAGACATGACCACCAGGAAATGGGAACTGTTGCAGATAGGTTCACATTGCTGGCAGAAATCACCCCACCAAGAGAAGCTTATGGGAAAAAAGAGTTTAATTTGGCTTATAGACTCTAAGGGAAGCTCCATGATGGCAGGGTAAAACAATGGCATGAGCTGAGGGCACACATCACCCCCCCCCCACGGCCAACATAAGGTGGACAATAACAACAGGAAAGTGTGCCAAACACTGGCAAGGGGAAACTGGCTATAACACCCATAAGCCCGCCCCCAACAATACACCGCCTCTAACAGGTGTTAATTCCCAAATCTCCATCAGCTGGGAACCTAGCATTCAGAACACCTAAGTTTATGGGGGACACCTGAATCAAACCAGCTCAGGAACTAATGGGGGCATGCTTTCTCCCTTCATCTTCTGGACTGACATGTTTGAGAACACTTCTAAAAATCTTTAGATAACCTCATGTTATTAAAAACCCAAAGCCAATCCATGCCTAATGTGACAATATAGCTTTCAATGGACTTTTCTTCTTCCCTGTTCATTCACCCTAACACTTTCTTAACAATTACTTGTCACTGGGACTGTTTCAGAAGAAGCATCAGGGGTAAGATGGTCAGTTCTACAGTGGTGCCCAGAAAGCTGACTGTTGCAATTGGGTTTTGAAGCAGAATTCCTCGCTAACCAGTGTTGCAAAACCCTACTATTGCTTTTACTTGAACAGTGCTAACAGACCCTCTAGTACAATAAATCAAGTTTAGATACAGCTCAAGTATAGAAGTACTCATCACCCTCTGAGGGAAATAGCTCAAACACCAGAAGACTTCCTTGTCTCCACTAATGCTCATTGATAAAAGAAAACTGGAAAATGTTTGTGGAAGAGGATATCGTGTAGGGCAAGGGTAGAACTGAAGGCTGTCAGTGGTGTGTACACAACTAAAGGAACATTAACCAGAGACTTGAGGATCAGGGCAGGACACCAGAACTGGTTTTAACTGGACCTTGTAATTGTTTTTTTGACAGACATGGTGGTGAAGTTGTAGACACTGAAACTACCTTGGCAGAATGCTGTTGGAGAGGCCAGACACTCAGAAAGGTGGGCATGTAAGAATAGACTGATCATATGAGAACATGCCTCCTGCCCACTTCTGTTTCCTGCCAGGCCACAGACTTTTCCACCTGAGGCACAAGAGTTCTCTGGGAGAATCTTAACTATGTTTATCCTCTAGTGTATTGGAGAGGCTCAGGGCTACCTTCATTTGCAGGATGTGTTGACAATAAAAGTTATTACCATGAAATGAAGCAGGTTTGTAGAATGGCAAAAGTCAAGTGGTATAACATCTAATTATCTTAAGCATGGTTAATTGTCCTAATAGACCATAAGGCTAGAGTGGCTAGTAAGATGCAATCAGTAGAGATCTGTGATGATGCGAGTAGATCATGGCAGATAAACAGATCCTAGAATGTGGACGGACTTGTATATCCCAAACAACTGAAAGCTGATGCTCAAAACTCCAATACCCACCAAGTCATTCCAATGGAAAATTGTAAGTTTCGTCCTTCCAGATCTTGGACCATGGGCTTTTGTACCTAGTGAGGCTTGTTGGTGAGTAGCTACTCTTTTCCTTTTTCTTGGAGCTATCCTCTCCATAGCTTGTTTTCCTTTTAAAATAGTAAATATTAAGAGAGATACTTTTCTTGGAATGTAATAGTTGGATTCAGTGCACGATACTCCCAAGAATGCATACAGACTGGGTAGAAAAATTCATAGTTTTGTCTCCTGGGAGTTTATTAAAAATGCAGATTTTACATTTTAACCAGATCTTCTGCATTATCTAAGATTGAAAAGCATTGTCTTAGAGAGTTTAGCCACAGGAGAGATAAAAAGAAGTGTGAGGGTCTCTAGGGACATGCTACAACTAGAGTGATTTGGACTAAGGGATTAATATGAACCAGACATCCAAAGATATAAATGAAAAATTCATTAGTGGGAATGACTGAGATTCCCCCAGCAAAGTTAAACAACTCCAAGTTGAGAGATCAATGAGATGCCATATTTGAACTTAACAACTAGGTAAGGTCTTTCAAAGCATGAGTTATGGTAAGCAAGAGCTTGATAAGCTTGGTGCATGTTAGGTGGGACATACATTATTAATAAATACATAGTAGAGTTTTGCAGTATATATAAGAATCTTAGCTATGTTCAGCCTCCAAAACTTTCTTCCTTACTTTCTTTTCTTCTAACAATTGAAATTCTCTCATACAAAGTTGGTGGTAGAAAGCATATACAACTTTGTAATTGAGATGACTAAAATCAAGCTGTTTTGATGATGACTTGTTCTAAATCTAACCTGAATTCCATGGCAAACTTTGGCTTATCACAGAGCCAGGCATGCAGATATTCATAAGGAAGATGCGCTGATTATTCAACCCATACCTAAACCAAAGCTAAGGATGGTGGTGGTAGTTATCCAGAATGCTTGCTGCTACTACCAACTCTTAAGGGATATTATGTAGGTGATGTACATCTTCATGACTTTGAAATTCCCTGTGCCACTTACTTACCGAACTGCTTTCTTAAAAGGCTTTAAAATTCCTTTCCTTGTCTTTTGTTTCCTTTCCATTCCTCTCTTCTCCTCGCCTCTCCTTTCCCCTTCTTTCCTTCCAAAAGAGAGTATTTTCTCATACAAAATCTTCTACTTATCAAGTTTCATCACTCACACTTTAGAAAAAAAAAAAATCTGGCTAACGTAAGAATTCAGAACAGGGGTGTCACTCACACAGGAGTCACTGGATCTCAGCACCCGACCAGGGCTGTCTCATTTAAGTAGCATGTCTTTTCTGTTGTTGTTCTTCTCAGCAAAATTATCATAGCCTTTCATGGAGCACCCAGAGGCCGTTAACTTCTCTCTCATTTACACATAGCGTCTCTGTCTTTCTGTCTTATTTTGCATCACTTAACCCAGTGGAGTGTTTTCAGACAAAGGCTGCCTAAAAGCTGAGGCCCACATCATGACTCTGTGGCATTCATGGCCAGTATTGTTTTTGAAGACCATCTGCCTGTCATTTGTTTGCTGATTGAGTTAGTGCACCTAATAATATATTTTTTATTGGACTGTGCTAGCCAATGAAAAGGAAATTATACACTCAACAGATGGGTCACAAACCTTTCTACCTCAGTGCATCTACTGCTTGAGTTAGTTAAAAGCAATCAGGAAAACAGATTATAAATAGAACAATGGCCTTGTTACAAATGCTTTTCAGAGTGGTTCCTGGTTGCAGTGCCAAGTGCGATGGTATCAGATGTTCCTCCTTTGTTGTATTGGCTTCTTATATGAAGCATTTGAACAATGAGGGATATGGCAATGGAGAAAATCAGTGAGTGATCCCAAGGACGAGAATGCAAGAAACTGTATATGCTGATCAGAAAACAGCTGATATCGTATGAACTCCGTATAGCCTGTGTCCATCCTGAGGAGAAGGAAGTATGGGAAGCACATCACAGACCATGCCAGAGGAATTCATGGCCACCCTTTGCCTTGAGCTGGCAGAGGAAGTAAGGGTAGGCAAATCTGTTAGAAAAGAAGGCCTTTGCGTTGTGCAGGTACAGCAATGCAGAATCGCAGAACTGTCAGCATGCAGCGGCCCGTGAGTCAACAGGAGAACCCAAGAATTCTGGGCTTGACATAACTTCTTCCTAAGGTGTTTGTTCCTTTCTGAAACAGTTCTTTTCTTTTTTTTTTTTTTGATTTTTGTTTATTTTTATTTATTTTATTTGAGAGCGACAGACAGAGAGAGAAAGAGGCAGATAGAGAGAGAGAGAATGGGCACCCCAGGGCTTCCAGCCACTGCAAACAAACTCCAGATGCATGCACCACCTTGTGCGTCTGGTTTATGTGGGTCCTGAGGAGTTGAGTCTCGAACCGGGGTCCTTAGGCTTCACAGGCAAGCACTTAACCCCTAAGCCATCTCTCCACCCTGAAACATATCTTTTCTATCACTGAAACTCTTTCTGTCCTTGTGCTATGAAGATTCCCCTGATCCTCAAAGGGTGTGGAGGAAACCTCTTGGCAAGGATGCTGTACCATTAGTTTGAAGTTTGTTCAGGTGCAGTGCACAGCTCTCTGGCAGAATCCTAATGGAGAGGCTTATTGCTTACCCTTGGACAATTAATTACATCACCTCTCTTACTGGAAACAAAAACTATAGTGACAGACTTTCTTTTGCATGTATATATGTCAATGTGGTGTGCCCCTGAAATTAATGCCAGGAGAGTCCCCAGCTTTCTATGTGCCTACTGCAACCCACTGATGTTGAAATGCTAATAATGGGGGGTCATCAGGCAGGTTTCATTTTATGTCAAAATATGTTTTTCTGGGAGTATTTTCACATCAATTCCTCGCGCTTCCATGTGAATGAATTTGGAGCACATCCCTGAAGTTCATTAAAGTGCCATGTGATTTAGTGAGCATATTGGAAACCATCAAAGTGGGAAACACTCTTAGAAGGAGGCCAGAAGTGGGATGGCTCTGCAACTGAGCAGGCAACTGTAACTTCTCACCACTTATTATGACCCACAATGGGATTTTACTCCTCGCCCAGTGCTTTTTAGGGTCTATTGTAATCAACCCAGAGAAACATCTTGACCACAGTTGCCTAAACGTCTGATCTGGTGATGACGCTCCCTCTTTGCAGTACCTACACCTGACCTAACAACACCAGCTGCTGACTGGGAGACAGTGTGACCAGAAAGAAAACCACAGAAGGCAAAACTCCTGCGCCTCCTGCCACCCCATCAAGGTTGCTCCTTGCCACCTCCCCTCATCTCATTTAGCAGTCATCTCACTCAGCACCATTTCAATGGGACTTATCAAGTTCCGGGCTCGCTTTCCTCTCCATCTCACACCCGGCTCTCCTTTTCTGATGTTGCTGGGATTTAATTCTGAGTAGGATTTAAATAAAATCAGAATCTATCTGAGCTGGAGGAGATGTGTTCACTCAGAAATGGAATTCATCAGCTGGGTCAGTTTCTGGTTAGCCTCATTTTTTTTCCTGCTGTGTTAGGCCCCTGGGAAATGATATGCTAACCCCCCTTCAAGCCATTCACCCACTTTCTAGTATGAGAAGCTGGGCATAAAGCTGTGATGGGAAGGACACGTGAAGTTCTATTTTTCTTGACAAATTTGGTACTTTGACACTTTTTGGCCATCTTGTCTTTCTTTTTTAAGAACGCTTGTGCATCTATGCATGCATGTGTTTGTGTTTGTAACTGTGGATGTGTGTGTGTGTGTGTGTGTGTGTGTGTAGGTTCATGTACTCATGTGTGAGTACATGCATGTGCAGGCCAGAGGACAGCCTTGGGTGTTTTCTTCAGCTATGCCCATCTCATTTTTGAGAAAAGGACTCTTCTTGTTCTGGAGCTCACAAATTAGGCCGGACTGACTGACCAAGGTGCCCAGGGATCCTTCTGTCTCTGCCTTCTGAGTGCTGGGATTACAGCTGTATGCCACCATGCCTGGCTTTTTATATGGGTACTGCTTAGGTCTTAGTTCTTTTTACCAACTGAACCATCTCCTTAGGCCCCAAACGTCTCTTGAAAGGAAGGGTTTAAGGATTATTACAAATTAAAAAATGGCACCCATTTTAATCAGATTACACTGGGTTTTAAGGTACAAAGTCCAACACAAGAAAAGCTCAAGAGAAGAGGGGTTTCTTGAAAGGACAGGGACCATTACATAAAAGCTCCTTCAAATATTGTCTTCATGACTTATCTCTTGTCCCACATCGTGACTCCTTCTGACTCTGTCCTTTACTCGGTACCATGCTTGGCTCCTGTCCAGTGATCAACACCTGTGATATGGCACCATCATACAGCTTGTGCTACAGCCAGTTTCTCTGCTCAGTGGGGAGAGTGTCTCACCACATGTTTATATTGGTAGAAAGAAGGAAGTCAGCAAAATAGTGTGCATGAACCCAGGTCCACTTCGCATTGCCAAGGCTGTAGTGCACTCAGCCATCCTTCTGAAGGTAGTGTTCAGCTCCAGAAACATGGGTAATCACCACATGCTTCCAGAAACAAATGACTGGATTTATTCCACTCCTATAACAACCAGGCAGTAGTAAAGTAAACTTCACCCAAACAAAAGGAAACACATTTGAAATGTCCATAGAGACAATCACAAAGCTGTGCTCACGTCCCAGCATCAGACCCAAGAAACCTGGTACCTTTCACAGCAGTGAACTCACTTAAATGTTTCAAGAGAGAGGGCTAAAATAAACAGTAAGTGTATCCACTTTACCCCATAAAAGTAGGAGAACTAAAAATCAAAATGGTTTCAGTGGAAGGTAAAATACATTGACAAAAATGTGAAAATAAATATGAAAAGAAAGAACTTTGGCATTTCTTTTTTAAGAGTGAAAGCAAAGAGAAGAAAAGATCTCGGTCTGAGGCCATGGAACTTGTGATAAAACCTTTCTTTCTCAGGTAGCAAATGAAATGCTCATTAATAACAACAACAACAACAACAACAAAATGTCACCCAAATCTGCAGTCAGACAGCACAACAGTGTTTATCCTGCCTTGAGATGCTGACATCAACAATAGCATTCTTACGTTAACTCAGTGTCCTCATCAAACTGGGACACTGTAACCACTTTGTTCCCACTCTTGTCTTGAGCTAATCCAATTTCTAAGGTTTGGTGAACTTAATTTTTTTTTTTTAAAGACATGCAGTAATTTAACAAGTGTTAAGACTACCTTTCACAAGACCAGAATCCATGCTGTAAATTTTGACTTGGTTGCCTTGTCAAAAAATATCTTTAGGACTTCTGAAAAGTATTCCAATAGCATCCATATATTGTACTTTAAACATTAAGTAGTCCACAAGGTGAGTGAGAATTAAAAACTCAAACAGCTCTCAGTTTATAGTGTAGGCATGGATGGTTAATGAAGAAAATATGCTGCTAGCTTACCCAGGAAACATAACAGTCAAACAAACAAAATGTGGTGAGTTCATCTTCCCCAGAATCTATGAGCATGCCAATACAGAAAACTTTTTTATTTTTTCAATTGTTAAAAAAATTCTCATAAAAGTGAAAACTGATGCCACAAAGTTTTAAAGAAATTAATATTTCATAAAATGAGCTTTGCTACTCAAGTTCTTACTACTAATTTAACACAAATTTCAAGCTAAAATCAAAACAGTCCGTTTTCTTGAGCCTTGTTCTTGTGGAGTCTAACATCTCTGCTATATCTTTCTCTTTCTTTTCTTTTCTTTTCTTTTCTTTTTTTTTTTTGGCTCTCATTTTGACGGTTTTCAAAGAAAGTTGGCCATGGGCTCTGATTCATCTATATAATCAACAAAGGCAGGTGGTCTAGAATGGATCAATGTAAAAACTGCTTCAAGATTTATTGTCCATTAAATGCATTGAATGAACAAATGCTAAGCAATAGAATCTGTAATATTTTAAATCAGTTGGCTATGTCTGCTACACAAATCTTAAAAAATTTTAAAATCGTTTATATTTCATAGAAGAAAAGATATAGTTGGATGGGACTGACAAAAGTATACAAGGATGTCTCAGACAAAGGGTTTTAGGGGCTGAAGACATGGCCTAACGGTTAAGGTATTTACCAGTGTAGCCTATGGTCCCACGTTTGAGTGGCCAGTACCCACACAGAGCCAGATGCACAAGGGGCGCATGTGTCTAGAGTTTGTATTCAGTTGCTGGAGGCCCTGGTGCTCCATTCTCTTTCTCCCTCTATCTGCTTCTCTCTCTCTCTCTCTGTCTCTCTCTCTCTCTCAAAAAAAAAAAAAAAAAAAAAAAAAAAAAGAAGGAAAGAAAAAGAATTTTTAAAAACAGAAAAGAAAAGGGGTTTTGGATTTTAGCTTCACACATTTCTGTGAAATGCTGTCTCCCGCCACCAGTAAGCAGAAAGCCCTTGTTCACAGTGACAAAACATCATGGATATGATTGAACATTAAGCAGCTGAACAGATCCCCTCCCCACACCCATCACTGCATGGTCCTATGGTGGACATGGAGGTTATTTGGAAAAGCCCTTTGGCTATTTCAAGCTTGTGTAATCTAACAGAAAGAGCTCCACATTGTTAATCAGAAATGGGGTCCATTATTCATTCTTTGTGAGGCTGTGTGTTTTTTCACAAGTTGAGTGAAAATGAGGTCTCACACCTATAGTTGTTTTATCTCCGAAAGTGTAGGTAAGAAAAGGGCTACAGCCAACTTGTCAGAAGTTTCAATTGGGGACCTAATTCTGGGTATACCTGGAAGATAATGCTTATGGTCTGTATCCATTTTGACTCCTACACATATGGCCTCAGCTTGGAAGGATGTAGCTGGCTTGTTGAAGCCAAGGACCCTCTATCCTTATTACACACTGCAACCAGCAAGACATGATCCCTTTAGAAGACAGCAGAGACATGACCTGCAAATGCCCAGACAACCCCCTCCCAGGTGCATATATCCACACAAGCTTGCATTTTCTTCCTCTTTGCAGAGGACAGAGCTGCCTTGGAAAGAAACTTACCACTGGACAAGTCTCTAGCTTTCTGGATGGCAAGAGCTATTCAAATGGAGAAGAGGGTATCATGGAGGAGAAACATTAGGAATCAAGTATAAAAAAGACACCAGCAGCTATAAAGCAAGCTCACAGTGAATGCCCCTTGGCTTAAAGGAGCAGCGAGTCAGCCTGGTGAGGAGCTGCCTGGAAACAAACTGGCAGTGATTTCCTAAAGGAGAACATGTGGGGCACAAATCCAGCCATGGTTTCAATTAGTGCAGCCAGGGCCTTGGAAGCCCAGCGATGGGCAGCAGCAGATGGAGGGGTTTCCGTGGCAGCCAGCCTTTATTTACGTATGAAGGCTCCCTCTTGTGTGAGTGTCCACCAGTCATCACCACTTAAACAATCCCTTTGCAGTGAATGGTTGTACTACACATAACATCTCCTTTGTCTCCAGGCCTCCCCACAGCTCCCTGCCTGTCTGCCCTCTGCCTGTGTATTTTGATGGTGATGACCAACACAATTCTTGGCTCAGAGACACCTCAGGTTGGCTGAAAAGATGGCCTTTATCCATTGAAAGGGAGTCACAGCGAATTGTTCCAGACTTTTAACAATGAATTTCATCTACTTGTGACTTTATAAAGTTTAAGAAAATGTCATCTTTAGGACTTTAGAAAGTCATTGGAAGAAATGGTAGGGAAAAGGAGATGAAAGAAAAACATAGTCTGAGTAAAGTGCAATTCTCCTTAGGTGTGAAATATATTTTTGCAATAGAATTGAATATGCTCCTATGGGTCTTGTTTCACTTTTCTGTTCTTTGTTTGTATGTATGTTCATATACATGTGGACACACTTGTGTAAATGCATATATGTACACGCATGTGAGAGCCAGAGGACATCAGGTATTTTATTCAGTTGTTCTCCGCTTCATTCTTTGAGTCGGGGAATCTCACTGACTCTAGAGTTTACAGAGTCAGTGAAACTAGCCAGCCACTGAGCCTCAGGGATTACCTGTTTCCACCTTCCTAGTGCTGGGATTAAAGTCAGGCCTGTTACCTGAATGCTGGGCATCCAAACACAGGCCCTTGTGCTTATTTGGCAAACACCCGACAGGCCAGTTTCTCTTTTCTTTGGGGAAGTTTGAGTATATCTCGTCATACACGGGGGTGACCTTAGGCTAGTTGACAATGAATGTGGGTGACCTCGGGGCCTGAGTAATGTCTCTGTCATCCTGGAATGGGGTAGAACAGGCTAAAAGAGGGCAGCCTTGACCAGGCAATGCCCATTTCTCACTGCTTTGGCTCCTTTCCATCCTTAGAGGCCTGCGCCAGAAATACCTTCTGCCCAGGGTAGCATGCAGAGCCATAGGTCCTTTCTTGGGGGCTGATTTCATCAGAATAGCTTAGTGTTAGGATGGACAATTAGAGTCTAAGGGAAAACAGACCAAAGGAGGATTTTCAGTTTACCACCTATAGATGTATTATGTCTATCTATTATCTACCTATCTCTATCTATCATCTACCTGTCTCTATCTATCTGAACAGGCATTATTCTATCAGATTAAATGATATAGTTCTAACTTTCTGCAACCTGATATGACTGACATTTTTGTACATGAGGAAAGAGTCAGAAGAGTACAGCTGTCATGCTACTACTTGTACAAGTATAAATGGCAAAATTCCCTTGCTATTCTAGGCTTGCTCTTTAATCGTATTTGAACACAAATGGGCCAGGGACAAATACACAAATTCCCAAATTAATGCACTTAATGTTGTAGTACTGCTTCTGCTGTTTGTATAAGAGGTGAAGATGTGTTAATAAGAAACTTACAGTGAGGTTTCTTAAAGGAAAAGGCTTAAAAATCTCACTGTTTTATTCTACCATGATTGTTTTGAGAAACAATTTGCATACAGTAAAATTGAGAGGTTTTAAGTGCATCATGTGATGAACTTTGACAATGGGACACATGCATATACCAATCCCTTTAATGAAGATGTAGAACTTTTCAATCTCTCTGAAACCTCCCCCAGCCCCTTTACTGCAGATGTCTCTCCCTGGCTCCAAGCAGGCAAGTTACTATTCTGCATTCTGTTGCTTAGTTTTGCCACAGGTCCTTTGCACCTTCTTTCCTGCTTAGGAAATGCTCAGCACATGCCATTCCCTGTCGAGAAAACCCCTATTGCATCAGTGCTAACATCTCGCCTGGCTGGTTGATTTTGTAGTTGCAGAAATGAGGGCAAGGGAGAGGGAACATATGAGTATAACCAATAAGGAATATGTTCATGCAGTACATTTCTAAATGTAAAAAATAGGGAAAAAAACGACTGCCACCCCATTCCACACTTCTCCTTCCCTAGCCAGTGTCAGCTCATCACTCAGCTTCAACCACCCCAGAGCAGAGGCCCCCCATTCCCTACATGCAAACCAAATGATTCTGTGTAGTGGTTTCACTTGGGCATTTCTTCCTTTCTCTTCATGATACACAAGACAGCGTAGATGTTTATTGGAAGAATACTTGATCTCCATCACAATTTTATGCTCCATGAATTCAAGGAGACTATTTTGACCAGCGCTGTATTTTCATGTCACCAGCATCATCATTTAATTCACATTAGATATATTCTTAGAACAAAATTGTGAACATCACACATGTTTAAATGAGTTCATTGAGTGAGTGGTTTTATCTACATGATAAATTTTGTTAGGTCTTCCTAGTGCTAAGGGAATTTCATTTCCTTGTCACCTTCAGCTGACGGTGAGAGTCTTAACTATTGGGAATCTAGAATGCTCAAGATGTATCTCATAATCCCAATGATCTGGAGTATAAGTTGCCTGTGATTTTTGTGCATCACAGCCAAAAATAAAAATTATTTTATGAGGTGGATCACATGAGCCATAGATTTATAACAAATAGCGACTTCATACAACTGGGCAGGCAACAGGTAGAATGAGAAAGTAATGAGTAGACAGGCAAACCGTGGAAGCAGGGACTGTCCTTGATTTTGTTGGCCTGATGCATGGCTTTAGCTGCGCCTATATACAGGGAGACTGAGCACTGCTGTGGGCTGGGTAAGCGAGAAAGAAATGGTGGGAAGTTGTGGGTCAGGTATCTGAATATGCTAGTGTAAAACCACTGTGCCTCACCGTGAGGTCAGTGATGATGTTGGTAGAGGTTATAGAAGCAGGAGAAGCGGTAGTGGAAATATAGAGACTGACAAGCATGCTTTTTTGATGTTTGGAAACTTCCAGCCACTATACCCTGTGTATTCTTGTCTCTCACACTCCATAAATGGAGCACTGAGTTCCACTCTTATAGTCCAGATCAGACTCCCACCAAGAACTAAGCTGACTGGTAAAGTTGGGGTGAGGAGTGGACGGCAATGCGGATTAGATCTGCCCTCTCCTGTACCCTGGGTTTCCTGAGGAGCACTTACTTCCTTCTCTCAGCTTGTCACAGTTTGCCCTTTGACCCTGGTCAGAGAACTGGAATCACCATGGTCGTCATTGGAATTATTATGTTCCAGGAACTTTAATGAACTGCTGAAGCAGAGGATAAAAGCAGGAAATGATATGGTTGGAGGAAGCATACATGTAAAATTATGGTGGTTGGGTCAGTAAATCTTCCTGGGGGTGTCCTGAGCATCATGACTCATGTAAGGACTTTGCAGAGACTTGACTTGTTTAAAACAGACAATTGGGGCTAGAGGGATAGCTTAGGGGTTAAGGCATTTGCCTGTGAAGCCTAAGGACCCCTTTTCAACTCTTCCAGATCCCATGTAAGCCAGACACACAAGGTGGTACACATGTCTAGAGTTTGCTTACAGTGGCTGAAGGCACTGGAGTATCAATTCTCTCTCTCTTTCATTAAAAAAAAAAAAAAAAGACAGTTGAATTCAAGGAGTAAATGGAGCTACAGCTTCTGTGAGGCTAACTGTGGCTTTGGTATCTGTGATCTGTGACTTCAGACCTTGGAACAACTTGCCCACCCTGTCAATCCCTTTGTTTAGCTGCCAGCACGTTTCCTTCTCTTGGTGTAAGCTCTAACCCAGGATGATCATTTTGTCAGTGTGTTCTAACTTGGAATCAGCAGCATGTTCCTTTAGCTGTTAACAGCTGCTGTTCCATGGTCTCTTTCAAGTTCAAGATTGAAAGTTCCATGTATAGACTGGATACTCTGAAATATATATCCTCATCTCAGACCTTCCAATCTCAATATAGTACTAATGCATTTAAACTGCCTCATCAGTGTCTCCGTTCAGTTGTGACAATGGATTGAAACATCATGTCTTGCCAAAATTCACAGGTTGAACTCCTAACATCCAGTGTGCTGGTATCTAGAAATGGGGTCTTTGGAAGCTGCCTAGTAACAAGAGTGGAGTCCTTATCAGTGGAATTAGTGCTTTATAAAGGGCACCTTAGAAAGCTTTCTTGCTCTCTTTCTGAGATATGAAGAGATGAAGATGGCAATCTTCAATCCAGAGGATGATTCTCACTAGAATTTCACAAAACGCTTGAGCCCTGATTTTAATCTTCCAGCCTTTAGAAACCAGAGAAGCAGATTTCCATTAATCATAAATAACTCTGCCTGTGGCATTTTTTTGTAGTATCTTAAATTGACTAAGATAGATGTCAAATGATCATTTGCAGTTCATATCCAAAATTGAGCTACTGATAATTTCTCAAACCCATAGGCTCTTCCATTTTAATAGTGCCTACCCTATTTTCTGATTGTTCAGGCTTCAAATTTCTTTCACAGTACACATGTGTTCTATCACTAAGTTCTGACATCTCTGAATTCAGAACATATGCAGACTATGAATGCTTCCCTCAACTCCATTGCTACCAGCTTCATTGAGACCACCATCATTTCTTACTTGATTTATTACAACCATACCTGAAGAGAGACCATTTCTTCATTTCTTGCTATTTTGTTATAGACTTCAAAAATTAATTTTGATGGCTCCAGAAGGAACCATATAGTGATTTATTCAAAGCCAAAAAGATTTGATAGGTTAATCCTCACAATGATTCTATAAAGCAGGAAATAAAAAACTGTACTGATAGTGACAAAAAAGGTCAAATGTGGACCTTTGTTGAGAAAAGTGATAGAAAATACTTTGCTTCTGTAAGGTAAGAAAATTGGTGATAAAAACAAAAACAAAAACAAAAACCATTTTTTTCTGTACAGTTCAATGTTGTAGCTACAGGTGGCTAGTGAGCACTTGAAATGGGACTAATTATAATTCAGATGTGTTGGTTTAAAGAACCTCAACACATTTAGAAGATTTAGCACAGAATACATTAATAACATATTGAAATGATAACTTTCTGAATACATTGGGCTAAGTAAGATATATCATTTATAGTGGGTTGAATAATGGCCCTCAGAAATCTTAGAACCTATATAACTCTTACCCTACTTGGAACAAATATCTTTGAAAATGTGATGAAAACCAGTGTTCTTGATATAGAGAGATTGTCCTGGATTCTTTGACTGGACCCATAAAAAGAATCGCACATATTTCTATAAAAGAAATCTGGAAGGAATTGGACACAAACAAAAGAGAAGCTAGCAGGGAAGATACAGGCAGAGAAAGAAGTGATGTAGCCACAAGCCAAGGAAACCCAGCAGCCAACAGATGATGGAAAGAGCAGAGAACATTTCCCTTTAGTACTGCTGGAAAGAACACAATGGGGAACACCTACTGAGTGTAGCCCAGTGGTACTGATTTTGGACTTCTAGCTTCTGGTACGCTGAGAGGACAAATGTAATATGTTAAATCACCAAGTTCAACAGCAAGCAATGCATGAAAGTAGATGGGAATATGTTGGATCATGTTATGCAGAGACATTTAGCTTACCCATAACCGTGGGCTAACTCCACAATGCATGACCTGTATACCTCAACAAGGAGGGGCCAAGGGGAGGGGGTAGGTCATGGATGAGCCTAATAATGGTACCAAACTGACTGTATTTGCTGAATACAAAACTAACTAATAAAGAAAAAAAATAAATTAAAAAAAAAAGAAAGAAAGGTATTAGTAGGAGGGGGAAAAGGAAACAGGTAAGGTAATTGGGAGGAGTAGGATCAAAATGCAGTGTATACATGTATGAAGGTGTCAAAAAAGTTGAAAAAATAAATAAGAACAAGTTTGTGCTCATGTGTTATAAAAATACATTACTAAAATTAATTTCAGTTGTTTTACTTCTTAAAAACTGCTAGTTAAGTTAAAAATTCCATGCATAGCACACAGTATATTTGTCTTGGGCAGTGCTACCTGTGTGTGACCCTGTAAAGAATCATTATAAAGGTATCAATGACCAGCTATTCTCTAACCCTGTGGTGGGCAGAGTCAAAGCTCATGGTGCAGCCTGCAAAGAGTTTAGATACATGAAAGAGGATCAACTAGACTTGTCTGCCACTAACTGTGGGAAGTGGCAGGCACATACCCTCGGCTATGCCTGCCTATTGACCTTAGAAAATGAGATTCACAGCCATATGTCAGTCAATCTCACAACAGAACTGTCTAGAAGCTAGGGGTGGGATAAGAAGACTTTAAACCTGTTTCCACATTGAATCACTTTAATTTCTTGAGAATTTTCAATGTAATTGAAAGGTATTTTCAGTGATTCTATTTAAATTCTACCATTTTGATGACCATTTTGACAGATTATGAATAATGAAACCAGAACCAAATGAAAGCTAGTGAAAGGCACAGTGTAGAAAGAAAGAACTGAGGTAAAACACAGCCAGAGGGTCAAACACTCAGCCACAGTGGGTCTTTGGAGGAAGAACTTGATCTCCTTAAGCCTTGTGGATATAAAAGCATCTACCTAGAATCCTGTTTCAATGATCAAAAGTAATAGTTATAAAGCTCATCACTCACAACAGAGGCATAGATGGACATTTTAATTCATTATTCTTCTTGAGGCTTTTACTAAACAAAGGTGATGATTTCCAGATAGGCTTTCCCAAAATGACATCATATTACATAGTGTGTTCAGAGAAGGTAAAAGTGTGTCACATCACTATAACGCAGCAAGTCTGTGATTTGCAATAGACTTTGCAGGAAGTTCAAATGTTGGAAAATATAGGTTGATTCATCAGTAGAATTTGCATTTGGCCCATAGTAATTCCTGTTCCATGGGAGCACAGGTTTCCATCTATTTGGGAGAAGGAGATAATAGCTAATGTTGATTAGAAACTACCATTATGGTACTTTTCTAAAGTACTTGTAGTGAACAGATGAATTCACTTAACCCTTCTAGCACAAAGTAGATATTACTAATTTTTCATTGAACAGCTCCTATGTACTATGTGCACACCTTTTATACATGTATCATATTTGCATATAATTGTCAGTCCAGTTTGCCTGATCTTCCTGATTAGCCTGTGACCACGATGTGTGAGTCTTGTTCATCTCTATTTCTTGTCAAATTTCCTAGCACCTCTTGAGTTGTCAGTAATTGTTTCTAGGATGTATTAGTAGACAGAGAAATAGGTGGAGAGGGAAAGGAGAGCAAATCTGCCTAGGAACACACGACCAAGTGTGACAGAAGCACGGCCTTTGAGCTAGACCTTGGAAGGTAGGAAGGATTCTGATACAGGAAAAAATGAACCCCGGGGCAAAGCAGAATGAAAAAAATATATACACAGGGTTGGAGCTCCAGAAGTGGCAAGCTGGATTAAACAATGTTCAGTGACATGGGCTTGAACCTCTGTTGACCAAGGGAATGATTGATCAAGTTCTCCACGAGGCCACCCTGAGAGTACATAGTGAATTTCAGGTCAGCCTGGGCAAGAGTGAAACTACCTCTAAAAAAAAAAAAAAAAAAAAAAAAAACCCAAAGAGGTTTATGGCTGTGATGTGGTTTGAATGTGAAATATCCCCATAGGCTCACGTGATTGAACACGTGGTCCCCAGCTGGTAGCACTGTTTGGGAAGGTTGTGGAACCTTTAGAAGTGGAGCCTTGCTAGAGGAAGTGGCTCACTGGAAGCACCCCTTGAGGTTTTATAGACCAGCCCTGCTTCCTTTTTGTTTTATTTTATTTTATTTTATTTTATTTTATTTTATTTTGTTTTGTTTTATTTATTTTTCAAGGTAGTGGTTCACTCTAGCTCAGGCTGACCTGGAATTCATTCTGTAGTCCCAGACTGTCCTTGAACTCACAGCAATCCTCCTACCTCTGCCTCCCAAGTGCTGGGATTAAAGGCGTGCACCACCACGCCCAGCTCATATACTGTTTCTTGACTGTGACAGAAATGTGACAGACTGGGTCTCCTGCTCCTACCTCCATGCCTTCTCCACCACAAGGAATGGATTTTCCTGGAATTTTAAACCAAAATAAAGTATTTCCATCCTTAAATTGTTTCCAGTCAGGTATTTGTTCAGTGCAAAGAGGAAGTAACTAATTCAGTCAGTAGGAATGTGACTCACAGCCCTGGGCTCCCACTGCCATAGATGGAGCTGCCTCTGTCACCATTCAAAGTAGTTCCTTTGTTAAGTTGCTTGTCAGTTACTTTGTTAGCAAAGTGCAGATACATGTGATCTCATTGTTGTACATACTGGAGTTTCTTCATTTATTCTCATCTGTCGTGGCTGGCACACCTGTCCTTTCTGACGGTATGTCTGACTAAAGGAAGACATTCAGAGATCATTTCCAGAATCCACTCCATGTATATCAGTCTGTGTATCAAAATCCCTAATCTAAGAAATTTAAAGTTTACTCCAATAAGTATGAGGTAAACAGCAAAAAAAAAAAAAAAAGGAAGAAAAAAAGGAGCAAGGAGCAAGGAGCAAGATTGATAAGACTGATATGTACTTAAACTGTTCTGAATAATAAGTATATATTTATTAAATGCACATTTGTTGTCCAATATTACACAGACATTAGTTGGCACTCAGTGCAAGTGTCTGTTCAGTTCCCTTGTGAGAACCCTAAGGTTAGCACACGTCAGTGATTTCTCATGTAGCTTATAAGAGGGTGAGCCAGGATTTGAACCCAAGTTTTTCTAACTCCAAGGCCACCATTATGTTCTCTACCATGTTATCCTAACACAGTCTGTGAATATTCATCAAATATGTTGGTTTAGTGTGTGTGTGTGTGTGTGTGTGTGTGTGTTTGTAGTCAATGTCAGATGTCTTCCTTAGTTTTTGAGATAAGGTCTCTCACTGAACCCAAAGCTCACCAATTCAGCTAGACTGATGCATTAACAAACCCAGAGATCCTCCTATCTCTGCCTCTTCAGAACTGGGATCACAGATGTGCACTTCCATGTCTGGCCTTTTTACGGGTGTTGAGGATCCAAACGCAGGTCCTTGTGCTCATCTGGTAAGCACTTTACCCATGGAGCCATCTTCCCCATGCCCACATTATCCTTTTTTTCTTTCCTCTTTTCACATCTGCATTGTTTAGTAAAGGACCAAAAATGCTTGAGGCTGAGCTTAAATCAGGAAGCAAAACCAATTTGCTATTTTACCCCTTCAGCAGAGCAGGAGGCTGCAGCTCATTGGAACTCATCTTCCCATACACTCAAGTGCCTCCAGAGAATTCCCAAAGCTGAGCATGAATATGTAGACACACAAGAAATGATCAGGACAGATGTTGTGCTCATCTCTGCTGGGCCATTTTACATCATAGTAGCTAATATACAGCACCTATTTGGCTGTCAAGGGTTTCTTTTGTTCCAGTTTATCAATCTCTTTTCTCTTCCCCTTTCCACTGCCAGAACCCTGCATTTACATCTTTCTTTCTGTCTCCATAAGAAAAGCATACTTTTGATTTTCTTTTTTATTCTTTTTTTTTTTTTACACAGAAGGTTAATTCAAGCCTGCCCAAAGAATGAATATAGTTGTCAGAAGAAGTCATTGGTCCCAAACTCTGTGACAGGTGATCACTCAGTGTGCCCTGCCCCCAACACATCACTGCCATTCCCATACTCAACATGCTTCCTTTGTCGCCTGTGTACCCTAGGAAACTCAGTGGAAAAAAAAATCTTCTTTTTTGAAAGTCACAGTTGATCAATGTGCTTTCTTGGGTTATCTGAAATCTAGTGTCAGGAAAGTGCTGATGTGTGAGGGTTTAGCCCTCCTATCTTCCTTTACTGAGCTCCTGTGAGAAGGTCAGAGTCTTTCTTTTATTCATTCATTTTTTAAACAGGTAATGCTCTTTTATTCCCTCTCCCCTGTTCCTATTTCCTTGAGGCCCTCCTCTGTGGGGTCATGGAGGCTTCAGTCAGTCCCTATGGGGTATCAGGGGACCGTGCCTCAGGGAATTTCTACCCACTTTGTGGCTCTTACAATCTTTCCACCCTTTCTTCTGCAATGATCCCTGAGCCATGGCAGGCTGTTGGCAGTCTTTTTAGTGTTGAGTACTTTGTAGCCTCTGGATTTTTGCTTTTATAGGTTTTTATTGATCACTGTGTCTGCCACCATCACCCCAGAGCTGGTTGTCAGGTTAGCAGTAAGAGCAATGCTCATGGTGCTGCTTCCACTGCAAGTTCTCCTGGGCCGTGGTAATGTGGAAGAAGTGTCAAGTCTTGTGGTGGGCAGTCAGTTATTTTTTGTCTTATCAATGGATCTAGATTCTCCTCTATTTTGTCTGATATCTGTAAAATAAAGTAGATTCTCCAATCAAGAGTGAGAGTAGCTTGGGTTAAAGGGTATATGCAAAGTTATTTGAGAGATTTTTGGTGTACAAGCCCGCTCTTCTTCTCCAGAGAGCAGTGGGGACTTCCTTCTGATGTATGAGTTTCCTGACTATGGAAATCTGGCTTGGTTTCCAGTACCAGGTATGAATTCTCTCCCACTGAGTAGGCTTAATGTCCAATTAGAATAGTTGGTTATCTCCAGTGGCTGTGCGCCACTATTGCACAAGTGTGAACTTCTTGCCCAGATGGTTGATTTTGTAGTCTGTTGGGTTTCCTGCTTATTCGTGGTGTCCTTTAGTGGTGTTTATAACTTACAGAATGCTAGTCAGAATTTGGATTTCTATGGTACTGATTCATCTTGTCATAACTTTAGTGTAATTCTTTCCCCACCCTCTCTACCCACTATCCTCTAAGACCCCTGCCCCTCCAATATTCCCCTATCTTGCCAGGTAACCCTTCCTCTCTCCCTAGATAGTCTCTCTACTAGTTTCATTCTAGTTTTATGCCCATATTTCTGGTGCTGACTACCATTTGCACTCATCTCTAATTGATTCCAGTTAGGAACCTCAGATGAGAGAGTACATGTGGTGATTGTCTTTCTGTGTCTGTGTGACATTGCCTAGAATGATTTTTTTTATCCAAATCCATTCATTTACTAAATTTTATTGTTCATTTTCCTTACTGCTGAGTAGAATTACATCGTGTATATTTACCACATCTTTGTTATCCATTCATCAGTTGATGGACATCTGGGTTGATTCTATTTCCTACCTATTGTGAATGGAGCAGCCACAAACATGGCTGAGCAAGTGTCTCTGTAGTAAAGAGTGGCATCTTTAGAATATATGCCCAGAAGTGATATTACTGGATCAAATGATAATTCTATTTTCATCTTTTTCAGCAGTCTCCATACTGATTTACATAGTGGTTGTACAGGTTTGCACTCCTTCCCACAAAGGGTAAGGGTTCCTCTTTCCCCACAATCTTGCCAGCATTTATTGTCATTCAACATTTTAATGAATGCCATCTTGACTGGAGGGAGATGGACTCTTAGAGTTGCTTTGATTTGCATATCTCTGATTATTTAAAGATGTTGAACATCTCCTTAAATGTGTAATGGCCATTTGTATTTCTTCCTTTGAGAATTCTCTGTTCAAATCTCTGTTGCAGTTTTTGACTGGGTTGTTTGACTTTTAGTTTTTTGTCTTCTTTGAACATTTTAGATATTCGAAATTCTTTAGTGGTATAGCTGGTAAAGATTTTCTTCCATTTGTGGGATGTCCACTGACCCTGCTGATAGTTTTCTTGTCTATATAATTGCTTTTTAGTTTCAAGAGGTCCCTGTGGTTTAGTGTTGATCTAGTTTCCTGTGCTATCAGGATCGTATTCAGGAAGTGTTTTCCTATGCCTATATTATGGAGTCTACTTCTTGGTTTTTCTTCTAGTTGTTTTATAGTTTCAGATCTATATTGAGGTTTTTAATGCATTTAGAGCTGACTTTTGTGCAGGGTGAGAGAAGTTTGTCTAACTTTATTCTTCTATACGTGGTTATCTAATTTTGTTAATATTATTTGTTGATGGTGCTGTTTTTTCTCCAGTGTGTATTTTTGGCCCCTTTGTCAAAGAAGAGGTACCTATATTTGCTTGAATTTAGAGATGGGTCTTCTATTCTATTCCATTGAACTGTATGTCCATTTTTGTGTCAGTACATACTGTTTTAGTTACTATGGCTTTGTGATATATTTTGAAATCAGATATTGTGAAACCTCCAGGAGTGTTTCCTTTGTTGAGGTTATTTTTGGCAATCCAAGGCCTTCTGTTCTTCCTTATGAATTTTGAGACTATTTTTCTCTGTGAAAAATGTTGCTGGTATTTTCATGGGAATTGCATTGAATCTATATAATAGTTTTGGTAAGATGGACATTTTCACAATATTAATTCCATCAATCCATGAGCATGAGAGATCATTCTATCTTCTCATATCCTCCTCTATTTCTTTCCTCAGTGTTTTTATGTTTTCATTGTATAGGTCTTTCACTTCCTTGGTTGAGGATATTCCAAGATATTTAATTAAAATTTTTTGTTTGTGTTTTGAAGTAGGGTGTCACTCTAGCCCAGGCTGACCTGGAATTCACTATGTAGTCTCAGGGTGGCCTCGAACTCACAGTGATCCTCCTACCTCTGTCTCCCAAGTGGTGGGATTAAAGGCATGTACCAACACACCTGGCCAAGGCATTTAATTTTTTGTGGCTATTGACAATGGGATAGCATCACTTATCTCTTTCTCCATATATTTATCTTATTTATCTTTGATATATAGGAGCTCTACTCATTTTTGTGTATTGATTTTGTATCCTGCCACTTTTACTGAAGAAATTTATCACTTTTAGATGTTTTTGGTGGAATCTTTTGGGGCAGCTAACTATAAAATCAAGTAGTCTGCAAATAGGGCTAGTTTGAGTACTTCCTTACCAATTTGTCTCCTTTTTTTTTTTTTTTTTTTTCTTCTCTTATTGCTTGAGCTAAAACTTCATGTTAAAAAGCAACAGTGAGCACGGACACCCCATCTTGTTCCAGACCTTAATGGGAATGCTTCAAGTTTTCCCCCATTGAGTTTGTTCTGGGCCTTAGGCACTTTATAAATAGCCTTTATTATGTTGAAATATGGTCCCAACATCCCCAGTCTCCCCAGTATTTTGATCATGAAGGGGTGTTGTATTTAGTTGAAACTTCTTTTCTGTATCTATTGATATAATCATTTGATTCTTATGTTTACATGCATTTATGTGATGAATTACATTAATTGATTTCTGTATGGTAAACCATCCCTGCATCCCTGGGGTGAAACCTACTTGATTGAGGTGGACGATGCTTTTGATGTGTTCATGAATTCAGTTTGCAAGGACTGCATTCAGCACTTTTTTGGGTCTAAGTTCATAAGGTTATTGTTCTAAATTTTTCTGTCTGTGTTGTGTCTCTGTCTGATTTAGGTATTAGAGTAATGCTGGCTTTATAGAAGGAGTTTTGGAGCATTCCTTCTTTTTCAGTTCTGCACAATAGCTTGAGAAGTGGTTTTAGTTCTTGAATGAAGGTTTGGTGGAACTCAGCGGTGAATCTATCAGGGCCTGAACTCTGTTTTTTTTTTTTTTTTTTTGGTTGGGAGATATTTGATTACTTCTCCAAGTTCATTGGAAGTAATAAGTTTGTTTAGGAAATCTGTCAGTTTTGGATTCAATTTTGGAAGATGACAAGAATCAATAAAGTTATCCATTTCTACCAGGCTTTTCAATTTTGTGGAATATGTTTTTTTGAAATATGTTCTGATGATTCTGCTAATTTCATTGGTGTCAGTTGTGATATCTCTAATTTCATTTCTAATCTTGCTGATTTGAGACTTCTCTTTTTTTTTCTTTTGATCAAATTGGCCAGTTGTTTGTCAATCCTGTTTATTTTTTCAAAGAACTAACTCTTCATTTCATCAATCTTTTACATTTTTGTCTTTATTTCCACTTCATTGATTTCTTCTTGGATCTTGATCATTTCTTTCTGTCCAGTACTTATGGGCTTAGATTGTTCGGGCCTTTCCAGTGCCTTCAAGTGAATATTTAACTTGCTTATTTGAGCTCTCTCTGTTTATGTAATGTAGGCATTTAGTGCTATGAACTGCCTTCATTGTGTCTTATAAGTTTTGGTATGTTGTGTTGTCTTCATCATTCAGTTTGATAAATTTATGAACTTCCTTTCTGATTTCATCAACAACCACTGATTGCTTAATAATGAACTGCTCAGTCTCCAGAAGTTGATGTGTTTTCTGTTGTTGATTTCTAGTTTTAATGCATTATGGTCAGATATAATGCAAGGAATTATGCCAATTTTTCTGAATTTGTGGAGATATGCTTTATGTCCTAACATATGATTTCTTTTGGAGAAGGATCCATGAGCTACTGAGAAGAATGTATAGTCAGTAGAATTAAGGTGGAATGTTCTAATGGAATGGTCTATAGATGTCTGTTAAGTCCATTTGATATATGGCATTGTTTAACTCCATTGTTTCTGTGTTTATTTTCTGCTTAGGGATCTGTCTACTGATAACAGTGGAGTGTTAAAGTTCCCTACTATAATTGTATTGGGATTTATATCTGTTTTATTGTCTAGTAAAATTTGTTTTAAAAAATTAGGTGTTCCTATGTTCGGAGCATATAAATTTATGATTGTAATGTATTCTTGTTGAATTGTTCCTTTAATGAGTTGATGTGTCCTTCTTTATCTCTTTTGGTTTAAAGTCAATTTTGTCTGAAATAAGTACAGCTACTCCTGCTTGTTTCATGATTCCATTTGCTTGAATAATCTCTTCCTATCCTTTTACCCTAAGTAGGTATTTATCTTTATTTGTAAGATGGTTTTCTTGTAGAGAGCAGCTTCCTGATCTAGCCTGTTAGCCTGTGTCTTTTGTTTTTAATTTATTTGAGAGAAAAAGACAGAGAGAGAGAGAGAGAGAGAGAATGGCATGCCAGGGCCTCCAGCCAACTGCAAACAAACTCCAGATGTATGTGCCCTCTTGTGCATCTGGCTAACTTGGGTCCTGGAGAATTGAGCCTTGAACCAGGGTCCTTAGGCTTCACAGGCAAGTGCTTAAATGCTAAGCCATCTGTCTAGCCTGTGTCTTTTTTAAAAAGTTATTTTTATTATTTTTATTCATTTATTTATTTGACAGAAAGAGGTAGGTAGAGAGAGAGAGAGACAGACACAGAGAGAGAACAGGCATGACAGGGAATCCAGCTGTTATAGACAAACTCCAGGTGCATGTGCCACCTTGTGCATCTGGCTTACATGAGTCCTGGGCAATCAACCTAGGTTCTTTGGCTTTGCAGGTAAGTGTCTTAACTGCTATGCCATATCTCCAGCCCTAACCTGTGTTTTTTGATTGGGGAATTCAGGCTATTTAGGTTCAAACTTATAATTGTGAAGTGTGAGTTAATCCCTACCATGTTGATGGTTTTGTGGAGCTTGGTATTGTCTTGGTCTTTGCATGCTTTTATGACCAACATAGTTCTCATTGTTTGTTTTTCTTCTTTTTTGTATCTGTTGGTTCATCTCCTGAGTGTGGAGTATTCCATGCAATATTATCTATAGGGCTGTTTTGGTGCTCATGTATTCATACAGCTGCCCTATATCATGAAAGGCTTTTCTTTCACCTTCAATTATGAGGGATAGTTTTGCTGGGTATAGTAGTTTGGGCCATGGTTAGTTTTTGAAGTACTGCATTCCAAGCTCTCTTGGATTTAAGCATTTACATTGAAAAGTTTGAGGTTATTCTGATGGATTTACCTCTATTTGTTATGAGCTGTTTTTCTCTAATAGATTTTAGTACTCTCTCCTTGTTTTCTGTGTTTAATGTGTTGATTATTATGTGTCATGGGATGTATCTTCTCTTGCCTGATCTACTTGGTGTCCTGTGCACATCCTGAATTTGATCAGTCTATCTTCTGTAAGGTTGTGGAAGTTTTCTTCAATAATTTTGTTGAAGATATTCTCTATGCTTTTGGCCTTTATTTCTTCCCTTTCCTGTATGGTTTTGATCTGAATATTTGGTTTGCTTTTTTTTTTAAGGTGTCTCAGAGTTCCCTCATGTTCTGTTTGCACACTTTTTTGAACTTGGAAATATTTTTGAAGTTATGGTCTAATTCTTCTATCTTGTCCTCAAGTTCCAAAGTTCTTTCCTCCATATTGTCTATTCTGTTGGTGAATCTTTCTTGGGAAGCTTTTAAGAGGGTTTTCTGTTTTGTTTTTCTTCAGCACTTCCATCTCTTCTTTGAATTTTGTTTTCATTCTTGATTTGACATTTTATTTTGTCTCTTGGAGTTCATTCCTGCATTTGGATATGTCCTCATGGAGCTTGTTCCATTGGTCCATGGGCTCTTTTATTTGTTGGTTCTCCTCAAACCCTTTTAGCCCTTTGTTGATCTCTTTTTGATTGTGTTCAATTTCATTAAGCCATCTATGGAGTACTGCTTCCTGATTTTCTTTAGTTTCCATCAGCCATTTATTGAGATGTTCTTGTTGAGTATCTTCCATTCTCTTGCTCCATCCTTCAAGTTCTTTTTGTTCTTTCTTCCAATTCATTCAGACATACTTTGATTTTTATTTTGAATTACTTTTGCTGCTTTTCTTCCATTTCCTTCAGCCATTCTTGAAGTTCCTGTTTGATTACTCTTTGTCCTGTTTCTTCCCCTTCATGATTTCCTTAAGTTCATTTAAAATTCTTGGTGAGAGCCGGGTGTGGTGGCGCACGCCTTTAATCCCAGCACTCGGGAGGCAGAGGTAGGTGGATCACTGTGAGTTCGAGGCCACCCTGAGATTCCATAGTGAATTCCAGGTCAGTCTGGGCTAGAATGAGACCCTACCTCAAAAAAAAAAAAAAAAAAAAAAAAAAAACAACCAAAATTCTTGGTGAAAGTTCATTCTGGCCTTCTATGTCTTGGGTTTCCTCTAATCTTTCATTGTAGACTTCCATTGTGAGAGTAAGTAATCTTGGTAGGGATCCTTTTGCTGGGTGTTGTTTGTTGTTTGCTTTGTATTGGAGTCTGCCCACCTTGAGTTCAGTTGTCTCACTGAGGATGTAGCAATAGCAGCCCTTGTATAGCCTGTTTTGGGTAAGCCTGGGATAAATTGATCAAGGTGGGTGTGGGATTGAATACTGTCCATTGGATTGGGGTTGGGTTCACTTGAGCCTGAACAGGGTCTACTTTGAATGTGGCTTCTCTGGGAAAGTCTGAGTAAGACCTAGGGAGACCTGGCTCTCTTAGTGTCTGAGCTGGGCACTTCAATCTCAGTCCATTCTTACAGTTCTCACAATGGTGTACACCTGGGTCCTGATCCTAACCTCTATTTCACTGGCCTTACCCTCCCAGGCAACTGGCCAGGGATTGCTCTACCCTTGGAGCATGACCCCCAGTTCAGCCCAGACGCACAATGAGATTCTTACACTTTCTTCAGCACTAATGATAATCATCCAAAGTCTGTTTGAATTCAACCAAGTCCATTCATTCATTCCTCAAGTGTCTATTATTATGCTGACTATGTGCTGGGCTCTGCAAGTAGTAAAATGTTATGATGGTAAAGATTGCTGGCCCACATTCCAGCCAGGAGAATGATAACAAACAGGAAAATCACTAACCAGTGGTATGACAGAGACTCATTTGCTGCAGAACAATGACGGGGAGATGGGATGTAAGAAATGTATTAGGCCTCCTTAAATCTGTCCAGTAAAGATGCTCCTCAGGAGGTGGCACAATGGACTAAGCTTAAAGAGGGAGTGCAAATAAACTCTAAAGAAAGTGGGGAAGAACATTCTGGAATAATACCTGGGAGTTTTGTGGTGGGAGTGGGGCAAAAAAGACTGAGTGTGGCCAGAACAGAGAGAGAAAGAGGAAGATGATAGCAAATAAAGTGAACTCATGAGCAGAAGATAAAATCCAAAGAGCATTCTAGACTCACTAAGGAGTTCACATTTTATTTTAATGCTCAGGGATCAGTTCAAGGGGTTTAAACCCAGCAAGTGGTCTATTTATTTGCACATCCTGGGCACTGATGGTTGAATGAGTAATGTACCCTACATGCTCATGCTTCCAGGGCCTTTGAGGTAAATGACAGGAAAAGCCAATCATGCAAGGATCTGGGAGAAAAACTACAAGAGTCAGAAAAAGAATTTATGCAAAGGGAAGGAAATACAGAAGGCTAGGCTTGCTGGAGTAAGCAAGATAAAGAAAATTATCTAGAATGTCATAAGGAAGGGAAAAAGGGCTAATATGAGGCTTCGGTTTTAGTCTATTTGAAAGTACTACTTTCTTTGTTAATTTGTTTTACACAGTATTCGGAAGTATCTGATGGGTATGTTCAATGGGCTGTGGTAGGGGAAGAATGAATATGGATGGCCTTCGTCAGGAGGCAGTTCACTTTTCCAGATGATAGTTGCTGTTGGCATATGCTTGCTGGTGTTTACAAAGATAGGAAGTGTTCTGATACGTTTTGGAGGAGATGACAATAGAGCTGTACTTTAGGAAACATCCAAAGAAAGAACTCTGGATGTGGCATGTGCATTGCTGTGGTTCACACTGTCCCCCACAGGATGAAGTATCCCCATGGTTTATTTGGAATTCTTCTGCATTTATTTGCTCAGTCATTTACTTCATATTTTGGCTTTGAATGCATACTACATAATTCCAGCTTTGTCTCTCAAGGGCTCGTTCACTTGGCTCCAGTGTCTGTTCAATATACACTATCATTGAGGGTTTCTTTTTAAGGATTTCTTAACTTTGTCAGATTCAATGATTATCATGGATATTAGCAACCATAGTCCTAAAACCACCATTTCTCCAAGGAGCACTAGATCTTTTATTGAAAGCTCACATTAGAAACCACTGCCAGAATTCAAAGTGTGCTTTTTGGAATTGTTTGTCAGTGTTTTAGGCCCTTAACAGTGTTTACTTAGGCCAAAATTCTACCTATGGGCCATCAGAGCTGGGCTCACTGAGTTGGTTCTCCTGGTCTGAATGGAATTAAGCTGATTTTAGTTGATCTTGTTCATACATCTATGGTGTTTTGGTGTATTGTCACAGGTTTTATGACAGTCTCATTTGGGATACCTGGAATAACATTTTCTTCATGGTCTTTAATCCCTAAGCACAGTAGCACAAGGCTTCTTCATAGCAAGACTCAATAGTAACCTTACAAATATTTTGAAAACACATAAAATATTTTGAGTCCTATGATGGAAACTTGACAAATAATGTTTCTGCTGCATTCTTTTGTCCACAGAAAGTCAGGCGGCCAGCAGAATTTAAGAGTCCAAGAACTAGACTTCATCACTTGATAGTATCACCTACAAACGGTTATAGCTAAAAGCATAAATTTCCATGTCTGGATTACATAGAGATGGAAAACACTAAAAACATTTGTCCCAGGAGCAAAGATGAAGCAAACAGAATGGGAAGATTTCTGAGGCCAGAAACTGAGGAGTAAGTCAGGACTTCCAAGAGTAAAGAATATTATATAACTGATAAGGTAAAAAATAAAAATAGGGATTGAAATATTTTCAAGAAATCCTTTTTGCAATATTATTTGAAGAATTGTTTGTGTTCGTTAGTAACCATCCCACTCTCACACTTTTAAATATTTCTTAATAAATATTTTGTGACATATTTCATAATCCACCTGGAAATAGTTATGTAACCAAAAAAGTAGTCAGCAATGTTAAAAAAAGAAAAAAAAAAACCTGGCCCTCTGTGGTCTCCATAATCTGATATAAATTACCATTTAATATGCATACTTAAAGAAGGCCTTTAAGGTAACTGAGAGGAGAAACCAATCCTGCAAAGAGTGTGGAACATTTGCTTAATGCATATTCGACTAGCTTCTAAGCTAATAACCCAGGACCCTCAAATCCTTATTATACTTACTTATCCTTCCTTCTTATTCACGTTCTTAAAGAAACTGTATTTCAAGGAGGATTTCTCCTTGAGATGTGTTTTAATCTACCCTTATATGATTACTTGTAAAATGGGGGATATACTGTTAGCTGTGATACATGTTCTTATGGAAATCCAATTGTGCATAGTGGTCAAAAACATTCCCAGTGGTTTTCGTCTTCACATTGAAGGCATGCTATGAGTTCTGAACACACCTAACCATCAGAAAACTTCACCTGCCTAGATGTCAGTCTTTTCTTAGAAGAAACATAAACTCTGGTTCTCTTTGTGACTGGGATGACGCAACCTCCTCAGGATCTCCAAGATGCTATACATATAACCATAATAAATAACTCATAAAATGCTAACATTCTTTTTGAATTAATAGCTGTTTTGAATTACAGCTTAGTTATTTGATAGACTCAATGATAATGAGTACAAATCCAGAATGGAGAGCTTCTAATTCTGCATCTGCTTACCTTCTATAGCATCCAGTTTCAACAGTGATAACTCTAGTTGAATTTAGATTTTAAATCTTCAAATCTAATAATAAAAGAGGGCTAGAGAGATGGCTCAGTGGTTCAATTCCCCAGTGCCCACCTAAAGCCAGACTCACAAAGTGGTACATGCATCTGGAATTTGTTTGCAGTGGCAGAAGGCTCTAGTGTGCCCATTCTCCCTCTCTCATGAATAAATAAATAATACATAAATAACTAAATAATTTTGAAATAAATATTTTAGAGAAAAAGAATGTAAATTTGCATTGTTAGATTTCTGGTTTACTATGACATTGGACAACTGCATTTAATTCTGTTGTCTCCTAGACTTCACCTGAATAATAATAGAAAAGTAATTAAGAAAAGAGATGCAGGTCTGGCTGGAGAAATAGCTCAGCAGTTAAAGCTGAGCTGGACTCAATTCCCCAGTACCTACATAAAGCCAGATGCATAAAGTGGCTCATGTATCTGGACTTTGTTTACAATGACAGGAAGCCCTGGTGCCCATTCTCTGTCTCTTTATCTCTGTCTCTCTCTCCCAAATGATGAATGGATGAATGAATGAATGAACATATAGAAATGAGAAAACAAAAGCCAAAAACAAGTTTGAAAGATGCTCAAACAATGGACACGTAGAAATTATTTTACTTAAATCTTTTACTTGGCTTTAATATTGGGCTTCACTAATTCTAAGTCAATCTACAAAATGAATACAATTATATTTTTTATTACAATACCAAATAACCTATAATATTCCCTATAATGTAAAAGGGAAACTCAGAAAGAGATCAAAACATTTTAATTACAAAGTATCAGAACTGCTTAAAGCAATTATGAAAGTAGAAAAATCGGCATCTAGGGCTGGAGATATGGCTTAGCGGTTAAGTGCTTGCCTGTGAAGCCTAAGGACCCCAGTTTGAGGCTCAATTCCCCAGGACCCAGGTGAGCCAGATGCACAAGGGGGCGCACGCATCTGGAGTCCGTTTACAGAGGCTGGAAGCTCTGGCACGCCCATTCTCTCTCTGCCTCCTTCTCTCTGTCACTCTCAAATAAATAAATAAACAAAAAAAATTTTTTAAAGAAATCAGCATCTATACTTTATTTTGTTTTGAGGCAAGCCCAACAGATTGGCTGTTTTTTTTGTATGTGAGAAAGAGTGAGAGCAACAGCAAGAATGAGAGAGCAAGAGAAAGAGAGAGAGAGAGGGAAGGAGGGAGAAAACATTGGCAAGTCAGGGCCTCCAGCCACTGTAATCAAACTCTAAACTTGTGCACCACCTTGTGTATGTGTGACCTTGCAGGCTTGTCATCTTGTGCTTCTGGCTTATGTGGGACCTGGAGAGTCAAACATGGGTCCTTAGGCTTTGTAGCTAATCGCCTTAAGCATTAAGCCATTTCTCCAGCCCTATACTTTTATTTTTAGTGTAGTCATTAAGTGGATATAGACAGTTAGAAGCTGGATTCAAGCTTAGATATTAGAAACAATAAAGAGATTATCAAGGGAATTATATGTGGCAGAAAAGGTAAATTTAGCATTGGTAGTGAAATTGAACATGAATTCAGAATTGTGAAGAACTTTTTAGTAATTAAAACTATCTTAAGCTTGGGCTGGACAGACGGCTTAGCAGTTAAGTGCTTGCCTGTGAAGCCTAAGGACCCCGGTTCAAGGCTCGATTCCCCAGGACCCACGTTAGCCAGGTGCACAAGGGGGCGCACTCATCTGGAGTTCGTTTGCAGTGGCTGGAAGCCCTGGCGCACCCATTCTCTCTCTCTCTCTCTCTCTCTTTCTCTCTCTCTCTAGGCCTCTTTCTCTCTCTGTCTGTTGCTCTTAAATAAATAAATAAATACAACAAAAAAAACTATCTTAAACTTAAAACTAACAGAGAGTAACTGCCTTCTACAGCAGTGAGCACTTAACCACTGGATTTATAATCAGGCCTTGCAATGAATAAGAAATAAAACTAGGCTGGGCATACTGGCACATGCCTTTAACCCCAGCCCTCAGGAGGTCGAAGTAGGAGGATCACCGTGAGTTCAAGGCCAGCCTGGGACTACATAGTGAATTCCAGGTCAGCCTGAGCTAGATTGAGACTCTGCCTTGGAAAACCAAAAAAATAAAAAAATAAAAATAAAAAATAAATACATAAAAATTTAAAAAAGAGAGAAAGAAAGAAAGAAGACTAGATAACTCATAAGGTCCTTCCCAAGCCCATTGTTATGTGATCCTCACTGAAGTTGACCAAGAACAAAGAGCTGGTTTATGGATCCTCAAACCTTTAAACAAATCCCTGATTATAGGGTCTTCCTCTTACACAACCCTGCCTCTGACTTGATCATGTAGTTCAGTTAGGGATTGTAAGGTCTAGGTAGAGAAACATGTGCCCCTATCTTTCAGTATCTATGTTACTGTGTGGTGCTTTGTACTAGGCTCTTCCATCTCAGTCTTTTCTACTCATCTTCCAGCTCAGTGGCTAAGGCTGAGACCTAAGAGATATCCCTGGTTTTCCGATTTTCTCTTCTCAACACCATTCCATATGCAAGTCCTAGTTCCCCTTTCCCCAAGTAACATATCAAATCCATTACTTCTTTACATTTGTCATGAGCTCTTACTGAAGCCAGTAAATATTTCTACTAACAAGACCACTCTGGCTCTTTTCCCATAGTACATTCCCGTTTTTAAAGGTAAGTAATCTGGGCTAGAGGGATTGTTTAATGATTAAGGTGCTTGCCTGCAAAACCAAAGGACCCAGGTTCAGTTCCCCAGAAAAGCCAGATGGTTTCTGGAGTTTGTTTGCAGTGGCTAGAGGCCTTGGAGTGCCTGTTATCTCTGTCCCCCCCAAGTGAATCAATAAATAAACAAACAAACAAACAGAAAAGGCAAGTAATCCAAGGCCTTGGGTGATGGCTCAGTGAGCAAAACCACTTGCTGTGCAAGCATGAGGATGTGTGTTCAGATATCCAGAACCCTTTGGAAGTACGCATCACATCTGTAATCCCAGTGCTCCTATCACTATAGAGGGAAGGCAGAGATAGAAGAATTCCAGCAATCTGCTGGACCAGTTAGCCTGCCATATGCAGACATAGTGGCAAAAAAGAGAGATCCAGCCTCAAAAAAGGTGGATGGAGCACTGGGTATGGTGGCACACACCTTTAATCCCAACACTCAGGAGGCAGAGGTAAGAGGATTGCCAGGAGTTTGAGGCCACCCTGAGACTACAGAGTGAATTCCAGGTCAGCCTGGACTAGAGTGAGACCCTAGCTCAAAAAACAAAAAGAAACAAAGAAAAAGAAAAGGTGGATAGTGAATACAGCCACCTGAGGTTCTCTTCTGACCTTCACACAAGTCACATGTCACAACATATGAGCCATGGCATACTCACATATACTAACACTTGACTATCCATGAAAACACATACACACACACACATGCACGCGCGCGCGCGCACACACACACACACAAAGATAAAAATAAAATAAAAGTAAGTTCAGTAATTCCTTCAAACCATAAATAAGAGCTGAGGATGTAGCTCAGTTCATAGGGTACTTACCTAGCATGCATAATACCATAGGTTTAATGCCAAACAGCACATAAAAACATGCACACCTGTAATTTCAGCATTCCAGAGGTGGAGGCAGGAAGACCAGAAGTTCATCCTCAGCTACATCATGAGTTCCAGGCCAACCTGGGCTACATGAGACCCTGTGTCTAAATAAACAAACAAACAAGCAAACATTCTGAATTTTGGGAAAGCAGTGATCTTGTTTAGTTCTAGATTTAATAAGTGCCCGGCATATAATAAGGAGAATTAATACATATATATATATATATATATATATATATATATATATATATATATACATGGTTTGTATTTAGTCATAAACCATTTAATAAAGCATTTACAGTGACCTATTTCTGAAGTATTCTCTACTATTATCCAAAGGATAAACCTTTGCCAAATCAAGTGCTAGAGATTTTCAGATTCTTGGGCTGGGGAAATGGCTTAGTGGTTAAGGCATTTGCCTGTGAAACCTAGGGACCCTGGTTCAATTCCATAGGACCCACATAAGCCAGATGCACAAGGGGGCGCATGCATCTGGAGTTTGTTTGCAGTGGCTGGAGGCCCTGGCACACCCATTCTCTCTTTCTCTCTGCCTCTTCCTCTCTCTCTCTCTTAAACAAACAAATAAAATATTTTAAAAAATATTTTCAGATTCCCTTGGGATGGGTAAGATAACAGAGAATGAAGAATAAAGAAAGGCAGTTGGCCCATATACTCTACATTTGAAATACTAATCATTCTAAAAAACTCAGATCCACAGAACCTCCCCATCTGTATTCTATTTTTCAGTATTTTTTCTAACCTGATTAATTTCCCCTTCATTGCTCAGTTTTCATCATTATCATTACTTGCTGTTTTTGGACAAAGAATGGCATCAGAACAGCAGTTTGTACAAGCTGCTGTCCACTGTCAAATGTGTTATTGACCCCATTCCAGGCATATAAAAATGTCATTCTCCACTGAGCTATCAGCAGCCTGCTATCTGTTAGCATGCCATCCAGGACAAAATGACAGTCTTCATCCTTGCTTTGCAACTTGAAAGGCAACTTAATATTGAAAGATCCAGCCTGTGTGCTTTTATTCTGTCACTATTTTTTTTTTAAAGAATTCCTTTTCTGCCTCTAATAATATGGAGATTTCACTGTTCTCCATGGATAGAAATGCAGGGGAAAAACTGCCAATCAACACTTCCCTCCATTTGTGTGGTAGTTTGAATACACAGCCCCCAGTATATTCAGTGTTTTATTAGTTTGTAGTTTGCATCTGCAGCCACTTGACTGGAGGTCGTGGTCACTGGGTGAATCTTAAGGTGTGGTGGTGGATTTCAGATTTTAATCTAAAGATATGCAAAGTGTGCCTGCCTGGAGTTCCTGAAGTCTTCTATGTGGCTTTTGGCTTGGAGCTTCTCTCTCTGCCTGGTCTTATAAGAGCTGGTCAGCTTCTTCTGCCATTATGGACCTTCCCCTAGCTCTGTAAACTTCAATAAATATCCCTTCCTCCATAACTGTGCCTGGTCTGGAAGTTCATCTCAACGAACCTGAAGCTGTCTGCTACAATTTGTTTAAGAATTTCTCCAGAGATTTTTGATTTTCTAATAATTTCTATAATTTAAAATTTTTTTGTTTGTTTTTATTTATTTATTTGAGAGCAACAGAGAGAGAAAGAGGCAGAGATAGAGATAGAGAGAGAATGTACATGCCAGGGCCTCCAGCCACTGCAAACAACCTCCAGCCACGTGCGGCCCCTGGTGCATCTGGCTAATGTGGGTCCTGGGGAATCGAGCCACGAACCAGGGTCCTTAGGCTTCACAGGCAAGCTCTTAACCACTAAGCCACCTATGCAGCCCTAATTTCCATAATTTTATATAGATAATGCAAAGGTAAGCTTTAGCCCATCCCCTGTACAAAATAAATAAGCATTACATTTGACCAAATGTGGTGGTTAATTTTGATTACCAACTTGCTTGGATTGAACAATGCTTGGGAGGTTAGTAAAGCACACTTCTGAGTATCTGTGAGGGTGTTTCCAGATTAAGTGGGGAAGCCCCACCTTGCATGTGGGCTGCACCATCTAGTAGTCTGGGGCTTCACAGAGGACAAAACCAGAAGCAGGAGCAAGTCTGCAGTCAAGACATGTTCTCTCTGCTCCCTGGCAGCCATGGGCTGAGCGACTCTCAGCCAACTCTCTCTACCATCTTGTTCTCCTTCACCAGAGACCAGAAAACAAGAGCCAGCTGGGCATGAAATGACCCCTCTAAACACGGAAGGCAAAATAAATATTTCTTTTGCCCAGTTGTTTCTCTCGGTGATGAAAGTCTGACTAACCCAGAAACAATGAAACAGAAATAGAATCATTGCTGTGCTTACCTGACAATGTGGTTCAGAAGTCTTTGGAGCTGGTTTGTGGGAGGAATTTGTAAAAGTTTGGGTTCTTGGAACTCTTGGATGCTATAAGGAGAGTATAGCATGTGATTCTGGTGGGGGAATCAAAAACCAGAATGCCAATAGGAATGTGGCCAGTAAAATCTGCTTCTGGTTTTCAGGTGGGAACAAGGACCCAAAGCCATTCATGTTCACATTCTGACAAATAACTTGTCTTGATTTTTGCCATGCCCTGAAACTTTGTGGGAGGCTGAGTTTTAAAAAGGTGGACTAGTATATACATTTAGCCAGACAACAGCAGACATTACACTCCTAGGGCTGATGACTACCCCTATTTTAAGTTTTCAGTATCAGGGATGTATTCCCTCCCATGGAGTGGGCCTCTAGTCCAATTAGAGGGCAGTTGGTTTCCACCATGCTAGATGTGCCAGTATTTCTCCCTTGGCTCATTTGGCCTGGATGGCCAAATATAAGGCTTGCAGTGTCCACTGTTGAGTATCTTCACTGGTGATTTCTCTTTCTCCCATTGAACTGCATGCAGAATGGCTTCTTCCAGCTTTCTGTCAGCTGGTCTACATGGAGGAGGTTATCAGCTCAGTTCCAGCAGGATTTTTCAGTGGCCTTGCAGCCCAAGTATGTGGAGTCTTCAGCAATAGGGTCTTACCATCTATTCCTGGTGGGAAACCAAGGGCCTCAGCAATGGCCTATAATGTTTTGGGGGCATCAGGGACCTCCCTGGCCAACAACTCACTGGGAGGTATCCCATCCCTGGCACTGAAAATTTTCTAGCAACAATCTATGGTTCCTGAGTGTTCCACTGTCCAAAAAAGAAGGATTCCATATGATTTATTTATATCCTGTTAGATTTTGATTAGCCCTCCCTCCACTTTTCCTTTACTCGATCTCTTTCCCTGATCTTACTGTGGGCCTTTTCACCCCATTAATCTATTCTTCTACTTACATATTCTGGTAATGTTCATACCATTATATTAATGTTACTCTCACTTTTGGTAGAGAATCTTCTCTTTTCAGATGGCAGTGACCTTAGGACGACTCAGAAGGTATCATGGTGCTGGAAAGAAGTGACCGCAATGCTCAGTACTGCAATATCTCTATCACACCTTCCAAGGCTCAGGGTCTAATGTGAAGAGGTGGCAGAAAGAATGTAAGAGCCAAAGGAAGGGTAGGACTCCATACAATGTGCTCCCTCCAGACACAAAATGGCCTAGATATCCATGACCTCACAGTGCCCGACACTACCTGTACAAGACCATCATAAGAGGAGGAAAAGATCATGACATCAAAATTAAAAGACAGACTGATTGAAATGGGGAAGGGATATAGTGGAGAATGGAGTTTCAAAGGGGAAAGTGGGGGGGGGAGGGAGGTTATTACTATGATATATATATATATTTTTTAATTTTCTCAATTTTTATTAATATTTTCCATGACTATAAAAATATCCCATAGTAGTACCCTCCCCCCCCCACTTTCCCCTTTGAGATTCCATTCTCCATCATATCCCCTCCCCATCTCAGTCTTTCTACTTACATATATACAATACCAACCTAATAAATTCCCTCCTCCCTTCCTTTCTCTTCCTTTTCTATCTCCTTTTTAACTACTGGCCTCTGCTACTGAGTTTTTTCCTTCTCACACAGAAGCCCAATCATCTGTAGCTAGGATCCACATATGAGGGAGAACATGTGGCATTTGGCTTTCTGGGCCTGGGTTACCTCACTTAGTATAATCCTTTCCAGATCCATCCACTTTTCTGCAAATTTCATAACTTCATTTTTCTTTACCGCTGAGTAAAACTCCATTGTATAAATGTGCCATGTCTTCATTATCCACTCATCAGTTGAGGGACATATAGGCTGGTTCCCTTTCCCAGCTATTATAAATTGAGCAGCAATAAACATGGTTGAGCATGTACTTCTAAGGAAATGAGATGAGTCCTTAGGATATATGCCTAGGAGTGCTATAGCTGGTTCATATGGTAGATCAATCTTTAGCTGTTTTAGGAACCTCCACACTGATTTTCATAATGGCTGTACCAGATTGCTTTCCCACCAACAGTGTAGGAGGGTTCCTCTTTTTCCACATCCCCGCCAACATTTATGATCATTTGTTTTCATGATAGTAGCCAATCTGACAGGAGTGAGATGGAATCTCAATGTAGTTTTAATCTGCATTTCCCTGATGACTAGTGACGTAGAACATTTTTTTAGATGCTTATATGCCATTCGTATTTCTTCCTTTGAGAATTCTCTATTTAGCTCCATAGCCCATTTTTTGATTGGCTTGTTTGATTCCTTATTATTTAACTTCTTGAGTTCTTTATATATCCTAGATATTAATCCTCTATCAGATATATAGCTGGCAAAGATTGCCTCTTTGCTTTATTCACAGTGTCCTTTGCAGTGCAAAATCTTTGTAATTTCATGAGGTCCCAGTGGTGAATCTGTGGTTTTATTGCCTGAGCAATTGGGGTTGTATTCAGAAAGTCTTTGCCAAGACCAATATGTTGAAGGGTTTCCCTTACTTTTTCTCTAGCAGTTTCAGAGTTTCAGGTCTGATGTTAAGGTCTTTAATCCATTTGGACTTAATTCTTGTGCATGGAGAGAGAGAAGAATCTATTTTCATCCTTCTACAGATATATATCCATTTTTCCCCAACACCATTTGCTAAAGAGGCTGTCTTTTCTCCAACCATGGTATATTTTTTATAACTATGGAAGTTGTTAATAAAAATTGGAAAAAAAAAGGTAGACTAGCTTATTTGGTGGAGGAATTTATGGCAACCCCAAAAGAATGACTCCTGAACCAAAGTTAATGATGAAAAGGTGTCATGATCTGTTTTCTGCTGTTTTAACAGAATGTCATGGCCTGAGTAGATTTACAAGCAGTTGGAATGTATTTGGCTTATGGTTCTAGAGGCCCAGAAGTACAAGAACATGGACAACACCAGAACCTGACAAGGGTCCTCCATGGTCAACAGGTGGAAACAAGAATGTAAGGCAGAGAAGAAATCAAGCTAAACTTACCCTTTTGATCAGGAAATGTCTACCAGAAGAACCAGCCCACTCCATTCACCTCCTGTAGATCAAGAGTTTTAATCTACCCATGAGGCCCTTCCCTTTGATTATGGTTTTTGTTTTGTTTTATTTTGTTCTTGATGGTGTGCTTTTGGGGGGCTTTTTTTTTTTCAAAGTAGGGTCTCATTCTAGCTTAGGCTGACCTGGAATTCACTCTATAGACTCAGGGTAGCCTCTAACTCACAGTGATCCTCCTACCTCTGCTTCACAAGTGCCGGGGTTAAAGGTGTGTGCCACAGTGCCCAGCCAGAGTTCTTTTTTAAGACAATTGTTCCTAGGACATGGTGATGACCTGGTAAATGTCTTCATCCTTTTCCGCCCTCCCCTCTTTCTCCTCCGGCTTCCTCATTGCCATCCTTTTCCAAATGTGCATTTCCATGCAGCAACTTGTCCATTCTCTTTTATAGAAGTGGCCTAGTCATTGGCTGTCATTTCATTCTAAGTTGTTCCCTGTTTCTTTGTGAATTTCTACTTTTCCTTTCTAAGCACAAACTGCCAGAGGAAATGCACTGGGCTTAACAAGTATAGCACAACCCTGAGAATCTATCAGCTCTCTCAGATGCTTCACATGCAGTTGTTGAATGAACTATCAACTAGTTGGCAATAGTCAAATCCTCTTCTTGGAGTGGGTATTTGTTTTTTTATTATTTTTAGGTTAGGATTTCATCTGGGCATCTTCATACTTACGAGACATATACTTTGTGCCCCTACCGCTAGACTCCAGATGGTTCCTATTCTTCCTCCAGTTAGTGTCCCTTTCTTTTTTCTTATCACATGTATCCTATTACCCTATTTTCTACTTCCCTTAAGGTTTCTTCCTGTCCACTCATGATCCCTTTCTCAAACTCTTGTTACTTAAGAATAAGAAAAATGTCATTGATGAAAGTTCTTTATTTTTTTATGGGCTAATCCAGTATTTATCTGAGTTAATACTATTTTAGGATTTGATAAAACTCCAAGTTCATAGGTTTCATTTTTTTTTTCGAGACAGGGTCTCTAGCCCAGGCTGACCTGGAATTCACTATGGAGTCTCAGGGTGGCCTAGAACTCACGGCGATCCTCCTACCTCTGCCTCCCGAGTGCTGGGATTAAAGGCGTGCGCCACCACGCCAGGCTCCATAGGTTTCATTTTTATAAGCATTCCATAGAAATATTACTAGTGTCTTTAATAAGATACTTTAATTCACCTCTAACATTCTTTAGAAAGCAGATATCAGGTTTCCTCATTCTAATCATTGACCATGTACTCAGAAAATAGGGTCTTAACTGAAGAGATTCAAAAGTCATTAAAGCAAATGCCTTTTCAACACTAAAGGAGACTTCATACATGTCCTACAAGGCACAGGGAGTATTACAGAAGAGGGTCAGACAGAAACTTAGAACCACAAGGTGGGAAGAAGGCATATTCTAAGGCACTGATTCAGTGAATTAGTAAAAGTCAGGAATTCAGAGGAAAGACAACCATACTATTTCCATGACATTAAAGTGATAAAACAATTGTTGCTTTACTGATTCAAATAAACCATTCAACTGAATATATCTAAAATGTAATCATTTGGTGAGAGAGTTGTAAGCACCTTTACCTGACCTCACAACTTAACAATTCAACTTTAGGCAAGGCTATAATACCAATAGCTAGTCAATCTAAAATTTGAAATAAGTTCAATATTCATGGGTTTTTAATTGTTATTTAATTTTGACAAAAGAGAGCTTCGTATTTTTATAAAATTTATTGCCTTGTATAGAAGAATACACAGTTCAAATACAATGTCATTTTCTTAAACAGTATTTATTTGAATTAGTAAGAGCTTGAAGATTTATGCACATGCACACATACACACACACACACACACACACACATATATATATATATGGAGAGAGAGAGAGAGAGAGAGAGAGAGAGAGAGAGAGAGACTTTTATCCTTAATAGAATGAGAACACATGTTTCAGCACATGTTTACAGTAGAATAGTGTGTTTTTTTACAAATTTAAAATGGAGGGCTGAAAAGATGGCTCAGAGATTAAGGCACTTGACTGCAAAGCCTAATGACCCAGATTTGAGCCCCCAGTACCCACATAAAACCAGATGTACAAAGTGGCACATGCATCTGGAGTTCATTTATAATGGCTAGAGGCCCTGGTATGCCCCTTCTCTCTCTCTTCTTCAAATATATATATATATATATATATATATATAAAATAAGTGAACATACAGACAGAGAGGGGTGGTTTCTTTTTGACTAACTGAACTAATTCACATCAAAAAAATTCTAGGAACTGCCAGACATGGTGGTGCAAGCCTTTAATCCCAGCACTTGGGAGGCAGAGATAGGAGGATCGCTGTGGGTTTGAGGCCACTCTGAGACTACATAGTGAATTCTAGGTCAGCCTGAACTAGAGTGAGACCCTACCTAAAAACAAAAACAAACAAACAAAAATTCTAGGAACTAACATTTTATGACTCAACCTACTCAAGAAAAACAAACTACATACAAATGAAGATGTTCAGAGAGGAAAATTTTGTGTTGTTTTTTTTTTTTTTTCTGAATAAAAAGAAGGTAGTGACATTCCTTGAGATTTCAATGATAGCCTGTGGCAGTAGCTGCTACACTTAAAAATCGTTATGGGCTTCATAGTTACAAATTATCATTGAATGACACTCTCATGAAGACATTAGATCAGCAGTATTTGGATGAGTGGTTTGATCTATGGAGTAAATCAGTAGACAGAGTGTAGCCAGGAGGAGAAATAGATTCTTACTAAACACTATGCTGATATCTTTGAAAGTACCTAGTTCAAATATAAGAAACAGATATACTTTTTTTGTTATCTATTTCTTTATTTTTATTAGACATGGAAATATTTAGTATGTAAACAACACAGGTTGGTATCATCCTTTTCCTCCTCCCTGCCTCTTTGTTTGAAGAGGCCTTCCTCACTGGGGATACAGGTCAACCCCATGGGGATTGTAGGCCATGCATTATGGGGGGGGAGGGACAATGTCTCTGTGCAAAATGTCCTATCTTGTGGCTCTAACAATCTTTCCACCCTCTCTTCCACAAAATTTCCTGAGCCATGCTGAGAGCATTGTAAGTCTACTTCAGTATTAGACACTGGATCTCAGGGTTGGTAGGTATTGAGTGTCCTCAGTGTCTATCTCCATCACCCTTGTGCTGATATCAGATTCACTAAGAAATCATCACTCTTGCTCATTTCCCCAGTTCCTCTTTGGTTTTAGCTGGGGCCAGGGTGGAGTGTGTGGGGTAGTTTATCTCCTCAGGTCTAGCTCCCATCTGAAAAGGGGAAGCAGATTCTTCCAATGGATAATGAAGTCAGCACCAGTTAAATAGGATAACCATTATCAATTTAGAGAGAACTTAAACCCTTTTATAGACCAAGGTTAGTGCTAGTTTGACAATGGAAAGCAGAATCATTATCTGGATATGATTCTGACTTCTTTCCCAGTTCCAGGTATGATTTCCATTCCACTGAGTAGATCTGTTAGCCAGTCCAAGGGCAGTTGGTTACCCACTATGGCTGTGTGCCACTATTGCACTTGTGTGAGCATCACATCATGTTTCTTGCTTCTGAGTCACATAGACTTTGAGTTGCTTGGACAGATGTTGGCCCCTTTCCCCCGGTAGCTCATGTAGCATCTTCCAGGACTACATGGGCTAATTGGGGACTGGCTCTCCTTAAGATTCCAACCAAGTCTCTCCATGGTTCATGCTGACAGTGTATGGTGCAGTCAGCAGTAGGGTCCTACCATTAACCTCTGGTGGGTAATCAAGTGCTCTCACAGAAGCCTGTCTTGTTTGTTTTGGGAGATCTAGTAGGTCTCTCTGGTCAAAAGCTCATTGTGGATGTAGACCACATCCTCATACAGGAAATTTCAGGCCAGTGCCAAGGAAAAAGAAAAAAAAAGGAAAATACAGAGAAGAAAGAGAAACAGAAGAAATTTGAAGTTAGGTTTATCTCACCCTCTCCAGGGCCCTTTGATTCAGGTATTCCCCCTAAGGTCCTCTTGAGGGCTCCACCTTTTAGTCTGACTTCCAGGATATAGGATTCTATGGTACCAGTTCAGTTTGGGTTCAGATTTGTGTCCACCCCCCCCCCGACACACACCCTTCTCCTTCCCCAAAGCCCTACCCTCCATATTGTACAAGCCTCAAGATGTTATTCAGGTAAGTCAGCAACTTGGGCTGATCCAGGTTAGGAACTGCAGATGAGTGAGACCATGTGAAGGTTTTCTTTCTGTGATTATGTGAGTTCACCTAGGATGATCTGTTCCAAGTTCGACCATTTTTCTACAAATTTCAATGTGCCATTTTTTTCTTACTGCTGAGAATTCCATCTTGTAGATATACCACATCTTGGTTATCCATTAATTCAATGATCGGAACTTGAGTTGATTCTAGTTTTTAGCAGTTATGAATTGAGAAGCTTTAAACTTGGTTGAGCAAATATCTCTGACTTGAGATGTGGAGCTTTTAGGGTAAATGCCCATTAAGTGAATAACAGAGTCAGTTGGCAACTCTATATTCATCCTTTTCAGTAGTCTTCATATTGATTTCCATTTCCATAGTGGTTGTACCAGCTTACATTCCCAACAACAGTGAATGACTGTTCCTATTTCTCCACAGCCTTGCCAACATTTGTTTCAACTTCATTTTTTAAATTTATTTATTCTTTTTATTAATTAGTTTTGTACTCAGTGAATACAGTCTAGTTGGCACCATTGTTAGGCTCGTCCATGTCCTACCCCCTCCCCCTGGCCCCTCCTTGTTGAGGTATATGGGTCATGCACTGTGGAGTTAGCCCACAGTTATGGGTAGGAGAAATGTTTCTGCGTATCATGACCCAACATGTGGCTCTGACATTCTTTCCACCCCCTCTTCCACAAAATTTTCCTGAGCCATGTTGGGTTCATTTTTGGTCTGCTTCAGTGATGAGGTGTTGGGAACCTCTGTGTCTCTGGATATCTGATTTGGTAGGAGTTGATTGTTCTCTGTGTTGATCTCCTTCACCCTTGTGCTGGTACCAGGTTCACCAAGAAAACAACACCTTTGCTTGTTTCACCAATTATTCTTAGTTTCAGCAGGGGCCCTTTTGAGGTATGATGGGGTAGTTCCCTCCTTAGGATCTACATCTATCTGAAAAAGAAAAGCAGATTCTCCAATGGAGAGTAAAGTTAGCACCAGACAAATGGGATAACCCTTATTTTTTTATAGAGAATTTAATAGGTGTAGGCCCTCTTGTAGCCCATGATTGGTGGTAGCTTGATAATGGAGAGCAGGCTCATATTTAGATATGGTTCTGACTTGTTTCCCAGCTCCAGCTATGGGTCCTGTTCAACTGAGCAGATCAGTTAGCCAAATCAAGAGCAGTTGGTTTCCCACCATGGCTGTGCACCACTATTGCACTTGTGTGAGCATCATGACAGGTTATTTGCTGCTAAGTAGGTTAGACCATGAGTTGCTTGGACAGATATTGGTCATTATCCCCCAGTCACCCATTTAGTACCTTCTGGCACTAGATGTGCTGACTGTCTGGGGACTGACTCTCTTCCAGCTTCCAGTCATGTCATTCCATTTTATGTGTCAACCCCATATGTCTTCAGCAGTAGGGTCTTATCAGTAATGTTTGGTGAGTCATCAAGTACTCTGACAGAAATTTGTCATTCCTTTAGGAAACCTTGTAGGTCTCTCTGATAAAAAGCTCATTGTGGATGATAGCCACCTGCTTGTACTGGGAGTTACATGTCAGTGCCCACGAAGAGAAGGAATAAAAAGATAAGTAATATAAAACAGTTAAGAAGAGAGAGAAACAGAGAGAGAGAGAGAGAAGACAAAGAAGCTGTAGAAGATTAAGGTCAGCCTTCATCATACCCTCTCCAGTGCCTTGTGGCTCAGGTATTCCCTCTAAGGGCCTTCACTTGATTTTTTAATTTAAAATTTTTTAACTTACTGGGATAAGGTGGAATCTCATAGCTGTTTTATTTTGCATTTCCCTAATGGTTCGGGATGCTGAACATTTTCTTAACTGTGCATTAGCCATTTGTAATTCTTCCTCTGAGAACTCCCTGTTTAGCTCTCTGCCCCACTTTAAGAGTGGGTTGTTTGATTTTTTATTTGTTTTTTTGAGTTCTTTTTAGATTCTAGATGTTAGACATCTGTCAGTGGTATAGCTGGCAAAGATTTTCTCCCAATCAGTGAGTAAACTACTGGCTCTCCTTATGGCATTTTTTTCTGTGCAAAAGATTTTAGCTTCATGAGACCCCATTGGTTGAGTGCTTGTTTAATTTCATTGGCTAGTGGGATTTTGTTCAAGAAGTCTTTTCCAAGTCCTATATCATGGAGAGTATCTTCTATTTTTTTTCTTCCAGTAGTTTAAGAGTTTCAGGCCTATATAGAGGTCTTTAATCCATTTGGACTTGATTTTTGTGTATGGAAAAATGAGTGGATTTAATTTTAGTTTTCTACATATGGTCATCCAATTTGTTCAACACCATTTATTGAAGATGCTGTCTTTTCTTTAGTCTCCATTACTGGCACCTTTGTCAAAGATCAAACAGCTATATTTACTTGACCTAAGGTCTGGGTCTTCAATTCTGTTCCATTGGTCTATGTTTCTGTTTTTATTCCAGAACCATGCTGTTTATGTCACAATGGTTTTGTAATATAGCTTTAGATCAGGTATGGTGATACAGTCAGAGGTGTTTCAGTTTTGTTTTGTTTTGTTTTGCTGAGGATATATTTGGATATCCTAGACCTTCTACCATTCCATATGAATTTTGAGATCATGTTTTTCAATCTCTGTGAAAAATGATGCTGATATTTTTACTGGTATTGCATTAAATCTGTATATTGCTTTTGGTAGAATTGCCATTTTCACAATATTAAGTCTACCTATCCAGGAGCATGGGAGGACTTTCCAACTTCTCAACTCCTCCTATATTTCTTTCTTGAGTGATTTTATTTTCATTATATAGGTCTTCCACATCCTTGGTTAGTGTTATTCTAAGGTATTTAATGTTTTTGTTGCTATTGAAAATGGAACAGCCACACTGATTTCTTTCTCTGTATACTTGTCCTTTGCATATAAAAAAGCTATTGATTTTTGTGCAATGATTTTGTATCCTGCCACTTTGCTGAAGGAATTTATCACCTTTAGTAGTTTTGAAATGGAGACTTTTGGGTCACTTATATATAGGACCATGCAAATAAAGATAACTTGACTTCTTCCTTTCCAATTTAAATCCCTTTTATTTCTTTCTCCTGTCTTATTGCTTGGGTACTTCTAGTACTATGTTGAAGAGCAGTGGTGAGAGTGGGCACCCCTTTCTTGTTCCCAATCCCAGTGGGAACTCCTTGAGTTTTTTCCCCATAAGTATTATTTGGGCTTTAGGAGTTTTATATATAGCCTTTAATGTGTTGAGATAAAAACCCTCCATGCCTATTCTTTCCAGTGTCTTTATCATGAAGTGGTGTTGTATTTTTCAAAGGCCTTCTCTGCATCAATTGAGATGATCATGTGGCTCTTATGGTTCAATTTATTTATGTGGTGTATTATGTTGACTGATTTCTGTATGTTAAACAATCCTTGCATCCCTGGGATGAAGCCTACTTGACCAAGGTGGATAATGTTTTTGACATGTTGTTGAGTTTGGTTTGCAAGGATTTTGTTCAGGTTCTTTGCATCTAAGTTCATTAGGGATATAGGCCTATAGTTCTCTTTCCTTGTTCTATCTTTGTCTGGTTTTGGTATTAGGGTGATGGTAGCTTTATAAAAGGAGTCAGAGATGATTCCCTGATCTCCAATTATGTAGAACATTTTGAGAAAATTGGTTTCAGTCCTTCAAGGAAGGTTTGATAGAATTTAGCTAAGAAGCTATCTGGTCCTGGACTTTTCTTTTAGGGGAGGTATTTGATTATCTTTCCAATCTCCATGGATGTGATAGGTTTGCTTAGGTGATTAATCTTCTCTGAGTTTGGTTTTGGTAGCAGGTACGTGTCTTGGAATTCATCCATTTCTTCCAGATTATTTAATTTTGTGGAGTAGAGGTTTTGGAAGTATAGCCTGATGATTTTTCCAATTTCATTGATATCTGTTGTGATCTGTCCTTTTTCATTTCTGATTTTGTTAATTTAAGACTTCTCTTTTTTTAAAAAAAAATTTTGCTTATTTTTATTTATTTATTTGAGAGAGAGAGAATGGGCACACCAGGGCCTCCACCTGCTGCATATGAACTCCAGATGTGTGTGCCCTCTTGTGCATCTGGCTAACATGGGTCCTGGGGAGTCAATCCTCAAACTGGGGTCCTTAGGCTTCACAGGCAACTGCTTAACCACTAAGCCATCTCTCCAGCCCAAGACTTTTCTTTTTTTGGTTGATCACTTTGGCCAGGGGTTTGCCAATCTTGTTTATGTTTTCAAAGAAAGCTCATTGTTTCATTGATTTTTAAAATTGTTTTCTTAATTTCAATTCATTAATTTCTGCTCTAATCTTGATTATTTCTTTCCATCTGGGGCTCTTTGGGTTGGATTCTTCTCACTTTTCCAGTGTCTTTAGGTGGACAGTCATGTTATTAATTTGGGATCTCTCTGTCTTTGTGATGAAGGCATTTAAGGATATGAATTTTCCCCTTAGGACTGCCTTCATTTTGATCCATAAGTTTTGGTAGGTTGTGTTTTCATTATTCATACCTCTTTGGAGGGTTCTAACATTTTCTTCAATCGTGTTAAGCCTACTGTAAAAAGCTGAATTGTCTAGGAGATGATTCTGTTCAATTTCATTGATTTGATTGTTGGTTCAGCAATTGTTTTGATCAGGATCTCATTGGTTGTTGTGTTTTCATTTTGAGAATGAATTTCTGTTGATTTCTCTATGATTTCATTAGAGGCTTCCATTGTAGTACTAGGCATCGTTGGTGGAGATCTCTCAGTTTTCTGACTTTCATTGGCTTTTTTGCATTGTTGTCTACCCATTTTAGGAAGACTCTTTATTTTATTGAGGAAGAAGCAAGTTTTTGTCCTTTGGCTCATGTACCCTCTCACTCAGGTGAACAGGGATTTGGTACCCACTAGCCAGTAAGGATACCAGAGCAAAAGACCTGATTCCACAGCTCACACAGAGTCCAGGCCTCCCCAAGCAAGGCACAATGAGACATACAAGGACCAGGGGACTGGGAGGAGCAAGGGAACAGGGATCTGGCATACTTACTCCATGCTGCACCTTCTAGCACACAGACCAGCACAGGGAACTTGGTCCAGGGAATTGGGAGAATCCAGGAGGGAGGGGTCTGGCCTACTCAGTCCCCACAGCAGGGCCAGCCCACACACTGTGTGTATAGGGAACCCAGACCAGGGAGGTGGGGGGAGCCCAGAAACTGTGGTCAGACTTACTCACTCCAGACCTTCATATCTGCCCACATACAAACCCACACAAACTGGAGCAGGGATCCCAGACCGGGGAGGTGGGAGGAGACAGGGAACAGGGCTATGGCATACTCACTCCAAGCCACTGCACCTGCCTGTACACTGTCCACACAGGCAACCCCCAGATACACTTTTTATCAAAGGAATTTAAGTGGCGTTGTCTATAGTACTAGAGTTTGATATACTATCATTTTAAGTTCATGATGCTGTAAGCCACACTTACTTGAATTAATTTCCCTTCATTGCCTTTGAATTCATACAGAATATATATATATATATATATATATATATATATATATATATATATATATATTTCATTTGCAAGCAGAAAGAGACAGATTGAGAGAGACAAAGAGAGAATGGACATGCCAGGGCATCTGCAAACAAACTCTGCATGCACGCACCACTTTTTTATACACCTGACTTTATGTGAGTACTGGGAAATTGAGCCAGAGTAGTTAGGCTTTGTAGACAAGTGCCTTAAACACTGAGCCATCTCTCCAGCCCAAATTCACACAGAATTATTGAGAAGCATTTAAGAGTATTATTCATTATGGATTAGTCTAACACTATACATTTAAACAATATCCCAAAGACAGCATAACTATCTGGAAAAAATTTTAAGTGGAACAAAACCCTTAGGAAGCTATGGATTTAGAATACTAATATGGTAGTCCTTCATTTCTACCTATGAATCCAAAAGATGAATTGGGTTGGAGAAATGTCTCAGTGGTTAAGGCACTTTCTTGTGAAGCCTAAGAACTCATGCTTGAATATCCAGGTCCCATGTAAGCCAGAGGCACAGTCACGCAAGTATGCAATGTTGTAAATGCGCATAAGGGGGTACACATGCTGGGAGCTTGTTCACAGCAGCTGAAGGCCCTGGCACACCCATTTTCTCTCTTTCTCAAAAAAAAATTTTAAAGCTTTATTTTCTTTAACAAAATAATATATGGATTGATGTGACCATATCCTCTCATAGAGCCATAGTTTCACCACCCAGGCAGTTTTCTCTGGAACACATCTTTTGTTTTTTGTTTGTTTGTTTGTTTGTTTTAATTTATTATGAAGAGAATAGATTTAGAGAAAATTTTCCTTAGGTTTGACTGTAATACACTCCTCAGCCTTTTAAGATTTTCTTGGTATCAGTGTATTTCATTAATTTCCATTCTTACTATGATTGTTCAGTACTGTTATTACATTAATAAAAAATGTTAACTGACAAAAGAGTTCTGAGCTGCTGCTGATCTGCCATTAGTAAGTTCAGACATCAGCTTTTCTCTGACACTCAACATTCCTCCAGGCTGCCTCCAATTTGCCACTGGTGAGTTCAGGAATGCGCTTCTCCCTGGTATCCTCACCATTCCCCCAGATCCATCACTGAGCTGTGGAGTCCCAAGTGAGTTAGGGAACAGGAGCAACTGAACTGAGATCACCTCACCTGTCCCACCCACAAAAGCAGCACCAAGTATCTCCAAGAGTGAACTCCAAGCAGCACACACCATAGCAAAGACAGCAACATAACTCTCAGGCCAACAACTCACTGGCAAGTTATCCTGCCCCTGAACTAAAAGAATTTTAACCCAGGAATGCAAAATGGTTCAGCATTTGGAAATCAGTCAATATGATTCATCATATTAACAAATAAAAAGAGAAGCTAAATTATTACATAAACATATGCAAATAAAAACTCTTTATAAAATTGAGTATCCATTTAAGACAAAATTTATCACCAAAGAACAGAACGATACTTCTCGAACTTGTTGAAGAATATCTGTGAAAAACTTATAGGTAGCATCATATTTAATGGTGAAAGACTAAAAACTTTCCCCCTAATATCAGGAACCAAGATCGGGTGTGGCTTTCACGATTGCCATTGCCCTTTGTACAGGGTTTTCTGCCAGCACAGAAACATAAGTAGAGGAAATAAAAGGCATTTATACTGGGGAAGAAGACAGAAAAATGTCTTTACTTACAGATAAAATCATTATCCCTGTAAAAAAAAAAAATCTTGTAATGAATGTGAAAGGTGTGGCTACACTATTCACTCCAGCTAGGAAATGGATGTCTAATCTAGATGTCCAGATGAATGATAAAGTGAATGTGGTACATGAACACAATGAAACTTTATTGTCGTAAAAATATGAAATCATGACATTTGCAGGAAAGTGGACACAACAGAAACCATTAAATGAAGTAAGACAAATGCATAAAGATAAATATTGCATATCTTCTCTTATATGAAGAAAAAAACATTTTAAATTAGATGTATGTATTTATGTGTGTGTATGATTGTGTAAGATGTCAGAGTATGAAGTCAATTACATTTCTGTAAACAAGTAAGCAATAGAAATGGGAAAAGGGTGCTATTTAAAATAGCATTAACCAGATATGATGGTATAGGTCTATAGTTCCAGCATTTATGAAGCCAATGCCAGGAGATTGGGGGTTGGAGGTCAGTCTTGTCTACAGAATGCATTGCAAGTGAGCCTAGGCAATAAAGCAAGTCCCTGTATCAAAAAGGACAGTGGAGGAAGGTCATGAAAATATGTGTTTGTAAATAAATGAACAAAATACAAATATACATAAATGCACTAAAACTACAATATACAGTCAACCCTCTAGCTCTGCTGGTTCCATATGTAGGATCTTCCCAACAATGGATGGAAAATACTTTGAGAAAAATTCCAGAAATGTCTCAAAATCAAAATGTGAATTGTCTGGCTGCATGCTGAGGTCAGCAAATGAAGTGCATAGCTTACAGGAACCTTCTACCATCGCACAGAAGTTCCAGTTCCCTAGCATTCATTTGAACATTACTCCCTCTGCACTATGTAGAAAGTAGTTTAGCCTACAGGGGTTGCATCTATACTGGGCATGGAGTTTTTGCCTTGTCATGTTTATTACTCCCTAAAGATAAAGTATAACAACCATGTATACTCTGATTGCACTGCAATTAGTATCATTGATGTTCCTGATAGGGTTTTAAATATGCAGGAGGGGCTGAGGAGATGGCAGTTAAAGGCACTTGCTTGCAAAGTCTGATGACCAGGGTTCAATACTCCACTATGTAAGTACAGATGCATGAAGTGGACCATGCACTAGGAATTTGCTTGCCATAGTAGTTGGCCTTGGCATACCCATTCTCATTCATTAGAGAATGAGAATTCATTCTCATTCTGCTTGAAAATTAATAAATAAATTAAAAATATAAAAAAACAAATGAAGTATAGAGGATGCCATACATAGGTTATATGTAGCACTGCATTGTTTTATGTGAGGCTTTAAAGTCTGCATTGGGGCACTGAAATTAATCCCCATGGCTATTGAGGAATACATGTATTAAGAAACCCCAGTCTTTGTAATGAGCTGTAAGCAAATAATCAACCTCAAATGCCTACAAGAAGCAGATCACAAAACCAAACTCAGAGAAGGCACAAAAAACTTCAAAGTCCATGAAAACACCAAACTGCATATACCAACACAACATGGCAGGGAACAAATCAAACCTCACAGTCATTATCCTAAATATGAATGGCCTTAATTCACCCATCAAGAGACACAAGCTAACAGGATGGATCAGGAAATTACACCACTCAATCTGTTGTCTTCAAGAACCCACCTCACCACTAAAGACAGACACCTCCTCAGAGTGAAAGGGTGGAAAACAATATTCCAAGCAAATGGGAATAAGAAACAAGCAGGTGTAGCTATATAAATACCAGATAAAATAGACTTCAAACCAAAAATAATCAAAAAAGACAAAGAAGGCCACTTCCTACTTATCAAGGAATGACCCAACATGAGAACATCACAATCATAAATCTATATGCACCAAACACAGGGGCACCACAGTTCATAAAACAAAACCTACTTGACAATAAAACAGAAATAACCACCATCACCATCATAGTTGGGACTTCAATACACCATTATCAGTAATAGACAGATCATCTAGACAAATTCAACAGGGAAGTAAGAGAGCTCAATAAAACCATAGATCACTTAGACCTTACAGACATCTACAGAACATTCCATCCCAAATCCACAGAGTACACATTCTTCTCAGCAGCCCATGCAACATTCTCTAAAATAGATCATATACTGGGTCAGAAAGCCTGCCTCCATATATTTAGGAAGATGGACACAATTCCCTGATTGATATCAGATCACGATGCTATACTGCTAGAAATTAACAACAAAAGACCCACCAAGAATCCCATCTGCTCTTGGAAACTGAACAGCACACTTTTAAACAATATATGGTGGAGGATGAAATAAAAAATGAAATTGCAAAATTTCTAGAAATGTATGATGATGAGAACACATCATCCCAAAACTAATGAACACATTGTACCAAAACACAATGAATGCAGTCCTCAGGGGAAACTTCATGGCACTAAATGCCTTCATAACAAAGACAGAGAGATCCCAAATCAATAACCTAACCATCCACCTCAAGTTACTGGAAAAACAAGAAGAATCCAACCCCAAAATCTCCAGATGGAAAGAGATAATTAGGATCAGAGCAGAAATTAATGAATTAGAAACTAAGAAAACAATTAAGAAAACTGGTGAAACAAACAGCCGGTTCTTTGAAAAAAAGAAGCAAGATTGACAAACCCCTGGCCAATTTGATCAAGCAAAAAAAGAGATGCTTCAAATTAACAAAATTAGAAATGAAAAAAGAGCGATCACAATAGACATAAGTGAAATTGGGAGAATCATCAGGACTTATTTCAAAAACCTCTACTCCACAAAACTGGATAATATGGAGGAAATGGATAAATTCTTGGACACATACCATCTACCAAAGCTAAACTAAGAGCAGATTAATTTCCTAAATAAACCTATCACACTCCTAGATATTGAAAAGGTAATAAAAAATCTCCCCAGAAAGAATAGTCCAGGACCAGATGGCTTCCCAGCTGAATTCTATCAAATCTTCATGGAAGAGCTCAAACCAATCTTCCTCAAACTGTGCCACACAATTGGAGAATGAACAGGGAAAGCTCCCCAACTCCTTCTATGAAGTTAGTATCACCCTAATTGCAAAACCAAGCAAAGATGCCACAAGAAAAGAAAACTATTGGCCTATTTCCTTGATGAACTTAGACACAAAGATCCTGAACAAAATCCTCACAAACAGAACCCAACAACATATCAAAAGCATTATCCATCTTGATCAAATGGGATTCATCCCAGGAACGCAGGGGTGGTTCAACATATAGAAATCTGTCCATGAAATGCACCATATAAACAAGGTTAAACACAAAAACCAAATGATCATTTTGATAGATGCAGAAAAGTCTTTTGACAAGATACAACATCACTTCATGATCAAAACATTGGAGAGAATTGGCATGGTCAGTTCATATTTAACATAATAAAGGCTATTTGCTCCTAAAGCCCAAATAATACTTAATGAAGAGAGAGACTGGAGGAATTCCCATTGAGATCAGGAACAAGACAGGGGTGTCCACTCTCACCTCTGCTCTTCAATATATAGTACTGGAAGTCCTAGCTCAAGCAATAAGACAGGAGAAAGAAATAAAAGGGATATAATTTGGAAAGGAAGAAGTTAAGTTAGCTCTATTCACTGATGACATGATTCTATATGTAAGAGACCCAAGACACTCCATCCCCAAACTCTTGAAGGTGATTAACTCCTTTAGCAAAGCAGCAGGATAAAAAAAATCAATGCACAAAAATCAGTAGCTGTTCTATATGCAAATGACAAAGATACAGAGAAAGAAATAAGGGACATGGTCCCATTTTCAATAGCAACAAAAAATAAAATAAAATACCTTGGAATAACATTAACCAAGGAAGTGAAAGATTTAGACAATGAAATAATAGAAAACACAAGAAAGAAATTGAGGAGGACTTGAGAAAATGGAATGACCTCCCATGATCCTGGATAAGCAGAATTCACATTGTGAAAATGGTAATGCTACCAAATGCAATATAAAGATTTAATGCAATTCCAATTAAAATCCCAATATTGTTCTCACAGAGATAGAAAAATGATCTCAAAATTCATATAGAAAGGCAGAAGGCCTCAGATATCCAAGCATATCTTCAGCAAAAGAAATACCTCTGGAGGCATTACCATACCTGATCTAAAGCTATATTTCAAAACCATAGTAACAAAAACAGCATGGTACTGGCATAAAAACAGGAGTATAGACCAATGGAATAGAATTGAGGATGCAGACTTTGGGTCAAGAAACTGTAGCTACTTGATATTTGACAAAGGCCCTAACAATATAGGTTGGAAAAAAGACAGCATCTTCAACAAATGGTGCTGGACAAACTGGATAACCATATGCAGGAAATTGAAACTTGATCCACACATCTCATCATGCACAACAATCAAGTCCAAATGGATCAAAGACCTCAATATAAGACCAGAAACTCTGCTACTACTGGAAGAAAATATAGGAGGAACTTTCCATGATATAGGATTGGAAAAAGGCTTCCTGAACAAAACCCTAGTAGCACAAGATCTTAAACAATTGCTCAACTAATGGGATCCCATGAAGCTGAAAAATTTCTTCACAAACATACAATAAGCAAAGCCAATAGAATACCCACAGAACAGGAGAAAATATTTGCTGAATATCCAACTGACAGAGGCTTAATCTCTAGAATCTACAAAGAACTCAAAAACCTAAACAATAAAAAGTCAAACAACCCACTCACAAAATGGGGCAAAGAGCTGGACAGGCAATTCACAGAGGAAGAAATACAAATGGGAAACTTGCACTTAAGAAAATGTTTATTATCCCTAGTCATCAGGGAAATGCAAATTAAAACAACAATTCCACCTTACCCCAGGAATGATAGCAAACATCAAAAAATCAAATAAAATAAATGCTGGTTGTGGAGAAATAGGAACCCTCATCCACTGCTGGTGGGAATGTAAGATGGTACAACCACTTTGGAAATCAATATGGAGACTCCTAAAAAAGCTGATGATAGAGATACTAACAGACCCAGTTATTCCCTTACTGGGAATGTACCCTAAAACCTTCAAGCCTCAGTACAGAGATATTTGCTTAACCAGGTTTATAGCAGCTCAATTCATAACAGCTAAGAGCTGGAATCAACCCAGATGTATAACTAAGATATGGTATATCTACGCAATGGAATTCTACACAGCAATAAGAAAAAAATGACACAGTAAAATTTGAAGAAAAATGGTTGAACCTGGAACAGATCATCCTCAGTGAACTTACCCAATCACAGAAAGTTAATCACCTCATACTCACTCATCTACAGCACCTAACCTGAATCTACCCAAGATACTGACATACCCAGCAAGCATCTGGAGGACCAGACAATAGTGTGCGTAGGGAGGGAGGGGAGGGCAAGAGAGGGGGTGGTTGATACAAATATAGATCCAAACAGCAATGGTACCATAAAATTTACATTCTAAAAGGCAGACCAAATGGTTGAACCTTCACCAGGCCCATAGAGGGAATACCTGCATCAGAAGGCACTGGAAAGTGTATGATGTTGACTGACCTTGATCTTCTACAGCTTCTCTCTCTCTCTCTCTCTCTCTGTTTCTCTCTCTTCTTAACTGTTTTATATTACTTATCTTTTTATTCCTTCTCTTCATGGGCACTGACATGTAACTCCCAGTACAAGCAGGTGGCTATCACCCACAATGAGCTTTTTATCAGAGAGACCTACAAGGTTTCTTAAAGGAATGACAAATTTCTGTCAGAGTACTTGATGACTCACCAAACATTACTGATAAGACCCTACTGCTGAAGACATATGGGGTTGACACATAAAATGGAATGACATGACTGGAAGCTGGAAGAGAGTCAGTCCCCAGACAGTCAGCGCATCTAGTGCCAGAAGGTGCTAAATTGGCGACTGGGGGAAAATGACCAATATCTGTCCAAGCAACTCATGGTCTAACCTACTTAGCAGCAAATAACCTGTCATGATGCTCACACAAGTGCAATAGTGGTGCACAGCCATGGTGGGAAACCAACTGCTCTTGATTTGGCTAACTGATCTGCTCAGTTGAACAGGACCCATAGCTGGAGCTGGGAAACAAGTCAGAACCATATCTAAATATGAGCCTGCTCTCCATTATCAAGCTACCACCAATTGTGGGCTACAAGAGGGCCTACACCTATTAAATTCTCTATAAAAAAAAACAAGGGTTATCCCATTTGTCTGGTGCTAACTTTACTCTCCATTGGAGAATCTGCTTTTCTTTTTCAGATAGATGTAGATCCTAAGGAGGGAACTACCCCATCATACCTCAAAAGGGCCCCTGCTGAAACTAAGAATAATTGGTGAAACAAGCAAAGGTGTTGTTTTCTTGGTGAACCTGGTACCAGCACAAGGGTGAAGGAGATCAACACAGAGAACAATCAACTCCTACCAAATCAGATATCCAGAGACACAGAGGCTCCCAACACCTCATCACTGAAGCAGACCAAAAATGAACCCAACATGGCTCAGGAAAATTTTGCGGAAGAGGGGGTGGAAAGAATGTCAGAGCCACATGTTGGGTCATGATACGCAGAGACATTTCTCCTACCCATAACTGTGGGCTAACTCCACAATGCATGACCCATATACCTCAACAAGGAGGGGCCAGGGGGAGGGGGTAGGACATGGAAGAGCCTAACAATGGTGCCAACTAGACTGTATTCACTGAGTATAAAACTAATTAATAAAAAGAATAAATAAATTTAAAAAATCAAGTTGAAACAAATGTTAGCAAGGCTGTGGAGAAATAGGAACACTCATTCACTGTTGTTGGGAATGTAAGCTGATACAACCACTATGGAAATCAATATGAAGTCTACTGGAAAGGATGAATATAGAGTTGCCAACTGACTCTGTTATTCACTTAATGGGCATTTACCCTAAAAGCTCCACATCTCAAGTCAAACAAGTGGAAACAATGTCAGAGCCACACGTTAGGTCATGATATGCAGAGATATTTCCTCCTACACAAAAATGAGGGCTAACTTCATAATGTATGACCCATATACCTCAACAAGGAGGGGCCAGGGGAAGGGGAGAGGACAGGGAGGAGGCTAACATTGGTATCAACTTGACTGTATTTACTGAGTACAAAACTAATTAATTAAAAAAAAAAGGTAAAAAATAAAAAATAAAACAGAGCTACTTAGTTCTGTCCAAGCCTAAAGTTCGACCTACCAACCAATCTATACCTCAAGCATCACGCAGAAAAGACCAGATCTGGTTCTGTCTGGAGAAGTCAGTATAAATTCAGAATAGGCAGGATATGCATGTCTCAGAGGGAAGTCACCAATACCCATGAGTAATGATAATGTAAGATACCATTTGCCAGGTGAAGGTTGCAAGTCTTTGTAAAATTCCTATTAGTGACTACTTGCTGTTCTTTTTCTGCCTTCTGATTTTCCATGTAATGTGACAGTCTGCCATGCCTCCCCTACCAAGATGAACTCTACCCCCTGGAACTACAGGCCAAATTAAACCTTTTTCATTCCATAAGCTGCTTCTGGTTGGGCATTCTGTCCCAGCAGCAAGAATGTTACTGATACTGAAAACTAATGCAAAGATGAGGAAAGGAGATGAATTAGAGGTTAAAGGCACTTGCTTAGAAAATTGGTACCTTGGACTGGGGCTGTTACTACAATATATATGATGGTTCTTAGTCATTTGGAACAGGTTTGCAAGAGGAAAATATAGGAATTTGGGCCATCTGTGGTGGTACATGCCTTTAATCCCAGCACTGGAGAGGCAGAGTTAGGAGAATTGCTATGAATTTGAGGCCAGTTTAGAACTACAGAGTGAGTTTTAGGTCAGCTTGGGTACAGTAAGACTATACCTCTAACAAAAAGAAAATCTAGGAGTTTGGAACTATGGACTAAAGAAGCCTTACAACTCTATAAACAGAATGTCATGGGCCATTCTGGTGGGAGTCTGGAAGGCAGAGAGAAATATGGGCTATGGAACTTCAACTTATGAGGTTTCAGAGGGGAACATGGGCTTTATTGGGAACTAGGCTAGAGTCAGTTCTTATAATATTCTGGCCAAGAATCTGGCTGCAGCATGCCTATGTCCTAAGAACTTGAGTCAGGGTGAATTTAAAAGTAATAGACTAATGTATTTGGCAGAAGACATTTGAAGGCCAAAAGCATTGAATCTGTGACATGTTTTCTCTTAACTGCTCTTATTCAAATCTACCATGAAAGAGAACAAAATGTAGAGCAGAAAGATATGAAAAAAAAGGGAAGTGTGGCACAGAAATAAAAGTGAGTAAGTTTAAAGTCCCAGACAGAGAGCTACAGCCTCATCAGCTTCAAATGTGAAGGGGATTGTCACCATTACAAGGGAAGTCAACTGCTTTGCCCCAGGACAGTAGCAAGGATATTTTCACTGCAACACCCAAGCCCCTGAAGGCTCCAGCTGGTGAGAATGTGACTGCTTAGAAAGGAAAAGACTCAGAGGGAGAATGCAGGAGCTTCCTGTTCTCAGGGTCAGCATACGGGTACTTCTCATGTTTTAGCCATGCTTCATGCCAAGCTGATGAAAGACCTTGGCAGTGACATCCATTGAGGAATGAAAGATCCAAGATGGATGGGGTCGTGGTGTAGTTCATCAGGGTTCTAGAGAGCAAAACAAGCTAAACAATGTGAGGCTGAGTGGGAGTTCCTGCATGGGCACCTTGAGAGACATGGAGGCCTTCACAGGCATGGAGGCCTTGAGAGGAATGAAATTGTGAGGATGAACCTGAAGTCATGATGTAGACCCCAGGTTGGTAGAGATGCCAGGGCTGTGGAACCTCTACTGAGAAAAGCCATATGCTCAAGGTGGATCTGCCTATGAGAGAGGCTACAAGCAGCACCACTAGAAGGGTGAAGTGTCTTATAGGCTTTAATTGTTCAAAACATAAATTTCAACCTCTAGAGCCCACCTAAACCAGAAACTTTAATCCTTGTTGTTACTAGGGGCCATGCCAGATGAGATTAACCCATGTCCTGCTGTGGCCTCATAAGAAGCCTCTGTGACTGGCTACAACCAGCACCTGTAAGGTAGCCTGTTCTGCTCTGGGTTTCTGTGAGAGTAGTTGAAGGAGTTTCATGTATGCTGAACAGAGGGATTGGTTGATATTTGGCTAGCTTTTTTTTTTTTTTTTTGCAGTTGTTTGTTTTGTGTGTTTGTGTGTAAATGCTTACCTTTGTTTACAGACCAGATGACAACTTTCATGTATCATAGATGGCATGCCATCTACCTTTAATCATGATACAGGGCCTTTCTCCAGCCTAGATCCATCAAGTAGACTAGACTGGCTGGCCAGCAGGGGTCTAGCTGTCTTCTCCTCCCTAGAACTGAGACACCATCTCAGGCCACTGGGCCTGTCTTTCTTTTTTTTGTTTGTTTGCTTTTATTTATTTGAGAGTGACAGAGAGAGGGAGAGAGAGAGAGAGAGAGAGAGAGAGAGAGAGAGAGAGAGAGAGAGAAAGAGAATGGGAGCTCCAGGGCTTGTAGCCACTGCAAACGAACTCCAGATGTGTGCGCCTCCTTGTGCATCTGGCTAACATGGGTCCTGGGAATTGAGCCTCTAACTGGGGTCCTTAGGCTTCACAGGCAAGCGCTTAACCGCTAAGCCATCTCTCCAGCCCTGGGCCTGTCTTTTTAATGTTGACTTGGGATCACACACAGGTCCCCAGAGCTTTCAAGGCATGCACCTTGCCAACTGAACTGTATCCTTCAGTCTCACTGGCTATAATGACTAAAGCGAAGTGTTTTCAAAATATCATTTTGGAAAATCTATTTGCTCTAGGTTTTATTTCTTGAATACTTTATTTTTATACCACAAAAATGGGGGGCAGCAGAATCACAAGACCATAAAGAAGGCCAGCAGTCATCCAGAGGATGTGGACATCTGTAGACCTTGCGGCCATGCTGTTGAAGACCATGTGGTATGGACAACATAAGTTGCAAAAGGCAGCAATATACATAGCCCAGGCTGTTGTGTGATTGCCATGCCTGGTTTCAGCTTTAGGATGGTGTCAACTTGAGGTAGGGTTGCCATTGGAGATCTCACTTAGTAAGCACTCCAAGAAGCAGACACCTTTGTGGCAGGAATCCTTCAAGACAGTGGCTTCTCAAGTATCCTTCTGAGGGCAAGATCTGAAAGCACAGTGAAACTGAGAGAGAAAGAAACCCTTGGAATAAAACTGATGTTCATGAAAGATGAAAAAATTTCCAATTAGTCTATAAGCCACAACTAAGCAACAAACATGTTCACCTGCAAGGTGAGACAATGTGTCCACAATATCTCCGTTGCTTTACATGTCAACAAAAATGTGGGTGATGGAAACATTACCTATGTAGGAATGGATTTTGGAAATTACATTCATTATTATTTGGGACAAGGTGACTAATAATAAAGAAATAATATAATAATCTAATAGTTAAGACCATGTATATATTTTTCACAAATATTTTAGCTGTGGGGAATAAAAGTATTGTGCCATTATAAACATAGTATATTGATTCTGTTACTATAGTGTAGTTGAGTTGTATTTAACCCATTTATGTCACCATTATCCCAGAAAAATTGCCTAGTTATTGATGGATTCAGATATTTGAGGCAAATTTTCTAAGTTGTTTTCCATGAAGTACAACAATAATCCTCATTACTGGAGCTATTTTACTAGAGCTCAAAAAGAAATTGTTCTGACTATGATCACGTAGAACAGTTCCTCTGGCTGACTTGTCTATCACTGGTCGGTGAAAATTTCAAAAAGCAAAGCCAATGGGTAACTAATGTTTCTCAGTATCTCTTACTTTTCTCATGGCTCATGGTTATGTTAATGATAGCAGAATTCATGTATTTGGTATTTCTAGTTCCAGTGCCATCATTGTTCAGTTATATGGTTTTCAGAAAAGCCATTTGTCTTATTGTACTTCAGTTTCTTCATGTATGGAATGTCTTACCTAATGCAAAAAGAATTTTTTAAACACTTATTTATGAGGTACATAAGTAGGTATGTAGGTAGATATATAGACTCGGTAGATAGACAGATGATAGAGAAAATGGACACACCTGGGTCACTTGCCACTGCAAACAAATTCCAGATGCATTGCATCCCTTTGTGCATTTGGCTTTACATGGGTACTTGGAAATTGAACCCAGGTTGCCAGGCTTTGCACAAGCACCTTTAACCACTAAACCATCTCTCCACAATAGGAATTCTTTTTTAATTTAAAACTATAAAAGATCTCTTAACAAGAGTTGAAATCCTCCACCCTAAAACTCACTTTGACTTTATCAGACCTATGTAAAGTAGGCAGAGTTATCTTCAGTGTATTAAAAGCTAGAATTACACATTTACACAGGAGGATCTCTCCAGACAAGCTTGGGCAGTCCTGGGCTGAAGCTGTGTTAGGGGAAGCTAGTGTTTAACCAGAGGTGTGATTCCCAGGGGCCAGTCTCCTTCCTAGGCTAGAACCAAGGTGGAGCCAATACTGGCCCTAGAGCTGAGCTCTGCAGGAAATAGGCTTTGAACTTCAGGGCATTTGAATGTGGATAATAAAGAGTCATGTTGGAATAAACTGATATTTCTCAATTACTATAACCCAATTTTCACTATCTATGAGTTGAAAATAAGATGTATTATTCTAAAAATTCCTATTCTTGCTCCAAAACATAAATCCTCAATACTTCTGCACTTATCCCAACCAATATCTTCCAGTTCTATTTTAAAGCTATGATTTCTGAGCCATGTAGGACCAAGGGGACTAGAAAATGGCAATAATCTGAAAAACTGGTGATTAACATGCAGACATTTGAGGATTTACTGTGGCAACAGTATTTGAAAACATGGACACATCAATTTATTTTGACTTAGCAATATTATTTGTAAGCAACTTTTTAGACAAAACACAACTATGTGTGCACAAGCATGCATATGCAAGGATGCTATGGGGTCATTTTTAAAAAAATTTTTTGTTCATTTTTATTTATTTATTTGAGAGTGACAGAGAGAGAGAGAGGCAGATAGAGAGAGAGAGTGAATGGGCATGCCAGGGCTTCCAGCCACTGCAAACGAACTCCAGATGTTTGTGTCTCCTTGTGCATCTGGCTAACGTGGGTCCTGAGGAATCAAGCCTTGAACTGGGGTCCTTAGGCTTCACAGGCAAGCGCTTAACCTCTAAGCCATCTCTCCTGCCCTATGGGGTCATTTTAATGGAAAAGAATTAGAAACTGAATTATTTATACAAATGGGATAGTATTAATTGTGGTGCATTTACATAATGGATACAATGAAGCTCGCCAAAAATAAATAAAGGAGATGTATCTACATATTCCCTTCACAGAAGTCTCTAAAGCATAGCATCAAGATAAAAAATCTCTAAGGACCATGATCCACGAAGGATCAACACAGGTTCATCATTGTAATAAGCATGCATTCTTATAGGTTACATTGAAGATGGAGGAGGTTGTATGTGTAAGGTCAAGGAGCCTATGGGAAATCTCTGTCTATCACTCTATTTTCCTGTGAATCTAAAAACTGCTTTAATAAATAGTCTATTTACCAAAAAATTAAAAAGTCAAGCATAGAGATATATGCCTGCAATACCAACACTTAGGACCGTGAGGCAGGAGAATTAAAAAGATTGAGGTCAGCTTGGACTACATAGCAAGACTCTGTCTCAAACAAACATATAAACAAACAGTATAATAGAGTTCTGCTGAACTGTTGCTAAGAAAGAAAGTTGAACAGTATTATGATTAAATTAAAACACAATAAATGTTCAAACCTTGGTGTAACTTTATATATATATATATAATTTTTAAAAATGTCATGATCTTCACTTACATGTTTTAAAATAAAAACATGAACAGGATCATTTGTAATGCATTATATATTGCAAGGCCCTCTCCATTGAGTTAATTCCTTTAACACCTTCACCACACTATTATTTTTGAAACATGCATTTTTTCTATTTATTATTTCTCAGACATAAATTTTGGATTTTCAAAAGTGTAACAGTCAATGTGCCTATGGGAAATTTAACAGTGAAAAAATTAACAAAGGCAGTGACACAGTTGTCATAAATGCTTTCATGGTATTCTCCTAGTCTACATATAAATACAATACATACTATATATGTATGTATATATATATATATATATATATATATATATATATAGAGAGAGAGAGAGAGAGAGAGAGAGAGAGAGAGATGTATAACATCGTTTTACCTTAAATCCTCTTGCACAAAAATAATACCACCCGTACACGTTGGCACACCACATTTAAGATATACATGATCCTTTGAAAAGTTACAAAATGTCAGGCCAGCTTTAGTTGTCATACATATAGAAAACAAGAAGAACTGACAATTCCCCCCCCCATAGGGATATTTCAGGAGACCAATAAGGAAATGAAGCTGGGATATACTCAAAGCCATATATATATATATATATGTATGTATGTATGTATATGTATGTATATAGACTGCTAGCCCAGTTCCAAATTATATTTTCCCATTTAATCTCAGGTGAGAGTATTGCTTGGGAGTGGAAACTGGTCTGAGAAGTTGCACTCAGCCTTACAGTGTCCTGCAAGATGCACAACAACATCAGAGTGCAAAAAGCCCATCACAATAAGCCCTTACAAGGGCAGGGGTAGAGGAGGGGAGAGACAAATAGAACTTTTGAGCTGTGATTCTAGAAACACAAATATATTTCAGGCCTAATTGTCTCTACAGAACCAAGTTAGGTTTCTAGGTACAATTGGCCAGCCTGGCTCCGTCTTCACAAGATATGACAAAGGAGGCTGGCAGAGTTGGGTCTTGCACTGAGAGGACACAAGTAGGTAGTCAAGGACCTTGTTATTGCTTCTGCATCTTTCAAAGCGTCACATGCTGGAAGCATATCCCAGGAGGGCAGTGATCACAGTTCATATTTCTTTCATACGGTGTCAGCAATTAGGCACATTGCAAAGAGTGCCAGTGAACTCACTCCAACCAGTGTGACAGAATGGATATGACAATCCATCCTTCCCTCTAAACCCAAAAGTCAGACCTGGTTATATGGAGACTTGGCACATAGAGTTGCACCACTTTTACACATGCTTTTTTCTTGGGGACAGAAAATTTCTGTCCCCCATGCGGTTGGATGCAGTGTCTACATTATCTTGAACTTTTTTGGAAGATGGACGAAACCCAAGATTTTGTTTTCTCAGCCTTAGTGAAGACTGGAAAGTTAAATTAAGGGTAACAATTGCTAGATATACGTTATTAAATGTCACTGACCTCCAGCTAAAACTTAAAGAGTAGGCTTCCTGCATGGTTGACTGCTAGCCCAGTTCCAAACTTCAAGTCATTTTCCTCCAGTGGCAACCATCTGTAACCTAAGCCAGTGTGTCTGAAAACTGGCTGACCCGAGGAGCCAGGGAGCTTATAAAAACACAGATTTCAGCATCCCTCAGACTTCATCGCTCACAGTCTGTGGACTAGGAACCCAGACTCCAGTGATTCCTGTGGCCAGTCAGTCATGGGAACTAAAGAACTGGACCGATGCTCACATAGTCTTCACTCAGCAGTGCCACTGTGGTCTTGGGCTTTCCAACGCTTTCTTTAGGATGAGATAGGAAAGGAAGTTGTTGATTTAACATAGACATGGTGGGATCCACCAAAATTGTTACTGGTCATGAAAGAAACCTCTGCTCATCTAAAGGGAGAAAAGCAAAGGTTAAGGCTACTTACAGACCCACTAGACCATCTGCACTTCCAGAGTAGCCACCCAAAGCAAAGGGTCTCTTCATGTTTGGCATTCAAACATTGACACCATATGTGGCAAGCCCACCCACTGTTCATTGCCCACTGGGACACAGGGCTTGTGGAAAATCAAGTATTGCATAGCCATCCTCATGCCTCAGCTTTCCTTTTTCCTTTCTTTTATTTTTTTTAAATTTATTTAATTTTATTTATGAGAGAGAGAGAGAGAATGAGCACCTCAGGGGCTTCATCCAGTGCAAAAAGTCTCCAGTCGTATGTTCCACCTCGTGCATCTAGCTTATGTGGGTCCTGGGGAATTGAACCTGGGTCCTTTGACTTTGCAGTCAAGTGCTTTAACCACTATTCCATCTGCTCCAGCCCAGTTTTCCTTTTTTCTTGCCAAGCTTTTCTCCATGTTGCTAACAAGACCTGAAATGTTTCTCTTTCTCTACTCAGAAAGAAGGACAGCAGGCCTGTAGCATTCTCAGGATTCCCCTCACTCATCTGCAATGTTGGTTCTCCTTCTCATTCACACAGTGCTCTGTGAGTGCTGAAGGCCCAGGTGAAAGCCATAGTAAGCCTTGGGTCTCAAATGGACTTCACACATGTTACTTAACTCCATTTAACTTGAATTCCCCTACCTTTGAAATACCATGCTGGTCATACCTACCTACATATGTTGGGCTGGTTAAAAGACCATAAACACATAAAAAGGTCTCAGTAAATATTTGTAGTTCTTATTATCCATATTCATATCTGATTTTGATTAAAGCCTAGGCATTAGATGATGTATAGAATAGTTATTAATTTGATCTTCTGTTTTTGTTTTTTACTACTGAGGATTGAGCCTAGGAAATCTATCATTGAGATATATCAGCAGCCCTTACTTTTTAATAGTTATTAATTTTATGTGTGATCATGATACTGTGGTTATGTAAGGTATCATAAGGTAATGTGAGTCAGAATACTAGGGGTGAAATACATTAGTATTTCCTACTTAGTTTCTATTGATTAAGCGAGAAACTAAAGGTATGTGTATGCATGTGTGATATGTTATACCCTACTGTATGCACTAATCTGGTTAAATAAACAAGACAAAATGCCAATAACTGTTACCTTTATATGGTAGGGACAGTCTGAAGATATTCCTGTACACTAAATGTTTTTTTCAAAATACAGTTGTAAAATAATCTTTTCTAAAATCACCAGCTTATCACAGCTCCTCATCTGTCCTCCCTTCTGTGAGCTCTTGCTGTTTCTCCCTCCTCTTTGCTATCTGTGTTCTCATACATGTATCTTTTTGCTCCAAGCTGATCATCATCTGGTAGTGGACAGAACAATGGTGTGTTCCTCTCAGTGTGTGGCTACTGCTCTGTGCTGTGTGCATACAAAATAAATAGAGGGCAGCAGGCCAGAAGGAGGAAAGGACAGACACACCTGCAAAACACACACACATACACACATTCCTGCTCTATATCTGTTTTGCCTACTCTGGCTCTTCAACCTCTGTCATCAACTCTTCTAAGTGATTCTAGGCAGAGAACCTAGCCTGGCCAGTAAGAAGTCTAGAGGAGGTTCCTGAGAGCCAGATTGCTTGCAGAACTCATGGGCTTCTGACCTGTGGTGTCCCCTCATAATCCCAAAACAGATGCAGTCCTTTATGACTGAACCTTTGCCTCAGTACTCAGTTTGTGCCATTTATACTTATACCCTGGTCCTGTTACCCCATTTTGGGACCCCAGCACACTTTGCTGGTACTAGTCGTCACCCAGCCATGTCACTTTTGATCTGAGAGCTAGACACTGCTCCTGGGTTCTCTAGCTGTGACTGAAAAACCAAGTCAATATTGGGATATTGACTCCCAATTCATCTAGGAGCTGGATGTATAACCCTACTGCAGATGCCATACTATAGACTTCTGGCTGCTCTATGATCCTGGCACTGGTCCTGTGGATCTGGAATAGTCTGTTTGTTTGCCTCACAGACTTGAGGCAGCAGTGTGGATAGAGAGAAGCCCCATGTTGGACAGAGGAGTAATATCTAGAATATATGAAGGATTAAAGAAACCTAGACAAAAAAAAATCACAACTCAATAAAAAAGAAATAGACTATGGAACTGAACAGAGTTCTCAATAGAAGAAATACAAATGGCCATGAGAGAGCTTAAAAGTATTTTGAGATTCATTCTCATTCCAGTTAAAATGGTTATCATTAAAAAATCAAATGGCAACAAATGCTGGTGAGGGTGTGAAGAAAGAGGAACTCTTTTTCTTGTTTGTTTGTTTTTGTTTTTGTTTTTTTGAGGTAGGGTCTCACTTTAGCCCAGGCTGACCTGGAAGTCACTATGGAGTCTCAGGGTGGCCTCAAACTCACGGCAATCCTCCTACCTCTGCTCCCGAGTGCTGGGATTAAAGGCGTACGCCACCACGCCCGGCTTTTTTTTTTTTTTTTTTTTTTTTTTTTTTTGGTGAGGAACTCTTATTCACTGTTGGCAAGAGCATAAACTGGTATAAGCATGATAGAAATCAGTGTGGAGTTTTCTCAAGAAGTTAAAAATAGATGTGCCTTATGACCTATCCATATTTCTCATGGACATATACCTTAAGGGACTCTATATGTTACTACAGAGACACTTGCATATCCATATTTATTGTTGTCCTACTCACAATAGCTAGGAAATGGAATCAGCTTAGAGGCCCATCAACTGGTAAATAGATATGAAGCTGTGACACTCAATGGAGCTTTGTTCATCCACAAAGAGAAATGAAATTTGCAGGAAAATTGATGGACCTGAATAACATTATAATGTCATATTGTATACTAAGTTATGTACAAGAATTTTTCTTAGATTATAAACCATTACCTTTATTCTGGGGAGTCCTTGAATCAGGGGAGGGAGCTGGATACACCCACATGACCTGAGAGCACATGCAAGAAGCAGAGCATAGGGCATGGAGAGAAACATGAAAGATTTTTAATATTATTACTTTTTTATTAACAACTTCCATAACTATAGGCAATAACCCATGGTAATTCCCTCCCTCCTCCCACTTTCCCCTCTGCAACTCCACTCTACATCATACCCCTCCCCCCTCTCAATCAGTCTCTCTTTTATTTTGATGTCATCATCTTTTCCTCTTATTCTGATGGTCTTGTGTAGGTAGAATTAGGCACTGCATGGTCATGGATATCCAGGCCATTTTGTGTCTGGAGGAGCGCATTGTAAAGAGTCCTACCCTTCCTTTGGCTCTTACATTCTTTCCACCCGCTCTTATGCAATGGACTCTGAGCCTTGGAGGGTGTGATAGAGATGTTTCAGTGCTGAGCACTCTTCTGTTACTTCTTCTCAGCACTATGGTGCCTTCTGAGTTATCCTAAGGTCACCTCCATCTGAAAAGGGAAACTTCTCTAAACAAAAGTGAGAGTAGCATTAATATATTGGTATAATATTAAGAGAAGTGCTTACCAGGCAGTTTGGTGAGCATAGTATATACATTTAGCCAGCAGATGTTACACCCCTAGGGTTCTTAATTAGCCCTGTTGTAGGTTTTCAGTATCAGGCATGTATTCTCTCCCATGGAGTATGCCTCCATTCCAATTAGAGAGCAGTTTATTTCCCCCATCACAGACATGTCACTATTGCACACATGGGTTCATTTGGCCTGACTGGCCAAATTTAAGGCTTGCAGTGTCCAGTGTTGAATATCTCCACTGGTGATTTCTCTGTCGCCCATTGAACTGCATGCAACATAGCTTTTTCCAGCTTTCTATCAGCTGGTCTGCATGGAGAAGGTTCTCAGCTCAGTTCCAGCAGGATTTCTCAGTGACCTTGCAGCCCAGGTTTGTGGAGTCTTCAGCAATAGGGTCTTACCATCTATTCCTTCTTGGAAACCAAGAGCCTTGGCAATGGCCTGTAATGTTTTGGGGACATCATGGACCTCCCTGACCAACAACTCACTGAAAGGTATCCCATCTCTGGCACTGAAAATTTTCTAGTAACAATCTATGCCTTCTGAGTGTTCCATTGTCCAAAAAAAGTAGGTTTCCATATGAGATTTTTATATCCTCTTAGATTTTGATTAGCCCATCCTCCACCTTTCCTTTACTCAATCTCTTCCCCTAACCTCACTTAAGCCTTTCCATCCCCATTAATCTGTTCTTCTACTTACATATATACAATACAATCCTATAAAGTATCCCTTCCCTTTCTATTCTATGTGAGTTGGAATAAAAATCAGTAGCAGAGGCCAATAAGCTAGAAAGGGGATATAAAGAAAATCTTATTGTAGCCCAGGCTCAGAAAGATAATTCCTGCATGTTCTCTCACATATGCAGATCCTAACTTTGAATTTTTAAATTTGTATTCAAGTTGGCATAAGAGCAAGTAGAGGACAGGAAGCTAGAAAGGAGCTATGAGTGAGTGGAGGTGGGGGGCTTAAGGGAAGAAGAAAATATGTAAGCAGAGCAGGATATTGGCGATGAAAAAGTTAAAGTGGGATTCGAGGAGGGAATGGATGAGAGGAGGGAGTAGGGAAAGGGTTAAACAAAACTAAAGATATTATTAGAAAATCCATAGAGAAATCGCTTTATTGTTAGCTGAAAGAGAGAGAGAGAGAGAATGAAAAGAAAGAGAGAGAGAGAGAACACTCTAATTTTGGCAGAAACTTCCTATGGGAGTCAATCATGCTATGTCCAGAAGCTACAGGTGGTTGTTACAGAAAAACCCGCATCAGGGTAGGATATCTCCCAGTGACTTGTTGGTCAAGCAGGCTCTTGAAGCCTCAAAAATAACAAAGACTGCTGCTAATTCTCTTGGTTTCTCACCACATATAGATGGTAGGCCCTATTGCTGAAGCTTCCATGTTTTAGTCACAGGAAACTAAAACAACAACAACAAAAAAAATCAAGCTAGAACATAGCTGAAGCCTCCTATCTTCTGGCTTGCTGTCATAGTGCTGGAAAGTGTAAAGAAAAGATATCAATTGACTGACTCTACTGTGGATCTACCCTGTGTGCTACACAGCTGACCAGCCAAGAAAGAGATATCCCCTGGTAAAATCATGGCATGACTAATATGAAGGTAGTTAACTACCCTTTGATCAGATCTGAGACCCACTTCATGATAAGAAATTCATGCTCTAGTGCTAAAAACCTAGTCAAAAGTCTCTGGTTGAGAAGGTCATAGACCCAAGGAGGCACTACACTATTGCTGTTTAAATAAATGGACATGTTGTATCCATCAAATTTACCTCTAATTCTTTATATTATCATTACAACTGCAGATCAGTGTTGTTCTCACCTCTGAGAGAAGCTTCTTTGTGCAGGTCATGTTGACTACAGTGGAAACTCAAAACTCACCAAAGAATAAATGGAAGCTGTATGTTCATCCCTAAATTAGACATCTTCATCACACCCTGAAGGTTCAGAGAACATTCTGAAAGAAAGGACAGAAAGAATGTAAGAGACAGAGAACAGGGAGAAATACTTTGAGACACTACTTTTTGGATACTGAGTGGCTGTTACTTCATGGCTTACATAAGACTTCCTATTCTCTATATTGAGAACATGAGCATTTTGACATGGATAATGTAGAAAGGCAAAAAAATTTGTCAATATATAAGAGGGTATAAATGGAAAGAAGAAGGAGGTCAGTGAAAGGAGAAGGGTGTAAAAGGGGGTTTAAAAAGGCAGTGGTATAGGATTATGAACAATTTACATTATGTTCATGAATGACAATTATAAATAAAAACATTAGGAGTAGAAAGTATGTAAGAGCCACAGGGTGGGAAGGAATATCCAGAGACATTTCCCTCCCCACAAAGACTGACTACATCTCTCACAATTCATAACCCACAACTCCAGAGTGAACACCCGCAATCCCACTAACGAGGATCCTCAGTAGAGGGGGACAGGAAGGGGGGAAATGATGGTACCAACATATGATGTTTCCATACAAAGTTTCTACTTGAAAAAAAAGGAGGGGCTGTAGAGATGGCTTAGTGGTTAAGGTGCTTGCCTACAAAGCCTAAGGGCTCATGTCCAACTCTCCAGATCCCACATAAGCCAGCACACAAGGTGATGCATGCATAGGTTTGTGCATGTGTACAATGTGGTGCGCATGTCTGGACCTTGATTGCAGTGGCTGGAGGTCCAGGTTCACCAATTCTCTGCACCCTCACCCCCTTGCATAAAACATAGTAAGAAAGAATCCTAGGTTTACCTGAGTGGAGGTCTCTGAAAAGAATTCTTCAGGTTACTGAAAGTGGTGGTGTAAAGATGCATCGGCTGTTCCCACCACTGCCAGATACCCTACTCATTTAACAAAACTGATCTATGTTCACTGTAGGGTAACGTCAGTGACACTGAGGCTGGAGTACAAACTATATCCTGGCTTCTGTCTAGCTTCCTCCTGGGTCACTTGCTCTGCAGGTAGTTAGCTGCTATGATGTGTGGACACCTACCCATCTCAAGGAGACAAGGTCTCAGGGAGAACTCTTCATGGCAAAAAGCCAAGTCATGCTGCCCACAAGCCAGCACCAACTTGCCAGACCTGTGAAATTGGACCCCAGCATCAACATGCCATTTGAGAGGGTGGAGGCTGGAATCATAACAAAACAGCTCCTGAATCCTGGGCCCACTGAAGCTGCATGAAATAATAAATACTTAGGGGTGAAGTGATCTGAATAATCAATAGCATAGGTTATCTTTTAAAAAAATGTTAATCACAGTTGAGAAAAATTCAGATGTGTCACTCTTGGATATAAATAATGATATAATTTACTCCTGTGTTTACAAAATCTTTATGAATTACAAAAGCAGTGGTTAAAATGAGATCACTTTTTCTTGCATCATTTTGTAGCTATTTCTTCAAAACTTAAATATTTCCTCCTGGAGGGAGGGAAAAGGCAAGGAGGCTTGTAAGACACAGGAAACTACTGAACCTTACAAAGATCAGAAAGCTCATGATACTTCTTACACTCATAAGGCACATCCCCAAGGTTCTGTAAGCAGAATATAAGCAGAGGACAATTGCTTATGGAGGAGACTTTTCAGAGGAGCTACCTGGGATGCAGCTTTTGGAAGTCATCACCCATGCCGAGGTGGGCCATTGGCTGATGCACCTGCCTTTGAGTCACCCATACTACTACAAGTATTTCCTATCCATGGTCCTATAAGTAACCCCCATGTGGTGGTTTTACTGTAAAATGTTCCCCCATAGCTTTATGTGCTTGGAATACTGCATCCCTAGCTGGAGGCAAAGTTGTGGGGCCTTTGGAAGGTACAGTTTTACTGCACAAGGTGTGTTGCTGGGGCAGGGTGGGCTTTGGAGTCATGTAGCCCAGCTCCTAGCCCAGTACTTAGACTATGTCCCTCCCACTGCTATATGAGGATGTAAACCAGCTTCCTGCTTGTGCACTGCTTTCCCTGCCACGATGAAAATGCTGTCTGGAATCTGCAAGCACAAAATAAACCCTTTCCTCCCATAAGCAGCTTCTGTTTGGGTGTTTTGTACCAGCAACAGGAAGGTAGCTGCTACACCCAATCAACTCGTTGGTTCATCAACCTATACTTGGGTAAATCATCTCTTGGGTTTGTCATAAATGCTCCCTCTGGGGTAAATAGATGTTTGTTCATGTCACTCTTGGAAGTCATACAAGATGGACATTGCTTAAGTTCTTCACCTGCTAAAATTCTTCTGCCATGGGAATAAGATAATCATTCCTTTGTCAACCATTATTGGTTTACTCTTTGTAGCAATACAGTTGTATAAAGTGTACTAACTGTTATCTACCTGTCATATTAGTTACTTTGCACCACTGTGAGCAAAATATCTGACAGAAACAACTTATAGGAAAAAGGATTTTCTTCGGTCTACAGTTTCAGAGATTTCATACCATGATCCTTGGCTCTGTTGCTTATGGACCCATTGGTGAGGCAGCACATTGTGGTAGTGTGAGAATATAGAAGAGGAGGCTGTTCACTTCAGTTTGGTCATGAAGCAGAGACAGGAAAATGACAGGCACAAAACACCCCCAAAGACCTGCCACTGATTACCTACTTCGTCCACCTAGGTCTCACTTCCAGAACCTCCAAAAGTTTCCAGAATGTCCAAAAATAGCACTACCAGCTTGAGACTAAGCCCCAACATATGAGACATATGAGCCTTTGGGGGTGGGGGTCATTCCATATCCAAACCATAACACCTATCATTTAATAATGACTACTATTCTGGTTGATTCTCTTATCTGGTATAAGAATGATCCTAAGTTGGCTCATCTTTAACCTTTAAAAAAACAAAAAAGCTTCCCTGATCATTTGAAGAAGGTATTGAAATCCTGGACTCTCACACTAGAAAAATATGTATGTGATAAAGTAAATGTAATTTTCAGTGTTGGCCGTCCACTGCAATCTAAATATGGCTCAGTGGGCTTCAGTTTGCTGAACGATTTGGGGCTTAGCCTACATCCCCTCTGCACTCCACATCCCTAAGTAATCCCAGCACTGGGAAGACAGGGAATCCCTGGGTCTTACTGAACAACTAGGCTAACAAAGTCAGAGAGCTCTAGATTCAGTGATAGGCCATGTTTCAAAAAATGTTGACTTCTGGTGTGTGTATATGTGTGCTTGCACACACACACACACACACACACACACAAAGAGAGAGAGAGACAAAGAGAGAGAGAGAGAGAGACAGAGAGAGAGAATTGATAGGGAGGGATGTATGACAGGTTACCTATTAAGCAAGTAGGATAACTTGGATGCATTTTCTACACCGTCTTCCATGAATCCCAGGGGTAAGGGATAATAACTTTTGGCTCACGGATGTACCTGATAACTGACTTTCTTTTCCTCCTTGCCTCTATTATCCAATTGTTTCTTTGTGTCAGCTCCCAATCTACTCACAACCAAATCTCAATCTTAGGTTCTACTTTCAGGAGAAACAAGTTGTTGTAATTGTTAACGATACTATACTAGATCACCTCAAAAGTTAGTGGTTTAAAATGAAGATTTTTATTGTGTTCCTGAATTGTATTGGTAGGAATTCAAGAAACAGAATAGAATATTATTTGCTGACTTATATTATCATAATTGAACCTAGAAAGTAACTGAAAAGCCAACATGTAGAATAGAATGTTTTTGTTAATTTAATCTACATGCACTAAGAAATGCAGTATTTAAATAAAAACCAGTGAATTATTTTTTAAGGGAATAGTAGAGTGAATTTCTATATTCAGGATTGCTTTGAGGCTGCTTATCCATGTAATTGCATTTTGAGTACCAGTTATAATTCAGTGTTTTATAAATATGAGTCAGGTCTTGAACTCTTAAGTTAAAATTAAGCAATAGAAACAGGAGGAAATTTGGGACACTCTTGTTCAATGGATTAAAAAATTACATACAGAATGATAAATGAGTCATTGAAGGAATCAAGGAGGAAAAAATGTGACATACAGAGGCCTGAATGGATTCAATAATACTAAGTTCATGTGAATAAAGGAACAGATCATTGATTTTTCTTGAGAATAAAAAAAGGTGCAAGCCATATATTACATAGTACCTGAGCTGAAGCAGAACATGAAAGGTTTCTTAGTTCAAACTTTCAGCTGTTTTAGTACTTAAAAAGGATTAAGTACATATACTATTTTTTTTCTTTTTTGCAGTCCTGGAGATCAAACTCAGGATTTGTGCTTGCTACACAAGCACTGTACCACTAAACTACATCCTCATCTCAAATGTATATGCTTTTAAACATATGTAGTTACATATAGGAATACATATAAATTACATATACATGGCTAGTATAAACACATTGTTTTTGCTTTTTCAGATGAGATAGCCCAAATGAAAAGACATTCCAGTAGCAATGAGCACACCTGACATCCAGTCCTTGGTGTCTAATACCATTCTTGATAGTAGTAGTTAGATTCCCTGAAGAAATATCTAAAATTATCATGAGAACTAAAGCAGAGCATTCTGGAACATTCTATAATGCCAGAGATTAAGGAAGTGATCATAACTGGAGAGAAGAAAGGAAGGAGGGAAGTAAGAGGGAGGGAGGAAGGGAGAGAGAGAGATCTTCACATCTACACACACTAATTGAGGAGTATCAAAGGAGCATGGGAATCAACTGAATAAGAATCCAAAGACTTAAGCTAGAACAGTGTGACAGCAAAATAAATAATATGCTATGCCAGTACAACCCAAGGTATAAAACAGATATCTATGTGCTCGTACTGATCAAACAAATAAATGGGGTAGATGAGCCAAATTTGCCATGTCACATTCCCAGTAAACTATGTAGCTAAGAAGAGAAACATAGGAGCCCAGCATGGTGACACATGCCTTTAATCCCAGCACTTTGGAGGCAGAGGTAAGAGGATCCCTGTGAGTTCGAGGCCACCCTGAGACTACATTGTGAGTTCTAGGTCAGTCTGGGCTAGAGCAAGACCCTACCTCAAAAGAACAAAATCAAAATAAAACAGTACAAAAGAAGACAAACATAGGTATATATATACTTGTGACTTCCTTTTAAAGTATACAGTATGAAAAGGGGGAATACAGTAATGTTACAGTGGCATACGTGATAAACACTTCCACAGCCAGATATCAATGCTGACATCTAATTGTAACTCTTGTTGATAGTACGAACCCTTGCTATGATGTGATAATGATCTCATGTCTGTGTGGTCTTTCTTCTGATAATCCTGTAACTCCAGTATTACAGTGAGGGGGGGGGTGGGGGAAGCAACCAGGCAAGGTTTAATCTTGGGACATGCTACAGAATCCCTGACTAGGGCTACTCAAAAGTGTCAAGCAAGGAGAAGATAAAAACAAGGTAAGACTAAAGACACCAGCCTTGAGAAGAGCCTATGCATGCATAACAACTTGATTCACTGTGGCACCCTACATGATATCCTCTAGCAAAAGAGAAGATGGTAAAGGAGCTGGGAGATGGCTCTGGGGATGTAAATGCTTATTGCACCAATGTGACAACCTGAGGTTGAATCCCCAGAACCCATGTAAAGCCCGATGCAGTGGTGCACAAGTGTCTATAATCACAGCACACCTACAGTAACATGGGAGGCAGAAACAGGAGAATCCCAAAAGTGCATGCACCATCTAGCCTGACATACACAGCTTCTGGCAAGATGGACAATGGAGACTAACACTTGGGCATGTTCTATGACCTCCACTCATATGCAGTGACATTCATATGTCCACACTCGTGTGCATGAGCACACATAGACACACATATATCACATACCCACAGATTTTTTTAAGTAGAAAATGATACAGGAAATAAATTATAGCCTTTAGTTAATGGTCATCTATCAATACTGGCCCACTAGCTATAACACAGGTATCATAAAATAACAAGACAATTGGACTTACCTTCTATGCTGCATTTTTGGCAGACTTAGTATTAAGTTCTGTTTTCACTAAACTAAAAACCAGTGCAATCTAGAACAATCACATTATATCATATTTCCTATGATGTAATGACAAAGATATCTGAAAGTATTGAAATGAATGAGCCATTCTAATTTAATTACCTTTTTGGTATTGTAGAATTGTAGTTTGTGTTTACTGGAGGAAATTTCCTTGCAAGTATACCTTTCTCTTTAAATATAGTCTCTTCCCTTCTCACTCTGGTGTCCACAGACCTTTCTTATTAGCCAAAGTCTGAAGGCCTCCATTTAGTTTATCCTCATGCATTCCAAGTTGAATTCTGGCAAGGCCAAAGTGGGACAGATGCTCTCGGCTAGAATAAGTCAGGGCTGGGCAATGATCCTACAGTCTCCCTCCATTCTACCAGGGCATCATCGCCAGCAAATCTCTGAGCTCTTGTCTTCTGAACTGTTAGAATGAGACCTTGTGATATGATCAACACCTAGACAATTATATGAGCTAGAAAGAACACAGAATCAAATGAGAAGGGAAAAGCAATGGGGGAAATACTGGCTTCTCATCGGATCTTTGTCATGCAGGGCGGCTGTGGGGAAAATGTACTTGGATTCTTTGTTCCACAGGCTGCTCTTCCACAAAGCGGAGCCTCTCATAATTATCAAAGACCACATTGTGAAGCAAAGTCCCAGCAGTCATACAATGGAATGACACTTTTGAGCTGACATTTGCAAGAAATAAAATAATTTAAGATAATATACATGAGAATATTTGAGAAATAGCTGAATATTTTTTGTTATGAGCTCCCTGATTACATGACTGATGGCCAGACATTACCCATTAGAGAGTAAACTTGCTAGACTGGATGTCATTCTGTTAGGTTCCTTGGACAGCACTGGACAGTTTTGCAACATTAAAATATGCTCACTTGCATCTTCCCCAGGAACATCTGTAGAGGGAGAAAAGTGCTTTTGGATAGCAGAAAACTGAGGCTGAACAAACATTCCAGCTTTCCCTTGCTGGCCATCACTCACACTCAGTGTATTTATCCTTTTTCTCCGACAAGAGAGCAACATTTGGAATAGCTCAAGCTGCTGAGTTAATCATGCAGACGCCATGGGATGTTTTAAGCTGTGGGCCAACCCACCTCGCACGATTTGGAATCAATACAACTACCAGGCTGTGTAAGGGAGCCCTGCAGCCTGTCCAGTGTGAGGAGGAGAACAGATTTGCTGCCCTTCAAATTTCCTATCTCTGTTTGCAACACCTATGCCAAGGGCAAGTACATGCCAAGATTTCAATGAGTCAGTGACTTTTGACACCATTTCAGCCCAGGAAGATTGTGACCTAACATGGGTGCACACTCATTCTGTCCCCGCCTCTCCTTGTGTTGTGTGATTCCGTTTTACAGTATACCGGGACTGAGACACTGCCTTAGTGGGATGTTGAGATGTTATTCTTAAGCTGTGATAAAAAATCCTTCTGAAGTTATTCTCTGGGCCCACATCTCCCTCTCTCCTTCCCAACTCTTAGCCAAGTACTCTAAAGCTGGTAACACGTCACTGCACAGAGCCCTTCCCTCTTCTGCTTTCCTTATGCTTCAAGAGGAAGCCAGGCTTTGAGACCCAATGCTCCCAGGGCTGGTCCCATGTCCTGGTTAAGTAGATTAATGTAAATCTTTACTCTACTGCAGAGCAGCAGTGATTGCATGCTTACTGCTTATTCATATTCAGTTACAAAGTCAAATTCAAACAGGTAGATAAAATGTTGCTCAGAACTTGACTGATGCAGGGGTGAAAAGTCCTCAGAGTCTAGCTGAGGAAACTTGAGGAAGATGCTAATTTGCCTTGAATTGACCTAGTAATTCTCAGAAGTCCTTCAAGAAGTTAAGAATTAAGTTTAAAATCATGATATGTCTAGAAAAAAATATACTCTGTGTTGAGAGGTATGTGTGTATAAGTCTTTCTGTTTTAGTGTGAAAAGCAGAATTAGAGCATTAATAATCATGACATAAGGATTTCTTATGAAGCCATGGGAGTAATTACTCATTAAAATGAAAGTCAACATTTTTTGAAAGTTGTCTGTCACCAGCACAGTGGTTGCGGTGACTGGGTTATCTCAATAACTGCTTTCAGACTTCCACCACACTTGGTAAAGATTAAAGTCATTTTGATCCAAAGGTGATAGGAAGACCAAAGTACCTGAAGCATCACCTTGAAAAGAGTTACAAAGATTAATTTTGCTTTTCTTTTCTGTACAACAATAATATAAAAAATGTTATCAAGGGTTTTAAAGCAATCTCAAATGCCTTATTGTCATTTCTCTGATGTCTACATTTCTGATTATCTCAAATTTCTCCTATGATGGTACCATTGTTTAATGTATTAGAATTAAAATATTGCAACATATGAGACCCCGCCAGCTGTTTGCTATTAAAAATGGCTCCTGTGTTTTGGTTCATCTCAGTTAAGTGAAAAGGTCCTCACCCAAACATGTCCTCTTGTCATTGAAAGGCAGGAAAGGAACTAGTATAGCCGAGAAGACTATTTTCAAAATCAATCTCTCATATTTAAAGGAGAGATCCATCCTCTCCAGGAGGCACAAACATAGTCATTAGAACAAAGGCCTCCATCTTCCCAAGTGCCCTTCCATTTTTTCACACTGAGAGGAGCTTTCAGGTGCCTGCTGGGCTAACGAAAATAGATGGCTTTTTCCCTTTAATGGGGTTCACTTTGATTTTCTGTCATTGTGGTCAATGACACAAGACCTGCTTCAGTGTCTGAATGCTAGAAGAACATCATTTTCCCTCACGTCATTTGAGCTGCATTATTTCCACTCACCTGTCAGTGCGATGTCCTTCTTCGAGGATGTTCTGTGATCCTGGCCTTAACCCTACACAATCTCTCAAGTATGTGACATACACAAGAGCTACTGAATAAAGGTACTTATCATTTCTGAAACTCATCTAAGCCATGAAGGAAAGCCATGAGTGCATTTATTTGTTTGTATTTAATTAGAAATGATAATTATATATGTTTAACATGTACAATGTGATATTTTTATATATGTATACATTACAGGATGTTAAACAAAGCTTATCAATCTATCTATTGCTTCACCACCTCACCTTGTTTTTTTGAGATGAGAATGTTAAAATCTTATTCTTTTAGCAGTTTTGAAATATGTAATAATTAACTGGGATAACTGTGCACTATAATAAATTACTAAAGCTTAATTCTCTTGTTTCACCAAAACCTTAAACCCTTTGATCAACATCTTTTCTTCCCTTAACACTTCTTCTCTCCCTCCAAGTTTCTGTAAACCATTTTGCTACTCTGTTTTCATGAGATTGACTTTTCTATATTTTACATATAAGTGAGATTGCATGGTATATTTTTCTGCACCTGGCTTATTTCTCATAACATGTCTCCCATTTTCATCCATATTTCTATGAATGACAGTGATCCTATTCTTTTTAAGTCTTAGTAGTCTTCCACTGCATGGAAAGTTAATCCCATAGCTTGTAATGTTGTGAATAATGCTGCAGTCACCGTAAGAGTTCAACATGCCAATTTCAGTATCTTTGGACTATACTCAGGAGTGGGAAAACCAGATCATGGCTTTCAAGGTATCTTTTCTGTTTTCTGTTGCATCTCTGAGACAAGGAAGAAACTCTGTTCAAAAATTTGTTTCCACTGCAATTTTCTCAAGTCTGAAAAATGACCTGAGACCTTGCTGTAGTTGGGGTCATAAATACCCCCCAAAGGACTTGCATTGAAGCTTTGGTCACCAGCTTGTGGCACTACTGGGAGGTGGTAGAACCTTTATATAAAAGGCCTACTGGAAGGAAGTTAGATCACTGGGGATATGTCCTGAATGATGACATTGGAACTCTAGATGCTTCTCTTTTCTTTTTGATTTCTGTATGCTAGGAGAACAGTTCTGCTCTATCAGGCTCAAAAACAACCAATACAAAAATTCCCCAGTAAATGATCCAAAACTTCTGAAACTGAGATCCAGAGTAAATCTTTCTGCCTTATAAATTATATCAGGTATTTTGTCTCAGTGATGGCCAGCTAAGTAACAGAGACTAACCAAATCCAATGTGGAAAAATATACATTGATTTTTTTTCTTGAAACAGGGCCTCACATAGCTCAGGCTAGCCTTGGGCTCACTGTATAGCAGAGGCTAGCTTCAAATGCCTAATCCTCCCGCCTCCATCTCCCAAGTGCTGAAATTATAGGCATATATTACCACGCCCAGCTCATACTAAATATTTGAATTGATTGCTTATTTTTACATTTCAAAAAGAAAGCCCTCCTTGGTGCATGGGTTTCAGGTGGTACATCCATAAAACATATACCAGCTATGAACCCAACTAAAAACTGGGCTTAGTCTACCAGATAAATGAAAACAAGCACAGCCTCTACCTCCAACAACTAAAGCCACACACATATTTATAGCCTCCATGTCACAGATATCTGACATTTTGAATATTTACTGTATAGTAAGCATGAAGCCCAGTGTGTTAGTTACTTTGATTCTATTCTGCCCTAGCAATCACACTAGAAACAGGCATGTTTGAACCCTATATTTCAGGTGAGAGGAAATTCACTGGAGAAATGGCATTTTCCTAAAGTCACTAGCAGTAGGATGCTATTAAAATCAGATTTTCTCACTCCAAAGCTCAAACCCTAAATCTCTACAACATGCCCACCCTTCTGCAGATCACAATACAGTTGGTATGGGGAATGGTGTTAAAGATGGCCAAGTGAGAAGACAGAGCCAGCTGTTTAGATTCTGATGAGTTTTAAACCTGAACTTTACTGTTATGAAAGGCTGAAGGAGAAAAGGAAGTTCTTTCTTGGGACACTTCTGGAAAGCACAGAAAGTTCATATTCCCGCAAAGTTCACTGAGCATTTGTTCATTGGTTCAAATATTCCTAGAGTTGTTTGACCTTGACTCTCAGACAGAGAGAGGCTCTCTTTACTGAAAACATCTATAGTGCACTCAGTATCTTGGGCAAAGCTTGTAATCTTTGAGCTGTGGCAATGTCAAGGGTGTGGGGACATCATCAGTCCTATGTCCTCCTCTGGTCCTTTGACAGGTGTGCATTGCTGCTGGGTAGGTGTGATGGAGATATCTGCTCTTTAAATGGTTCTGAGTAATGTTGGCAAGAAGCGCCCTTACATTATTTAAAGACCTTTTAAAAGAGAATCCTCCCCCTTCAAGCACACTCTTGGCTGGTAATCCCCATCGAACAATCTGCTGCTATATTTCTTGGAGACATTATTTAAAATCCTTTTAAAGTGCAGTTCTTCCTACTTCCCGACGATTGATACCTGTGAAGGGCTTAATAGTACCAGGGAGGTGGGGGAGGAGGAGGCTGCTACTTAAAAGGATTTAAAGGTACATCACAGCCATATTTCATACCCCTGATGCCTAAAAGCCTACAGTAAGACAGGGAAGAGTGGCTACTTCCTTTTCTGGGCATAAATTGGAATCTATTCTTTCTGGAGTTTCCTTCTTGTACTTGCAAAACTGTACAGAAGATAACTGACCAGTGTCATGTGGCTTCACATCTAGAACATGGTAGCCGTCTGGAGAGACTCGGGGTTCCCTTTGAAATTTCTGAAGTAGTTGTTGAAAGGGCAAATGTGTTCAGAGGCCAAGACGAGTGAAGAAACCTGGATGTAAGGCAAGAAGGATTTATGTAGATTGTCACATTTGATTATATATTTTCACACAGACATACACACACTGTATGAATTCGCACATACTATTTGCTATTGTAAAGTATCTTAGAATATCATTTAAAATAAGCACTGGTATTTAAATAATGAAGATGCTAATTTTTTAGCCTTTAATGCTTTTCACTAACATCTATTGCCACAAAAAAACTGACCTTGATGTGTCTTAAAACTATGGTTTCAACTCAGACATGAGTTCCTGAGAGACAATATCTGTCCACTGGCAATGAACATGAAAGTCACTTTCAGCTTACTAATACTTAGCATGTCACTCAATTCATTATTTGAAATCATCTGCTTTTAAGCTGTTATTTTCCCCTCTGATATCAAAGTTTCATGAAACTAACCTTGTTCATTTTGCTCTGTGTTCCTGTGTTTTCCTAGCCCAGTACAGTCCCTGGTACATAATTTGCCCTCTCTAATAATCTTGAAGGAAAGAAGATAGCATCTACAATTTGACCATTTAGATATAAATTTCTTTTTAGGGCTGCTTGATGACAATGTCACCTTGAGAGAGTATTTCACCAAACAGAAGTGTATGGAGTGACATGAATTCCAGTTGTATTCTAGCTTGAAAACATGAAAGTATAGCATGAAAACTCTCCATATAATTGGAGCAGCCCAGCTTGGCTATAGATTGGATTCGCATTTTTAGTGACATTAGGAGACAAATTAATCTCAAATTTCTCAGGTTCTTGGCTCTAAATTGAAACAAGTGCTATCACCCCCAAGAACTTCAGACTCTTATACCATAAGTTTGAAAGGAACTGTGCATTTGGGGAAGGGAATTCTTTTTTTAGCATTTATGGTGAAGGAGGAGTCAGTGAAGATTAGAGTAGATCACTGCCTATACTCCATGAAGGAAGGGGGAGGAAGAAGGCAGGGCTGGCTGTTATAGCTTCTGCGGGCTTTGCTGGCCAGGCTGACGAAGCAGGTGAGGGAAGGAGTCCATGAGAAGCTCATGACTTTCATCTTCCATAGCAAATGTAAGGCCAAGTTGGAGAGAACAGGAAGAGAAGCAAATTTACAAGAAGATAACGAGACATGTTAGAACCGATATGGTGGAAGAATTGCTTTAAAATGTCAATAAAGTCAAAGCTCGTGTCTGGAACAATCACTTGAGTGGATATGTTTTACCTTTATTTTTAAATAACCATCTATATGTGTGACCTATCCATACATGGTCACCATTGTAAGTTAAAATAAGCACTTTCCTCCCCTCCTGTTGACACTGTGAAGCCCAACTGGCCAGTGACAGGAATCAGGATATTTTGCATTTAAGTTTTTGACAGTGCAGGGAGATGAAAAGGAATGGATCTATTTTCTGGTTATTTTACCGCTCAGCATTCCTGAGCCAAATCATTTATAGTCATGAAAAATGAGCTGATTGGTGATGAGCATGAGTTGTAAAGATAAACTTGAGTCTGTAATTCTGAGGAACCTCTGGCAAGAGGCAGGAGGATGTTAATGTTTGCAGACACTGGATGGACAGAGAAGCGGGCTGTAGGGAAAACAGCATTTGGGCCACACAGTTCCCAGTGAAGGTCAGAGCTACCTTGTTGGCATGCTTCTCCAAACCTGACCCTCTTTGAACATCTGGACAGAGCTCAATATATACAATTCAAACCATATGGGATGCTAAAGATTCACTCAGAAAGAAACCCTATGAAGTACAAGTGCCTTTGACAATCCACACAGCTGCATTATAATCCTTACCATCAAAAGTTAATTTTTAATACAATCTAATTTTTTGGACTCTGATTCTCCAACTTAAATAACAGGCTCCTTTAAAGTCATAGATATGTAAGAGCTGAGATAAATATTTTTATGTTGTTTACACATCTCGTCTCTCTCTAAGCTCTTAGCTTTTTAAGGAGAAGCACAACACCATAGATACACTTACACCAGCGTCTGATACTTAGTGTGTGCTCAGTGAATGTCTACTAGATTTAAGGGTTAGTAAAGGAAAGCATCATTTGACTGCTGTTAGAGCTCTTCATCTATACAAAAATTGTCATAAAACCATTTCTCCCTATGCTTATAAGGACCTTGTGCATTTTAGAATCCTACTCATTTTGGTAGACATATACAAAGCATGCTTTTTTGAACAATGCAGAAGGGAGAAGGGCTAGTGAAAGGAAGATTTTGATGCTAAAAAAATTATTGTGAAAATGAATGTATCAGTGGAGAATGTCATGTATTTTCTTTAGCTCAAGAAACCTCAAAAATCATTTTGGTATAAAAAATTGAGAAGTACAGGTTATGGAATAGAAATTTTCATTACAGTAGACATATTTGAAATTCTATTGAGTGTAGCTCTCCCAGCATAACCTGAAAGGATTACTTATGACAGCATGTCATCTCCACTCTTCACTACTAGTGATTCATTTAGGTTTGCTGTCCACGTGAAGATGAGACAGACCAAGATGAGCAACATTGACTAAAGTTGCTTCTGATTGATGGGGAACAAAAAGTATCTCCTGAGACTTTTATGAATCATTTTCTTATATGAAATATAAGATATATATGTATATACCTTAGTAACAGGAGCACAGCAAGCCACACACAATGTTATCCTCAAACTATAATTATACACACAACTCTTAAGCCTATATGTATCTTTCTAAACAAGTTCATATACCCTGACTTCTAAAAAATGGACTAGGGGCTGGAAAGATGACTTAGTAGTTAAGGTGCTGCCTGCAAAGCCTAACGGCCAGGCTTCAATTCCCTAGTACCACATATAGCCCAATGCACAAAGTTGTGCATGCATCTGAAGTTTGTTTGCAGCCTCTGGACCCTGGCACTCCCATTCTCTCTGTCTGTCTCTCATCTTTCTATCTCTCTCTGCTTGCAAATAAATAAGTAAAAATATTTTTAAATTAACTAATAATTATTGATCATGCAATATTAGCAAAATAAGCCTTTACTAATTTATACTAATAATTAATAATTTGGAGTATGCATAATTTATTAGCTGAAAGCAGATGAGTCTACTTAAAATAAGTAACACTTACAGATTAAGATGTTAGTATATAATTGTTAAACATATGCATATAGAATTATTAAACATATGCACATTTAAAGTTTTGATTTTGAACAATTATCTTTTCAAAAATTGACTCACTAAAGCTCATTAAAGAGTTATTTTAACTTAATTGTGACACATAATGCATTATTATAATTATCATTATTGCAGCTTTTGCAGTCATAATAATAAAACTATAATCTCTTATATAGCAGAAATTTGACTGGTATTCACCTCAAGTGCTTTGATTTTCCAGGACCAGAATGCAAATATTTTTTAAAAAATATTTTATTTATGTATTTGTAAGCAGTGAGAGAGATGGAGAGAGAATGAGGGGGGGTATGGGTGCACCAAGGCCTCTTGCCACTGAAACCAACTCCAGATGCATGTGCTAATTTGTGCATCTGGCTTCATGTGGATACTGGGGAATCAAACCCAGGCCATTAGGCTTTTTAAGCAAATGCCTTTAACCACTGAGCCAAAATGCAAATCTTTTTAGCAAAGAAAGGGTTATTCTCCAGGCAAAGAGACAGAATCACATTTCACTGTGTCTGCTCCATTGCACCTCAGGGGTCACAAATTAAGTGGCTCCCGTAGCATCATTGATGTTTATTTTATAGAATAGATTCAGCCATTTTACTCAGAATATGACAGTTTTCACAGGCTTCAATAACAAGTTAAGTTTTAAATGAGAGTTATTTTTCTTGAGGCCTCTTGTGGAGCCATTCACATTTTGCTAAATACTCAATAAACCAACCCGCTCCAAGGGTGCTATGCCTGAGGAAAAGCCAGGGGGCTCAATGGCTGCAGATGGCTCTTTCTGCCTCTATTCTGGGATTCAGTGTCTCTCCCTGCAGAGTGGGGAGGAGGTGGTGTTGGTCTTAATGTGTTTTGCTCAAGTTACTGTACAGTGAAAGAAGAGGTGCAATCCCAGAGGGTAGTGGCATGAGCCTCCCTGATCTTGTTAAGTTGCTTGGCTCACACCTAGAGCTGCGGCATTACTTGACAAAACTTCTCAGTGTAGAGTTTCTGTGGGGACCAAAGCCTTAACGTCTTTGCAGATTTAAGGCCCAGACTATGGCGTGATGGATTCTGCCCTAATATCATTAGCTGCACATGCTGCTAATTGTAGTGGCTGCTAATCCAACTGAACAGCCAAAATGATATTAGCTTTCAATAGGATTTACATATATCCAGGCTGGTTTCTGCATCCGCTAGCAATTAAAGTTTAAACTGTTGAACATGCAGCTTGCTCTAGCCTAAGTAATATTTAATAGCATTAACAATGCATTCCCCTATTTGCCTTCGAATCTCTTTACAGGCTCATCAATTTGCCATCACCTTTGTATGGCACAGCCGACATCAGCTCTTATCCTAACAGCTTCCAGAGGAGGGCACTGTCATAAGGGACCAGACAGTGGAAATGCCAGCTGCATGCAGCAGTATTGGCAGCACAATTTATACTGAGATTCCCATCTACCTTCTCAGTATCTCCTCTCTCTTGCTTGCTCTTTCTCTTTCTCTATACCCCTGTCTGTCTGTCTTCTTCCTTTCTTTCTTTCTTTCTTTCTTTCTTTCTTTCTTTCTTTCTTTCTTTCTTTCTCTCTCTCTCTCTCTCTCTCTCTCTCTCTCTCTCTCACACACACACACACACACACACACATACACTTCTCACATACACTTCTTGGAAGAGTTGTAGGTTTGTCTGTTCAGGTTAGGCTTTGAGAGGCTAGAAATCAACTAATTGGACTTAAGTGTCTATAGAAGACAAATATTCACTACAGGCTATTTGATTCATTCCAAAGTATGCATGGAATTCAGTTCCTTCAAAGTTTCAGTGTAGACCAATATCTATCGAAGCAACGCATGGTCTAACCTACTTAGCAGCAAATAACTTATTGTGATGCCCACACAAGTGCAGTGGTGGCACACAGCCATGGTGGGGAACCAACTGCTCTCAATTTGGCTAACTGATCCCCTCACTGGTATGGGACCCATAGCTGGAGCTGGGAAACAAGTCAGAACCATATCCAAACATAAGCCCACTCTCCAGTATCAACCTACTATCAATTGTGGGCTACAAGAGGGCCTACACCTATTAAATTCTCTATAAAAAAAAAAGTAAGGGTTATCTCATTTGTCCTGGTGCTAACTTACTCTCCGTTGGAGAATCTGCTTCTCTTTTTCAGATAGATGTAGACCCTAAGGAGAGAGCCACCCCATCAGTTTCAGTGTAAACAGGTTTAAACTACATGATGGCTTATTCCGTAAGAATTTATTTGTATGAGATTGGGCTAGACACGGCCTCCATGAAAGAACGTGTTTGTCTCATCCACAATGACATTCTCAAGCATCTAGCATCAGTTCTCACACACAAAAAGGGCCAAGTAAACATCTGTGCAGGTAAAGATTGGGTGTTGGGTGTTGTAAGTTCTCACAATCCAAATTTTTTGATCCTAGGAGCCCCTCCCTGCTAGGCCTGGACCCCAAGACCTTGCTATGTCTCTTATTGCTCCCCATTATATACACACATTTTCCTTATGTCTAGATCATTCAGTAGGTATACAAGTCAGGCACGGGAGAAAGGCTGGATTTGGAATGGTTAGAAGGCAATATTTGAGATGCTGGACCTTTTGTAATGACTTTGTAAGAAGGGTATCCCTGTTAGGAGCATATCACTGGTGAATCCATTCAACCATATCTTCTTTCCATTCTGGGAATCAAAGCTGGTAGGTGGAAAATTGCTGGCTCATCTGGCAAGAAGTAGGATGAAAGGAGAAGGCTGCTAGAGACTGGGTGGCTTGAAAATGCAGAACGTCGTTGGCCAGAGTTCTGGGGGCTGCAGGTCTGAAGGGCCAAGTTCTCTGCCAGCTTTAATGTCTTTTCCTTACCTCGTGCAGCTTCTTGTGCTTTGTAGGACACTTTTGGCATTCCTGGGTTTGTCAGTGAATCACTTGACTCATACCTGACTTCTCCCTGTGTGTCAACACCCAGTTCTACTTCTGAGTGTGTCTGTCTTTCTATTCAGATTTTTCTGACTCAAAAACATGCCAGTCATATTCAATTAGGGCCCAACCTGATGACCTCATTTTAACTTAATTACCTCTACAAAAACCCTATTTCCAAACAAGGTCACTTTCTGAGGTCCTGGAAGTCGGAACAGAAACATCTTTCTGGTGGGACATGATTTAACCCATCAGAGAGAGTTAGGTACAATATGAAAAATAGTAATGGGGTGTTTTCAAGCCTGAACTACCTTTATTCTTGGGAAACAGAATAATCCATATCCACTAGACATAGTAGTCAATAACAATTGAATTATTTTTCTCATTTCTTGGGCCCTGCCATCTTGTAGTTCCCATCCCAATTGACTTTTATTACATAATATTCTCCAACTATTTCCCTGGTCATCCCTTGTGATCAGTTATTTTTCTTTGTCATTTATCCCTTAAACGTGGAGTCTCCAGAGAAAAAGAACTGATAACACACACACACACACACACACACACACACACACACACACACACAGAGGCTTATGTTATACACAAAGGTACTAATTCTGTCACGTTGGCTTGTGCAATTATGAAGGTTGAGAGATGCCATGATCTGTTCCTGGAAACTGGCGGCTGAGAAGCTGACATGCTATTGCAGTACACTTAAAGACCTGAGACTTGGTGGCAGGGAGGGGGCAGTGGTGTTAGGTCCTACTTTGATCATGAAGCTATAAGACCAGCAGCACAGCCAGGCACAGGTAGAAGATGGATGTTGCAATGGAAGCAGTGCAAATCCTGTTCTTCCACTGCTGTTTGTTGTACTGAGGCTCTCAGAGAACCCAGTGATGCCCATTCCCTTGATAAGTCTACTGGTTCTAATTAAGCTCTTCACTAACCCCTAGTACACACCCAGCAATAATGCTCCTTCAGTCACCTGCGCATCTCCTTTTTATTATAGTATTTTTATTAAGAATATACTGTGGGGCTGGGGAAATGGTTTAGCAGTTAAGGCACTTGCCTGCAAAGCCAAAGGACCTAGGTTTGATTCCCCAGGACCCACATAAGCCAGATGCACAAGGAGGCACATGCTCTTGAGTTTGTTTACAGTGGCTGGAGGCCCTGGTGCACCTATTCTCTCTCTCCATCTCTGCTTGTCTCTCTCTCTCAAATAAGTTAAAAAATAAAATATTTAAAAAGAATATACTATGTATCTATACATGATTTGTTGGTAACATCTTTTCCCTCCTCTTTGACCCCATTTTGTTGAAGGCCCTTGTAATAGCTTCAGGTTGCCAAGATGAACTTCCAGATGAAATGTGGTTATGGAGGAAGGGATACGTATGGAAGCTTACAGATCTAGGTGAAGTTCCATAATGGCAGAAGAAGGTGGCAAGCTCTCACAAGTCCAAACAGAGAGAGCAAAAGTCACAAGCCAAAAACCCAAATGCCACACCACAGGGCACACTTAATTTTACTCTCCACTGGAGAATTTGCTTCTCTTTTTCAGATAGATACAGATCCTAAGGAGAAAACCAACCCATCATACCTCAAAAGGGCCTCAGCTGAAACTAAGAATAATTGGGGAAACAAGCCAGAGTGCTATTTTCATTGTGAACCTGGTACCAGCACAAGGGTGAAGGAGATAGACACAGAGAACATTCAACTCCTACCAAACCAGATATCCAGAGATACAGAGGCTCCCAAGACCTCATCACTGAAGCAGACCCGAAATGAGCCCAACATGCCTCAGGGAAATTTGCGGAAGAGGGGGCGGAAAGAATGTGAGAGCCACACATTGGGTCATGATATGCAGAGACATTGCCTCCGACCCATAATTGATGGCTACCCCCACAATGCATGACCCATATTCCCAGGGAGGAGGCTAACCATGGTACCAACATGACTGTATACACCGAGTACAAAACTAATAAAAAAAGAAAGAAGAAAGAAAGAAGGAAGGAAGGAAGGAAGGAAAGAAAGAAAGAAACTCCAGGCAGAACTTACTTAGGCCCTTTGCATATCTTTAGACTGGAATTTCAAACCCACCACCACACCACAAGGCTGGACCCTAAGATCCACCCAGTGACACCTCCTCCACCCTGGTGGCTACAGTCTAAATTAAAAACCGTAATAAAATCTTGAATATATTGGGGGTAATTTAGTTAAACTGCTACAGCCCTTCTCAGTGGAGTTTGTGGTATGCCCTATGGGGTTGTGGGTTATGCATTGTGGGAGCTGCAGTCAGTGATTGGGTGGGTGGAGAGTGCCTCCAGGTATGATGTCACAACCTGTGGCTCTTACAATCTTTCTGCCACTCTTCCACAAAATTCCCTGAGCCACGGTGGGTGAGTTTTAAGTCTACTTCAGTGATGAGCTCTCAGGAGTCTCTGGGTTTCTGCTTTGGTATATGTTGAGTATCCTCAGTGTCTGTCTCCTTCACTTGGGTGCTGATTTCAGGCTCACCATGGAAGCTGCACTCTTGCTCCTCTCATCTCTTCCTCTGTGGCTTCACCTGAGGCTTGGCTGAAGTTCGAGGGGTGTTTTATCTCCTTGGGTCTTGCTACCTTCTGAAAAGAAAGAACATATTCTCCAATGGAGAGTGAAGTCAGAATAGGTTAAATTGGATAAGCATTACTAATTTATGGAGATTTTGACGGATGTTGCCTCTCTTAGTCAAAGACTAGTAGGAGCTGGACATTGCAGAGCACAATCTTTGTCTCCATAGGACTCTGACCTGGTTTCCAGTTCCAGATATGGGTTCTTTTCCACTGAGCAGATCTCTTAGCCAATCAGAAAGCCATTGGTTACCCAACAAGGCTATGAGCCACTAATTGCACTGGTGTGTACTTCTTGTCAGGCCGGTTGTTCCTAAATAGCTTAGACCCCTGGTTGCTCAAACCATTGTCGGCCACTTTTCCCTAGTAGCTTCATGCAACATGCAGTGCTTTCCAGTGCTACACGGGCTAACTTTCTGGGGACTGGATCTCTTCCAGATGCCATATTCTATGCCAGAAACACATGGTGTCTTCAGCAATAGGGTCTTACCTTTTACCTCAGGTGGGTAATCAAGTGCTTTGACAGTTGTCTGCCTTGTTTTGGGGACCTTGTAGGTCTCTCCAATCAACAGCTCAATGTGGGTAGCACTGATTTCTGATACTGGGAGTTACAGGCCAGAGCCAAAATTTTTTTAAGTTTAGGCTTCATCTCACCCTTTCCAGGGTTCTTCTTTTCAGACGCTTCCCCTACACCCCTGTTGAGGGTTAAATCTTTGAGTCTCCCTTCAAGGAGAAAGGTTTCTATGGTACCATTTCATTTTGGGTTTGGTTTTGTGTTTGTTTCCCCCTAAATTCCCCTTCCCCTCCCCTACCAAACCCTTCCATCTCTATTGAACATTTCTTAACCAAGTTCAATTGACATAAAATTATCCATTGTAGTGGCATTTTACCTGAACTATCAATGGCTCCTTTTGTTCTATCTACTGACAGGTTACTACTTTAAGTGATATTTTCTCTTTTGTTTTATGATACAGGGACAATTGAGTCTATTTTATGCAAAACTGGCCTTATAAAACAGCCAGGCAAGTGATTGTCAGGTTAGATATTTACTAGGACAAATTTATCTGAAGGTCATACTAATTTTTATGATTTCATTTCAAATTAACCTGTGTTTTGGCATTCACAAAACATAAACAGTAAAGGTATAGCTCTTATTTCTATACATGCTATATATTGTATATTTTGTTTGAAACTCAAAATTCTGAAGCACTCTTAGGTTGGGTTTTCTACTAGCTACAACCAGAATGTATGTAATTAAAGTGAACAATTCACCATTCATACTTCATTTTTCCCTCTTTGAAAAACTTTTTTTCTGGAAGTTTAATAAGTTTAGCAATCTGGATAGTTTGTAAATCATTGAAGGCCCATCTTAGAAGAACAAAATAGTTTTGATAATGATACATGTCTTGTGTCCCCATGATCTACCTTGCATCGATAATTCAACTAAACAGAAAAATATAGAGATAAGTACTGCTAACTAAACTGTATTTTGTGTGCGTCGCTGTGTGCACATGCATGTGTTTGTGTGTATGTGTGTGTGAACACATTCACATGTGTGTGAGGGAATGCATGTGTGGGCATGTACAGGCCAGAGGACAGCCTCAAGTGTTCTCCTCGGGAATGCTGTCCACCTTCATGAGATGGGATCTTTCACTCACCTGAAACTGGCTCACCAGTGAGCCCCAGGGACCCTCCTGGCTCTGCCTCCCCTAGGATTGTAAGCACAAGCCACCATGTGTGGTTTCTACATAAGTGCTAGAGATCTGAATTCAGTTTCTTTAGCAACTGAGTCATTTCTCCATGCCCTATTAATTAAAATTTAAAGAATGAAAAAGTCCCACAGTTTCTGTTGAGTTGTCCTAGCTCCATCTATGGAGACGAGCCCGAGAAAGAGGTCTACCACCTCAAAAGACAAGGACAGGCGAAAGACTTTCTTTGCGCTTCTTGTTGGATGAATCAGTCATGCTCCAGGGTCACGTCAGCATTGCCATTTTTGTACAACATCACTTAATAAATTGATTGGCACCTTATCTGTGTGTCAGTGTCACTGCATTTTCAGAGATGTCCAAACTGTTTAAATATCCAAAGCAAACCACAGAGGACAACTTAGTGAGAAAGGGCTCGTGCTTGCTGAAGATCAAAGGAAGATAGATGACTGTTGTATATATTCGAAGTTACCAGAGAAGAAGTACAGTGTTTTAGTCGGTTCATGTGGTCAGGGATTCTTGGCTTGTCTCTTCACACAGTGAACACAATGGGAGAAGGAGCTAGTACAAGCATCTATAAAAATTTCTGACATTTTCAGAGGAAACCAGAATTTTCAGCACTAGGAAGGTGCCTTTTAGAATGTAAGTTCATTCACATTACAGGTTAGAAAATTGATGAACCAAATTGTGAGTAGGATAGAGGAAAAAGCAATCCTTGAAGTGGACAAAAATTATAACACATAAAGCAAAATATCATCTCATTAACAATATGACGCTTTGGGCTGGCATTGCATAGGCAGGGATTTTAAGAGAGCTATCAATAGTCAGTTGATCTTGTGGCCAAATTTTAATTTATGGGCATTTTATTAACTTAGATCTGAGTTCTCCACACATGGTCAGTTAATGAATGTGTAATAGATTTGGTCTTATATTATAAATATGCTGGAAAAGATAAGGTAATATGTTAAAATGAGCCAATCTGGGATGGAGAGATGGCTCCGCAGCTAAGTGGACTTTGTACACCAGTATGAGGAACCGAGGGCACCTGTGACTACCTGAATTTGGATCTCCATATCCATTTCAGCATCTGGGCATGGCCACACATGCTTGTGGGGAATGGAGACTGGAGAATCACTGGGGCTTGTGAATGACAAGCTCCAGAATCAGTAAGAGACACCCATGCAAGGAAAAGTAGACATGTGAGTGATAGGAGACACCCAATGTTCTCCTTTAGCCACAGTGGGCAAGTCCACAGATGCTACATTAGCACATAGATACATCCCATAAATCACATACTACATATACCACACACACATATGCACACAAAAAATGAGGCAATCTAAGAAATATTCATTATCTTTAGCATTATGTGAGTTATTTTCTTGAATGTGTATATAATGTATACAGAATGTGGGCATAATGAATGCAGAGAAAGAATTTAGGATATAAGTGCTATTCTCAGAGTGAAAAACACACTTAACTATAGTTTGATGTCATTTCCCATTTCATTTTTAAGGATGACTTCATGTCTTGACAAAGTTGTGTAATAACATTGTACAGTCTTGATCTTTCCTTTAAAGCAGCTACCATAAAACACCAAGCACCTGTTGTGATAAGCTTCGTGGGGGCAGCTCACATGGGGCTGGCCCTTCAGACCACATTCTAGCCATGTTTGTTGGAGCAAGGTGATTTGAGCTTGAGTTGGGGACAACTGGAAACTACATACTCGCAAGGAATGTGTGAGAAGCTGCTCTCAATGTTATTGTGTGTTGGGCTTGGATTTGAAAGCCCATGTATTCCTAGGTATATTTGCAAAATAGTATATTGAAGAGTGTATTTTGAACATGAACAGAGCATGCATGGAAAATTATTTTTAAAATTATGTGATGCTTTGTTTTCTAAAACCCTCAACAACAAAATCCTAATGCCTACTCATAAGTAACGAAACCAAATAACTTTGGAAGTACCGGCATTCTTCACCCCATCCTATGAGCTGTAGGGCCAGGATTTTGCCTTATGTCCTATAGAATCTAAGAACTATATCCAACACATAATAGGTGTCCAAACACATTAAATATTCATCACTGAAACAATTTTAATTCAAAATGATCTCAGAGGGTGATTTCCTTTTCTTCAAATCTATTTTAATCTTTCTAACCTTAAGAGACAAAAACACTGCTTGTCTAATGGTTAAGCTGACCTCCAGGCCCCATCCTTGAGGTTTTCCTGTCCCTCATGTCTTATACTGAGCAGATCTGTTGGCATCCCAGCTGTGCTCCTGCTCTGTAGCAGCCTCTGCTGTGCAAGGCTAAGTCACGTCGATTCTTACCCAGACCACTGCACACACCAGTTTCTCTGCTTTTTCTCTTGTCCTTAATCGGATCTTTTCAGAGCAGCCAGAATAAGCCAAAACACAAACTGATCATGTTATTATGCTGACTAAACCCTGTCATATCTTCCTACAAACCCCGAAGAAATCTCCTCGCAACGGAGATCTTCAGTGTCTGCATGTTGGGGTCCTCACCTGCCTCTGAAGACAGCTTTTACTCCTCCCCTCCCCTCTCCATCCATTCCTCCCGCCCAGGCAGGTTCCTGGAAAATGCCATACACTTCCTCACCCTCCAGTGTCTTCTGGCTGGTAACATGGATGGCGCCCTCCTACGCTTGTAATTTCATTTACTCTCAGAAATGGTCCTTGGTCTCTTACTTTAATTTCTTTCACAACCCCTCTTCCATCACTGCACTCACTTTGCAGGCTTCAAGTTCCTACTTCAATTAAAAAAAGCACACCCACCAAGGCTCAGGGAAGTTTGTAGAAGAGAAGACAGAAAGAATGTAAGAGCCACAGGGTGGGAGGGAATATTCAGAGACATAGCCCTCCCCACAGTGACTGACTGCTGCTCTCACAACTCATAACCCACAACTCCATGGTGAATGGCAGCAATCCCCAAGGAGGGCCCTCAATGGAGTGGGAGGAGGGAGGGAAATGATGGTACCAACCTATGATGTGTCCACACAAAGTTTCTACTTAATAATAAAAATATAAAATAAAATAAATAATTTTTAAAAAGAAAACCAACAATTTACTCATAATCTGTCTTCCTTGGCACTCTGGAACATGTCTGCTTTGTTTACTGTAGTGCACAGTACAATACCTGGTGGTCATTTTGCTCTTAGTAAAAACTAAAAACTTAATTTGTTGGGTGAGGAAACATTTAATTCAGCGTATTTTATTTCTAGTGCAGAGGAAAGAAAACTGGGAATTTTTCATTTTAGCTTAATTACAATCTTTTCTCAGTTAATTTTCTTATATACTTAGCTGGAAGCAAGTACAGAAAAGGTATGCTGGCATTGTTCTGAACTCAAAGCAAAGGCCTACATCCTGCCTTCATACATTCATTCCACCAAAAGAAAACGTGTATGTCGACCTGTAACTGCAGTGTAATGTAACATACTGGTTGGCAAGACAGACAGGAGACTGCTCATTTATGTGCTATTTACACTCAACTTGCCTTTGTGTGAATTCTTTTGGATTGTGAGTGGGAATTTGAAGGGCTGTCTTTGGGTTCACTATGGACTCAGCATCTGTTGGGGGCATCTGTGAGTATAGACATTGGACAAGCAGACAGGCACAGAAGGGAAGGGTAGTCCCTGGAAAAGAGCACAGCCCATGCAGGCATTAGCTAGGAGGAGCACAACCTTCCCCAAGAATAGAGAGGGTCCACGTGCAAAGTGAATTCAAGTCAAATTGTGTGCTGTCCATCATTCTGGGAGAGAATTTTCTTGAATCAGACAAGAGAGATCAGTAAAGGTTTGGAACTGGGTGGGTGATCTAAGGAGAGCACTTTGGGATGGAACCATCCTAAAGTGTCATGTGGTCTGGATCAACACAGGGCGAAGACGGAGGCGAAGAGGGCTCTAGCTTAGACACTTCAAAGTTAGATCTCTGTGACTATGGAAGTCATGAAGAGGGCTTGCTGGCTCTGGGGAGGTGGGCCTCCAGAAGAGGTGGTACTCTCAGCCATGAAGAGTCACAGACACATCTCCACACTGTCACCCTCAACAGCCTGAGGACTTCCACTAATATTTTAGGGACCTTAACTTGGCAAACAGTATTCCTGGCCTTGATACAGAAAAGAATTTCAGAAAAAGCCAGTATGAAGCAGAGTCAGAGATTATCAATGATGTTGAGAAATATAGTCAAGAGGAGATGAAAAGGGATGTGGGCTTCTATAAGAGACAGTAGCTGAGGGAAATTATGATATACCCACGTGTGAGTATGGGCTTGTCAAGGGAGCAGTGTAAGGGAAAATAAGACATAACCAAGTGTGGGTATGAACTCCTCAGAGGAGAGGCATTCAGGGAAGGAGTCTGTGAGTATATGAGCTCCTCAAGGGAGAGTCACAATCAATTGTCTTAGCATTAGCCACATGTATCATTTTGGTATCTCGCAAAAGGTTGCTAAGAAACCAGCTTTTCTTTTCTTTTCTCTTTTCTTCTTCTTGCTCTTTTGGTAAATGGCTTGGAGGGTACTCTGGACAGAGTTATAATCTGATAAGGTAAAACCAGATGCCGCTAGGGTTGCACAAGGGGTTTAATACATGTCCTTTTCCTATAAATGTGACTTTGGGTAAAATTATTGGAAAGCTGCCAAATTTATAGGTGGGAAGTGAGAAAAGCGTGAAGCAGTTGTTGATTGTGCTGGAATTCTCTCTTCTCTGCTGGCAAGTGGCCTTCAACCAGATTCCTGGCTGGGCTCTCCTCTCCCTCCTCAGGTCCCCATAATCTTCCCAGACTTTCCAGCCTGCCTTAGTGCCTGAAAACACATCCACAGGTCGAAAGAGTAGGCCGAGAAGAAAAGGGTTAATAATAACCATGGAGAAGATGAAACAAAATGGAGTGCAAGAGAAGATATCTGGCTTCGGAAATAACCGGAGGAGGAAAACTGAGAAGAGTTCAGGTCAAATATGCTGAGTGTGAGGTAGGAGACTGCCCTTGGATGAAGAGTCTGCTCGTAAGGTTGCTAACTTCAGGAGGGTACTGCCTAATTCTCTCCTGCTTAAGGTTATTGTGAGGAGTCAGGAGACCCCTGGTTTCAGGTTTCTGTGTAAATACGTGTAGGGTGGAGTGAATGACACAGTCAGAGAGCTGAGGTTGAAATCCTGCTCACTGAGTGATCCTCTCAAACAACCAGGCACACACTCTAGCCTCAGTTCCTGGTGAAATGGGAACAGTCCATGGCTGTTATCATCTCCGGGATGCCTAGAGGATTTCCATGACGCAATGGATTTTAGTGTGTCTTGTAAACTCTTTAGGGAGGGAAAAATCAGCATGTGTCTTTGATGGGTGTTAGGTGTTGGAAACTGGATCTACCGTGCACTATAAAGCTGCTTTAAATAAATAATTGCTACTTTTAAATAGTTTTTTTTTTTATAGTGTTATTGTCTAGGGACACACATCAAGCTCAGGTAACTTGAGCTTTTTCTTTAAAAGTCTCGGTTCTATAAAATGTGAACAAGCTGCTGGGGACTCAGGAACTCTCTCAGTAACAAAACTGAAGAGCCAGGTCTGCTCCAGCTTGCCTGGGCCTTGCTGGAGCCGAGCTTTCCCACACTGCCTCCCTGTGTCAGCGGAGGAAAGCGCAGCCAGCTTCCACCTGCTGAAGGCACTTGTCCCTGCCTAGTTCACACAAGGGAACTTTGGGGACGCTGACAGGTTTTGAGCTCCAGAGCAAAGCTCACCGGGCTCCCGGTGCCTATGGTGCGCCATAAGAAATGAAAAGCCGTCCAGGAAAGCTCTCTAAAGCCCCAGGAGAGCTTTTGGTGTTTAGAAATCACCCAGAGAATAGCGTATTTCCAAACCTCTCTGTCAACAAGACGTTGAACTTCTTCTGAAGTGAAAGCACGCCAGCAGGAGGGGATGTGAAGTGTTACCGCAGCAAGGACTATGTGGCAGACCCCTTAAAACAAATAAGCACCACGTCCACTCCCAAATAAATGGCTTTTGTATGCGTATTGGATGGGCTTGATAAGGATGGTGTTACAACATTTAATGAGGTGCAAAGGAAAAATGACTTTCATAAGTTCACTTGGCTGTCATTGTTGTCTCCTCTGTTTTCTTCCCTAAAACCCCATCCTTAGAGACTGGGCAATGCCCACTACAGGAGAATGAAAGAGGACTAAAGTCACAGTCTCCCTCCCTCTCTTTTATCCTCTCCCTCTCTTCTTCCCTCCCTGCCTCCCCTCATCCTTCTCTCTTTTTACCTCCCTTCCCTTCAGTCCTCCCTCTCCCTGTCTCTCTCCCTTCCTGCATCCTTCTTCCCTTCCCTGCTTGCTTGCTTCTCTCCTTCCTTCATTTATTTCTTTCTCTTTGATTCTTACCTCATGAGGATTTTGCCTTAGTCCTTTTATTTTTTAAATCGATAATCATGGTGTTGATTCGCTTCTTTGTAAGCCGTCTCCTTTGGTGGCAACATTAGCTGAACACATTTCCAATTCCACCCCACTCATTGATATTAATGCAGTAATAGTCATTCCCTCCCATGGCTGCTTGAACTTGTTTCAATATTTGCACACTGGCTGAAGCTGATCGAGCAGGAATAACGAGCCTTTGACACTTTACACAGCACAAGCTGGGGAGGCCTGTTTCCACTGGGTAGAGTTCATGGCGGAGTAAATATGATAAGTCTTGTAATTATTAATTAGCACCACAAGATGCATCCCCGTGTTTGTAACACTTGCCTCGCATTGCGGAAATGGCTCCTGGTTCTCTGCCTTTCAAGTGACCATGAGAAATGGAGGTATCTTTTACCCTCTCCTGTTTCTACTGAAATTATACTTCCATTCTGTTAAAAGTAAAGGTCTCTCTTTGGCCAGAGGGTTTTTCTATGGCCCTACCATATTGGCAAGGTTTTCTTCCCCCCCTTGGGCTCTCTGCAGTTTTGTACATAAAGGGGGTTCTGTTTTTTTTCCTACTTATCTCCTAGGAAGAGAAACAAGTCAACTTTCCTGATTTCATCAAACACCTAATTCACCTGCACTTGTTGCTGCACTTGTTGCTAGGTGTTAGAGTGACTTCTAGCATATTCCCTCTTCCAGGATAACATTCAAAAAAAATATGTACTAAATTTCATTTTTAAAATCCACTTAGACATGTGTTTTAAAAATCCTAGAAATCCTAGAAAGCCTGCACTTAAGAATTTGCTTGACCTAACTTGAAAGAGAAAGGAATGCATCTTTCATCGCTAATAGTACCTTTGCCTTCTCAGCCAAATCACCAAAGTTTTCTAGAGACATGGATTCATTTTTGAGACAAGGAGAGCTCTTTTTAAGTAATATCTGCCACCTAAGGGAAGGATGTTTGTGTATTTAGACATCTGCCCTTCCTGTCACAGGGCAGCTGAAGACTTTTTCTCATTGCTCCATGTTTTGAAGATCTGTTTTTATCACTGGCAGCTGCCCCCCCCCCCACTCCTTAGCACCAGGTCTACAGGGGTGTCTCCCTGCTGAGAGTTCAAAATGTTTCCCTACCACACAGACAGCTGCTTGTCCCATGTGGAGTACAGCTTCAAGGAGTGCTGTGGGATATATCTATACCCAGGGGTAATTACTGTTAATCCTGCACTCATTATCCAGTCCTAGATTGAGCTCTTGCTTATTTTTATCTCTCATAAAGGAAAAAAAAAAGATGATCCAGGAGATGGTATACATATCCTTTATTAAAAGTTGAATGTACAAGGAGAGATGCTTTTCAGGCTGGGGACAGTGGCTCTCAGAAGCAGACAAGTAGTGAAGCCATTTTATTCACAGAACAGACAAGGGAAAGAGAGAATAAACTGGAGAGTGAAAATACAAGGCAGAGTGAGAGAACAAGAAAAATAACTCTTGGCTTCATAATACAGAGCCCAGATAGAGATGAGAAATCAAAGCCAGCAACGACAGAGGGATTACCACTGGGGCCCACCACAGTTCCATTGTGGATAGATGAACCCTTCCCAGAAGGCAGAACCCATGCAGCTATGCTCAACTACTCTGAGTTCTCTAATACTTTATCCTCCACTTTGTAGAATAAGCTTTTAGTATTTTTTAATCAAAAGAGGTAATGATAATGACTTTTTGACCATTTTTATTTTACTTTAAGGATACATGAAGGCAGAGGTAGGAGGATTTCCATGAGTTCGAGGCCACCCTGAGACTCCCTAGTGAATTCCAGGTCAGCCTGGGCTAGAGTGAGACCCTACCTCGAAAAACCAAAAGAAAAAAAAAAGATAGTAAATATGATCAAAGTACATTTTATATGTGTCCAAAAATATCATCATAAAACCATCATTCTTATATTCATATACATTAATAAAGTCACTAGATAAAAAGAATACAAGAAATGTAACATGTTCATAAAATGGACCTTGTACAAAGCTGGCTCCTAGCAGAGCCAGGTGTCTTGACTCTTAAGCCAAGCTGGTTTAGCTGCTAGGGTCAAGTAAGTCTTCTGTAAGGTAGATGGAGTCATAAGCTGGTAACCAAAGTAGATCATGGGACAAAAGTCCCAAGTGTAATCTGTGTTCTTTGACTACAGTCTGTATCATGGTCATAAATGAACTGGAGTCCTAAACAAAAGTCTAAAAGAACTTTCTTGAATGTCTCCCTTAACTTCCTGCGCTTTCTGGCAACATCTTTAGTTGGGTCACTTGGGCTGTTGACTTTTATATATTCCTTGGTAGACACCTCTCTGCTCTTGAGGAACAGTCACAGCCACATGGATTCAATGAGTGGGTTTTTTTTTTTTGTAATTAGTCAACCATTATATATTTATGGAGTCTTTGGCTTACTCAAGTTTCTAAATTATAGAAATCTCATCTCTGTAAAGTCATAGCCACAACATAAAATGTTCCCAAACAACTCAACTCTGTCTCATTACTGTGAATTATAATCTTAGAATTAGTGTACCAGCATCCAAACAGCTCTCTTAATGTTTCTAATGAAGGGGAGTGGTTGAGGCATCTGTTCCCCTTATGGGACTGGACATTGGTCAGTGAAGAAAGTCTGCTCACAGAGCATCTTCTGTGTTTTGAGCTACTTCTGTGAGCTTGGCCACATGGGAAGGACTTCCTTATTTTACTGAATGAATCTTCATTCTCTAGAGTACTCTACCAAGCAAATGAAAGCTCAGAAAATTTAGCACTTTGTTGTGGCCACTGTTTTTAAATGGCAGGGTCAGAATTCAGATCAAATCACCCCTCTTTTCTCTCTTGCATTTGATCTTGGGGCAGATTCACCAAAACTCTTCTGGCTCCGTGATTTGGGTGGGGATAGATGGCTTCCACATAATTGGATGGAAATATATGGGGCTATTAGGATACAAAAATTTCCCTAAAATTAACTTGTTTCCCTACAATGAAGTCATTTACTTTTAAAAGATTAAGTTCATTGATATGATGGTACTATACCAATAATAATGTTAACTGTAGTATTAGTAATTCAATGCTAAATGAGAATTTTCTCTTTTTTTCTCAGGAAGCTCATAGTCTATTTGAAAAATAGTGATACAGTTATGTATACCAGTCAATACAGCACCGTCAATAATAAATCAATATGCGTGGTATCATGAGTGGACAAGGGAGGGACTAGTCAGCTCTCTGTGAGAGGAGATAGAAGGAGGCTTTCATAGAAGGACATGAAAATGAAATCATGTATTTAGCAGGGTTTGGCCCACATACAGCTATACATATTATTTTTTGTTGTGATAACCAAAATTCACTGAAATGGTTTATTCTGATGTTTAATTTTTATGAGTCCTACTCCCCAACTATTACTTGGCTTACACTTGTTTCTATTAGAAGCCACAACAATGGGATCTAGAACATTTGTCAGCAGACCACTAGCTCCTCTTCACCAGGTAAGGGGCTGGAGGGAGGAGGCCGAGGGCACCAGCTCTTATACAGTAAGCCATTAAACTGGGGTATGGAAACTCCCCTTTCCTCTCCTGATCAGAAACCTTTCCTTCCTCTGCCACAACCTCCCCTTTCAACCACATCCACAGGGGACCCCAAAGAGAAGAAAACAAAAGGCTTCCAAGACAGAAAAAGCCAGCACAGCAGAACCTTTCCAGAGACAAGCCTTGAGTTACCTGCATGTGTGTGGCTCCTTGAAATCACTGGGAAAGTTTTTAATGCTCCCAGAGGCCAAAAGAGACCTGGGGAGTTACGGCAAGCTCTGGCGGCCACCAGCTGACACTTGAAAGAAGCTGAAGCCATATATTCACCCCAGAAAGAGATGGGGAAAGGAAAGCAGCAGGGAGGCGACTACACTGGGCATTTTATTGTTTGTGTTGTTTCTTCCCTTAAAAAACGTGTGTGTCATAGACATACCCTCATCCATCATCCTCAAAACACATTCACATAGGCATGCTAGGAGCTTATTACTGTATTTTCTCATACATTCCTAGGCTTGGGGGCTCGTTCTTTTTCCCTTCATTATCCTCTCTCCCCACTTTTCTCGACCGAGTTTCTCTCCGTACTCAGTCCCTACCTCCTTCCTTGGGAAACTTATTCTTTGATTTCGACAATTGCTTAGAGCTACAGCAGCACAAAATGTGAAGTATTATCACCTGTGGTTTTTGGGACATCTTAGGATGCAGTTCACATAGAGTTACTCTATGACATAACATCTTACTGTCTGCACCAGTGTTAAATGAATTTGTCAGAAAAATATTTTCTCTAAAGATATAAAAGTGAACATGATATTTACAAGTGATACATGATACCCAATATAAAGGATGTACAGTAGAAAATAATACACACACACACACACACACACTTTTATAACCTTTTTTACTATGTGTAAGGGCAATAAAATAATCCAATTCAGTATCCACAAAGAGGCTGACTTCCCATTCCTGAACTTTTCACTTAAGAAACAATGTTGAATTAAGAAGCACCTCTGAATTCTAATCCCAAATTCCTACGGAAATAATTTTTAGCCCGGATTGGAACAGATATACTGTTTTGTCCAGTGTACCTTTTACCATGAGGTTGGGCTAATGGGGATAAAATGTTGACACTATGGACAAAGGCAGCTTCCAAGGGATGACAGTTTGTACAGACACAACCGAATGGCATCTGGTCAGGCATATATTCAAAGATTCTTACATTTGCTTCTAACAACCTGAATACTTCTGATAAAACCTTACAGTCTCAAGTTTTATGTATTATTTATCTATATTTACAGCAACCCTTTGAAAATGGGTAGTGTTTAAACTCCTTTTCAGGTGTAACTTACAGCTATGAAACATGTCTTATGTTGGTGTTCTCTTACACATTCCTTTCTGATTAAAAGTGACTATGTCAAAATGAATTTCAGAACTTATCTCAGCAACTTCCTTAATTGTTGGAAAATGACCCTGAAGAATAAAATGAAATAAATTTTCCAGAATTAATTGTAAACAAAGCAAATGGAAGATGCTAACAAGCCAGATGCTAGATAACTGACCAATGAAGGGTCACTGACTTAGCAGATGCAAGAGGCCAGTAGGAAGGTGGCCGGTCTATCCACGGGGCATGGAGCGGTCTCAGGAATTAGAAGCACTAGTCACCACTGAAAAAGAGCATACATAGTGAAGCTGAAAACATGACTTACATTGGAAATCCTCATGAGGAACAATGATAATTTTAAATTGCTTTCTAAATATTCATTACAGGTCCTCAAGTCTCCATCCTGGGTATCAGGGTACTAAAGATGTATTCTCTGGAGGGGCTGAATTAGAGATGCTCTTGAGGCACAGCTTGAGCTGGCATGGGCAATACACTACATACCAACTAATGATATCTATGGGGAGAATCCTACCATGACCTGCTGGCCTTTTCTCTTGGTCCCAGAACACTGGAAACTTGACAGGTGTTAGGAGGATTACCTTGTAGAGATATTTTGTGATGCCCAAGAATATCGTCCATTGGACAATAGCCAGATGCATAAAGTGGCACATGCATCAGGAGTTTGTTTGTAGTGGCAAGTGACCGTGGCATGCTTATTTTCTATTTTTCAAATGAATTAATACAAACATTTTAAAAATACACATATGAAAATTAATTGTAGCTAGGAATTGAATTTTTTCTGCTGCAATAAAATTTAATTTTTATCTTGGAATGAATTATGGAACAGTTCAACCCACTTTTCCTTGGCTCCAAATGTCATTATTGTTACCTATTCAATTCTTCCATGTATTGGGATAATCTATAGACTTTAAGTTTTATAGTTTTATTTATAGGTATAAAACATTTTCTTTTGGGTCAATTCTTATATAACAAGTGCTATATTATTGTAAATGGAATTTTTAAAAGTTTATGATATTTTCTATTAGTACTAAATAAGATAGATGGATATTTATGTTATTGTTTGTATGTGTGTATGTGGTATGGATGTGTGTGCATATTCATAAGTGTGTGGGTATATGTACACATGTGTTTTCATACATGTAGAGGCCAGAGGTAGACAGTGGGTGCCTTGGTTGATGGATCTCCACCTTATTCTTTGAAGTAGGGTCTCTCGCTCAACCTAGAACTCACTAGTACAGCTAAGCCAGCTATCCGGTGATCCTCGAGGGGTTCCTGTATCTGTCTTCAAGCAATGGGATTACCTCACACCACCTAATCAACATTTCACATGGGAACTGGGGATCTGAACTCAGGTCTTCATGTTGGTGAGATAAGCACTTTTCCCAGTGAACTATTTCCCCAGACTAAATTGTTTATATTTAATAGTGTTTCAATTGTGTTAGCTATTTAAGTGATAGCATCATTTCCAAGTGCTCACTAATTCGTGCTCTCCTTTCAATATATTTATTTTTGCTTGTGTGCCTCAGTCAAAAGTTTCAGAATAACGTTGAATAATAATGGTGATAGTGGAGCTGTGATTATAAATGTGTGTGTGTGTGTGGTGTATGTATGTGTGTTGTATTGTGTGGGGGATAGGACAACCTTGGATATCATTCCTCAGGTATGCCATCAACCTCTTGAGACATGGTCTCTCATTGGCCTGGAGCTCACCGATTCAGCTAGACTAGATGGCCAGTGTGCCTCAGAGATCTACCTAGCTCCATTGCCCTAGCACTGGCAGTGCAGGCACACACCACCACACTGGCAGTTTACCATGGCTTCTGGGGATCAAACTCAGGTCCTCACACTTGAGAGACAAGCATTCTGCTAACTGAGCTCTGACTCTAGATGCGTGGGACTATCTTTAAAAATGGGCTGTTGAATTTGTGTACCAACTGAAAATTGGTAGGAGGGAAACAAATGGCAAGGGCCATGGTAAGAAAACAACAGCACACGTGGCAGGAGCTGGAGTTTCTTCCTCCTGGATTGTTCCAGGAAGCACTACTGGCAAGTGCAGCCAGCCAGGGTTCACAGGGCCAGTCTGCAGCGGGTGGTCTGTGCTGAGTACACTTAGCTCTACTCTGCTGGGGACAGTCTCTCGCTATGGATGGTTGTTGTCACGTAGGCCTAGTCTGACAGAAAAAGTTTACATAAAATATGGTTTTATAATCTTGTACCTAGAGCAAATTAAAAACAAAAAGAGCCAGATAAAACAAAACTACCCGTGGGTCATAATAACTGGCTCTTTGGCAGCAGGTTTGTGACCTGACATCAGGAATGTGGTTACATTAATGAGAGTGACATTGGCTGTTGGGTCCTGATAAGTTTGTTTTTCATCAGCAGGAAGTGTATTGTGATTTATTCTTTAAAAGAAACTGTGTGGAATGGATGTTTTCCTATTGTCCATGAATGAATGCTGTAGTGGAATTGAAATGTTCCACATGATTGTTCCAATTCCGACAAAACTGTGCTTTTCTGGCAATTTTAAAGTATATGATATGAGCATGGAGATACCATTCTACTATTTTACTAATATGGTCTGTATTGTAGTTTGTTGTATTTTCTCACTAGTTCTGTATTGGTTGGCTAGGCTACCATAACAAAGTACCACGGGATGGAAAATTTAAACAAAGGGAAAGTATTTTTTACAGTTCTGCAGGTTGGTAGCCCAACATGAAGGTGTTGGCAGGCTGGTTTTCTGTGGGAGCCTCTGTCTTTGGTTTACACGTGACCTCTCTCTTGCTGTCACATGGCCTCTCCTTTGTGTGTGTGCAGCCCAGCTGGTCTCTGCCTCCTCTTGTATCCCTTCTGGGTGACAGCCTAACTATTATGACTTCAGTTTACCTTAGTTACCTCTTTAAAGACCATACCTCCAAGTTATCGTAATATGGGGAGTTTAAGTTTCAACATATGAATTCTGAAAGAACACAATTCATTTCATAATAAATGGATTGGTTGTCTTTCCTTTCTTCAGAATTACCAGAGCTCTCATCTTGTATTTTCACTTTTCCAAGGATTGGACTATTAGTCCCACAGAGGTTTTCTGGTTGGACTCTTAATTCCTGTGGGCAGAATTAGTTAATAAAACCAAGAGCAGCAGATGGATGGAATGAAAGAGTAACATGCTGGGAGTGTAGGCATGGAGTTTCTCTGAAAGGTCTCCCTGGAGAGCGAATGGGTATCCTCCTATGTCATGATTAAGGCACCAATTCTTGGCCTGAATTCAACACCATATCTGTCACATACTGACTGTGTGACTCCAACAAATAATTTCTTTGTGACTCTGTTTTCTTACTTGTGAAGTAGAACTAGTAATAATTCCTACTGCAAGTGGGTATTCTGAGGATTAAATTGGTTAATGACTATTAAGTTCTTAGAAGCTTGCCTGGCGCACAGTAGTTATCTTAGAAGCCCTAATAAACAATGGGCTAGTGTAAGTGGTGTGGGGGACTAAAGCTGGGCTGAGAACACGCTGGAGTGTACAGGACTCTTGTTAGTAATGTCACTCCATAGCAGTGTCACAGAAGCTGGTATTGCTGCTGAGACTCAGTGGGATTGTTCTTGATTTCCCTAAGTCACCTGCAGAGCCATCTGGTTCTTTGAGCTAAATGAACCTCTTTAACGCACAGATAACTTATACATGATATTGGGCCCTGTAGGTCTATTCCATGTCTAGTCTGTACTTCAGTTTAGCAGCTTAGGTTGTCAGTGAAATCTGTTAGTCCTGTTATAGTTTTCAACAATATTCTTCCTTGTTCTGAACATTGCCTTTTACTTGTAATTTTGACATATTTATGTATACTTTCAAGATTTAGGCAGTTACATATTTTTTTGGATTTATCTTTTGTGGTTTGTTTTGGAGGGGATTTAGAATTCCTACTTTAATATTAGATAAGATGTTCCCTTCATTTGCTGGGAAATACATTCTGACACTTGGGATAAAAGAGTTTTAAAGTGATGAAAACAATAGTAATAGGATCTAAATATCAACTGTAAGTCTCATTTACCTGGAACATAGGGGTAAGTAATTTCTTGCCTTGCTACAGGTTTCATCTCAGAGAGTAAATGAAGTGATGAGGAAAACTACTATCCTCAATTTAATTGTCCCCAGCAAAGAACTGCTTAAGACACATTAGGAAAATTTTGTTCAAAGTAACCATAAGGCCTTAGAATGCATCATAGGATAGAAAACAGTTGATATAGTCACTCTATATTACATAAAAGAGGGAGCAAAAATATGACATGCCAGCCTCTGATTTTGACTCATTAGTCAATAACTATGATTAGTAACTAATCAAAGAAACTTTAAAGTTAAGCTTGGAAATATTTCTAAATCTTTAACTCAGTCCCTCAGAGGGGACTATCAACAGATCAGGTTGACCAGGTGGAAGAATGCATGTTTATTTTTCATTTCTTTTCTACATGATAAGGGGGTGGGTTTCTAAAGGTTCAAAACTGAATGTAGGTGGGAATCCATGATTACTGTGACAACACTTACATGACATATTATGTACCAGTTTGTTCACGGACTAATATATCATTTGTCCTATCTAATTTTAAGGGAGTGTTTACATGAAAGGTGATGAAGAGAGTCCCAGGGGTAGGGATTGGACCATCTTTCTGTTCCAATCTGATGATGGGGCTCAGGGGAACATCATTTATGAAAAATACTAAATTGAGCTGGTTGTGGTGGCTCATGCCTATAATCCAAGCATTCAAGAGGCTGAAGTAGGAGGATTGTAATGAGTCTGAGGCCATCTTGGGGTATAGAGTGAGGTTCAGGTAAAACAGGACTAAAGTGAGACTCTACCTCAAAGAAAAAAAGCTAAACTGAAATGCTGCTAATAAGAATAGAACAATTTTATATATTGACTTAGAAATGTGTATATTTAAAACTGCTTTTTGTACATGTCACATCATTCAATGATACATTTGACATTGTCTTCTAAGTTTGGAACAGAAGAAGCTTTGCCCTGTCACAGTAATTAGTTTTGGAAGACAACTTTCACTGTAAGATGAAAGTAGGGCATGTTAGTTTTTTTGTGGCAAAAATTGAGATTTTCTTCACCAGAAAATATTGATTATATAGGACAAGTAGAACACATTAGCTAAATACTGAGGAATATCTTACAATGTGTGCAATACAAATAAGTCTTTAGAACCATGTGCAGTTTCTTGCCTCATTTCCTTTGATGTGGGCCAACTTTGTAAAGTCCCAAACACAAGGCTTATGAAGATATAAATGATGCTCACTAAATTGGGAAAAAAAATTTTCCTGCTGCTTTAGCAGTATATATGAAGACCCTCCAGTCCCCAGTGGAAACAGCCACAAGCCAGGCTAAAGTGAGCAAGTCCCCGAGATCTCTGCACTCAGCACCACAGCAAGTCCATGGTGCAACTTGCATGGCAAGTTCAGGTGATCCATCCTCCTGACAATGTCAAAGCAAGGCTCACATGCAGACAGTGGTGAGTGATGTGCACCACCTGACCTTCGTCTCAGCAGAAATGTGAATATAAGAGGAAAGCAATTCGAACCGAAGTAAAATGGGAGGTGCTTTCAGTCTGAGAAAATCCCCATCACTCCCCCCCCCTCCATCATTCTTCTACAGCATGAAACTCCCATAGTTACTATGTCCCATGGAAACATTACTTGGAATGTATACTACAAACAGTGACAGTTGTATGGGCCATAGCTTCAATATGTGAAAAGATTCCATGGGAGTCAGAGATTCCTCCCATGGTAATGATATGAGCCTGATATTCGGGAAGACCAGCTAGTAATTCTTTCCATCATGCACTTAAAGGGGATAAAGAAATTCTAAACAAGGTTGAAGCATCTATTCAAATGGTCTCACTGTATGCTTGGGAGGATCTGAGCCATATAAGCAGGAGGATGCACAGAAAGGAGTGGGGATACCACCAATGCTACGGAGCAAGGCATGGTAGAGCCATGGGCTGTGGGTATGTTGAGGTGGGGTCATGAAGAAGTCATGTGTCTCTTACACTCCATGCTGTGGCTTGATTTTCTCCATCAGATGTTCACTTTGTTGTTACACTAAAATACTCTCAAGCAAAACTTTGGTTTTCAAAAGGAAATGGGATTATGTTCTACTTTCTTCTCTTGACATGACAGCTGGTTCTCTTTTCCCACCTTCTTTCATCATCAAGGGTGTGTAATTAACAGAGCCAGCCCCATGTGGCAGACACACCCATGAAGGCAGCTGGAGTGCTCAGTTCAAGTTGAGATTCTGGCCCTGGAAACCTCTGACAAATGCCCTTTCAAAGTTTCCACGTCCAGGGTTATAAAGGGATGTTGGGTTGGATAAACTCAAAGGCCCCTTTCAAGGCCGCTTCTGTGTTGACTTCTGGACAGGTAGTGATATTTCCTTAGGATGCAAAACATAATGAAAATATGACATTTCTGCAGAGTGTTGCCCCCTTTGAAGTGTACAGCTTTCCCTTGACCTTTTGCATATCCTTGGTATACACCTTTATCAAAAAGGCCTCAGTGTTAGAGGTTTCCATAAGTGGCAGTTTGTGACCCAGGGAAATGGAAAGAGAAAAATACTTTATGCTGGTGCAGGCAGCTGAGCAGGTCATAAAAGCAGAAAACTAAATAAGGCAACAAGCAAAAGGATGAATGCCACATGTGCTGAGGGTATTTTTCACAGGGAAATGCCACTATGCCAATCCCCATGGTGCAGCACAACCAGGAGAACATCAGCATAGAACCTGAGAATATGGGTGCTATTTAGCCCATATCTCCTTACCCTTCTGAAAAAAAATTCCACTAGTCAAGCTAACCAAGGCTAAAGTAACAACATCATGAACAGGGAAAGAAGAAAAAATTATTATTTTCCCAATGACTGAGCCCCAAACTAAAGTCAATGGCAATAAATAAACTAAAATAAAAATTGGGGTCTAGTCATTTGTGCCAACCTCAGTTTAAGAAGGATAAACTTTGGAAACTAGAGGAATGTTCCTTTCTGCCGAGGTTCTGTCCATTTCATGACCATCAATGGCTAACCTTATTTAAATATTGGAAATAATTTCCTCTCTTAGAGCAGACATTCAAAACCGAGGTAATCCCTGGAAGTAATGGCATAGTAACTTAAATTTATGTTAACTTGTGAGTGGAGGATGGATTTGCCAAGAGTGTAGGGAGAATGGAGTCATAAAGTACTATGTCTCTGAGATCAGAAGGTTTCCTCCACGGAATAGAGAACAGACCACTATGGAGCATAGACTGGAGGAGGCCTGGGGCAACAAACTTGTCTGAAGTTTGCACAATCTAACCTAGTTCTCAAATGCGTCACTCACAACTACTCTTGAGTCATTTCTGTGTTGTTGGTCTCTGTGAATAATTTAGAAATTTTTCCTTACTTTTCCTGAACTCTGTTGCACTAGTCATTACGCTTCTCCATTGGTAGAAAGTGAATGAATGAAATGACGACCAGAAGAAAACAAGAAGGATGCCGGGGAGCCCCTCCAACAGCAAACCCGTGGTGCATTCTGTGTGTCCTGTCTCCCTGGCTGGCCTGGTGACACTTCTCTTGGACCAAATGCTCCCATGTGAGAAGGGCCAGCAGGCTGGTCAGTGAAAAATGAGGTCACAGATGCACTCAACTTCTAAATATGTGCATTTGCTAAGTATTAGAAACAATGTGATCATTGGTCTTAAAGATCTGCTCTGAAGGCAGTAAGTCTGTCGAGCCCCAAACACTGCTCTTTGCAATTATTGCTAATCGAAAATCCATACTGTGAACTAAGCACCTTTTTAGTGTGGGAGGAGAAAGACAAGTTCAATCAGTGTGGTCCAGCGGCTGCTTTCTAATGACATCTTAATGTAAAATTATCAATAGGAGAGACAAAAGAACATATCTGTGTCATGCATTTAAAGAAATGATGACTCAGGAGTACAGTGCTTGAAGGAATGGGGTCTTTATTTCTGAACTTGAGCCATCTCCATTGATAATTTTAGCTACCTCTAACCAGTCAGGGGAACAAACTCAGCATGTAAAAGATATTAGGTCAAAGTTTTAAGGAAAACAGGACGAGTGAAACTTTGTTTACATGGAAACTAAGCAATGGCACAATCCAGCCCTGCTCTTGCCTGCCAACTGCAAGAATGATGTGGACTTGGAAAGGGGAGAAAAGCAGTGCACAGGCTGCAGGATGTCACCTTAGGTAGGCCATGTGCAAAATGTTCACCATCTCCACAGCACAGTTTTATGACCTAACCAGAAGAGTAGGCTTGGGGTACTGATTTCTGTTTCCAAAATATTCCCTAAAGAAAAAAAAAATGCACTAGGCTGGTGAGTGGGAATGGACCAACTGGATCTGAAAGCTTTTATTATGAAATAGTAAGAACTGCAAAGATATATTGCAGAGTCCCATGTACACATTTCTTAGCTTTCCCCACACCAACATTTATATAGATAGGCATGACACATTGATCAAGAATAAGGAAGTGTGCTAGAGAGATTGCTCAGTGGTTAAGGCATTTCCCTGCAAAGCCTAATGACCTGGGTTCAATTCCCTAGTACCCACGTGTATTAGTCAGGGTTCTCTAGAGGAACAGAACTGCTAGAATGAATTATTTTAAAAGGGGATTTATTGGATCAGCTTACAGTAGTCAATAGCAGTTGCAGGCCCTGAGAATCACCTGAACCTGGTAGTTGCTCAGTCCTCGTGGCCAGATGCCTCAGCAGTCCCAACCCAGCACTGCAGATGGTGCTGGAAAGCCTGGAGGCTTCCTGAGGAGCCGCTGGGTTTCAATCCACGGGGGTCTTCAGTTGATGCTGGTCTTTCGTCAGCACTGGTCTTCAATCCACGCTGGAAGGTAGCAAACAGCTCCGGCAGCCAAAATGGAAGGAAGGCAGGAAGGAAGGAAGGGACTCTTTTTACCCAGAGCTCCCTTGTACCAAGTCCCCCTCTGGGCGGGGCGCCCATTCTGGGGGAAGGGCTCACCCTGGGGGAATGACTTCCTCCTTTAGTTGATCCTTCCTAGAAGCAACTTATGGATTACTAAACAGATCGAGTTGACAACACCTTAACTATCACACCACGTAAGCCAGATGCACAAAGTAGCACATCATCTGGGATTCATTTGCAGTAGGTGGAGGCCCTGACACATCCATCCTCTCTCTCTCACTCTCTGTCTCTCACTCTGTCTCTCTCTCTCTCTTCTCTCTGTCTCTGCATGCAAATAAATTAAAAAATAAAATAGGGCTTAGAGGTTAGGGTGTTTGCCTGAAAAGCCAAAGGACCCAGGTTGAATTCCCCAGGACCCACATAAGCCAGATACACAAGGTAGCACATGTGTCTGGAGTTCATTTACAGTGGCTGAAAGCCCTGGTGTGCCCATTTTTTCTATTTACCAACTTTTTTTTCCTTTCTCCCTCTCAATAAATAAAATAAAAATTTACCTGGGCATGGTGGCACAAAAATAAAATAAAATAAAAAACAGAGGAAGTAATATTGGTGTAATGCTGTTCATTAAACCTCAGATTTTAATTTGACTTCCTGGACAGGTTCCACTGCTGTCCTTTTTCTTTTCCAGCATTCACTCCAGGAAACCACAGCGAATTCAGCCATTATAACTCCCTTTCCTCACCTCCCATTCTGTGGAAGTTTCCAGTGTGTATTTATATTTCATAATCTTGACGCTTTTTGAAGATTGGTGATCAGGTATTCTGCAGAACATCCCTTGTCTGATGTCTTCTCAAATCTGACCACTATTATGGCTCTGGCAGAAGAATACCACAGAAACTAATCTCGTTATATGCACTATGTCAGGAAACATGACTTGCTGCTCGAGATGCTCACTTGGTTAAGGAGGCATCTTCCTGTTTTCCCCACTGTAAAGATTGTCCTTTTCACTATTCATATTCTGTTCATTGAAAGTGAATTCCTAAATCCAGAGCACACTTAGGGGAAGGGGAATTTAGCTCCACCTCCTGGAGGGAAGAAAGTCAAAGAACTCTTGGACATATGGTTAAACCACCAGAGACAACTAATGGCTACTTTGTGAGAAGAACTTGGAGACTATGCAGCTGTCCTGTTCATCTTTAATTCTGGCATTCATCAGTGATTCTGTAATCATTAGTGCAGTGTTCTAATGCTGGGTTTCTATTTCCCTCATTCTGTCTACATGTATTCATAGTCATTCACCTGCAAAGGTGAGTTCTATCTTCTTTTCTATATAGTTATCTAATAAATTATTTATATCAGTCTGGATCCTTAGAGATATATTTGGCTTAAAGGGTTATAATTCAATGTATTTAGTTACTCAGATTGTCCCAGTTAGGGCACTTGGAAAGTCAGTCATGACCTCATTAAAACACATTTTCTGTTTACTTCCTGGGTCTAGAAAAGGGTCTAGAGCCATTTTGCATTTTCTCTCCTCCCAGCTCTAGCCAGTCACATCTCTAAGAAGGCCCAGGTCGCTTGCTCAATACTGGCTCTTAGAAATCAAGATTTTAGAGGTTGGTAAGCTCACTGCTCCTGCAGGATCCCTGTTTCCAAGCCCACTCACTAGGCAGAGCTAAGAAATGCATGCAAATGTCTACTTGGGTGCAAACAGCAAGAGTATCACCTCATGGTATATCTCTGTTCTTTGATTAATGCAGCTGAGTTCTCAACCCTAGTGCCCAGACAGAACAGCTCCACCACTCTGGCACTTCCTTGTGTCTACCTTTGTACCTTGCTACTTGATCCACCCTCTTCTGAAAAATAACAATCTGTCCTTTAATTCCATACTTTGTCTTTATGAGAATATCATGTAAATTTAATCAGAGAACATGAAGCCTTTGGAGCTTGATAACTGCAAAATGCATCTAAGAATCATCCATATTGTTATGGAAACTAACAGTTAGTTACTTGCTGAATAGCATTCCATTCTGAAGAATATGACTTTTGTGCTCTGCATTCTGCCCATGACCAGTGTCCATCTCTTCATGAGGACAGCACTGTCTCAATGCTAGATCTACATCACTCAGACTTGAAACTGGGAGGTGTAGATCCTCCAGCTTTACTCTTCATTCACAGAATTTGTTTGGGCTTTCAGTTTCTTTGCCTTTCTATATAAATTTTAGAATCAATTTGTCAATATTTATAAAAAAGAAAAGCTTGTCGATTTTTTGACAAAAGACCCAAATCTATCTTAAAAACACTGAATTTTCAAAGCCATGATGAACACATTTACTTTCAGCTACTTAATTCTTGATTTGTTGATCTATGTTCTATGCTTTTCAACATAAAGAAGTGGGACACATTTTCCTTTATATGGTAGTACTGTATTTAAATGATACTGCAAATTCAAATTTCAGTTTATGGGATGGAGAGATGGTTAAGTGGGTTTACTTGAAAAGCCAAAGAACCCCTATCTGCATCTTTTAAAAATCAAGTTGATGAAATTCCCTTCTATTCTTAACTTATTGAGAATTTTTTAAAATCAAGAGTGAATTTTAGACTTTATCCAGTGTTTTCTGTGCATGTTATTACTTCCTTCCTACTTATTCTGTCAATAAGATTGATGAGGTATATTACATTTATTGTGGGTTGTTTTGGGTGTTGAACCAACCTTGCATACCTGGGAAGGCTATCATGTATTTGCTTTTTCTTCCCTTTTTTAGTCTAATTAATTATTTAGTTATTTATTTATTTGAGGTAGGCTCTTGCTGTAACCCAGGCTGACCTGGAACTCACTTTGTAGTTTCAAGTTGGCCTTGAACTCACAGCAATTTTCCTACCTCTGCCTCCCAAGTGCTTGGATTAAAGGCATGCACTACCACATCTGATATTTTGTTGGGAGTTTTGTGTCTATGCTCACAAGGAATGGAGATTTATATTTTTTTCTCATAATTAAAAGTTGCCTGAATATGGAATGTCTTGATGTGTTTGTTTTAGGTTCCTATCTTGCTTCTTATTCTTTGGGTATTTTGGATTTTTTTAATATTTTAAAGTTTATTTTTATTATTAATTAGTTTTGTACTCAGTGAATACAGTCAGGTTGGTACCATTGTTAGGCTCATCCATGTCCTATCCCCTCTCCCTGGCCCCTCCTTGTTGAGGTATATGGGTCATGCATTGTGGAGTTAGCCCACAGTTATGGGTAGGAGAAATGTCTCTGTGTACCATGACCCAACAAGTGGCTGTGATGTTCTTTCCACCCCTCTTCTGCAAAATTTCCCTGAGCCATGTTGGTTCATTTTTGGTCTGCTTCAGTGATGAGATGTTGGGGGCCTCTGGGTCTCTGGATATCTGATTCGGTAGGAGTTGATTGTTCTCTGTGTCAATCTCCTTCACCCTTGTGCTGGTACCCAGTTCATCAAGAAAACAAACAGCACCCTTGCTTGTTTTGCTAGTTATTCTTAGTTTCAGCTAGGGCCCTTTTGAGGTATGATGGGTTGGTTCTCTCCTTAGGATCTGCATCTATCTGAAAAAGAGAAGCAGATTCTCATGGAGAGTAAAGTTAGCACCAGACAAATGGGATAACCTTTATTTTTTTTATAGAGAATTTAATAGGTGTAGGCCCTCTTGTAGCCCACAATTGGTGGTAGCTTGATAATGGGGAGCGGGCTCATGTTTGGATATGGTTCTGACTTATTTCCCAGCTCCAGCTATGGGTCCTGTTCAACTGAGCAGATCAGTTAGCCAAATCAAGAGCAGTTGGTTTCCCACCATGGCTGTGCACCACTATTGCACTTGTGTGAGCATCATGACAGGTTATTTGCTGCTGAGTAGGTTAGACCATGAGTTGCTTGGACAGATATTGGTCATTTTCCCCCAGTCGCCAATTTAGCACCTTCTGGCACTAGATGTGCTGACTGTCTGGGGACTGACTCTCTTCCAGCTTCCAGCCATGTCATTCCATTTTATGTGTCAACCCCATATGTCTTCAGCAATAGGGTCTTACCACTAACCTTTGGTGGGTCATCAAGTACTCTGACAGAAATCTGTCTTTCTTTTATGAAACCTAGTAGGTCTCTCTGATCAAAAGCTCATTGTGCATGATAGCCACATGCTGGCACTGGGAGTTACAGGTCAGTGCCCACTAAGAGCAGGAAGAAAAAGATAACTAATATAAAAGAATTAGAGAGAGGAGAGAGAGAGAGAATTTATTTTTTGGTACCTATGACATATATTTTCTGCTTAGCTTCCCCTCAGTCTTTATCTTCTTGCTCTCAGATTCAAGTTATGTATATGTCAGACTGCCTGACATTGCTCCACATCTCTTGGACACTGTGTCCTCTTTTATAACTCTTCTTTCACTTAATTTTGAGAAATGTTTCTATCTTTGGTTACCTGTATAGATTCATTTCTCCGCTACTTTTTAGCCCACTGGTGAGCTTGTTAGGCATATTGTTCAAACATCACTGTGCTTTTGATGCTACAGTTGATGCTTAGAGTTTCCATCTGACTGCTGAGATAGCCTATCTGATAATATAAGATGCTCACTTTTTCCATTACAGCATTTAATGTTATAATCAAACTTTGTGAGTTCTCCTTTCTTTTGCTTTAGATTTAATTTGATCTTCTTTTCATAGATTTATAGGCTGGAAGCTTAGTCTGAGTCTGGTTGTATTTCTTTTTCTCTTCAAACTTTTTTTCTTGATGTTCTTGTTTCTTAATTTGCTAAAAACATAAGTCAAATGTGCTGTGTGGGACAGTATGCACTGAGAAAAATATATTTCTGATTGTAGATGAGTATAACATTCCTTCTGCTAGGACTTATAATGTGATGTTTTTATGTTAGTACTGTCCATAGGTCAGTGGAGTTTAAAGTTTGTAATTGCCATAGTCTTGTCAGAATACAAAACCTTAGTATTTCTGGTAGTACTTGAGGATGTGGATTGTATGTCATGTATGTATGTCATGTGTTTATCTCCATGATCCTCAAAGGAAATTTACCTCTTGCATAAATTTGCTGCTATTTTTCCTAATACTTGTTGGTGTGATGGTAGAAGACAGAGCAGGGAGAATTCTCTGATGCTTGATTAGACTTTAGACTAAGGTAGATCCTAGGAATCTGTGCTCCTGACATTCCCCCAGCCATGTGCTGGATTGGTGCGTCATCTTCTCCTAAAGAGGTGGAGTCTTTTTCTTTTTCCAGTTCCCTTACCAGTTGCAGTGGGCTTAAGTCACTGAGGTGATGGCATTTGATATGCTTCCCTCCGTAAGATGGACCTAGAAGGGTCTGACAAGGAGTGCTACCTTCTTCCCTGAGGCTACCACCACAGGATAACTTTCTCAGGATTCTCCCCAAGTTCTCTAGAAATAAGAACAAGAGTTTGTGGTAGACAAGCCCTCAGCAGGGTGAAAAGGCCCCTGAGGCTATGTTCCCCAGAGACATCACTCTCTTGTGGTAGCACTTGTCCTCTAGCATTTTGTCACCAACCTTGCTGGCTGATGGGTTAGCGGTGGTCCATGTCACAGGCAGCAAATGCAGGCCCTGTTGCTCTCTGCAGATTCCTTCTGTGCCCAGGATGCGGTTGAGTTGATGAATCATCAGCATCTCAAGAAAAGTTGTTAATTTGTACTTTGGATCTGTTTTTCTTATCTTGAAAATGTCTTGTGTGCTGGAACTCATTTATGAGGTGAATCCAGAAGACTAGACTAGCTGAATTTTGATGTGCTTTTTACTCTTAGATTCTATGCTTCTAAATTGCTGACCAATTTTTCCTCCAACTTACTGCTGAGGTATGTTTTGTGAAAAATGTCTTTAGAGAAAGACCATAAGAAGGTACTTCGAAGTAGCATTTTTCTATCTGATATTTTAGTAATTTGAATATTAAAAGTGTTATTAATATCTACCATTCCTCACTGAGATTATTCCTCTGTACAATCCTTGATTGTCTTCCTGTAATAACTAGGTAACTAATCAGGAACTGTTTATTTCTCATATTGGGTCAAGTACTCTATAAAAGGGCCTTGGATACTGTAGATTGTCAATCCATATTGATTGTTAGGATTACTAAATGGATGAAAAACTGAAGACACTCACAAGTAATTACAGCATTAAAATGAATGCCAGTCAAATGTGTGATCCTTAAATGTCACTATGCTTCAGATGATTGTGCCAAGCTAAGGAGGTACAAAAAAAAATTTCCCATACGTACCAGGTGTATTCAAAGGGGGCTCAAGAGGGCCAAGCCAAGCCCAGGCATATTATAGGCAGGGGATAGGAAACCATTACATACTAAAAGAATTCTTTAAGTGCATGGAATTCCTTCAAGTGCCTACCAATTTTAAATAATTTAAAGACAAAGCATATAATTACAAAATTGATGTAATCTCAGATGAAAGCAATTGAGATGGACATCATTTTAATTTTCTATAGTAGATTTTGATTGTCTAATGAGGTAATCTATACAAAACAGAGGAAAGACAGAGAAGTGTATCGCAGCAAATGTCAAAAATAACTGGGAGCTGAGTGTGGTGGCATATGCCTTTAATCCCAGCTTCTGGGAGGCCATAGTAGTAGGACTGCCATGAGTTCAAGGCCAGCCTGAGACTACATAGTGAATTCTAGGTCAGCCTGGGCTAGAGTGAGACCCTGCTTCACAAACATACAAACAGCCTTTAATCTCAGCACTCGGGAGGCAGAGGTAGGAGGATCACCATGAGTTCGAGGCCACCCTGAGTCTACATAGAGAATTCCAGGTTAGCCTGAGCTAAAGTGAGACCCTACCTCAAAGAAACAAAAACAAAAACAAAACAAGCAACAACAACTAAAACCTCTGGAGCTGAAGACAGGTCAGACAGTAAAGAACTTGCCTTCTAAGCATGAAGACCTGAGTTCAAACCCCAGGTGTGGTAGCATGTCTCTATAATCCCAGCACTGGCAAGGTAGGGATAGGTCAATCTCTGAGGCTCACAGCCAGTCTAGCCTAATTGGTAAGGTCTGGGCCAATGATAAACCCAAAAAAAAAAAAAAAAAAAAGATAGCAGTGCATGATGGCACATGCCTTTAATCTCAGCACTCAGGAGGCAGAAGTAGGAGGCTCACCATGAGTTCGAGGCCACCTGAGACAACATAATGAATTCCAGGTCAGCCTGGGCCACAGTGAAACCCTACCTCAAAAAAAAAAAAAAAAAAAAAAGATACACAGCATTCCTGAGGAATGACATCCAAGGTTGTCCTCTGGCTTCCACCCTGCCCCCCATGGACACAGACACCATAAATAGAGACATGGACACTCATGAGCTCTACTTTGTATTTCTGGAAATGAACACGCTACAGCTCCTGTGGGAAGGCTGATAATCTGAGCTGATGCATGGAAATGGTTTCTGAAGGGTTACTCGGGGAGAAGAGTAGTGTTGGACTCTCTGGGATGGCTTTAATGATGAAACCTTATTCCTTAAAGCAGAGGCAGGATGGTTTACTTCAGCTGAATTTAGTCTAGATTTTTTTTCAGGGATTTTAGGGGCAAAAGTAGTTGGACAAATAACATGCATGCTGAAGGAAATGTCAGCCATGAGAACTGATAACTTTCTACTTGCTTTGCAGAGCTAATATGGGAAAACCAGCTGAGCTTGATGTGAAAACAATTATTATTGCTACATTTCTTTTTTTTTTTTTTTTTTTGGTTTTTTGAGGTAGGGTCTCACTCTAGCCCAGGATGACCTGGAATTCACTATGTAGTCTCAGGGTGGCCTCGAACTCACGGCGATCCTCCTACCTCTGCCTCCCGAGTGCTGGGATTAAAGGCGTGCGCCACCACGCCCGGCTATATTTATCTTTTTCAAACCTTTAAAAGATTTTACTTATTTATCTGACAGAGACAGGGAGGAAGAGGCAGATAGAGAGAGAATGGGCACTCTAAGGCCTCCAGCCACTGCAAATGAACTCCAGATACGTGCACTACCTTGTGCATGTGGCTTATGTGGGTACTGGGGAACTGAACCTGGGTCCTTAGGCTTTGCAGGTGAGTGCCTTAACTGCTAATCCTTCTCTCCTGCCCCTATGTTTATTTTTTTAAACATAGATTCTGTCAGTACAAAACATACAATTCTTACCTCAAAGGGAATAAGTGACAGCTCATTCTGGTACCAAATATGAGTGACCATAGCCCAGGAACACAGATTTAGGTTACCACAAATTCAGTGTTCAACATGTGAAAGATTTCATGACGCTTTCATAGTTACAGGAGCAGAAAAGGTCATAAACCAAGGCACTTTTCACTACATTGAAGCACCAGGTAGGTGGGTGATAGCAAAGTGGGGAAAGCTCCACTGTACTGCAGATGCCATCTGATGGCATTCTTAGCTTTCAGATTGGTGGAAGCTAGTGGTCTGTTAGTACATTCCAGAAATGTTTCATCAGGTAGTCACGAGGATGTTAAGCCAAACAGAGATGGGCAATAAATGGTTATTAATGAAATTAAAGAGATCCCAAGATATTTTGGCACTGAACCTGTAACATCCCATCCCTCCACAATCACAGAAGTTCTATCAGTCAACCCAGTCACTCTTGAAATAGTTGCCACTGCTTTGGGGGAACATGAGTTCACAATGCAAACAAATCTGGTGAGATTTAACCACTGTTGGGATTTTCTCAAGCAAGGTCAAGGTAAGGAGCCAAGGCCATGGAGGGTTGATGCAAAGGAATGATTATGCATGCACCGTCACATGTAACCCTTGTAAAAATGAAGTGTGAATATGAACAGGGTTGTAGGGTTAAAGTTTCAGTATGTTTAAACTGGGGCACTAGAAAAGAACTGGAAATAAAGGAAAGATTTGTCAGATATACAAGGGAATTTGAAGTTAAGTGATAGAGAGGTTGTAATTTTGGGTAATGACAACATTAAAATCACAGGAGTAGCAGGGTTCATGAATGAGATCACTGAAACCAAGAGATTGAGACAAGTATTAGATGTTGAAATTGTCAGGAATTTTCATGACAATATTTGAGGAAGCGTAGTTGAAGGAATGGGATCTATATTGTGGTCCAAGCTGATTGCCTCACAGACAGTACAGCCTTTCACAGCATGATATAACATAACAACTCCAAGAAATGATGATCTGTGCTGGTGACATGGTTCATGATTAAAGACACTTGCAAAACCTGCCTACCAGGGTTCAATTCTCAAGCCACCCAAATAAGCCAGAAGCAAAAAATTGGCACCGGTGTCTATGTTTGTTTGCGGTATCAAGAAGCCTTGGTACACTCACATACATACATGCAAAGAAATAAATAAGGAAAGCAATTATGCTCTGTAAGCCCACTGTCATAGGGGGTGGAGAAAAAACAGCTACACTTACTAGGGGTGCTAGGAAAGGGGCCTTCTCTGAATGCAGATCTCTGATGGATCAAGAAAGTGAGAATATTAGGAAAGAGAATGAAGTTTTACAGAGATTTTGTTCCAAATGACAGACTCTAAAGAGTTCAGAGGTTTAAGTAGCGTGGCATTAGATCACATTAGGGGAGTTATAAGACTGAATGGAGGGATCCTGAAAATTTGGATTCCTTGCCTTCACAAATTGGTTCTGAGAATTTCCTCAAGAGCACATGGTGTGAGATGCTAGTATGTGGGTCTTGGTAGGTATAAAGGAATTTTGTGGGTCTTCAGGTCAGTCACATGGATGTTTGTGTCCAATGTGGTCTGTGTGGCACTTTATGCAAGGATTAATTCATTTCACAGAAGAAAAAGATAAAACACAAAGAAGTGAGATGAGTTAACAAAGAATGTGGAGTGGCAGGTCCAGGACTCATGCCCAGCTTGTCTAACCTCAGTCTGTACTCTAGAAACGCAGATGGTAATTTGCCCTTAAGCCCTAAAATTCTATTTTCCCTTTGGATGATATTTTGGAAGTCTGGGGGTAATTAATCTTCTCTTAGTCTACCGACAGTGAGATTTCTGGTAGCATGGGCACATAAATAACACACAATAAGTGCAATTTTAAAATTTTTATTATTCTCATATTGCATACAAATGACATCATTATCCCTTAAACTCATTAAAACTTTATATTATTAAAACATATTCAAATGCTCTATTGATGAAACAGTAAAGAAATTGACCATATGAATTGAATTGCAAAGAATATGGAAAGATCAGGAGGCATTTCAAGAGGATTTAAATTGCAGGAGGGTAGAGTTTTGTCTTCATCTCTTTCATTGCCAAAGAAACTACACCTCTAAAGGAATTGGCATTTAGGCTGTTTCAAATTTACTGTTGCTACAAAAACATGCTATGATAAACATATCTGTCAATGTCTTTTTCAGTGTACATATAAAGATTGCAATAAAGGGAAAGCCTAGGGCTGGAGTAGATGGTTCAGCCAATAAGAGCACTTCCTATGCAAGCATGAGGGGCCGTAGGAAGCCTGAGAGACCACTGGAGTTTGATCTCCAGAACCCACATAAACAGCTTGGTATGGCCATGCACAGGACTGTAACCCCAGTCCTGTGGGGAGCAGAGACTCAACAATCACTGGGACTTGAGGGAAAAAAATGGAAAGCTCCAGGGTCAGTAGATACTGTAGCTCAAGTAAGACACCCACTGTTCTAGAGCACCCTGCAGAAGGCAATACAGGGCACTGCATGGGCACATCCCATACATACAACACACAGCACACACACACACACACACACACACACACCACCACCACCACCACCACCACCGTACTACATTACACACACACCATACCACATTACATACTCACACATGCAAGATAAAAGAAATAAATAAATAAATCATGAGAAATCCAGAAGTAGAACTACTGGGACTCAGACCCACATATTTTATACTTTTTAAATGCTACAAAATTATACTAAAGCAGTTGTATCAATTTGCTCTCTTAATGATGTAAGCTGCTTTCCACTTGTTCACATCTTCACCAGAACTTAAAATTGTACCATACCTATTGGATTGTAGTTTTGGTGGACATTTGCATTTATACTCATTAATAATAGTTTACTAATGATGAATGTCCTGCGAAGTGCTTATTAGTCATTTAGAATTCTTATATTGCGTGTTCATAAGTTTGTCAACTTTTCTATTTATTGAATCTCTCTCTCTCTCTCTCTCTCTCCCTATCTCTCTCTCTCACATTGTTTTGCTTTGTGTGGGTTCTTTATATATTTTAGATCTGATTCTTGGTCTGTTACATACATAGAGAATATCTTCTCCAAACATAGGAGACCTGAAGAAAAGTAGTTTTGACTTTTAATGTACTCACATTCATCAATATTCTATGCTTTTTGTCTCTTGGTTAAGAAAACATTTTATTGGGTCATTAAAACACTATTATTTTTATTATGTTAAAGTTTGATTTATAGGCATTATAAATACATTATAAGCATTTGTGCATTGTGTAACTATTTTTTTGCACAGGGATGACCACTTTTCTTACTACTACTTATTGGACAGTCTATCTTATGCTCATGTTGTAATACCAACTTCATCATACATTCCCAAATTCCATATATTCATGAGGCTTCTTCTAGGTGCTATAATACATCCCATTAGTATATTCTTCTGTCTTTACACCTGTTGCACTATTTCAATCTTTGCTATTAATTATTATCATATTTTAAATATCTCATGATCATTTTTTGGAATGATCCTGTATCTATTTCCCCTCATTTCCTTCATCCAAGTTGAAATTCCAGCTTATCAAATTCCTTCAAAATGTTTTTGGAAAATAAGCATATTTTAAAATATATTTTGAGACAAGTAACATATTTATTACTTGATTTCTATTGTATAGACATGACATATCTTTTGATTATTTAGGCTCACTTAAAAAAAATCACACTTTTCCCTAAAAAGATCACATGCGTTTTTGTGTTTTCCTGCTTTATTTTATTGGCCAGAATATTTAATACAGTGTTGAATAGAAGTGATGATAATAATCTTCTGTTTACCTTGACTTTAAACAATATGCTTTGTACATTTCTCATGGCTACTTATGCTGCAGGCTTTTGTAAATATTGTTCATCAGGCTCAGGAATTTCCCTGCAATTTTGTAAGGGTATAGGTTTTTTTATTTGAATATTAATAGTTATTAAATTTTGTGTAATAATTATTTGCTTGTCTCGATAATAAATTCATCTTTAATGAGTCTTTAAGTAATCTAATAGATTTTTTTTTAAATTTTAGACCATTCTGTTTCAAGTTACATCTTTTTTTTTTTCTTTTTCTGGTTTTTCAAGGTAGGGTCTCCCTGTAGCCCAGACTGACCTGGAATTCACTATGTAGTCTCAGGGTGGCCTCAAACTCTCCGTGATCCTCCTACCTCTGCCTCCCTAGTGCTGGGATTAAAGGCATGCACTACCATGCCTGGCTTTCAGGTTACGTGTTTGATCATAATTAATTTTTGGAAATATATTATGGAGATCCAGGCATAGTGGTATATGCCTACACTTTCCGCACTCAGGAGACTGGGACAGGAAGATCCTGAATTTGAATTCATTGCATGTGACATACCTAGCAAATTCCAGGTCATGCTGGGTTAAGATTCTGTCTCAACTAAACAAACAGAACAAAAAAAAAAAAAAAAAAGAACAAAGAAAAAACCCAAAAGACAAACACACATAATTGAACTAGCAATGGCATGGCATTTGCTTCTGTAGTTGTTAATAATTTATGTGTTCTTCATTTATACTCTCCTCATCCACTTTATTTTTGAAATAATTATTTTTAAGATTTCAAATGTCTCCCTAGAGCTCATTAACAATTGAAGGCTTAGTCCCCAAGGTGGTGGCAGTGTTCAGAAGTGGGACTTTTAGGAAGTGAACAGATCATGAGGGTTCTGATATCATCAATGAATTAATCCATTTATGGATTGTGGTGCTTTATATTGACATCAACTTGACAGGATATAGAACTACCTGTGAGAACTACCTAGGTTCCGTTAGCCTCTGCGCATGCCTGTGAGGGAATTTCTTGGTTAGGTTAGTTGATGTGGGAAGATGCACTTTAACTGTGGGTAGCGCTATTCCATGTGCTGGGCCCTGCACTGAATAAAAAGAAGTGAGGCGGCTGAGCACCAGCATTCTCTGCTTCCTCACTGTGGACTGAATGTGACCAGTTGCCTCAAATTCCTGCCAGCATGTATTCCCTGCTATGATGGACTGTCACCTGCAATTGTAAGATGAAATAAACCCTTTTTCCAAAATACAAGGCACTGAGGGACTTCTCATCCAACACCAAAATGACATATCTGGATAGATCCAGGTTACAGGAACTTCATGCAGGTTTTGTGTCTTAAGAAAAAAATATATTGAGGAGCAAAAAAGAGAATGAGATACCATAAGGAGGGTAACTTAAATACTACTTTGATATTTTATGATAGGAAGAAATGTTTGCATAAAATAATCTTGTGGTTATATGTTTTTGTTTTCTTATAAGTTTATGTAACATTTTTATTAAGTAGAAATTTTGTATAGATGTATAATGTGTTGGTACCATTACCCTCCTCCCTGCTGCCATTCCACTGAGGGCCCTCCTCAGTGAGATTGCTGGCATTCACCATGTGCTTGTGGATTATGAGTCAATAAAGCAGCAGTCAGTCATTATGGTGAGGAAGGTGATGCCTCTGGATATTCCTTCCCACACTGTGGCTCTTGGAATTTTCCCATCCCCTCTTCAACAGTGTTCCCTGAGCCTTGGCAGGTATGTTTTAAGTCTTTAGCTTTTAATTTTAACTTTAATTAAACCTTTATTTATTATTAAACTTTAATTTAAATTTTTACTTACTATTTATTTATTTTATTATTAAACTTTTAACTTTAGTGTTAAAGCTCTCAGCAACTCCTGGATTTCTGATTTGGTACATTTTAAGTGTCCTCAGTGTCTATTGCCATCACCCTGGTGCAGGTTGTCAGGTTCACCGTAGGAGAAGCATTCTTCCTTAACTCTCCAATTCCTCTGTGGTTTCACCTGGACCCTGATGATGTGTGAGAGTTGGCTCATCTCATGATAGGGAGTCAGCTTTCTTTTCTTCACATGTTGACAGATTTTTGTTATCCTTGCTTTTTGCCTTCTGTAAAAGGAAAACAGATTCTCCAATGGAGAGTGAGAACAGCATAGGTTAAAGGAGATAAGCATAATTAATTAAGAGAGATTTTGATGGATGTGGTCTCCTTTTTGGCCAAAGACTAGTAATTGGATCTCACTGGCATGATTATGGATCAAAACTTCTGAAACAATGAGCCAAATAAATCTTTCTTCCCTTTAAGTAATTTTTATCAAATATTTTAATGGAGCAACAGAAATTTAACTCATACTTTTACTATCCATAAAATAAATTGGAGAGTTTCTTACATTACTAGTCTCTAAATCAACAATCTATCTATTATCTATCTATCTATCTATTATCTATCTATCATCTATATATCTATTAATCATCTATCTATCTACCCTGTGTGTTTTCATTAGTAGGCCTGAAAAAAAGACCTCTGCTTCTTTTAATGGCTGTATGAGTATTTATTTTCTTACTGAATATTTTTACCACAAATTTGTTCCTTTTATTTTTTAATTTTTGTCTTTATTTTTCTGATCAGGGTCTCATGTAATCCAGATTCTCCTTGAATTCATTATGTAGCAGAAGCTAGACTTGAACATCTGATCTCTCTGCCATTACATTTCAAGAGCTAGAATTTCAGGTAGGATTTTACAAATTTATTAATGTAATATATGCTTTCAAATTTAATAACATATGTTTTTTCCTAGTGACCTTCTTTTATTTTTTTTTCCAGTACTGGTGATTAACCCAGTGTGTGCTACACAAGTACTCTACCACTAAACTACCACCACCATAGCCTCATAATACACTTCTTATTTTTACCAATAGGCATGCCCTGCTTTCCATTTCTAATATTGATTCCTGTCCCTGATACTCCACTCCCATCCACCACCTCCACTTTGATCTCACTTTGTCTTTCAAAATAGCTACCCTTCTATTTGGCTTATTGCTACTACCAATGGTATTAATTTCTGATTTAATTTTCATCCTGTCTTCTCATATTAATTCTTCATGTTGATTATGCTATAATTATTTTTCTTAAATTGGTGCTTTTCTGGTTAACTTTTTAATCTTTTTTCTTTTCCAATGTACTTGAAAGTTATCATATATCTTGTTAAGATCATTTTATTTATATCCCACAAATTTTACTTGAATTATTAATCTATTATTATTTTAGAGTTATTGATTGGCTTCATTTTTTGCATTTAATTATTATTAATTATTAATTTTACTGTTATGTACTAAAACAAAATATTCCAAATTATATCGATTAGGTAGTGTTTGAGACTTTGTAATGGAGAAAGATGTTTTTAGAAGTTTTTCATGTGAATGTTTGTGTGTCTTTAGAGTTAAATTATTTTGTCTCACATATTGTGGTGGTTTCATTCAGGTGTCCCTCACAAACTTAGGTGTTCTGAATGCTAGGTTCCCAGCTGATGGAGATTTGGGAATTAATGCCTCCTGGAGGGAGTGTATTGTTGGGGGCAGGCTTATGGGTGTTATAGCCAGTTTCCCCTTGCCAGTGTTTGGCATACTCTCCTGTTGCTATTGTTTACCTAATGTTGGCCATGGGGTGATGTCCACCCTTTGCTCATGCCATCATTTTCCCTGCCATTGTGGAGCTTCCCCTTGAGCCTGTTAGCCAAAACAAACCTCTTTTTTTCCACAAGCTGCTCTTGGTTGGTGATTTCTACCAGCAATGTGAACCTGACTGCTACAGTAAAGTGGCACCAGGAGTGGGGTTGCTGCTAGACATCTGACTGTGTGGCTTTGGCCTTTTGAAGTTGATTTTCAAGAGGAACGTAGAAGCATTTGAAGCCTTGGTCTAAGAGACATCTTGCAGTGCTGTAAGTACAGCTTGATGGACTATTCTGGTCAGAGTTGCAAAACCTGAATGCAGTAAGAACTGTGGACTGTGAGGTTTGCCTTATGAGGGTGAGAAAGAGCTTTGCTTGGACTCGGCTATCAGTTTGTGTGAGAAGCTTGCTGTCAAGCCCATGTCCTGAGAAGTTGTGCAGGGTTGCTTTGCATAGAAATGAACTGGTGTGAGCAGAGGGATATGGAACAGAAAATAATGAAATCTTTGGGCCTAAATTTCTGCCCACTCACCTGCAAACTGTTTGAGAGATTACAACTATTGAGATTGGGCCAGCTAACCTGCACTGGGGCAACAGGAAGAATGTAAACGCTTTTGAAGGGCCTAATTGTTCAAGGAGTGTCCTGTTCTTCAAAGTCTGCTTTATTCCCCCCTGCATTTATAAATTGGCACCCTACCTGATATTGTGGAGTATAAGAAATGCAGGAAAGAGAGGGTCATTGAGTTGGCAACATGGTCTTGTGTTTTGGAAATGGCCATGGGCAGTGTGATGCAGGTTTTGCTGGTTGCCTGCATGGAGACCCCATGGGGCCATGAGGATGAACCATGGCTTGCAGTGGAGACCCAGTGGAGATTCTGGGACCATGAGATGGTTGCCAAGGAAAGCTGCCAGCCCAGGACTGTGAGTAGCCTAGCTGGTGGGGTGGAATTGGAATTTCAGAGGCTTGTTACTACAGCTTTTGGACTTGGAATTACAGAGTTTGATGTTTGCCTTGGTTGTTTTAAATCTTATATTGGCTGAGTATTTCTTTGCTATGCTCAATGCCATCTTTTACAGTATGAATATCTATTCTGTGTCATTATGGGTTTTGGGGGGATTTTTTTGGTATTGTGGCTCAGTTACAAGATCTTGGACTATGGGGATATATGAACATCATTGGGATTAGTAAAAACTATGGGGACTTTTAAAGATGGACTAAATTCATTGCATTTTACATCATGGATAGTTATCAGTTTATGGGGGCCAAGGGTGAAATGTGGTGGTTTGATTCAGGTGTCCCCCATAAACTTAGGGGTTCTGAACGGTAGCTTCCTAGTTGATGGATATTTGGGAATTAATGCCTCCTGGAGGCAGTGTATTGTTGGGGGCGGGCTTATGAATGTTATAGCCAGTTTCCCCTTGTCAGTGTTTGACACACTCTCCTGTTGCTATTGTCCACCTAATGTTGGCCAGGGTGTGATGTCCACCCTCTGCTTATGCCATCATTTTCCCTGCCATCATGGAGCTTCCCCTTGAGTCTGTTGGCCAAAATAAACTTCTTTTTTTCCCACAAGCTGCTCTTGGTTGGGTGATTTCCACCAGCAATGTGAACCTGACTGCAACACATATTATTTGAATCTTGTATGTCTTCCTTACTACTTGGCTGCTATGTATTATTTATGTTTAAATTTCCTAATCTTACTGCATGTTTACCTGTTTTTTTTTTTTCTTGTTCTACTTTTTGCTATTTGTTTTCCAGTGTTATAGTGTAGGCACATTCATGCTCAGGAGTTTTTTTTTTAAGAGAGAGAGAGTGTGTGTGTGTGTTAGTGTGTATGTGTAGCTGAGAGAACAACTTTTCTTTTGTTGGTTCTAGCCTTCTACATGCTTGCCCTAATGAAATCTAAGGATACCATTTAGACATGTTCCTGTCCACAACAGAAATCTTTATATAGCTTAACTTTAGTCACCAACTCCCATCTTTCCTATCATTATTTTCTAGCATAGCTATCCTTCCTTGTTCTTTTATGCCCTTTCATTTTTCCTTTATTTTTCAAGTAAATTGTTATTGTAAATCATTCTAACATAGTTGCAAATTATTTCAACAATCTCCTCTTTTCTCTTTGATTTCTTTGCACTAGTATATATATCCTTTACACATTCCTAGAATGAATGTATGGTAAATTCTCTGTGTCTAAACATGTTTATTTTCTACACCTTCTAATGCATACTTTAATGCTTACAAAATAGCATCCCATTGTTTTCTGGCTTCTAATGTTGCTCACAAAAAGTTTATTTTGAAAATATAATCCATCTTTTGTCTCATTGGGTTCATGATTTTTTTTTCTGTCTGAATTTAATGTTTTTCAGCTTTTCTGCTTTTATGGATTTTATTTTTCTCTGAACATATTGTGCTTAAATAATCTAGTAATTCCTGCCTTTCATGTTATTAAACACCATTGACCATGATGTCTTTCTGAACCTTGTGGGAACCAAATCGTGACTACAGGAAGCATCTTTTCATTTAGCCTTCAAAGAGCATAATTATAAAAATTTAATAGCACTCAAGCTATGTTTCTTTGGAGGCAAGGGGTGAGAGGCATCATTGGCTATTCTGAGCTTAGCTATCTATGATATGAGTCACAGTTGTCATTTCCAATTCCAGTTTCTAGCAAATCAAGGCATATTTAAGAGCTAGGTGACTCTTATCATGCAGCACTCCAGTTGAGGAATAAAAAGGTAACGTTAGACAGAATACAAAATGTATTTTTGTAATCAAATGTTGGTTAAGTATTTTCTGGCTACCAAGCAATAAAATATATTTTTGACATTTGGCTATGATTAATTTTTAAGCCCCAGTTTTGACTAGAGCCTGAATCAAGTTAGTATTTCTTATTCAATAAAGATAAAACAATTTTCAAATGTTAAGTCTCTTTCAGTACATTTCTGCATCAAACATACATATCCATATCTCCATATGCTGCTAAGCACTACTTATGATATCAGCAGATCAGCTTTAAATTACCTGACTTATTCATTAGGCTGCTGAATTTATTAAAGTGAAACTCCACGTGAGGTAGTGAAAATATCATTGAAAGAATTCCTAGCCATGCCTTTCCAACAGTCAGCCTTACTGATGAGGGGCTTGCTGACCTTTTATAGTTTCTCTGGGGAGCAGTCTTGAAAATTTCCTAGTTAAAAGGAAAATCTGAAATTTTAGATGTTATCACTAATGAATGTGAAAACTAATGGGAGTTTCATTGTTTTAATTCTGTGTCTGGGGAATAGGTTGGATTGCCATAAGAGAAAGTAGAATCCAATTTGAATAAAAAGTTAAGTATGTTTTGTAGACTAATGCAAAAACTTCAACTTTAAGCATGTTTGAGATGAAGGAGAAATTGTTAGAAAAAAGATTTCTAAAAGAAAATATGCATTAGACCCATGCATGATGTTTTCCTAATCTAATAAAAATACTTGGTAGAAGTCTTTTCTTCAAAAGAAACTCAATCTGAATGCAAACCTCAATTCAAGCCAAGAAAGTCAGTACATCAGAATTTTGTTTTGAAATCTTTCAATAGAGATTGCTAAGAACTTCCAGATAATAAATATGGTGAATTAGAAACTGCCTCCGTATGATGCCATGAATGATAAGAATCAGGAAAATGAAGAATATACTGTTCCAAAAACAAAAGTAATGGAAGAGCACCACAAATCTCAAAGTTTGTGAAAAGGCAGCTAAAAAGAACAGAAAAACAGAAAAGTGATCCAGTGAAAAGATAAGCATGATGTGAGCCTAGTTCCATGGCTCCCCAACAAAGCAAGGGGAAATAGATATCATTTAAAAATTTTTAAATTATTTTTGTTTGTTTATTATTTGCAAGCAGAGATAGAAGACAGAGAAAATGGGCATGCCAGGACCTCAAGCCCCTGCAAACAGATCCAGATGCATGTGCCACTTTGTGAGTCTGTCTTTTTACCCGGGTCCTGGGGAATTGAACTCAGGTCCTTAGCCTTTGCAGGCAAGTGCTTAAACCACTGAGCCATATCTCTAGCCAATTTTTTAAAAATATTTTATTTATTTTCAGGAGAAAATGAAAGAATGAACACATCAGGGCCTGCTGCCACTGCAAATGAACTCCAGACACATGTGCCACTTTGTTCATTTGGCATTACATGGGTACTGGGGAATTGAACACAGGCCATAAGTCTTTGCAAACTAGCACTTTCAATGGCTAAGTCACCTCTCCAGCCCGGTAGATATCATTTTTAAAGGTAATCCATTGTCCTTATTAAAAGACACTGGCATCCCTACTCTCAGAAAAATCTCACAGTTTTCACAAGCCTCAAATCATCATACAAAAAAATAGGTAGTTTTTCTATGAGCCAGTAACAGACTTGCCAAGAAACAAAATTTTAAAAACCCACTCACACTAGCTTTACAAAATAAAATGCCAAGGAATAGACTAGCCAAGGTGGCTAAAGATTTTCCCAATTAATGCTTTAATACACTAGAGAAAGAAATTGAAGATAATGTGGTGTGTGGAAGATGGGAAGATTCCTCATGTTCATGAACTGGTAATGCTGTATTGTGAAAATGGCTATTCTACCACAAGCAACCTATAAATTCAATGAAATCCTCAACAAAATACTAATAACATTCTGCATAAAACTGGAAAAAAATCCCAAAATTTACATGGAAGCATAAAAGATCCCAAATAGTCAATGTAACTCCAAGCAGAAAGATCAATAGGGAGGTATCACAACACTTGATCTCAAATTATACTACTAAGCCATGATAACAAAACACCATGCTATCAGCACAAAACAGACATTTAGACAATTGGAATAGAATAGAGTATCCAGAAATACACCATACAGCTACCATCATCAAACTTTTGACAAAGGTATTTAAAAAAAATGAATCCAGGCCATTTTGTGTCTGGAGGAGCATGTTGTAAGGAGTCCTACTCTCACAGTGCCTGGCACTACCTACACAAGAACATTATAATAGGAGGAAAAGAGCATGACATCAAAATAAAAGACAGACTGATTGAGAGGGGGAGGGGATAGGATGGAGAGTGCAGTTTCAAAAGATAAAGTGGGGGAGGGAGGAAATCACCATGGGATATTGTTTACAGTCATGGAAGTTGTCAATAAAAATAAATAAAATTTTTTAAAAAGGTGATGGAAAACTCCTGAAGTAAATAAGCCTGTTGGTGTTGTTTGAATGTGAAAAGAAAAAAATGAAGAAGGGGCTAGAAGGATGGCTTAGCAGTTAAGGCTCTTACCTGCAAAGCAAAAGGACCTCGGTTCAATTTCCTAGGACCCACTTAAGCCAGATGCACAAGGTGGCAAATGCTTCTGGAGTTTGTTTGCAGTGGCTGGAAACCCTTGCATGCCCATTCTCTCTCTCTCTCTCTCTCTCTCTCTCTCTCTGCCTTCATTTTTCTCTCTCTCTCAAATAAAAATAAAATATTTTTTAAATTGAAGAAAACAAATAATGGAAGGAAAACTAGATATTCACACACAGAAAAATGAAACTACATCCATATCTCTCACCCTGCACAAAAATTAATTCAAAATGGATCAAAGACTTTGATGTAAGATCTGAAACTCTGAAACTACTAGAGGAAAGCATAGATAAAATACTCAAATGTGCAGGTACAGACAAGGGCTTTCTGAAAAGGACTCTAGTAGCACAGGAAATAACCTTAAGAATTGACAAATTGGTTTATATAAATTTAAAAAGGTTTTTCATAGCAGAAGAAAAAAAGGAGTAAAAAGACAGTCTAGAGCATGGGAGGAAAATCTTTGCTAACTAATCGAACAAGGAATTAATATCCAGAATCTATAAAGAAACCAAAATTTAAATACCAAAATATTCCAATCGATAAATGGGCATGAATTTAACAGACAGTTCTCAAAAGAAGTTATACAAATGGTCAATAAGCATATGAAAAAATGTTCAACATTCTTAGCTATCAGAGAAATGCAAACTTAAACTAAATCGAGATTCCATCTTACCCTGGTTAGAAATGCAATCATCAAAAGAATAAGTGATAATGAATGCTGGTGAGAATGTGAGGAAAAGGGAACTCTTATATACTTCTGTTAAAAATATAAGCTGGTGCAACCAATAGAGTAATCATTGTAAAAGGTTTGCCACAAACTAACAACTACTATGTGATCCTGCTATGCCACTCCAGATTATACACCAAAAGGAAATCAAATCAGTATACTATAGCAATATTTGCACACTCATATTTACTGCTTCACTAGTCACAACAGCCAAGTTATGGAAACAGTCTAGATACCCATCAGTAGATGAGTGGATCAAGGTAATGTGGTATTTATATGTAATAGAGTTTTATTTATCCATAAATAAGAAGCAAATTATATCATTCATAGTAAAATGGATGGAACCATAAATCATTGCTTTAAGCAAAATAAGCCAGACCCAGAAAGACAAATATTTAATGTGTTCTATTATATGTGGAATCTAGATTTATATATATATATATATATATATATATATATATATGTACACACACACACACACACACACACACACACACACATATATATATATATATATATATATATATATATATAGAGAGAGAGAGAGAGAGAGAGAGAGAGAGAGAGTCACAAAAGCAGATGGATTACGATAAAGGGAGAGGAAGGGATATTTAGAAAGAAGGAAGGGGGAACAAGAAATGTTAAGGGAAAGAAGGATAAAATATATTTTATCATAGGCAAAAATATGAATCACATATATATTGCAGTATATGTTATATATATACATACATATATATATGTGTGTGTGTGTGTGTGTGTGTGTGTGTAGTATGAAAGCAGTGGAGAGACAATTTAGGGGAAGATGGGTGAACAGTGAGAGTGGGTAGGAATGATAGACATGAGTTGGGAGAGCTAGTATGTGAAAAGTACAATGACATATATGTGTAGTAATTCCATAATAACTTCCATTATTTTGTATGATAACTAAATTTCCTTAAAGTGTTGAGTTAAATATGTTACCACCTTTATTTTTTGATGAACTTCCCCCACTTGCACAACCTGTCAAATGTCCTGCCACTCTTGCTCATGATTTTCATATGCCTAATTAGGTGATCATGCCCTTCAGCTGAAGACCATGGGTATAATTTGCATATATCTACCAACAAAAATGTTTAGTCAGGCTTCATTTTTTGTTGTCTTTTAATTATAAAAACAAAAGCTCTACTCCTCCCCACATAGTTTATCAAAAATATTTAAAATTTCTTTATCTAGAAATGTATATATTTCCAGGAATCTGATGAGACCCTTTGTTCTGTCATAAGCCACGTTTTCATGTCACCCACCCTTGTGTAGTTCTCTCCCACATTATGTTAACTGGACTGGCAGGTGATTCACAAACACTTACTTTAGGAGGCGAAAAACTGCCTACCTTGGAGGCTGCTAAAGTGTTGGCTCTGCAAGTATGATGACCTGAATTCAAATATCTAGCACCTATGTAAAACTTAAGCTTGATGGCATAAACCTGCAATCCCAGAGCTGGCCAAGGGAGGAGATGGAGAGAAGAGGATCTCTGGGGCTCACTGGCTAGCTAGTCTAGTCAAATCACTGTGCTTTCAGGAGGATCCCTGGCACTCACTGGATAGCTATACAATGAGCAAGGCCCTATCTAAAAAAAGTAGTAATAATAAAGTGGATAGTGACTGAAGAGTACATTAAATTGACTTGTGGCCACCATGCACCCCCCCCCATGTGATGTACCTACACATGCACACAAGCATGCACAAACACATACACATATGCAATAATAAAAAGTCTATTTAACATATTAGAGAAGCCACATTATGAGGAGGGGCCTCAAGATAACATGGAGTCTGAAAACATCCCAGCTGGGCCACTGCCCCACTCAGCAGAACCAAGGAAATGGTAACTTTAGCCTCAGTCACAGAATATCTGCAACATGTCACATCTATTTTAAGTGGCCCCATGGAGACCATAATGAAAGTCCAACTAAGCCAACTAAACCCAGAAACCCTGGAAGGTAATATAATACTTGCTATTTTAGCTACTAAGGATTGAAGTGACTTGTTCTGGTTATCTACCAGAAATGGCTCCCAGTTGACACTGTTTCTCTTATTTCTCCCTTATTTCCATGTCTACCGAGATTCACATACATAGTCAGATTGGGGCAGGGTGGAGAGGGAGAAAGATAAATGGCATAGCTATATAAAATCATTTAAGGAAAAATTTTTTAAGATCAAACTAAAGACATTTTTCCATTGGAGTCAACATTGAAATTCTGATTTCAACTTCCTATTTTGGCAAACATTTATATCTGTTACTGTAGGCTTACATCTCAAGGGGAAGGAATCAGCATTAGAGATAGAGGAAAGAAGACACAAACGGAATTTCTTATGGTTTTATCCTTAGATGCTCTATCTTTTGCTTGCTTTCCATTCTTCCCTATGAACTCCTTAAGAAGTGGCACAGGACACAGGGGCTTGAAGTAGGGCTTTCACTAACTGTAACAGATGCGATAGACCCAAAGATGTTAGCTAATGATCATCATTGAATTGTTACCAAATGCTTTTGTACATTCATAATTGTTTGCTATAAAATAATTATCAGATTGAAGAAACCCCATTCTTCACTCATCTTTTTACATCTTTTAAAAAGCTCTAGCACATGGTGAAATAAAAATTTAGAAGAGGGCTGGAGAGATGGCTTAGCAGTTAAGCACTTGCCTGTGAAGCCTAAGGACCCCGGTTCAAGGCTCTATTCCCCAGGACCCACGTTAGCCAGATGCACAAGGAGGCGCATGCATCTGGAGTTCCGTTTGCAGTGGCTGGAGGCCCTGGCACACCCATTCTGTCTCTATCTGCCTCTTTCTCTCTGTCTGTCGATCTCAAATAAATAAATAATAAAAATAAACAAAAAATTTTTAAAATTTAGAGGAGAAGGAATTCCAAGTTTGGGTTCAGGTACCTATGTGAACTTGTACAAATTACTCATATCTATAGAATTCAATTTCTTCAGCTGTAAGACAGAATTCTTTTTATTTATTTGTAAGCAGAGAGAAATACAGAGGAGACACACAGACAGAGAGAATGGGCATGTTAGGTCCTCTAGCCACTGCAAAAGAATCCCACACATATGTGCCACTTAGTGTATCTGGCTTTACATGGGTAATGGATAATCCAATCCAGATCATTAGGCTTCTCAGGCAAGTAATTTAACCATTGAGCAATCCTTCCAGACCAGGAAAATTTTTACAGTTAACTTGGGGTTTCCCTTCTATATCTGAAATTCCATACAGCAGTCTCCTGGACATTCATCCTACAAATAAATACATACATATACCACAAACATGACTCAGTAAAGAAGGGAAAAGCCTGCCATTCCTATAACATAAATATAGAATTCCAATTATTTGGTATGGATTTAGGGGGTCTTTACATGTGATAGTATCTCATAAATAGCTATGACAAAATTGATATTCTCAGTAATAGAGTTGCAAGGGGCTTCCAAAGATAACATTTCAACAGTGAAATCACAAGGCATTTTAAACTATGAAAATTTGTATGGACAGGTTGATATGCTTCTGCTCATAATAGTAAGTGTCCATATTCTGATGAAATGTGTTCTCTAACAATATAATTCTCTTTTAACCAAGAAGCCATGAATTACAATGTTTTCTGATTTTTAAATCCAGTTTTCAATACCCTATCCAAGAAAATTTCTAGCTTTCATCTTTCCCCAGAAGCAAAAGCAACATTGGTTCCTTCATGTATATCCTTATATGTTGATTATATAGTTCCTCTGATGTACCATTTTCTCATTTCTATAGAAATGCAAAAGGTGAAACCTTTGTTGGCCACTTTTCCCCAGTAGCTCGTGTAGTGCTTTCCAGCACTAGGTGGGACAAGTTTCTGGGGTCTGGGTCTCCTCTGGATTCCAGCAAGGTCTCTCCGTGTTCTGTGTCAGCAGCATATGGTGTCTTCAGCAATAGGGTCTTACCTTTGACCTCAGGTGGATAATCAAGTGCTTTGACAGAAGCCTGTCTTGTTTTGGGAACCTTCTACTTCTCTCCGATCAACAGCTCATTGTGGGTAGCAACCACTTATTGGTCCAGGGAGTTACAGGTCAGAGCCAAAAAACATTTTAAGGTTAGGTTTCATCTCACCCTCTCCAAGGCCCTTATTTTCTGGTGCTTCCCTCATAATCCTGTTGAGGGTTCAATCTTTTAGTCTATCTTCAAGGAGAAAGGTTCCCATGGTACTAGTTTATTTTGGGTTTAGTTTTGTGTTTTTTTACCGACTCTCCTCTTCCTCTCCCCCCAAACCCTTCCATACCTACTGTCTGGGCCTTGAGTTGCCTATCAGGTATGACAGCAACAGGAGCTGATCCAGGTTAGTGACCACAGATGAGTGAGACCATGTGGTATTTGGTTTTCTGTGATTGTGTGAATTTGCTGAGTATGATCTGTTCCAAGTACATCCCTTTTTCTATAAATATCATTGTATCATTTTTTTTCTTACCATTGAGTAGAATTCTATTGTGTAAATGTACCACAACTTTGTTATCCATTCATCAAGTGATATGCACCTGGTTTGATTCCAGTTCTTAGTAATTATATTTATCCTTTTCAGGAATCTCCATATTGATTTCCATAGTGGTTGAACAAGTTTACATTCCCACCAATGGTGAATGAGGGTTCTTCTTCCTCCACATTCTCACAACATTTGTTGTCATTTGATTTTTTTAATGATCATCTTCCTTACTGGAGTAGGGTGGAATCTCATAGTTGTTTTAATTTGTATTTCCCTGATGGTTAGGTATGTTGAACATTTTATTATATGTGTGTTAGCCATTTGTATTTCTTCCTCTGAGAACTCCCTATTCAGTTCTCTCCCCCATTTTTGGAGTGAGTTATTTGATTTTGTTTGTTTGTTTGTTTGTTTAAATTTTTTTGTTTTTTGTTTATTTGAGAGTGACAGAGAGAGAGAGAGAGAGAGAGAGAGAGAGAGAGAGAGAATGGGTGTGCCAGAGCTTCCAGCCTCTGTAAACGAACTCCAGATGTGTGTGCCCCCTCAGTGCATCTGGCTAACGTGGGTCCTGGGGAATTGAGCCTTGAACTGGGGTCCTTAGGCTTCACAGGCAAGCGCTTAACCACTAAGCCATCTCTCCAGCCCTGCTTGTTTGTTTTTTGAGGTAGGGTTTCACTCTAGCTCAGGCTGACCTGGAATTCACTATGTAGTCTCAGGGTGGCCTCGAACTCATGGCAATCCTCCTCCCTCTGCCTCCCTAGTGCTGGGATTAAATGCGTGCACCACCACGCCCGGCATTATTTGATTTTTTTAATATTGTTTAGTTTTTTGAGTTCTTTATTGCATCTAGATATGAGGCCTCTGTCTGTGATATAGCTGGCAAAGAATTTTTTTCCCATTCTGTGAGTAATCTATTGGCTCTGCTTATGGTATGTTTGTGCAAAAGCTTTTTAGCCTCATGAAATCCCATTGATTGAGCGATTGTTTAATTTCCTAGGCAACTAGGGTTTCATTCAGGAAGTCTTTCCCTACTCCTATATCATGGAGAGTTCCTACTATTTTTTTCTTCCAGTATGAAAAATGTTTCAGGTCTTAAATTGAGGTCTTTAATCTATTTGGAGTTGAATTTTGTATGGTGAGTTAAGTGGGTATAGTTTCATTTTTCTACATATGATTATCTAATTTGTCCAGTACCATCTGTTGAAAATGCTGTCTTTTCTCCAGTCTATGTTATTGGCACCTTTGTTGAAGATCAAGTAGCTATAGTTACTTGACCTAAAGTCTGGGTCTTCAATTCTGTTCCATTGGTCTGTATTTCTGTTTTTATGCCAATACCATGCTTTTTTTGTTACTATGGCTTTATAATATAGCTTTATATTGGCTATGGTGATACCTCCAGAGGTGTTTCTTTTGTTGAGGATATGTTTGGACATCTGAGGCCTGCTGACATTCCATGTGAATTTTGAGATCTTTTTTTCTATCTCTGTGACAAATGATGCTAGAATTTTTATTGGTATTGCTTTTGGTAGAATTGCCATTTTCACAATCTTAACACTACCTATCCAGGAGCATGGGAGATTTTTTCCATCTTTTTTTCTTTTTTATGTTTATTATTATTATCAGTTATTATTAACAAGATATTTTGTATGGATACACTATATGCTGGTACCCTCTTTTCCCTCATCCCTGCCCCCATTCCATTGGGGACAATCCTCAGTAGGGTTGTAGGTATTCCCCATGAAGCTGTACTTTATGAGTTGTAGGAACAGTAGTCAGTTATTTGGGGGAGGAAATGTCTTCTCAAGTCCTCCTCAGTTTCTTTCTTGGGTGTTTCTATGTTCATCATATAGGTCTTTCACATTCTTGGTTAGTGTTATTCCAAGGTATTTAATGTTTTTGTTGCTATTGAAAAGGGGACAGTAATCCTGATTTCTTTCTCTGTACATTTGTCCTTTGCATATAGAAAGACTACTGATTTGTGTGTGTTGATTTTGTATCCTGTCACTTTTTGAAGGAATTAATCACCTTTAGAAGTTTTGAGATGGAGACTTTTCAGGTCACTTATGTATAGCATCATGTCATCTGCAAATAGGTTCAACTTAACTTCCTCCTTTCCAATTTGTATACCTTTTATCTCTTTTTCCTGTCTTATTGCTTGGGCCAGGACTTCTGTTACTATATTGAAGAGCAGTGGTGAGAGTGAGCACCCCTGTCTTGTTCCCGATATCAATGGGAACTCCGTGAGTCTTTCCTCACTAAGTATTATTTGGGATTTAGGTGCTTTATATATAGCTGTTCTTGTGTTGAGATGTAAACCATCTGTGCTTATTCTCTCCATCATTTTGATCATGAAGTGATGTTGTATTTTGTCAAAAGCCTTTTCTGCATCTATTGAAATGATCACGTGGTTCTTGTGATTTACTTTATTTATGTGGTGGATTACATTGACTGATTTCCTTATGTTGAAACATCCCTGCATCCCTGGGATGAAGACTACTTGATCAAGGTGGATAATGCTTTTGATATGTTGCTGAATTCAGTTTGTGTGGATTTTGTTTAGGATCTTTGCATCTAAGTTCATCAGGGATATAGGCCTGTAGTTTTCTTTTCTTGTTGTATCTCTGTCAGATTTTGGTATTAGGGTGATGCCAGCTTCATAGAAGGAGTTAAGGAGTATTCTCTGTTCTCTGATTATGTGAAACCATTTGAGAATTGGTTTCAGTTCTTCAATGAAGGTTTGATAGAATTTGGCTGAGAAGCCATCAGGTTCTGCACTTTTCTTTTGGGGGAGGTTTTTGATTACCTTTTCGATCATAATGGATGTGATAGGTTTGTTTAGGAGATTAATGTGCTCTGAGTTCAGTTTTGGTAGGTGGTATGTATCCAAGAATTCATCCATTTCTTCCAGATTATTCAATTTTGTGGAGTAGAGGTTTTGGAGGTAAATCCTGATGATTATTCCAATTTCATTGATGTCTGTTGTAACCTCTCTTTTTTCATTTCTGATTTTGTTAATTTGAGATATCTCTTTTTTTCACTTGATCAAATTGGCAAGAGGTTTATCAATCTTATTTATGTTTTTCAAAGAACCAGGTCTTTATTTCATCAATTTTCTTAATTATTTTCTTAGTTTCCAATTTATTAATTTCTGCTCTGATCTTGATTATTTCTTTCCATCTGGAGCTCTTTGGGTTAGATTCTTCTTATTTTCACAATGTCTTTAGGTGGATGGTTAGGTTATTAATTTGGGATCTCTCTGTCTTTCTTATGAAGGCATTTAGTATTATGAATTTTCCCCTTAGGACTGCCTTCATTGTATCCCATAAGTTTTGATAAGTTGTATTCTCATTGTCATTCAATTCTAGACTTTTTACAATTTCTTTTTTATTTTATTCACTACCCATTTATTGTTTAAAAGTGTTGTTCAGTCCCCAGGAGCTGGTGGAATTTCTGAAGTGTCTCTTGTTGTTAGTTCCTATGTTTACAGCATCGTGATCTGATATGATGCAGGAAACTACATCAATTTTCCTGAATTTATGAGGGCATACTTTATGGCCTAATATATGATCTATTTTGGAGAAGGTTCCATGGGATACTGAAAAGAATGTGTAGTCTGTAGGATAGCTGGCCCATGAGCTTCTGGATTCTCTTGGCTCTGCTGCTCATTAAACTAAATGCGTTTGGATAACACATTCATACACTACTCTGTGTCCAGCTTTACATGAGTGCAGGGACTCTAATTGCTGAGCGACCATCTCCACAGCCCACCAAAAACTCTTCTTAAAATTTAGATCACATGAAAGGATATTTTTCTCACCCTATTCATTTTTTTAATGATATTCATTCAGTCATGGATATATTATTAGAAATGACTGAGCTACAAGATACTTCATGAGTAATTCAGTCATGGCAAAGTACATACTGCATGAATTCATTTACAGAAAGTTTAGAAACCATCATACAAATCAATGTGCTACATAGCAGAATAGTGATGAGTTCTATGGAAAGGAAGGTACTTGACCATTTGGAAAGGACACAGGGGAGATTTTTAAATTTTTTTTATTCCGTCTGGATGTTTCTAAACATCTATCAAGTGGTACTTTCATGATTTGTGTCATTTTTAGCATTATAGTTTATTTTAATAAAAACTTTAGTGTAGAAAATGAAAAAGAGATGAAAATGGAAAGAGATTTAAAAAAAGGGAAAATGAGAGAAAGGAAGAAAGGAGTAGAGAGAGGGAGCAAGGAAAGAAGAGTGAACATGGATGAAGAGAACAAAAAGAGAAGGAAATTAGGAAGGAAGGAAAGAAGGCAAAGAGAAAAGGAAGATTGGCAAGGAATCTCAAAGCCTTGGGTCAATGTTTGTCTTTCAGAATGGCAGGGCATTTAGGATACTGACATCTGCCAACGTGTGTGTGTGTGTGTGTGTGTGTGTGTAACTCACAGGCTCATCTAAATTATACTTTTTCCTCTGGCATTAATTACTTTTCTCCTTGCTGTAACAAAACTTGACAAAATCAACTTGGAAGGAAAGGTCCACCATGGCATGGAAGGCAAGGTGACCAGGAACATGAGGCAGCTGGTCACATCATGTTCGTAATCAGGAAACAGAGAGTAATAAATGCTTCTGCTTAACTTGTGCTCTGCTTTTTATTCAGTCAGGAACCCAGCCCATGGGTACAGTTAGGGTGGAACTTCACTCCATTTAATATAGTCTAGGAGCCCCCAGATCACTGTATGGTGCCACTCACATTTAAGGTAAGTCTTCCCTCTCAATTAACCAAGTCTAGAAACACCTTCATAGAAATGCTCAGAGATTTGTTTCCATAGCAATTCTAAATCTCATCAAGTTGAAAATCAAGATTAGCTCACACACCTCTAAAAGGCATGATTATGGTAACCATATTATGGATATACATATATCAACATCAAAATCTTTTCACAAGTCACAAAGTGGGAGATAAGGAAGAAAGCCCGTTCACTAAGGGGAAAATAATATAAGTTTTTGGTTAAAGAATCAAGGTCACAATTCCATGGAGTAAATGTTATATTCACAGAATAACCCATATGTGGCATGTTGACCCTCAAATCTCAGAGAAGTATTTGCTCACTGACTTTTTTCCTCCTCCAACCTTTAAGTTCACAAAACCTCTTGGAGTGGCTTCATTACACAAGAACAGCACTGTGAATCTCCATCATTAACAGATCTCACAAGATACAGAAGTAGATACAAGACATAAATCTATGGGCTTAACTCTAAACGGCTAGGTGCTTCAGCAATAAAGATCCAGAAACCTCAGTTCCTATAGCCTGCAGTGCCCCATGACAGAAGGACCCACACTGCTCTCCAAATGCATGTCTCTCTCTGTCTGCATCTTCTGGAAAGCCTTTGATGTAGATTTGCAGATGAATATCCTGTGTTTTCCCTTCATCTTATGCAAACAAAACAATACAATTTTGGTTCTCTTGCAAATACTGTCAGAGATGTTACATTTAACCACAATTTTTTAAAAAATTTATTTATTTGAGAGCGACAGAGAAAGAGGCAGATAGAGAGAGAGAGAGAGAGAGAACAGGAGCGCCAGGGGCCTCCAGCCTCTGTAAACGAACTCCAGATGTGTGTGCCCCCTCATGCATCTGGCTAACGTGGGTCCTGGGGAATTGAGCCTTGAACTGGGGTCCTTAGGCTTCACAGGCAAGCGCTTAACCACTAAGCCATCTCTCCAGCCCTGCTTGTTTGTTTTTTGAGGTAGGGTTTCACTCTAGCTCAGGTTGACCTGGAATTCACTATGTAGTCTCAGGGTGGCCTCGAACTCATGGCAATCCTCCTCCCTCTGCCTCCCTAGTGCTGGGATTAAATGCGTGCACCACCACGCCCGGCATTATTTGATTTTTTTAATATTGTTTAGTTTTTTGAGTTCTTTATTGCATCTAGATATGAGGCCTCTGTCTGTGATATAGCTGGCAAAGAATTTTTTTCCCATTCTGTGAGTAATCTATTGGCTCTGCTTATGGTATGTTTGTGCAAAAGCTTTTTAGCCTCATGAAATCCCATTGATTGAGCGATTGTTTAATTTCCTAGGCAACTAGGGTTTCATTCAGGAAGTCTTTCCCTACTCCTATATCATGGAGAGTTCCTACTATTTTTTTCTTCCAGTATGAAAAATGTTTCAGGTCTTAAATTGAGGTCTTTAATCTATTTGGAGTTGAATTTTGTATGGTGAGTTAAGTGGGTATAGTTTCATTTTTCTACATATGATTATCTAATTTGTCCAGTACCATCTGTTGAAAATGCTGTCTTTTCTCCAGTCTATGTTATTGGCACCTTTGTTGAAGATCAAGTAGCTATAGTTACTTGACCTAAAGTCTGGGTCTTCAATTCTGTTCCATTGGTCTGTATTTCTGTTTTTATGCCAATACCATGCTTTTTTTGTTACTATGGCTTTATAATATAGCTTTATATTGGCTATGGTGATACCTCCAGAGGTGTTTCTTTTGTTGAGGATATGTTTGGACATCTGAGGCCTGCTGACATTCCATGTGAATTTTGAGATCTTTTTTTCTATCTCTGTGACAAATGATGCTAGAATTTTTATTGGTATTGCTTTTGGTAGAATTGCCATTTTCACAATCTTAACACTACCTATCCAGGAGCATGGGAGATTTTTTCCATCTTTTTTTCTTTTTTATGTTTATTATTATTATCAGTTATTATTAACAAGATATTTTGTATGGATACACTATATGCTGGTACCCTCTTTTCCCTCATCCCTGCCCCCATTCCATTGGGGACAATCCTCAGTAGGGTTGTAGGTATTCCCCATGAAGCTGTACTTTATGAGTTGTAGGAACAGTAGTCAGTTATTTGGGGGAGGAAATGTCTTCTCAAGTCCTCCTCAGTTTCTTTCTTGGGTGTTTCTATGTTCATCATATAGGTCTTTCACATTCTTGGTTAGTGTTATTCCAAGGTATTTAATGTTTTTGTTGCTATTGAAAAGGGGACAGTAATCCTGATTTCTTTCTCTGTACATTTGTCCTTTGCATATAGAAAGACTACTGATTTGTGTGTGTTGATTTTGTATCCTGTCACTTTTTTGAAGGAATTAATCACCTTTAGAAGTTTTGAGATGGAGACTTTTCAGGTCACTTATGTATAGCATCATGTCATCTGCAAATAGGTTCAACTTAACTTCCTCCTTTCCAATTTGTATACCTTTTATCTCTTTTTCCTGTCTTATTGCTTGGGCCAGGACTTCTGTTACTATATTGAAGAGCAGTGGTGAGAGTGAGCACCCCTGTCTTGTTCCCGATATCAATGGGAACTCCGTGAGTCTTTCCTCACTAAGTATTATTTGGGATTTAGGTGCTTTATATATAGCTGTTCTTGTGTTGAGATGTAAACCATCTGTGCTTATTCTCTCCATCATTTTGATCATGAAGTGATGTTGTATTTTGTCAAAAGCCTTTTCTGCATCTATTGAAATGATCACGTGGTTCTTGTGATTTACTTTATTTATGTGGTGGATTACATTGACTGATTTCCTTATGTTGAAACATCCCTGCATCCCTGGGATGAAGACTACTTGATCAAGGTGGATAATGCTTTTGATATGTTGCTGAATTCAGTTTGTGTGGATTTTGTTTAGGATCTTTGCATCTAAGTTCATCAGGGATATAGGCCTGTAGTTTTCTTTTCTTGTTGTATCTCTGTCAGATTTTGGTATTAGGGTGATGCCAGCTTCATAGAAGGAGTTAAGGAGTATTCTCTGTTCTCTGATTATGTGAAACCATTTGAGAATTGGTTTCAGTTCTTCAATGAAGGTTTGATAGAATTTGGCTGAGAAGCCATCAGGTTCTGCACTTTTCTTTTGGGGGAGGTTTTTGATTACCTTTTCGATCATAATGGATGTGATAGGTTTGTTTAGGAGATTAATGTGCTCTGAGTTCAGTTTTGGTAGGTGGTATGTATCCAAGAATTCATCCATTTCTTCCAGATTATTCAATTTTGTGGAGTAGAGGTTTTGGAGGTAAATCCTGATGATTATTCCAATTTCATTGATGTCTGTTGTAACCTCTCTTTTTTCATTTCTGATTTTGTTAATTTGAGATATCTCTTTTTTTCACTTGATCAAATTGGCAAGAGGTTTATCAATCTTATTTATGTTTTTCAAAGAACCAGGTCTTTATTTCATCAATTTTCTTAATTATTTTCTTAGTTTCCAATTTATTAATTTCTGCTCTGATCTTGATTATTTCTTTCCATCTGGAGCTCTTTGGGTTAGATTCTTCTTATTTTCACAATGTCTTTAGGTGGATGGTTAGGTTATTAATTTGGGATCTCTCTGTCTTTCTTATGAAGGCATTTAGTATTATGAATTTTCCCCTTAGGACTGCCTTCATTGTATCCCATAAGTTTTGATAAGTTGTATTCTCATTGTCATTCAATTCTAGACTTTTTACAATTTCTTTTTTATTTTATTCACTACCCATTTATTGTTTAAAAGTGTTGTTCAGTCCCCAGGAGCTGGTGGAATTTCTGAAGTGTCTCTTGTTGTTAGTTCCTATGTTTACAGCATCGTGATCTGATATGATGCAGGAAACTACATCAATTTTCCTGAATTTATGAGGGCATACTTTATGGCCTAATATATGATCTATTTTGGAGAAGGTTCCATGGGATACTGAAAAGAATGTGTAGTCTGTAGGATAGCTGGCCCATGAGCTTCTGGATTCTCTTGGCTCTGCTGCTCATTAAACTAAATGCGTTTGGATAACACATTCATACACTACTCTGTGTCCAGCTTTACATGAGTGCAGGGACTCTAATTGCTGAGCGACCATCTCCACAGCCCACCAAAAACTCTTCTTAAAATTTAGATCACATGAAAGGATATTTTTCTCACCCTATTCATTTTTTTAATGATATTCATTCAGTCATGGATATATTATTAGAAATGACTGAGCTACAAGATACTTCATGAGTAATTCAGTCATGGCAAAGTACATACTGCATGAATTCATTTACAGAAAGTTTAGAAACCATCATACAAATCAATGTGCTACATAGCAGAATAGTGATGAGTTCTATGGAAAGGAAGGTACTTGACCATTTGGAAAGGACACAGGGGAGATTTTTAAATTTTTTTTATTCCGTCTGGATGTTTCTAAACATCTATCAAGTGGTACTTTCATGATTTGTGTCATTTTTAGCATTATAGTTTATTTTAATAAAAACTTTAGTGTAGAAAATGAAAAAGAGATGAAAATGGAAAGAGATTTAAAAAAAGGGAAAATGAGAGAAAGGAAGAAAGGAGTAGAGAGAGGGAGCAAGGAAAGAAGAGTGAACATGGATGAAGAGAACAAAAAGAGAAGGAAATTAGGAAGGAAGGAAAGAAGGCAAAGAGAAAAGGAAGATTGGCAAGGAATCTCAAAGCCTTGGGTCAATGTTTGTCTTTCAGAATGGCAGGGCATTTAGGATACTGACATCTGCCAACGTGTGTGTGTGTGTGTGTGTGTGTGTGTGTGTGTAACTCACAGGCTCATCTAAATTATACTTTTTCCTCTGGCATTAATTACTTTTCTCCTTGCTGTAACAAAACTTGACAAAATCAACTTGGAAGGAAAGGTCCACCATGGCATGGAAGGCAAGGTGACCAGGAACATGAGGCAGCTGGTCACATCATGTTCGTAATCAGGAAACAGAGAGTAATAAATGCTTCTGCTTAACTTGTGCTCTGCTTTTTATTCAGTCAGGAACCCAGCCCATGGGTACAGTTAGGGTGGAACTTCACTCCATTTAATATAGTCTAGGAGCCCCCAGATCACTGTATGGTGCCACTCACATTTAAGGTAAGTCTTCCCTCTCAATTAACCAAGTCTAGAAACACCTTCATAGAAATGCTCAGAGATTTGTTTCCATAGCAATTCTAAATCTCATCAAGTTGAAAATCAAGATTAGCTCACACACCTCTAAAAGGCATGATTATGGTAACCATATTATGGGATATACATATATCAACATCAAAATCTTTTCACAAGTCACAAAGTGGGAGATAAGGAAGAAAGCCCGTTCACTAAGGGGAAAATAATATAAGTTTTTGGTTAAAGAATCAAGGTCACAATTCCATGGAGTAAATGTTATATTCACAGAATAACCCATATGTGGCATGTTGACCCTCAAATCTCAGAGAAGTATTTGCTCACTGACTTTTTTCCTCCTCCAACCTTTAAGTTCACAAAACCTCTTGGAGTGGCTTCATTACACAAGAACAGCACTGTGAATCTCCATCATTAACAGATCTCACAAGATACAGAAGTAGATACAAGACATAAATCTATGGGCTTAACTCTAAACGGCTAGGTGCTTCAGCAATAAAGATCCAGAAACCTCAGTTCCTATAGCCTGCAGTGCCCCATGACAGAAGGACCCACACTGCTCTCCAAATGCATGTCTCTCTCTGTCTGCATCTTCTGGAAAGCCTTTGATGTAGATTTGCAGATGAATATCCTGTGTTTTCCCTTCATCTTATGCAAACAAAACAATACAATTTTGGTTCTCTTGGCAAATACTGTCAGAGATGTTACATTTAACCACAATTTTTTAAAAAATTTATTTATTTGAGAGCGACAGAGAAAGAGGCAGATAGAGAGAGAGAGAGAGAGAGAACAGGAGCGCCAGGGCCTCCAGCCACTGCAAACGAACTCCAGACGTGTGTGCCCCCTTGTGCATCTGGCTAACGTGGGTCCTGGGGAGTCGAGCCTCGAACCAGGGTCCTTAGGCTTCACAAGCAAGCGCTTAACCACTAAGCCATCTCTCCAGCCCTTAACCACAAATTTTAAGTAAAACTTTTCTTGCTCAAAATTCTGCTACTGACCATAAATTAAAACATAGATACATATCCCTACACAAGATTACTGTGAGAAAGAAGACAAAAATCTACAGAAAATGTCCTTTACAAAAACCAAACACCACAAAATATTTTCCTAGATCCTTCACATTTTTAAATTATATCTTTTCCATATATATTCTAAACTCTAACCCAACTTAAATTATATCAAATTAAGAAAGCATCCAAAATTTTACTAAACTGTTACAGCTACAATTATATAATTATGTCAATTCAAATATTATTCCAATAAATTACTTCTTACATTTCATGGCTTAACTCTGATTAGACAGAAAGTTCACTTTTCTTTGCCTGTAATTAAATATAATCAAATATCGCTTAGGCTTACTTGATAGAATTGGCTCATAAAATGTTCCACATATCTTAGAATATTGAATCTCCCCTTTCAGATTCAATGTGTGAAGGAGGAGGAGAGGAGAATGTAAAGCTCTTTGTTCTCATGGTCTCTTCTGGCTTTGGGATTCTGATTGCACTGAGTTAGAGTGTCAGGCCTCCATCATCCTATGTAGGCTCTCTGCTGCATAGAGCAGCATCCCATCTTGGGATACAAGCTGTTCTGTAACTGTCTCTCTTCTCTCAGTAGAGGGCTAGGCAGGCTCAGAGAAATGTGCAAAGATGAACAGAACACAATGGAGACACTGCTGTGGCTTGGCCAAGTGTCCTCCAAAAGGCCCAATGTGAAAGGCTGAGTCCCCAGGGTGACACGATTGGGACGTGCCTCATTGGGAGGGCATTAGGTCACTAAGAGTGTGCTTACAAAGGACTCAGGCTGGTCTTCCTCCTCTTTGCTTTCTACCTTATGAGGTGACTTTATTCTAAATGAATTATCTGTAAAGAGATAAGTAGGTCTGGAGAGAGGGCTCAGCGGTTAAGGTTCTTGCCTGCAAAGCCTAAGCACCAGAATTTGATTCCCCAGTTCCCATGTAAAGCCAGCTGCACAAGATGGTGCATGTGTCCAGAGTTCATCTGCAGTGGCTGCAGATCCTGGCATGTGCATTCTCTCTCTCTTTCTCAAATAAGAAAAATACATTTTTTAAAAAAAAGATAAAAGTAAACTGTTCAAGGTCATATAGTAAGAAAGTCATAGAGGGAGGACTCAAAACTAGATCTTTCTAACCATACAACCCCTATTTCCATTCTTTCCAGTCCCCATGGTATTTATGAAATTAAAAAGGTCAGAATCTCACAGGGCCTCTGTATATGAAGACATTATTCTAAATGCTTCATACATACTTTCCCCATTCCTTGCAACAAGCCAGCACATGACTATTATACCCATTTGACAGAAGAAAACATGGAGGATCAAAGATACAAACTTCATTAACTTGCAGTTAGTGAATAGGAGACCTGCAGCAACTTCATTCTCCAAACTCTGGTCTGTTGGGAATGGCATTCCACTGTGGAAGAAAGTGACACAGAGCTCCACTTCAAGGGATTCTTTCACTTTCCAGACATCTGTTTCTAGAGGACTCTCAAAGATATTCTAGCCATTGATGTGTCCAGGCCTCAATACCCCATCTTCAGTGTGCTGACAGGTAAAAATACCAACAATAGACAGCTGTTATAGAACCTGAGGCTCTGCATCTGTATCAGCAGCTCATCCAATCTTAGCTTTGATCTGGAAGATCCAGTTCTAGGCAAATCACCATTCCCCTCCACCCATGCCTGAGTGACTTTCATCAGTGACTTTCAGCACAAGGTTTCTCATAGTGTGTTCACTCCACTAAGTCTTGTTTAAAAGTCCCAATATGGGGATGGAAAGATGGTTTAACGGTTAAGGTGCTTGTCTGTGAAGCCTATAGACCCAAGTTTGATTCGCTAGTACCCACAAGTGCAGGAGGCACATGCATCTGGAGTTCATTTGCAATGGCTTAAGGTACTGGTGTACCCATTCTCTCTCTGTCTCTCATAAGTAAATAAATATTTTTAAAAATCCCGATTCTGAGGCCCTATTAAGATCTGCTGAGTCATAATCTCCAGTGCGGGACTCACAGATAGGAACTTTTATTATTCCCTCACCTTGTGTTCTCCATGTAGGATGTCAGGTAGATCTTCCCTCTAATGATCTCTGATTACAAGATGTAATCAGAAGAGTAGGAACTCAATTCCATCCAGTGCAAGATCCATGCATGCTTCCAACACTCACATGCCTGGATTTGATAGACATTTGGATAGACCAGTGGGGCTTGACAATTCCTGTGCAAATGCTAATGCCTGGCAGGCTTGGAGAATTGTGGACATATCCACCCAACAACCTCAATTTCATGCCTACGTTTCAATGACACAGCTGTAGAACACCACACACTAGTTAGAATAGTGCGGAACAGACAGCCTGATGACAGAACAAGAGTAAAAGCAAAGCAAAGCTTTCAAACCAGCAGGATCTTGAAGGCAGAAATCTCTGAACCACCTAGTAAGCAAACAAGCATCCATTTCCCTCTTCTTTGGAGTACACTCTTCAGTTGGTGATCTTGGGTCCATACGAATGGTTCTTAGGATTCCTTACCTATGGAGTCGTCTTTCCTTAAACCTGCTTCACAATTGCATGATGGGACTTGTACACGCCCAGTTCTGGGCCCCATTATAATTTTTATCCTCATTTGCATCCACTGTGGCATTGGAACTGTCATTAATGCCAATTAATCTATATTACCCAGCATTTCCTTTTGAATGGGATAAAGTATTTTAAATGACTTTGTTTGAATAGTTGGGTTAGAAAGGCACTAAAAGATCTGAAAGAAAAATATATCTCTCCAAACTACCCCTTCCTCCAGGGAATAGCCTAACCCCCTTGCAGAATTAACTTATTATTTAATCATCCTCACCAAAACTCTGCAGTGGGCTTAAAACTCAGTCATACCAGACAGGGACAATAAATCAAATAACAAAAAGGTTAGAGGTCTCTATTATACCAATACCTTCTCTCAAAAGCAGCATCTCCTCAACATAGCTAAAGGAGCTCTTGTGATTCTTCTCAACCCTGCCTCCTTTCCTAGATTTTAGACTCTAACTCTCTTGAGAAATCTCATCCCCTCTCTCTTGTGTCTCCTGTCTATCATGTTACGGGCAACTGATGCCTGGCGGTCACTACATCCTATAAGACTCAGTACACAGCCCTTGTTAACCACTATCTGACATGAGATGTTGTGGCATAAGGGCATTCTGAGTATGGGAAGTAAAACGAAACCTAGCTAGAGAAGAGATGTCAAATAAAAAGCTGGGTTGTAACAAGAAAATGAAGGTACATTAATTTCTGTAATACTAAAAGCAGCTAGGGGCTACAGTGTTCTTCTGGTCTTTTACATTATTTTCATCAGGCCAAGGTGATATATGAAATGAATCATTTTTTATAATCGTGTATCTTATGAATGGAAAAGCTATTATGAAGTAACTTTCCTATCCAAAGTGTTGTCCACCATTAAGGGGACTCTTCAGGCTGTGTCCCAAGAAGGTGGGTTCAAGGTTTCCCTGGCTCTTGTTTCTCTTCTGTGCATGCTATTACTAGAACAAGGACACTTAAATACCAAACACACACATTTTAACCTTTTTTCCAGATTCAACTTGCAAAAATTTTATATTCATTTTGTGTTCATATAACAAGACAACTTGATAAGTTCCAGTTCAAAATCAAAGTGAATTGATTTTTTTTTGATTTTTTTCTTTATTAGTCAGTTCTGTATTCAGCAAATACAGTCAGTTTGGTACCATTATTAGGCTCATCCGTGACCTACCCCCTCCCCTTGGCCCCTCCTTGTTGAGGTATACGGGTCATGCATTGTGGAGTTAGCCCACAGTTATGGGTAAGCTAATTGAAGCCTAGTTTGGGGAAAATATATAACATTCATATAGATAGTTGGTGTATAGACTGCATCAACAGATATTAGAGTGAATGTGGTTTTTAAAAATAAGACGCTGTGTGAAGTCATGGGAACAGAAGTATTTAATATGTGACACACTTCCCATACTCTTGGGAAAGGAAACTAAAGGCTGAAAAACTTCACACACAAATAAATGATACAGAATTATTAGCCCAATGTAAAATAAAATGCTTAGTTTTTCAACAAAATAAATAGACTTAGAGCTACATTTCAAACAAAAAAATGAAAGAAAAAATAGGAAAGAAGAAACAATAGAAAAGCCTCTTATGATTTTTAAGGGTTAAATGAGATATAATTCAATTTAAAGTATGAAGAGCTTTTCATTTGGAATGTGTTAATACTATATGTCACATGTTAAAGTTAAAAAACCATCCACAATAAAATAACCAAAAGAAACAAATAAACAACAAGAAGAAGAACAGAAACAATCCTGAAGCATCCAGAAAACTTTTTAAAAATAATAGCAATGAGGACTGGAGATGTAGCTCAGTGGTACACAGTTCCCTATTTGCCTAGTGGCCCCGGGTTGGCTCCCCAGCACTACAAAATAATTTCTACTAATCGGAATAGCAATGAAAGGAGGTAACTTTTATAGATATTACATTGAATTTTCATGGAACATATACAGTTTAATCTCATTCCTATTTATTCATATATGCATAATCTTTCAGGAATGTGATTGACACTTGCACACTGCATAGACTCATACCTGTATGTATGCCCCATGGCCACACAAATCACACCACATTAGTTTTGAAATTTCTGAGGGGAAAGAATGCATGGCAGATGAGGAAATGGATTTCATATAACTCCTGATGTTGTCTCCATAAAGAAGAGGAGGATAGTGACGTTGTGAAGGCACATTACAAAACCGAAGAAAAGGGCAGTTGAAAAGGGCACAGAGTCACACATTCTGTGGACCACTCTTCTGTCTGATTACTCAGAGAATCTGACATTTGCTGTTCAGAGAACAGTTTTGAGGACCAACTCCAGACACCAACATACTTGTGCATTCTAGAAGCTAGTGACACAAAACATACAAACATCCTCGGTAAATATTCATTCTGCATCATATAACACCCTTTCCATTTTTATTGAGCCTGTCACATTTGGCTTCATCGTTAGCCTTTGTGGTGGAAGGTTGTACAAGCAGCCAGTTCCGTGTAATTGATCACTCTGCTGGGTATTCCTGAGTGGACTGATAAAATGGAATGATGGGTGGAAAATTCTCCCTTCAGATTATATTATCATTCCAGACAGCAGTAGGATTGAGGAGGGGTGTTCTGAATCAGCAGGGAGGCTGTTAGTAAACCTAAAAGGCATGCACATTATTAATGGAATCTCTCATTTCCTCAAAGTATGAGAATGGGTGACTTATCATCTCCTACTGTTAAAATAAATTTGGAAGTTGCTCTCTGTGTCATTCTCAACAACCACAGCCACTCAGACGGAGGCTGACAGAGAACAGATGAATAAAAACAAAATTTGCCTAATGTGGAAAGATACAGACCATGGTAAGACAGGAAATAATATTTGTTTTATTTCCAGTCATTTGGAATGAGCTAACACTTCTTAATTCTGGCTCTACCACTCGGGAGCTCATCCAGAACTCTTTGAAATGAAACCCAGTCATACTTTCCACCATGGCAGAGCCTTCACATGCGCTCATTGTTTTGCATTTAAATATATATTGCTTTTAAATTTTAAATGGTGATATGAGTGAGAACCCTTGGCAGCAAAGAAATTAGATTGGGAAGTCAAGTGAGAAAACAAGAGCAGGCAAATATATTAAAATAGGGCTTTTCATTTGTTGTGCCTCAGGTCCCCACCTGGAATCCAGAATGAGTCCGCACATGGCTGATACCCAGTTTGACATGTTCTTGAACGATACCATCTTTCAAGAGGATAAGCTAGCAGAGCTTACCAAACATACTAGTTGGAGACAAAGGGGAAATCACTGTGGGTTTACCAGTACACAAGTCAAATCCCTTCCTCTACTTCATATCCCAATGAAGCTTAGAGTAGAAAAAAAATTGAAAAAAAAAACCCCAGATTATTAGTTTATTGCCATAGCAAGTCCCTTCCCACAAAGTGAAGAAAAAGAGAGAGAAGCAACAAATCCATCTATTTTGTCGTTATAGAAGTATGTATAAAGATCAAATCTAGGGCTGGAGAGATGGCTTAGCGGTTAAGCGCTTGCCTGTGAAGCCTGAGGACCCTGGTTCGAGGCTCGATTCCCCAGGACCCACGTTAGCCAGATGCACAAGGGGTACATGCATCTGGAGTTCGTTTGCAGTGGCTGGAGACCCTGGCATGCCCATTCTCTCTCTCTATCTGCCTCTTTCTCTCTCTGTCTGTCACTCTCAAATAAATAAATAAAAATAAACAAAAAAATTTAAAAAAAGATCAAATCTATGGGTGTACATAGCCCAAGTGTTAACTGTTATGCACGACAATGTATGCATTTGTATAGAAGAATGCAAATGTTGTATATTTCTATGGGGAGGAGGCATTGTCATTGGAAAATGATGTCCAGACTGAAAGAGATCAAAGAAAACAAAACTAAATAACAGACAGACTTAAGAATATAACAGATGGGGAAAATGTGAGGGAAGTGAATATATTTTGCCAAAGAAATGATACTGAGCAGGTCAGGAAATGAAAACATTACCTAAACACTTCTACACTGAGCACAACACAGGGTCACACCAGGCCCTCAAAGGCTCAGAGCTCCCACTGAAGTCAAACGTCTGCACTGAGTGCCGCACACGCATTTGAAGACACAGCTCAGCCTTAGGCAGCTAGTAGGTGAGAAAAAGTATTTATTTTGGATAGAAATAGCCAAACAAGAGAATTTAAAAGGAGGAAAACTCACTTTTGAAGTAAAAGGGAACCTTTTGCCATGAGAAAAAACAGACGCTATAACAACTTTTCAGATGAGGTCATCAAAGTAAACGGTAGGCATGCTTAATTTAAGCTTAATTAGGTCAGTAGAAATTCTGTTGACTTAGTCAGGAACCCAGGACAAAGCACCCAATGATCCTTTTCCCTCAAACCACCTCCAGGATGACAGTATCAATCATTATAAATATCAGAAGTTTTAAAAATTAATAATTTTTTTCACCTAGGATTCATTAACATGATTATGGTCTTTCAAACGCATAGACAGAAAATGAGTTTTAAAATTCATTTCTTGGGGGCTGGAGAGTTGTTTTAGTGGTTAAGGTGATTGCTGACAAAGCCAAAGGATCCAGGTTCAGTTCTCCAGTACCCACGTAAAGCCAGATGCACAAGGTGGCACATGTGTCTGGAGTTCATTTGCAGTGGCTAGAGGGCATGGTACACCCATTCTGTGTGTGTGTGTGTGTGTGTGTGTGTGTGTGTGTGTGTGTATTTTTTCTCTAGTCTATCTGCCTCTCTCTGTCTCCAATAAATAAATAAAGTCTTTTTAAAATTCATTTCTTCATTGAATGAATGAACCGTTCCCTTTAGTCCAAGAGTTTAACCCACTGTGAGAACATCTTTTGAGTTGAAGAAAAAAAAAATTCTGTTCTGAAAAACAGAAATATACCGAGCAGATTGGCATGTCTGCTTGGTTTATTGTTATTGGCCTCAGACCCTAGGGAGAGGGCAAGATCTCCAGAACAGCCTCTGCCCTAAAAGCTCCTTTCCATTCGAGTGCCTATAGTTTATAAGATAAGAAAACTCCCCATAGGTCTCAACATACCTGCTGACTAAAGATCTAAGGTTTACCTCTACTGACCAGAGAAGAAACATATTGTCGAATTCATTGACATTTTCATTTTATGCATTTAGCAGTCAATGTCCTCTCCAAATACTTAGAAGAGATAGAATCCATCGTGTCTGCAGGGTGTGGTGGTAGGTGGCATCTCTCTCTCTCTCTCTCTCCCTAATGCAAGGGAATGTGAAAAATAACTGTGCCAAGAATGAATTATCTGAATTTAACACACAAGCTGCAGCTGGTCACTAAAACCTATTTGTGACTTGTCAAAGAAATGTGTGGAATCACAGAATCATTTTCCCAGTTGTAGCTGCCTATTCGTGTGTGCAGAAATTGAACATTCCTGATTGGATTTATGAAAGAGAAAGACTTAACACACACACACACACAAAACCAAAATAACAGATTTGAAAACCGTGACACTTACCTTCTTGTCTCAATTCTTTGTTCACACTTCCAGTTGCTTCTACAAGTTTAAAACTGCTTCTGCAGCCTCGTGATCCTTACTTAACACATGAGGAAATAGGAGGCACACAAATTTCCTCAGGATTGTTTAGGCAGTCTGATACAAGTCTTAGGAAAATTAAGAATTGTGTACCCTTTGTTTCTCCCAAACCATAATGAGCACCATGTTTATGGACTCAGAATTTTTCAAAAACCCATATACTGGGGTTCTATTAGTCAGATGTCCACCAATCCCACTTACCTAAATAATTTTGCTATGGCCACTTTGCCATCATCCTAACCAAATCAGAGTCCTTACTATCTTCCTCCATTACCAAACCTGCTTTCAGCCTCTGGCTACTATAAGTCATTGTGCCCTAGGTCTTTGCTTCAGAATTCCAGGTTATTGATCAGCAGCTGCTACTCTGCAGGGTTCATTTGACTGCTATGGACTACCAATGGTGCTACAGTACAGATAATGGAGGGGGGAAGCTTCAAGGATTGCATCCAACTGATTTTGCTGCATCAGATCTAGTCTTAACCAGTTCCTTGATGGGCCACCAAATTGTTCTCTTCCCCTCTCATTTCCAGGGCTACCAACAACATCTAGTAGTGTTCGTAATTCAAAGGAGAAGCCCAACAATTTGTCAAGTGAGTCAAAAGACCGAAATAAGAACAAATTACTATTAGAAATTTGAGAAATTTTATTAATAAACATGTTTCATGTTCAGGTACTGATGATTTGTACAGCTGCATAAATGGGCATATTTTGTTTTGTCTCTTAAACTGTTGGCTCAGATGGTATTTTTTTTAATACTTGAATTAATCAGAATCTTTTCAACATTGGGATATTTAACATATTTTCATCCTTGATTTTCTTGGGGTAAAAGCTGGAGAGTTAGCAAGACTGAATTTACATATTAGCCTGAGTATTGTGCACTGATGTGGGTCAGGCCACCCCATGCAGAAAGGCACCTTTTCATTTTGCCATACTTCTCTCATTGACTCTCACACACTTAGGCTGAGTGTTGTTTGATATTACCATCACACCTATGGTTCCACTTTTTTTGTTTACTGTGACCTCACCTTTTAATATCCTACTTGACTTTCAGTTGAATTTGATTGGTATGATTTATGCTATTTTGAATAAAATGTGCAGACAGAATGCTTGTGTTCCGATCTCACTTTGGTACCAACTAACTTTATCATCTTGGCCACATTTTCTCATTTTTCTTGACCAATTTGGTCATTTTTCACAATGACTAGTGCAGATTCTATCATTTCCCAAACTTTAGTCTCAACCCCTCTGGTACCACAAAATGAATGACAACCATGCCAGCGCCTCTGAGGTTACTTTAAACCCCACCGGAAGTCCACATTCCTCAGATGGCTACTTACGGCCACTAAGAATTGTACCAATGGATTTTTATTAGACATGTTACTATTAATAAAAATTGAGAGAAAATTATTTTAAGTCTCAATTTCTCGGTGAGTTTATTTTAATGGAGTCTAGAAAAATGTGTAGAGAACATTTTAAACATTTCATGAAAATATTACTATACCCACTCTATTCTCTTGACTATGTGGAAAAATTGAAATAGTTAATTTTTCTCCCTCACTGTTATTCTTTGCAACTTATTTGATCTTGATTTGCCCGTCTAAAAGCCAAGTTCACAAGCAATTAGTATCTTCTCATGTTCAGGGAATGAAGGATGAGATGAAATAGTTCATTTTGAGGCCTCTGGACATCGTAAAACTAGATAAACGCGACGTACAATGATTGCTAACATTGGCGACCATCTCAACAAGGAGGGAAGAAGGAAAAAGAATGGTTTTTACTAGTTCTTCTTTCATTACAGATGTGGTGTTTCACAAAAATTCTTAGAAGTATCTGTAATACTCTTCCAGGAATAACTTCAGTGTGTAGCCCGCGTAGTCGTCTCGCCAGCAAGAACGCACGCGGACACCAGGATCCTTCTGCAGCAAGCGTTTATTGAACAGATGAAAGAGGAAGACCCAGCGCCCCCGAAATGGCGCCGCTTATATAGCCCCTAGGTGGCGTGTACTCTGCTGATTGGCTGCGCGCTCATATGATGCTCATATGACGCTCATATGCCCGGGCTGGGCAGTGACTTGGCGCGCTTTTGCCACTTGCACATGCGCTATTCTCACCAGGGCCGAGGCCGGATGTCAGCGCCATAATGGCGGTCACCTCTCGGCTCTCTACATCTCCCCCTGTTTGTTTTAATAAGATGACAACTGCCTCATAGCCCAGCCAGCACAGCACCAAACAACCCTATGCTCGATCAAGCAAATTCCTTCCTTGGGGAATAAGCGATCAAGAGCTCACTCCCTCACCTTATCAGGTGCAATGGAGACAAGTCCTCTGAGTGCAAAGGCCAAGGGAGAGACAAAAAGGGGAGTTAACACCCATCCCTGTGCAATGGAATATTGTTCCTGGGGGTGCAAGGGCTGTCAATCTCATATTTTGGTGCTGCAGCCACTTAGGCAAGGGCTGATTAGACTTAGATCTCCCATCGACTCAGTGCAATGGGCTAAACCCTTGAGGTGCATCGACTGAGGGTCTCAGTCTAATTAATTAACCAAATTTCAGGAGATGATCCCTGTTCCATAGCCACAAGTGCTTGCGCAATAACGGCCTTGTCACATTGCTATTGAGCTCTGAGCTTGCAGAACAACCAAAGCAGGAACACTAAGCCACAACATAGGGCTGCACCAAACAGCGCCACTCCTACCCATTCCTTAAAGAAAGAGAAGGCTGAAGAAATCCAGGATGTCAGGCCCACAGCTAGGGAGGGGTCAACTCTAGTAGAGTAGGGTCTTCATAATGGATCTTGTCCACTTCTTCGGCTCCTGCACAGGATCTCGATGATTCGTCAGGTCTCACAAGTCTACGTGTTAGGCGTTCTGGTAGCCAGAATGGATTGTCTTCTTCCTGTGGAAAAACACAAACAGCTCCCCTGGATCTTATTAAAATAGGATCCGGGCCTCTCCATTGACCAGTCAAAACATCTTTCCACTTAACCATCTCCTGTGGCCTGTTAGGCTCTGAGCAATGACGGTCAGCCGCCGAATGGCCCTGACTGTCCAAATTTAAAAAATTAAGAGTAAAGAGTGCTATGGATATAGTCACTCGTGGGACTGAGGGCAGAGCCTCATCGACTCCCCCTTTTTGTTTTATTAAATAAGACTTTAGAGTGCGATGAGCCCGTTCTATAATACCCTGTCCTTGAGGATTATATGGGAGACCTGTCAAATGGGTCACTCCCATCTGGTGACAGAACTGTCCAAATTTTTGAGAAGTATAAGCTGGTCCATTGTCAGTTTTAAGAATTTTGGGCTTCCCCCAGGCACTCCACGCCTCGAGGCAGTGTTGAATAACATGGGCTGCTTTCTCCCCGGTTAATGGGGAAGCAAACATAACTCCAGAACAAGTATCAATGGAAACATGTAAATATTGTAATTTGCCAAAAGATGGGACGTGAGTAACATCCATCTGCCAAATTTGTAATGGGCGAATTCCTCTGGGATTAATTCCTACATGAGGCACAGGTAAAAATTGACAGCAATTTTGACATTGAGTTACTATATCTCTAGCCTCTTTTCTAGTGATGTCAAACCGACGACGCAATGTCTCAGCTGTGACATGAAACCTTTTATGAAAACTTTTAGCCAACTCCAATTTTGATGAAAGAGCAAGCGTGATAAACTTCGTGGCCCGATCTGCCAAGTCATTTCCATGGGACATGGGCCCCGGTAGGCCCGAATGAGCCCTGATATGCGTAATGAAAACAGGAGATCTCCTATTAATCAAGGCAAACTGAATCTTTTGAAAAATTGTTGCAAGCTTGCTAGATGCCTTAATCAACCCAGCAGCCTCTAAAGTTTTTGTTGCATTTACTACATAACAGGAATCCGAAACAATATTCAGGGGACCTGGGAATTTTTCCAAAACTTCTAATACTACCAAACATTCCACAATTTGAGGTGAGGTTTCATGATATTGTTTAGATATAATCTTATCATTAACCACATAGGCCCCTACTCCTGTTTTTGACCCATCTGTATAGACCACCAGCCCATCTTGAAGTGGCTCCCGAGATATAATGCGTGGGAACACAACCTCTTGGGTTAAGGCAAATTGTAAAATAGGGTGTCTAGGGTAATGATTGTCTATTAAACCACCAAAGGAGGTGATTAACACCGCCCAAGTATCAGAAGTAGCAGTTAATATCTGAACTTGATGGGCTGTATAAGGCACAATTAAAGACCTGGGTTCTTTTCCAAAATGAGTAATGGCTGCCTTTAATCCACGAAGGGCAAGCAGAGCAATTGCATCTGGGTACCAATCAATAATCTTAGCAGGAGAAGCGTTGGGATGAACCCACAATAAGGGTCCATCTTGCCACAGCACGGCAGTTGGTAAATGCCTAGTTTTAAAAACGCACAGGTCGAAAGTTTTGGCTTCCTCTATGCGTTTCAACTGAGCATCCTGTAAAGCTTCTTCTACCACTTTTAGGGCGCGGCTTGCAGCTGGTGTTAAGGCTCTAGGTGAAGAAATATGAGCATCTCCTTCCAGGATGTCAAACAATGGCTTCAATTCAGCAGAGGGAATTTTTAGAAACGGTCTCAACCAATTTATATCACCCAATAATTTCTGAAAATCATTTAACGTTCGTAAATGATCTCTGCGGATCTCTAATTTTTGAGGAACTATTTTTTCTGGGTAAATAACCGTCCCTAAAAAGGAACCTACTTCTGAAACTTGAACCTTCTCGGAAGCAATATGCAGGCCCCATTGTCTTAAGGTTTTTAATAATAAAGGATATACAGTCTGTAAAACAACTAATTCCTTATGGCACATAAGAATATCATCCATATAATGGATTAACAGCAGAGAGGGAAATTGTTTTCTAACTGGTTCAAGGGCCAATTGCACATATAACTGACATATAGTGGGGCTATTGGCCATGCCTTGAGGCAAAACTTTCCATTGATATCTTTTATCTGGCTCAAAATGATTAACAGCAGGTAGAGTAAATGCAAATCTATGTCTATCTTGTGGGCATAAAGGAATGGAGAAGAAGCAATCCTTAATATCTATAATTATAATTTTCCATTGTTTAGGCAAAGCAGAGAGCAAAGGCAGGCCTCGTTGCACGGAGCCAAATAGCCGCATCTGTGCATTGATGGCCCTCAAATCATGGAGAAGTCTCCATTTTCCAGATTTCTTTTTTATAACAAAAATAGGTGTATTCCAAGGAGAGGTAGAGGGCTCCAAATGACCAAGCTGTACTTGTTCTTTAACCAGCCTCGTAGCAGCTTCTAACTTTTCAGAGGAAAGAGGCCATTGAGGAACCCATATGGCTTCCTCTGTGAGCCAGGATATGGGCATGGAACCCTCAATGGCAGCTAATGAAAACCCAGACCTTGCTTCCCTGCATTACCTTCTTGTGGGATCGGGCTTAATCTCCCTTGCTCTTTTTTGCCAAGGCCTCTTCCTTCCTTATATCCCATCCTTTTCATAATATCTAGAGCTTGCTGAGAGTATTCGTTAGTCAATGCTAGTCCTAATTCCTGTAAAATGTCTCTTCCCCATAGATTAACAGGGAGAGGGAGCACATAGGGTATAAAGCTTCCTGTTTGACCTTCTGGTGTTTGCCAAGTCAGTGACCGTGAACTCACTGCAGGGCTAGCCTCATATCCTAACCCTTGTAAAGAGTGAGACGATTGTGTAACAGGCCACGCCTTAGGCCACCATTGGGAGGAAATGATACTTTTATCAGCTCCAGTGTCCAAAATGCCAGAAAAGCTCTTCCCTTCTATCTGTAGTTGTAAAGTAGGCCTAGTTGAAAGATCAACTACCAAATGAGCGCAGTCAGTTCCTGAAGAACCAAGCCCCTTTGTGCCTCTTGGCATTTGGGTGGAAGGAAAATGGTCGTGCAAGCTGGGGAGGAGAACTAATTGAGCAATCTTATCCCCAGGGGAAATTGAAAATATGCCTTGCGGGCAAGAGCAAAGAACCTGAAGCTTTCCAGTATAGTCTTGATCCATTATTCCAGGATGAATCATAAGCCCCTTTAGGGTAAGAGAGGAGCGTCCTAAAATAAGGCCGACACTTCCTTTAGGGAGGGGACCTTCAAATTCAACCGGGACTGGTTGCACTCCCATATGTGGCATTAATAAGAATTGGGAGGTGGAACGGAGGTCCAGTCCTGCGGAACCTCTTGTTGCTCTACAGCTAGACATGCCCTCCTGTTGTCCACTTGTGTCCCATATCTTTTGGGGCCCTGAGACCTGGGGCCCTGAGACCCGTTTTTTGGAACATTCTCATTTCTTTCTTCAGAAGGGGTATCATGCTGAATAAGTTTTCCCTGAATATCTCTAACTGAGTGACACTCATTGGTCCAGTGATTGCCCTTCTTACACTTGGGGCATAGTCCTGGAATTTTCTTTTGTGCAGGAGCACGACAATCTTGTTTTAAATGACCCGCTTTGCCGCAGTTATAACAAGCTTTATTGCCTCCGAGACTCTGGCGGTTTTTAGCCTGTAATATAGCCGCTGCAAGGCCAGCATTAGTGAGTGGGCCTCCGAGTCCTCGGCAAACCTTTATCCAGTCTGTCAGCCCTTTGCTTCTCCTAGGAGCAATGACTGTCTTACACTCTGGGGAGGCATTTTCAAACACTAGTTGTTCTATCATTGGCTTAACTCGTTCTGGGTCCCCAAATATCCTGCCCGCTGCATCCGTCATCCTGGCTACAAAGTCCGAGAATGACTCCTGGGGGCCTTGAATAATCTTTGTTAGGTGTCCCCCGGCCTCGCCCTTTTTTGAGAGGGCTTTCCATGCTTTAATAGCAGCGGCAGAGATCTGACCATATGCTCCCCAGTCATAGTTTGTTTGATTATGAACAAATTGGCCTTGCCCTGTTAGTAAATCAAAGGTCCAGTGCCGTTGATTATCTTCTGCACTGGCATTAGCCCTTGCCTGAGTTTGAGAAGCATCGTGCCAAAGGGCTTTCCATTCTAAATATTGTCCCATATTAGGAAGAGCAGCTTTTACTGTAACTTGCCAATCATTTGGAGTCATTGCCATAGTGGCGAGTCTCTCAAGCTGCATAACTGTAAAATTAGCATCTACTCCATACTTATTAACTGATTCAGCAAGTTCCTTAATGAGGGCATACTCTACCGGCGCATGAACGCGGCCTCCATCCGTAGCCTCAAACACCGGGAAGGCTTGTAAGCACCTCCTTCTGTCCCCCTCTGAAAGGAAGGAATCTGAACAATGCTTGCCGGCATAAGGCAGAGGAGCACTGGGAATGATAGGGGCGGCAGATTGAAAAGCCGCGCGGTTCTTATCTCCTATCTTCTTTTGTTTTCGATTTTGCAGTAGCTCATCAAAATAATATCTCTCCTCCCCATAGCGAGCCGCTTCACCATCTAATTCTTCCTCCTCGGAGGGACTAAGATCCTCAGACTCTGAGCTATCAATTCCTAAAGCCTCCAATTCTTTTATCGGATAAAGAAGCCTCCTTTTTGGACTTCTTTTTTCCCTCTCCTGTTTCTCTCCCAGGGCGTCCTTTCCCTTGTCTTTTCTTTCTGTGGACTTAGCGTCCGCGGAAAGGCCTTTTTTCTTAGAGACGTCTTTTTCTTTTTCCTCAAGGGCCCCTAAACTTTTATCCCGTTCTGTTTCTGACATGCTGTCTTGTAGCTCCGAATGTGAGGCTCCCATGTTCACAAAGAAGAGAACGAGAGCCACCATCACAATAGGGAGAGCGAAAATTGCTCCTACCAATTTGGATGAAAGATGAGACAAGTCAAGACCAAACATGCCTCTCAGAACCTACCTCAGTCCTGCAGTTCTGAATCCTTCCCCGTGAATGGGGGGTCTCCTCGGCGCCGGCGATGACAGGCACCCGGCGTCCCGGGTTTCGGCACCAGTTGTAGCCCGCGTAGTCGTCTCGCCAGCAAGAACGCACGCGGACACCAGGATCCTTCTGCAGCAAGCGTTTATTGAACAGATGAAAGAGGAAGACCCAGCGCCCCCGAAATGGCGCCGCTTATATAGCCCCTAGGTGGCGTGTACTCTGCTGATTGGCTGCGCGCTCATATGATGCTCATATGACGCTCATATGCCCGGGCTGGGCAGTGACTTGGCGCGCTTTTGCCACTTGCACATGCGCTATTCTCACCAGGGCCGAGGCCGGATGTCAGCGCCATAATGGCGGTCACCTCTCGGCTCTCTACATCAGTGTTTAACAGAGAATTTAATAGAGTTGACTATGTACTCATCTGGAAAGTAAAGCATGGGAAAGTTGGATTTAGTGTGAATGAAGTGCCTCCAAATTGAAGTCAAATCAAACTCAGCATATTTGCTTTGCAAAAGGTGTGGTGGGCACTCGGGCTTTTAGGCCAGCGGAGAGGTTGGGGACCGCGGTGGTCAGGGTCATGTCTGTACCGCCGACATGATGTGCAGAGGGCCCTCTGCCAGGAAGCCCACCACGGCCGACAGGTGATTGCAGACAAGGTGAAGTCCCAGCTTGAGGAGAAGGAAAACCGGTCATTCTCCATCTTTAAAGCTGTGTCTTACAGGAGCCAGGTAGTGGCGGCACCGACTACTTCATCAAGATGGACGTCGGTGATGATGAATTCATGCACATGAGGGTGTTCCAAAGTCTCCCTCATGAGAACAAGCCACCAAGCTTGCAAGCCTACCAGAATAAGAAGGCGAGCTGGGCTACTTCTAACTCCTCAGTCTCTGCACATGCCTAATAATTTTAATGTGTCCTCTTTGTTGGGGACCAAGAAATAAATGCCACCCCTCCTCTGTGTCTCTGAGTTGGAGAAGATGGGGTTAAGCTTTTCTCCTGTGCTTTCCAAACTCTTTTGTATTTTCCTTCTTATTAATGATGTTAATTTTATTTTGAAACAGTAGGACACATAATTTCTCTGTAAATATATATTTTTGATGTCACCAAAAAAAGGTGTGGTGGGGTGAGGAGCGGGAGATTCAGCAACCCTTTCCATCATCTTCTTTTCTCATAATTTCTTCTACCTGAGGCCTGACATGAGACTTTGCTGAAGAAGTGGGCATCACTTCCCATAGGGGCAATAGAATTCTGTGTTCTCACATACTGCTGCATCTGCAGCTGTGGTTTGGATAAATGATCCTCAAAGGCTCAGTTCCCTGACCGTGGTGCTGTTGGGAGACAGCCGGGCATTCACGCAGTGGAGCCTGGTGAGAGGTCTTCTACCCTTAGAGGGCATATTGACATTGTCTTGAAATCTCTAATAGGCATGAAGAAAAAAATACTCAATACTAATTTGTAGAGAAGTATCTTATATAACATTTGGATAGGAAGCTAGGAAAAAAAAAGAACCCTGATCTAGTATGAGTAATGACACCCCATGGAATTAGAATTTTTAAAAGGATTTTATTTGTAGCTAGGTAATCAGAAAGTGTTTGTCTGCTACCTACAAAAATATTAGTCATATACAATAAAATATTCATACAAGGACCTCCCAAATCAGTTACTGACCTCTTTGGGGATGTGCAAGGCATCCTGTGCGTTTCCTTCCTTGTAAGACGAGATGTTGCAGCAGTCAAGATCCTGTCAGGTAAAGGGTGGCCTGTTCTGATTGGGTCACTTAATGGGTCTTACAAAAGCCACATCAACAGTTTTGCAGAAGTATTTGGAAAACCATAAGGGATGATGCTCCACTCTTGGGCTTTATGAGAATGAGAGAGACTTTATGTGCCAAGGCTGGAAAGGCAAGGGAAAGATGCATTTAGCAGAGAAGAAAAACACATAGGGAGAGAAGGGAACAGAGTGAAGAGAGAGAATGCAAGAAGCAGCTTTGAGGGACAACAAAATTTTGATCTGTGTCCATCCTTGACAAACCTAGAGTGGGAACCAGGAAAAGCAAACACCAGGACCTCCGGGTTTTTCTTCTTACAGCTTACTACCCATGCTCCCCAGGGCAAGAAAGAAGGCAAGGAGTGCAGTCCCCATGGGCAGCCTCCTAGGGGATGGAGGCAAGTAAACACAAAAACCAAAGGGGGAGAAAACAGGAGCAAAGGAAGACTGTGCACCATATCGTTTTTCTTATGACTCCAGTATATTGAAAATATATCTCCTTTCTATGTTGGTTGCAATGCCAAGATATAGTAGCCAAAACATAGACTCAAACTAAGTATCTATGGACAGATGTATAAAGAAATCATGGCATATATGCAATATATTTCTACTCAGGCATCAAAAAGATAAAATTCTATCACCTTTGGCCACATGGATGAGCCTGGAAGACATTTTATTAAGTGACACGAGCCAGGTACAGAAGACAAACAACACACTCTCACTGTTTTGTGAAATCTGTGAAAAGTTGATTTCATGGAAGTGGAAAAGAGAGTGATGGCCAGGGGCTGGGAAAGGTCTGTGGGAGGGATGGTTGGGAACAGTTTGCCAGTGGACAAGGTCTAGTGTTTTATTGCACAGTAGGCTGACTGCAGTTAACAATAATTTATTGATATACTACATATTTCAAAATAGCTGGAAGACTTTGAATATTTTCTCCAAAAGAAGTGAGAAATATTTGATATAATGAATATGCCGATTGCTCCAATTTGACCATTACACATTGCATACACTCGTCAAAATACCACACTGTACCCTATAAATATGTGCAATTATTGCATGTCAACTAAAAAATTTTAAAGCAGATTTAAAAAACATTGTTTATAATTTATTTGAGATACAGACAGAGAGAGAGAGAAGCAAGGAGACAAGACAGAGAGAGAGAGAGGCAAGGTGAGGGAGAGAATGGGTACACCAGGGCCTCCAGCCACTGCAAACGAACTCCATCTAGATGCATGTGCCACCTTGTGCACCTGGCTTATGTGGGTCCTGGGGAATTAAGCCTTGAACCGGGGTCCTCAGGCTTCACAGACAACCGTTTAACCACTGAGCCATCTCTCCAGCCCCTAAAAGCAGATTTTTTTTACCTGTAAACTTTTGACACCTGAAGCAGGTGGAAATATGGGAAGAAACCCTGGGTAAAAAGAAAGACAGGAGGTAGGCTGAGGAAATGGCTCAGTGGGTAAAGCACTGGCTGCCAAGTGCCCGCGCCTGAGCTTGGATCCTCAGAATCCTTGTAAAGTCCACACGCGGTAGCGGTGTCTGTACTCCCAGCATACCTACTATGAGGACAGAGGTAGAGACCAGAAGATCTGCTGGTAGATCATGGGCCAACTAACCTGGCAAATGGGATGCCTCAGCATTAGATGGAATCAATATTCAATACTTGTCTCATGACCTCCACAAGCATTCTCACAATCACACACACAACCTGAACACATACACACACACACACACACACACACACATGCCAAATAAATGAATAAATAAATAAACGAACAAATGGAAGTGAGCTCTGGGTACTAGAATATCTTCCCCATCATTCTAGCTTTGCATTTTACTACTCAAAGTGCCTTTCTCTCCTACCTTATTCCCAGGCCATTCTGCTCTTAGCCAGACATCATGAACTCATCATTTATCATCATAAATGTGATGATAGTTTAACATATTAGGCTTACCAAAGCTATGTGACTTTAAATGGGACACTTTTGAAGAGTACAATAATTCCTAAGACTCAGGGATATATTAATAAATTTGAGGAGAATGGGTAATGAATATAACCAAAATACATTATGCATACATATGAAATGATCAAAACAAAGTGTATTTTTAAAAAGCAAATTTTTTAAAGTTAAAAAATGAGCATTTGCTGAAACCCTCAAGAATAAAAACTTCACATGAAGTACTCACCCATATATTTATCAGAGCATTGTCATGAAGGTGATGGAGTGCTTTTTTTTAAATATATTTTTTTATTTATTTGCAAGCAGAGAGAGAGAGAAGAGAGGCAAACAGAGAGAATGGTCACATCAGAGCTTCTAGCCACTGCAAACCAACTCCAGGAACATCTGCCACCTTGTGCATCTGACTTTATGTGGAACACTGGGGGACCAAACCCAGGTAGTTAGGCTTTGCAGGCAAATGTCTTAACTGCTGAGCCATCCCTCCAGCCCATGATGGAGTGGACTTAAGGAAGTAACTGGCAGAGTCCCAGGTGGTGAGGGCATTTTCCTGCAGAGGATTTCCTTCAAGTCATCTGGCATGACTTCTTCCAGCCTTGCTCCTTTCCTGGATTGGCCGTCCTGGCCCTGCCCTTTCTGAGCTCACTGTAAGTCAGTCAACAAGCATAGACTATGTGCCTGCCCCATGCCAAACACTGCTTTAAACATTCTACAATTATGTTATGCTCAGAGAATTCGGAGCAACAGCCAATCTGAATGCTTGTGTCTGTTGACGATCTACATTCAGATCCCTTCCAATACTCAAGATCTCTAAAGGCACCCCTGCTCTTTGTTCTTGGAGGCCCCATTCCCTACTCATGTTGTTTCACAATTTGATTGTTGTAGTGTTGACTAGACTTCCTATGGTTGCCCACTTGTGTGGGTCAAAGCTGCACAATCTCATTTCAACAATGTATGTTTCATGTCACCATCATTACCAGAAATTGTTATCAAGAACCAAGAATGCAGTTTGACTTAATTTTATCCATGTTAGCACTGAAAACATTACACTAATGACAGATAATAGTAACATACATCTGCAACTTTGAAGTAAGGGCTTTTGTTTGAAGAAAGAAAAGTTAAAAGTAATCACTAATTGAGTTAAAAAGAATTATTGGGTTTCTTGTCTCATTTTCAGTGGACAAAAATCGAAGGAGGAACATTTTAGATGGTCTTAACCATGTAAGAACAGAACTGCTAAGAATATGAAGACCGAAAGCTTTGAGTAGAGAGGAATTTCGAAACCTGATGCTAAGGAATTTTAATGTCTGGCATGGACTATAATAGATAATGGAAACACTTTTTTCATAACAAGTTAGCTAAGGATGACATTGAACTTATGATCCTTCTGCCTCCGCTTTTTAGGTGCTAGGAATTACAGGTGTATACCTCCATGTCCAGTTCTTGTGGGGGTGAGGACCACACACAAGATTTCTTGCATGACAGGGAGCAAGCTCTCTACCAACTGAGCTACATACAACAATGGGAAAGATTTGAAGGATTTTTTTGTATTTACTTTTTCAGCAGAGGAATTAAGTTATTAGAACTATAGATATATAGTTACCTTGAGTTAGAAACTGAAAGATGGGGCTGGAGAGATAGCAGTTAAGGTGTTTGCCTGCAAAACCAAAGGACTTGGGTTAGATTCCCCAGGACCCACGTAAGCCAGATGTACAAGGTGGCACATGCATCTGGAGTTCATTTGCAGTGGCTGGAGACCCTGGCAAGCCCATTCTGTGTCTATCTGCCTCTTTATCTCTCTTCAATAAATAAATAAAATAGTTTTTTAAAAAGGAAACTGCAAGGTGAATTGACTGTGCAAACATGGTTGAGAAAAACTTGATATTGGGTTTGAGCTAAGTAAGTAAAAGAAGGTTCAATAAGTACTCAGCAACCCTACTGATGATCTCACCAGACATGCAGTCTTGTGTGTGTAAGAAAAGAGCATTAGTGGTGTGGAATGCTCAAGCCATTTGATTCCAAGGCCCCACCTTAATCAATGATGAAGAAAGGCAAAGGCAGATAGAGAGAGAATGGGCATGCCAGGGCCTCTTGTCACTTACTGCGAACAAAATCCAGATGCATATGCCACCTTGTGCATCTGGCTTACATGGATACTGGAGAATCGAACACGGGTCCTTAGGTTTCATAGGCAAGCATCTTAACCACTGAGCAATCACCCTAGTCCTTTTTTGTTTGTTTGTTTGATTGGTTGGTTGGTTGGTTGTTTTGCAGTAAGGTCTCGCTCTAGCCTAGGCTGACCTGGAATTCACTATGTAGCCTCAGGGTGGCCTCAAATTCACAGAAAACCTCCTACTGCAATGGGGTGCTCTGGCTTCAGGAAAGTTCTTGGACCCCAAACCCTAGGTTCATTTTTAATTTTAATCAAAGAATTGAATTTAAAAACACAGAGAAGGATAATTAGTTAATTATTATATTTATTGAGGGAAGTACAGAGCCAAGGTAAGGTACCCACATGGCTAGAGCTCCCACATGGAGGGTCTGGGAAAATCCGCACAAAGAAAAGAGAAAAGAGAAAGTTTAAAGAGCTCCTGCCCTGTAGGTAGCTAGAGGAGATAAAGAGCCCATGTGGAAAGTAAGGACTAGGGGGTTCTCCCGGGCTGAACAGAGGGGAAACTCACCAATAGCAGGAAGTGCCCAAGTGGTCAGAACACTTTCTTGTTTTTCTAACACAGAGATGGTGTGCAACTCCCTGTGATTCAGTGTAAAATAAAGTCCAGTGAGAAGTAATTTTACTGTCACTCTCACTATCATTCAATCTTCTTCTAGCCAAATCTGGTAATCATTTACCTGCCCAACATCCCAAATTTCAGTAAAACAGAGGCATATATTGAAGGGAGGCTGACAAGGCATGTCAAGATTTGATCCATAGAGCAAAGCAACACTGATATGAAGGCCTCTGGCCCAAAGAGGGCTTGCATCCATCAAAATCTCCCTAAACTGACAATCCTTATCACATTTAACCTATGCTGACTTCATTCTTCATTGAAGACTCTGTTTTTCTTTTTCTTTTTTCAGAACATAGCAAGACCCAGGAGATAAAACACCCCTCTCACTTCAGCCAAAGCCTAGGTGAATCCACAGAGGAATGGGGAGACAAGCATGAGTGCTGCTTCCTTGCTACTCCTGATAAACAGCACCAGGATGAAGGAGACAAACCCTAGGAATACTCAGCACCTACCAACGTGAGATCTAGAGGCTTCTAAGAGCTCATCACTGAAGTAGACTTAAAACTCACCCACAATGGCGCAGGGAATTTTGTGGATGGGGGGGGGGGCTGGTTGCAGAAAGACTGTAAATGCCATAAATTGGAACAGCATAACCAGAGGCATTCCCCCACCAGTTACTGACTGCTGCTCTCACATCTCATAACCCAAAATCCCATGGAGAATACCAGCAACCCCACTGAGGAGGGCCCTCAGTGGAATGGGGGCAGGGAGGAAGGAAAAGATGGTACCAACACATGCTGTATCCATACAAAGTATGTTCTTTTTTATTTTCTTTATTAGTTATGTACATACTCAGTGTGTAAATAACCATGTTGGTACTATTATTAGCCTCCTCCCTGTCCGCCCCCTCCAAAGGGACAAAGTATGTTCTTAATACAAATAAAAAAAATTAAAGACAATCTGTAAATGTTTAAAAAAATATGAAGGCCTAATCTAATGTCTGGTGTCCCTGCCCAGATGTCTCAGCCCTTGTGATCATAAGCATGTTGCTGTGGCCTTCACCACAAAGCCAGGCACTGCCAGCACAAATGATGAGTGGCTGATGGGCTTCACTTTCTATAGGCCTTGTCCTAGAGCGACAGTTGAGAAATGAAGGGTTCGCGTCATCTCACTGGAAAGTAAAGCCCATGGGAGGAGAGAGTCAGCTTGCTGGGACTACCGCCATCTCTCCAGCACATGACGTTGGCTGGACGGCAGATTTTGTGGACAAATGTAAATAAGCCCTTAGGTGCAATTTATATTAAATATGTGTTAAATAAGCACATGTCAACATAAATTTAAATACTGTATTACATATTATGCTCATGCAATATAAATGTGTATGCATTCATACACCACAGTTATTACTGTCACTAGAACCTCACTCACAAAAGAAATTTAAAGCATTTATTGAGAATAGTTAACTAATTATGTGAAAATAAAAACTGACCTTTGGAGCTGCAGGAATGGCTTAGCAGTTAAGGTGAGTGCCTGTGAAGCCTAAGGACCCATTGTCCACTCTCCAGATCCCATATGAGCCAGATGCACAAGGTGACACAAGCACGCAAGGTCATAGAGGCGCTCAAGGTGGCACATGCACCTGGAGTTCAATTGCAGTGGCTGGGGACCCTGATGTACCAATTCTCTCTCTCTCCTCTCTCACTTGGTAATTTAAGAAAACTAAATTATTAAAAATAAACAAAAAACTGACCTTTGGACATTTAGAATTACATACTTCCAGGAAAACTAGGCTGTTAGAATTAGCTTTTATTAGTAGTATTTGTTTGCTTTCCTTTGAAGTCACTAGCATTTCCTTGAAAACCTTATTTTCCAAGATGGACCAAAGCAGTTATCTTTGCAAAATCTTGCTGAGAGAGAAGATGGAGCTCAGAGCCATTTGGGAACGAGGAGAAGGAAGTTCAAAGGACAAACTCAATCTGTATGTCATCCCCCAGTGTGTACCCCAGCTCAGAAGAGCACCCCATACCCTAAGCTGCCAATGTCAGGAAGCAGAGTCCCACAGGCATTCTGTCCTCAAGCCAGCTCCCATGGCATGGACATTTCAAAGTGGCTTTGACTGGTGCCCACTAGGGTTAGTGACAGGTGGTAGGGGTGATGGAATTGTCCCTTCAGCAAAGCAACTCTGCTCTGGGTCCATGCAAGAGTGAGAGACTCTATGTAACCAAAAGAATTTCACAGTCTTAGAAGTCTTCTGAAAACTTTCACATTCGCTTTCTGTGTCCATCACTGCTTCTCCATTATTGACTTTAATATGCACAGCTTGGGTCCAAACTAAGGCTCACTTCCTTCTCCCTGTTCTGGTCCTTGACCACAAAGAGCATTCCTTTCCACATCCTCCTTAGTTTCCTTCTTCTTGAAGTTACCCATGTTATTGAATGTGATTATGAAGAAAACATGACACATAAGATTTTGTGCTATGCAATAAGCAGTTGTCAGGAAGTTTATAGTATTAAATCCTTATCTTGGCAAATAAAGATATTAATTAAGTAAAAGACTTTTCAAAAAGCCAGAAAAAAACAATGAAGTAAATCAGTAGTAATAAGAAAGAGTAATCTTTAGAAGCTAAATAAATAACTCAGTTTCTCTGTTTAGTAGGTAAAATCATAAACTCTCCTTGTCTACTATCTAGTTTCTTTCTCACTGGTCACACCTTCCATACCTCTACACTCACAGCAACATTGCACTCTCGGAGACACGGAACATGCCACTGTACCTTTGCACATGTGAATCCCTCCAGGTGGAATGTCTATCTTTTCTGTGTGTCCGTACTCTCCTTTAACCAAATGGAGCGCCACCATACAGGAAGGGCCTTTGGTGTCAACCTAAGATGGCAAAGAGGTACTTCAATTTCTGGAACTACTTGACAAAACGTGAATTTTCAGAAATCTCAAATTCTCATCTTTCTATTTTTAAAAGGTTTTATTTTTATCCAATTGCTCTCAGTTTGTATATTTTATGATGTTCAGCTTTTAGGAAAGTGTCAAGATGATGTAAGCTTGTGCTGTGGGGGTCTACAGTCAAATTGTGGAGCAAATTCATGAAATTGGTCTGACTTTTGCAGGGAAGGAATCATACTCACCACCTCACCATTTCAGGAAGATTCATTCAGTATTGAAGGCCAGGAACTGACCTACTGGAGGCTTTTGCTAAATGACTCATTCCTTAGCATTTGGTGCTTGAGGTGATATATACAATCTCACTTAGTGATCATAATTACATAAGAATAACATCAAAGGCCTTTCCTTTTATTCTGGAGAATAGAAACTCACTTTTTAAACAGAAAATGTGAAATGTGTTCATTCTGAGAGCCTAGGATGGTTAAGAAACAACCCATAGAGCAGGAGAGATGGCTTAGCTATTAAGGCACATGCCTGCAAAAACCTACGGACCCATGTTCAACTCTCCAGATCCCACATAAGACACACAAGGTCACACATGTACACATATGCACAAAGTGGTGCATGCATCTGGAGTTCGATTGCAGTGGCTGGAGGCCCTGGCCTGCCAACCCACTCTCTCTCTCTCTTTTTATCATTCTTTTTTTCTCATACAAATAAAAAATTAGGGCTGGAGAGATGGCTTAGCAGTTAAGGCATTTGCCTGCAAAGCCAAAGGACCCAGGTTCAACTCCCCAGGACCCACGTAAGCCAGTTGCACAAGGAGGTGCATGTGACTAGAGTTCGTTGGCAGTGGCAGGAGGTCTTGATGTATCCACTCTCTATTGGTCTCTTTCTCTCTCCTTCTCTCTATCAAACAAATAAAAATAAAACATTTTTTTAAAACTTAAAAAATAAACAAAAAAAACAGCAGTAATATCAGGTAGCATAGTGAATACACCTGTGTGATTACTATTAGGCATCAGTACTAAATTCACAATGCCTGGTTTGGGGGGATTCAGATTTCCTGTTTATAAAAGACACTACAATTCAGCAGGAGTAATCTTTTAACAGATAATTCCTATCCTATTTATGCATTAACATTAGTAGAATTGAGGCTAGATATCAATGAATACAACCTCTAGGTAGAGTTCTATCTAATCATCATTACATGTTTCTTTTCTTTGTGTGTGTGCACTTTGTACGGTGGACGTGGTGCTGGTGTGTGTGTGTGTGTGTGTTTGTGTGTGTGTGATGAGAGAGAGAGATCTGCATGTGTATGTTCAGATGTTATCACAGGCACATGGAGGCCAGCGGAGAATGTTGGGTGTCCTTCCTTTCTTTTTCATCCATGTGTTTCCTTGAAACTGAGTCTCTGAATCCAGACCTGTGTTTGGCAGGAAGCTCGGCTATTTTCTAGTCTCTGCTCCCCACAGGACTATGGTTATAGACACGTCTGGCCTCACCATTCTGTGTGGGTGAAGGAGAACTGAATTCAGGCAAACTCGGGTCCTCTCAGGTCTTCTTGCTTGTGGCAAGCACTCCTACCTTCTGAGACAACCACCCATCCCATCACTACATGTTTCCTAACTTGTCCTTTCTTTGCAACTTATGAAGTCTCACTTTCTAGGGTTGAGGGCCTTCCTGGTATTAGTCTAGATCCACAAAGTTCTTACACTCTTGAGGTTGGCTGTGCATGTCTGTGTAGTCCGTACATTGTTCACCTGCCATCCCCAGAGTGAGGAAGCACCTTCTGCTCACTTCTGCCGCTATTACGTAGTGCTTGGGGAGTCTATGCCTGCCCGGGTGCTCTGCCACCCAGCTAGCTACTCCCTCCTTCCTCTCTCATTCTAGCTGCATGCTCTAGTAGGACCCAGTTCATGATATCAGTTTTTTTCTTCACAGTGGCCCTCAAAACCTGAAACTCCAAAGAAAATCCAGAAGGCTCATGAGCTAAAGCTAACTTCTCATTTCATAACAACCATCACTAGTGCTTCATGGCCCAAATTGATGCTGCTCTTTGGATTTATAATGATGAGCCGCTTAACTTTACTTAGATTGTACAATTGGCCCTCTCTTAGACTTAAGGTATGGACCCAGTATTGCCATCATCTAAAACCTGTCCTGGCACACATCTCAACTTGCAGAAAGGGACAACGTCTACTTCAGGGATAATGAGAAATGACTTGTCAAATCACACAACTTCTCATATCCCAGCAGCAGATTTCAGTGTTTTATTGGGCGTGTCACAACCCCAACTTCAGGCCTTATGTCTTGGTGGAGTGTTACCCCAAGCTCCATGAGTGGTACATGTGATCGAACCTTAAGTCATTTGACACACCAATTGCTTTAGTGATGTCAGTGGGCTTCTAGGTTGAGTACATGATCTAAGACTATGAAGCCAGGGTGAATCTCCAGTCTGTCTTATTCATTCAACTTTGGCCTTAAAGCATATGAAACTAGAGCAAGTGTAGGTATCTGTCATCAATAGAAGCTGGAATAGACTAGCCCATCGGGAGGACAGCAGTTGAAAAGCTGGTTCTGTGGATCCTGTTTGAAACCTGAATGGAGATCTAACTCAGTGAATATCTCTCCCTACAATTTCCACTGTCAAAAGGCAATGTTTTGGGCTGGAGAGATGGCTAAGTGGTTAAGACACTTGCCTGCAAAGCCAAAGGACCCAGGTTTGATTCCCCCAGTACCTACATAAAGCCAGATTCACAAGGTGGCATTGGCACATGTATCTGGAGTTCCTTTGCAGTGGCTAGGGGCCCTGGCTCATCCATTCTCTCCTCTCTCTCTCTCTCTCTCTCTCTCTCTCTCCCTCTTCTTCTCCCTCTCCCCTTCCCTCTTTCTCTCTCCCTCAGATAAATAAAATATTTTTTAAAACCCAATGTTTTCTTTCTTAAATGTCTACTTAAACCAGGTTAAGATTTTTGTCATTAATACAGAAAGTGTTCTGTCTGACATTGTGCACACTTCCACTTCACAGGGAGCTATATGTTGCTGGGCTGAGTCTGGAAGAGACTTATGAAAAGGAAATGCACTTTACAAAGATCTTCCTATGACCTCCTGTATTAGTTTGAATAGATGTCCACCATTGACTCGGTTATAACTTGTAACTTGAATCTCCAGCAGCCTGGCTGGAGGAGGTGTCACTGGGTGAGAATCCTGGAGTCCAACCCTAAGGTGTCACTGGGGATGGATCTGAATTCTAGCCCAAATGTGTGAGAGAGCAAATCTGTGCTCTGACCCAGTCTCTGCTGTTTGCTGCTTTTGTTTTTTGTTGTTGTTTTGTTCATTTGTTTGTTTTGGTTCTTGCTGGCTGATAGTGTTTTCGCTCTCTCTGCTTGGATTTGTCTTCTGTCATTCATTGGTGGGATGTTCCCCCCTGGATATGTAAGCTTGAAAAAAGTCCCTTTCTCCCATAAAACTGTGCCCAGTGTGGATGTGCATCCTAGCAACATAGAACTGACTCCTACACATCCTTATGTAACGAAGGGCTCATACTTCTACATCCTCGCCCCTTTCCTTGTTTGCACTGAAGTTTTTCTCACCCTTTTCAGTTAGTATTGTTTTTCCTTTTTTCATGTGTAAGTGTGATGTGTTGTGTGGACTTGAGGATGTGTGCATTCTTACACATGCAGGGGATGTGCACGTGCGTGTGTGCTCGGGCACGTGGAGACCAGAGTTCAATGTCAAGTGTCTTCCTCAGTTGCTCTTCATCTTACTTTTGGAGGTAAGGTCTCTCACTGAACCTGCGGCTTACCAGTTGGTCTGGACTAGCTGGCCAGGAAGACCTAGAGACTCTCCTGTCTCCACCTTCCCAGTGTTGGAGATTAGAGGCACATGCTGCCTCACCCAACAGTTGACATGGTGTTGTGGACATGAGCTTCAAACTCAAGTTCTCATGCTTGTGAGACATGTACTTTACTGATTGATCCATCTCCCCAATCTATAAGTTAATATGTTCAGGTAATTTTCTTTACTAGAGCAACATCCAATTAGCAATTGTGTTTGCTCTTTCTTCAACCCACATTTCAACTTTGATATCATTAATAATACCATTTTGCCTAAATTTGTTCATAGCAACTTATATGTCTGATGTACTCTGTCCTTTATAGTATGGAAAAAATCCAGTTGCCAGGAGCACTAATTGATGCTTAATGAGTACAAAGATTATTGCGTCACTCCATGGTGGAGCTCGATTTGTTTTAAAATAGATTAGCTCTTGCTCCTCCTCTGTTCTCTTTAGGAAATACCCATCCCAGCCATGTGGGATCAAAGCCATACCCTTTGATGCCTGTGATCTAATTTCAACTTCATTATAGAGCTATTAGGCAAAAGCAAGTATATTTTAAAATGAATGTCATTTGCAATAGAGGCTTTCCACCTTGATAGGTCACTTCCCCTTCAGTAGCAAAGAATGAAGAATATTTCAGTCTTTGAATCTTGGGTTTTAGGTTAGTATATAGTCATTAAGGCATTTTCATGCATAAGTCATTATACTTTGCTCTTATTCTTCCCCCTCCCTACTGCCCTCATCCATCCTGTCTTCACCTCTTCTTACTGGACCTCTCCTTCCTCCCCAAATACCCCCCCTTTCTAGTACGAATGAAGAAGTATGTCTCATAGTGCTGCATACCTTTAATCCCAGCAGAGGTATGTGGGTCGCTGTGCATTTGAGATAAGCCTGAGACTACATAGTGAATTCCAGGTCAGCCTGGGCTAGAGCAAGACCCTATCTCAATAAAATAAAATAAAATAAACAAATAAAATAAAAAGAGAAAGGGAATGAAGAGATGGCTCAATGGACACAGTGCTTGTCACACAGGCATGAAGACCTGAGTCCTTTTGTAATCCCAGTGCTCAGGAAGCAGAGACCAGACGTTCCTGGTGCAGGCTGGCTAGCTGGACTAGCCAAATCGGTGAGCACTGGGCTCAAGTGAGAGGTCTTGCCTCAGTAAATAAAGTGGAAAGTGATGAAGGAGGAAAGGCAGATACCCAAAGTCAACCTATGGCCTCCATATGTATGCAGCCACACATGCATACGCACACACACACACATGCACCCAACATGCATGTGCCCACACACATGTGAACACACGTGCACATCACACACACAAAATATTTCCAAAAAATAAAAACAAGAGGATAATAGAAGGAAGAGAAATGTTTGTGTGCTTTTCATATGAATTTAAAGTGATTTTTAAAACAGGAAACAAGAAAAATAGTAGCAGCAAGTATATTAAGAAGATTTAAAGGAGAGAGTCATAGTTTTCTTTTTTGTAGAACCATAATAAAAGTATCAATAATATAGACTGCTTTCTCCCAAAGGAGAAAACAAATGACTGCATTAAGTAGGTGAATAATTTAGACAGAGTTTAAAGTATAAAGTAAACAAAAACAATTTTTCTTTTTCTGGAAAGGTTATTTGATACAGTTCTGGTGCCCTTTCTGCTCATACCCTCTTTAATGAGGTAATACTGTCTGTCCATTTCCTGTCTGGGGACCTTTTGCAGGGACAGACATATTCTGGCATGTTTATTCACCAGCTACCATTGCTTCTTTCAGTTCCCAGCAGGATTGTTTTTCTACGCAGAGATTATAATGAGGCGAAAAGTGGTTGAAAATACAACTATACTCCTTACATTTAGATGACAATTATCTGCTTATGTTTGGGCGAATTTTTATCAATTTGTATCTTTTCTCTGATATATGGGAAAAGCAAATGAAATTTCTATTCCTTGGTTACAGCCTCTAACAATATGACATTTTACTTTTGTTTTCTGGTAAGTAGGGTGGTTTTGTCTCATACCTCTCTCAGCCATGACTCCTTTTTATTTTTTCTTTACCCTTTTCCCTAGCATCCTCACCCCAACTACCCCCCGCCACTCCACACAACACACAATCCCAGGAAACCTTTTGTTCTCAGACAGGTCAACAAGAAGCCAAATTAAAAACTAACAACTTTTGAATTTCAACAGCCAAAGTGAATGTAGACTAAGAAGCAAAAAGAAAAAGAAAAGAAAGAGGGGGAAAGACCCAAAGGAAAGAGAAACCCAGCTGAGGGATTTGGAGGGCGGCTCTGGAGGGGCCAGGGCTGCCTCTTTGATGTGGGAGGTCTGCGCACAGCCTGCTGGGATGCTCTCTGGGACATCTCATTAACCGTGTCATCAAAGCCCCCTCAGGTCCAGCGAATCATAACATTATCTCTGACATTACCACACAGATACAAGGTTCCCCAGGCAGTCTATAAACATGCCTGTACTAACCAATTCATCGCGGCTTGACACCCCGGCAAGGGCTGGATGCCCTTTAGTGAGCTCCGTGAATTGCCCCAGTCATTCATCAAAGTTTCTTGGAGTGCATTTCACACAGCATTAAATTTAATTAAAGCAACATTGACTGCATTGTAATCCTCCGGAGGCTCTTTGTCAGAGGGATCTGGAACACTTTCCGCTGAAAATGTCCATTGTTTTGTTGGACTTTTACTTGGTTGTTGGGTTTGGGGTTTGAACTCTTTTTTTTTTTTTTTTTTTAAGGATGGATATCCGGATCAAATTGGAGTGGTGGTAACTTACCATTCTTTACTCTTTTCTTTTGCTCCTTCACGTTCTCCCTCTTCTTTTGTAAATTTCCAAAATCAAAGATCATTTTAAAAAAAGTGTTACGGGATTGGTTTCAATAAAGAAGAGCACAATAAGTTAAATAGCTTTATGACCCCAATAATGCCATGTGCATACATTTCAAGAAAAATGGAGTGTGCAGAGGCACAAAATACTCTTTCTAGCTCAGAAATGCACTCACATCTCGCCTAAAGAAGCAGAAAGCAGCCCACCACGGGCCTGGAGAAGCCCCACCTGGGAACTGCCTTTCAGACACGGATGGCTTCAAATCTGGATGCTTTGAGCCAGTGGTTATCCATGGTTCCCCCTGCCACTTGATGTCCTTAGTAATGTTTTTAAATTAATGCCCTCAATAGGTTGGGTTGAGGGAAATCTAAATGTCTTTTCTTCTCATCAGCAAAGAAAACATCATTGCAAAGATAGGAGAGCAAACCCAAGAGGTCAACAAGCTACTCCAACACCCCTTAGTGCTTGTACCAAAGCTGTTATTTATGGAGTATGCCTGTGTGTGTGTGTGTGTGTGTGTGTGTGTGTGTGTGTGTAACAATGGGGTTACTTGGGCAGGAAGGAGGAAGAGAGAGAAAGGAGGAAAATAAAATTCATAGGGAATTTCAAAATATGCCTATACCTTGTAACTTTTTGTAGCTACTTTTTGGAAAAAAAAAAATCTATGCTTACAAAGCTGAGCTTACCTCCTAAATTACCTCCATAAAAGTATAAGAGTCATCTCAGAATTAAGGTGAAATAATATGATGCAATTATAAAAAGTTTGAGGTGGCATAATGTAGTTAAGCCAAGATCAGATTGCCTGATTAGGCCATTGCCATCTTCCTTTCAGACATTGTTCACACTAATTTTAACTGATTTTTAACAACTGTAACCTTTGTGTGACTGCATTGAAACACTTGATTTCTCTATTAATCCTCCGTGTGTTCAATTCTATGAGTTCAGTAATTAATCCCTAGTAGGCATTGCCATATAAGTATATAATATACATTTTCAGAAAATGATAAAATATTAAAATTTTTTATCACAGTATAGTGTAACTGTTCAAGTTTATTATTACTATTAATTTCATTCTTTTTTTCTTTTTGTTTTTTTGGTTTTTTTCATTTTTATTTTTTATTTTATTTTTTTTTATAGTCAGTTTGGTGCCATTATTAGGCTCATCCGTGACCTACCCCCTCCCCTTTGTTTTGATTTCTTGACCTGCAAAACAAAAATAAAACAATCTGCCTTACTGAGCTCACAAAAATATTACAAGGATCATGCAAAATCACACACACACACACACACACACACACACACACACACACATATATATATAACATTCTTTGATTCTTTGACCACAATAAATGCTTTATGATGATAAAGTGATTTTAGAGTAAAGCATCAACTATGAAAAATAATGAAAAACTTGTTTTTTCCTTAAGTTAAAACATTTATCATGTTGATGAATGACATGAAACTAAAGCATCACATATTATCTTTGAAATTTATGGTCTAGTGAATAAAGAATAAAGGGTAAAAAGAGCTAGGCGTGGGTGCACGCCTTTCATCCCAGCACTCAGGAGGCAGATATAGGAGGATCGCCATGAGTTTGAGGCCACCCTGAGACTACACAGTGAATTCCAGGTCAGCCTGGGCTAGTGTGAGACCCTACCTTGAAAAAACAAAAACCAAACAAACAAACAAAAATACAGGGTAAAAAAGGAGAAGAGATGAAAAGTAAAAGTGGCATGCATCTGGGCCAAACAAAGAAATAGATAGGTTTAAGATCATGTAATCATGCAGTGGGAAAAAAAAATAAAGCAATCAGAGATGAAACATGCTTTAACATGCTTGGACAAGTCAGATCAGATAGGCCTATAGGAGCACATCTGCCTTAGGATTAAAAGCCAATATTGATTGCATGTTATCTCACTGCAGGTGCACCTAGTTGTTAAAGGAAGAGATATCAGAGTTGTAGTGGAAGGCAGACAGGTGTGAGGTAAGACAGGCTACACCCCTCTCCACACCTCACTAGCATGTGACCTGAGCAATTTGCATAAGTTCTGAGCACATGTTTCCCAGCAACAGTATGGGAATAACAAAGTACTTATAATTTTTTATAAACACTATAGAAGTGAATGTACACCAGTGTGGTGGTCTGAATGTGTGGCCCCATAGACTCACACTGACCTTGTAACCTGAGTCTCCAGCAGCTGGGCTAGAGGAGGTGGCACCTGAGGGAGTACCTCAGAGTCCAGCACTAAGGTGTATTTGGGGGCTGATCTTGAGTACCACCCAAGGTGTATAAAGAGCAGTTTGAGCTCTGGCAGTTCTGTGAGCTGGCTCTTTGGTGATGTCTCTCTGCTTGGATCTATGGAATATGCCAGCTTCTCCCACCATTGATGGTATTCCCCTGGAATTTTTGAAATAAAACCTTTCCTCCTATAAGCTGCTTCTGCTTGGTGTTTGTCCAGCAATGTGGAGCTAACCATCACAACTAGTTATTAGCAGACATCAGCGTGTTATGAACACTGACTGAAAGTGCAGCTTAAGAGGAGAAGATGGACAGATCGTAGGATAGAGTCTAACTAACATCCACAGGAGAAATGAGAATAGACCTGTCTGCAAGCCCCTTACTGAGCTGTGATGTGAGTGTGCAGTCCCCTAAGTACTCATGAGCCTTCTGTGAAGGACTCCAGCTTTTGGCAGGCTTTCTAGAAATAGAGGGAAAATCATTGCCCTTTTCACACTGGTTTGTAACATCAGTGCAGAAGCTGATCATAGCAGAGACCTGCAAGGACCATGGAACAAAGTGGAAAGATGGCTATAATCAAGAGGCCCTTGGGCAACTAGATTGAATATATCAGTGAAAACAGAAGTATATCAACAAAAGGGACTTGTGTGGCCATGCACGTTTAGAAAAGGGCACATCAAGGAGGCAAATAATGTTAATGAAGATCCTGATACTCTATGAGGTAGAGTTTTAAGAGTTATAAAAACCTCAAGCTCTCCTGAGGAGGAGAAAGACCTATGGAAAGGACATATAGACTTTCTTAGCATGATGAACATCAGTATTCATCTGCCTCTGCCCTCTTGTCTGACTCCACAGATCTTTGCACACGAGTGTGGCTATTGGAGGAGAATAAGCCAATTACATGGGCTTTGAGTGTTTCTAGGATTTATAATCTGGTTTTCTTAATGTACACAGGCATTTTTAGTGTTTAAGTAACTGTCTCGGCTTTTCACCCTTTTTATTATTAAGTAGAAACTTTGTATGGATATATCATGTGTTGGCACCATCATTTCCCTCCTCCCTGCCCCATTCCACTGAGGGTCCTCCTCAGTGGGATGTCATTCACACATTTGCTATTTTTGACAAGTCATCTTGCTGTGTGATAGTGAGTGCTATCTTTCACTGTGACATATATGCCTGTTATTTCAGCCAAATTCAACCGGAGGATGACAACCAGGAGAAGATATAAACGAATTTGTTGCTGTGTTTTCTGTCTGCCAAGCACTAAGTGATGTGCTTCCACTGCCATCACGTTCTGCCAGAGGCGTGGGGCCAAGTGACCACTTTGAAAACGTGAGCTAAAAAAAATAACCTTCCTCCAAAAATATATATAGAGAGAAACACTTCTAGAGTGCTCAAACTGTCTCCCTCTGTTAAGCATCCAAGAACATAGGAAAGAGGAGAGGCCAAGTGAGGCAGGGGAAAAGGCAAAAGAAAAGGAGGAGAGGAGAGGAGGGAAGGGGAGGGGAGAGGATGGGAAAGAGTAAAAGAGAAGGGAAAAGAAAAGGAAGAGACTGGAAAAAGGAAAGAAAATCTGTGACAAGCAGTTGGCTTCTACCACCCCAGGGGCTGTCTGCGCAGATGCACAGAGCACAAGGCAGTTGTTGGGAAAGACAGGCTGGAACCCCCAGGCAGCTTGTGCTATTGCCTCCAGGCAGGGAAATTCCAGTTCTACCCTTCAGATGTGCCCACTGACTGAATCAGGCCCAGTCAGATTATACAAGACAATCTCCCTTACATAAGGTGGAAGGTTGTGGACGTCGATCAAATTTATAAAACGTTTCCACAGAAACACCAAGAGTGCTGTTGATAGTTCATCCAGGTTGACACACCAACCTGACCATCACTCTCACCCACAGAAAACTGAAGACTAGACTCTAAGCTACTGCAAACTCCCAGATAAGACTGGCTACTGTACTGTAGAGTAAGATACACCCCCAAAGTAAACTTGAGCTAGATGTTATTGTGGGCCACGGACACCACGTTACTAAAACTCACTCCGCGGGGTAGCTGCAGATCTTCAGGCCCTTTGTCCTGCAGGTCCTTACATCTCCCCAAGAGCTCTTGCCTTGGCTTCCGTTTCAGATCCTATAATCAGTATACTCAGAAATCTGTAGTGCCCTTCTTGTCAAGGAAGAGACTACATTTGGGGTGTCCCATTGGTCAGATTTAGTGGGTTTCTCTGAGTCTCCTGTTTTTGACATTGCAAACTAATGCCTCCGTCTTGGTTATCATACTGAAAGTTAGGTCCCAGCCTCTTGGGAAGTCCACGTTGTCAGTATCCTCTTTCTCTGCCTTCTGATCTGGCCAATGGTCCCCACATCCACATTGGTCTCCTTCAGTCTCTCATGTAACAGAACAAAATCTCTTCACTCAGCTTTCCTCGTTGCTTTCCTTTGCCAGCCTGACTTTTTCACAAAGGGACCTGCATGTCTTGGTTCCATTTCTCAGCCTACTTTTCCCGTTTTGTCACTTTAGTAACTTGACTAAGGTAGCTCTCATCACTTACCCATAGCTTCCAAGTTGCTAAACCCAGTGAATAGTTTAGAATTCAGCCAACAGCTGCTTCTCACACCACTAGCCACTCTGTCCTCTCTGTAGTATCTTCTCCATTGCAGTCCTCACACAATCCTGTTTTTTTTTTTTTAAGTCATTAATTAGTTTTGTACTCAATGAATACAGTCAAGTTGGTACCATTGTTAGGCTCGTCCATGTCCTACCTCCTCCCCCTGGCCCCTCCTTGTTGAGGTATATGGGTCATGCATTGTGGAGTTAGCCCACAGTTATGGGTAGGATAAATGTCTCTGCGTATCATGACCCAACAAGTGGCTCTGACATTCTTTCCTGCCCCCTCTTCGCAAAATTTCCCTGAGCCATGTTGGGTTCATTTTGGGTCTGCTTCAGTGATGAGGTGTTGGGAGCCTCTGTGTCTCTGGATATCTGATTTGGTAGCAGTTGATTGTTCTCTGTGTCAGTCACCTTCACCCTTCTGCTTCACCAAGAAAACAGCACCCTTGCTTGTTTCGCCAATTATTCTTAGTTTCAGCTGGGGCCCTTTTGAGGTATGATGGAGTGGTTCTGTCCTTAGGATCTGCATCTATCTGAAAAAAAAGAAGCAGATTCTCCAACAGAGAGTAAAGTTAGCACCAGAGAAATGGGATAACCCTTATTTTTTTATAGAGAATTTAATAGGTATAGGCCCTCTTGTAGCCCATGATTGGTGGTAGCTTGATAATGGAGAGCAGGCTCATGTTTGGATATGGTTCTGACTTGTTTCCCAGCTCCAGCTATGGGTCCCGTTCCACTGAGGGGATCAGTTAGCCAAATCAAGACCAGTTGGTTTCCCACCATGGTTGTGTGCCACTATTGCACTTGTGTGAGCATCATGACAGGTTATTTGCTGCTAAGTGGGTTATCCCATGAGTTTCTTGGACAGATATTGGTCATTTCCCCCCAGTCGCCCATGTAACACCTTCTAGCATGAGACATGCTGACTGTCTGGGGACTGACTCTCTTCCAGCTTCCATCTATGTCATTCCATTTTACATGTCAACCGCATATGGTGTCTTCAGCAGTAGGGTCTTACCACTAACCTTTGGTGGGTCATCAAGTACACTGACAGAAATATGTCATTCTGTTAGGAAACCTTGTGGGTCTCTCTGATCAAAAGCTCATTGCTTTTACTGGTACTGGAAGTTACAAGTCAGTGCCCACTAAGAAAAGGAAGAAAAAGATTACTAATATAAAATAGTTAGAGAGAGGAGAGAGAGAGAGAGAAGCTGTAGAAGATTAAGGTCAGTCTTCATCATACCCTCTCCAGTGTCTTGTGGCTCAGGTGTTCCCTCTAAAGGCCTAGTGAAGGTTCAACCATTTGGTCTGCCTTTTAGGATGTAGAATTTTATGGTACCATTGCCGTTTGGGTCTAGATTTGTGTCTCCCACCCCCTCCCTTGCCCTTCCCTCCCTTCCCACCCATCCTATTGTCTAGTCCTCGAGATGCTTGCTGGGTATGTCAGCATCTTGGGTAGATTCAGGTTAGGTGCTGTAGATGAGTGAGACTATGTGGTGATTATCTTTCTGTGATTGGGTAAGTTAACTGAGAATGATCTGTTCCAGGTTCAACCATTTTTCCTCAAATTTCATTGTGTCATTTTTTTCTTACTGCTGTGTAGAATTCCATTGATATACCACATCTTAGTTATGACATCTGGGTTGATTCCAGCTCTTAGCTATTATGAATTGAGCTGCTATAAACATGGTTGAGCAAATCACTCTGGACTATGGTTTAAAGGTTTTAGGGTACATGCCCAGTAAGGGAATAACTGGGTCTGTTGGTAAATCTATAGTCAGCTTTTTCAGGAGTCTCCATATTGCTTTCCAAAGTGTTCATACCATCTTACATTCCCACCAACAGTGGATGAGTGTTCCTACTTCTCCACATCCTCACCAGCATTTATTTTCATTTGATTTTTTGATGTTTGCTATCCTTCCTGGGGTAAGGTGGAATCTCATCATTTTTTTAATTTGATTAGGTTTTCAGTACTAGGCATATATTCCCTCCCATAGGGCAGGCCTCCAGTCCAATTAGAGAACAGTTGGTTTCTCCCAGAGCAGACATGCCACTATTGCATCCATTTGGTCATTTGACCTGGCTGACAAAACTTGAGGCTTCCAGTGTCCACTGTTTTCACTGCTGCTGACTTCTGTCTCCCATAGGACTGCATGCATTGCAGCTTTTTCCAGCTTTCAGTTGGATGGTCTACAGGGAGAAAGTTTTCAGCTCAGCACCAGCTTGATTTCTCAGTGACCTTGCCACCCAGGCATGTGAAGTCTTGAGCAAAAGGGTCTTATTCCTACTTTGCACATTCTTTCTCAGTCCCTGTGTGTGTGTGTATGTGTGGTATAAATATGTGCATGTGTGGTGTATGTGTGTGTGTGTGGTGTGTATATGTGTGTGTATGTATGTGTATGCAGTGTGTGTGTGTGTGTGTGGTGTGTATATGTGTGTGTATGTATGTGTATGCAGTGTGTGCGTGTGTGTATGTGTGTGTGCATATGTGCCCATGTGCAGTTCTGTGCCATGGCCTGCAGTGGCCAGAGCAGAGCATCATTCATACTTAAACAGGAGTCTTTTACTGATCCCAGAGCAAGCCACGCTTTCCACACATCCCAGTCATTCTCAGATCTTTGCTTCCCATATGACTGGTCTTCTAAACACATGTGCTCATGCCCAGCTACTTATGTGGTCCTGAGGATCAAACTCGAGCCATCTCTCAGGCTTCCTCTTCCCTCCTGCTTGCACAAAAAGTGCCCTTAACCACTGAGCCATCTCTCCAGCCCCTGTCTTGACCTTTTTAGAGATCAGAAACTCTTCTTTCCAGGAATTGATTCTTATTTACCTCAGTTCAAACACTACTCTGTTAGAGAAGATAGTTCTGCTCCCTAGATTAAATTACATCCCAAGTAAAATCACTCAAAGTTTCTGTTCTTTCCTTTTGTGACTTGTACAATAATTTGTAATTATAAATTTATTTGCATGACTATTTGATCAGCACCAAGTTTTCCCATTAGAACCCACACCCCCTGAGAGGAAATGCTGTGTTGTTTGTCTTTATTATTTTACCCCAGTGCCTTCACCTGGCACAGTGCTAGTCACATAGCAGGACTCAATATATATTTGCTGAATAAATATTGACACAGAATTATGTTGACACATTGGCAAATTTTAATGAGGCAAACAGCCAAAAAGAGAACTGATTGATTTCTTAGCATGCATCTAGAACTTAGTACAAATAAACAGAGGACTGACAGGTAAATGTGAAAAGACAGGATATGCTGATCTTGTGTAATCTCTAAGAAATATCTTTTGGGATTATTAGAAGACTCATTTCCTTGCCATTAACTAATTTTGCTGACTATGCTATCTGAAAAATTGACATAAAGAAAGATGCTGTGATACACACCTGTAATGGGAGGCTAAGGCAGGAAAATTGGGAGGACAGTCTGTATACTTTAATGAGAATGTAGAAGAAGGAGGAGGATAGGGAAAGGGAGAGAAAGGGGGGAAGGAGGAAGTGAGAAAAACAACCACATTAAAAATTAAGCATATTTAGTTCAAGATTAGTAGAATCACAGTGACTGCTTCTTAAGGCGGCCAGGGGTGGGGGGGGTCTCTGCCACTACTCTGTATCTCCCATAACCCTAGCACTTAGGTGATTTCCATAAAACCTCTTTGTGCAATTTCCACTCCTGTAGATTCTTACTCTACCCAGACACTCCTTTCCTTTACAGAGCTTGAACCAATCCCCAAGCACTTGTACCAAAGCTATGTCATCTTAGCATGATAGCTGTAGACATGGCTTTAAAGAACCACCAGTAAATAAAACTGAAATATACTCTTTCTCCTCCATTCTACTGGAAATTAATGCTCATAGAAATGCTCACATAAAGCTGGGCATGGTGGCACACACCTTTAATCCGAGCACTGGGGAGTCAGAGGTAGGAGGATCGCTGTGAGTTTGAGGCCACCTCGAGACTACATAGTGAATTCCAGGTCAGCCTGGGCTAGAGCAAATCCCTATCTCAAAAAATCACCAAAAAAAAAAAATGCTCACAGAAAGATTGAACCTCAGACTCATAAATGATCTAATCTAGACTTCTGTACTTCCACCTAATCTTGGCTGTCACTTATGCTGTGAGACAGATTACCTTCTGAGTGGGATCAACCAATCCAGTAACTGGTGAGAGAGTGGAGAAGGGAGAGAACGAAAGCAACAGCAGATGTGCCTGTGTCTTGCCTCAACCTTTCCACACTCTTCTTTATAATCTGTTCTTTTCTTGAGGCAGAAACACTCTGTCTTCATGAATGGTAAGTAAAGCTTCTGCAAGACTGTTGCTTACGTGTGGCCCAGGTTTGATATGAAAAATGGCCACGTAATTTCACAAGATTGATACTGAACGGTCTGGTTCCCCCTCCCTTTGTGTCCCTGAACTCTCCATGCATCCCTTGAAGTTCTCCCTCCCCTGAGCTCATCCCTCTAGAGGCCAGGTTAGATGGGACACAGGATAGGCCCTTGAACCTTGTGGCTTCCATTAGATGCAGCCAAGACATGAGCCTAGACGGGAGACCCATGGCAGGTGGCAGCCCAGATAATGCTGCCCTTGTGGCTAGCTCAGTGTTCAAGGATACTGCATGTGTACCCATGTGACTCAGAATGTGCCTGGTACTCTGTTTCATCAGAAGGCAATGTGAAACTGACACTGGGGAGAGCTAGACTTGGTCTCTATGCCATTTTTGTGATCTGCTTTGGGAAAGTGGTATTCTTCCCAACTCTCCGTGAGTGTCTGTGGTAGTAGATACCAATTATTGTAGGCATAACTTGAGACTTAGGCCTGGGTACTTGGTAATACTCCGGGGGATATTAGGTGAGACCCTGCTGTCAGTACTTTTCTATGACCCTTAAATCCCTAACTATGCCCTAGTTCTCCAACTTCCTGTTTCTTTGTACCATATCCTCTTGAAGCGATGTATGCAGAATGACAACCATCAGGGTGTAGATTTTGTCCCATCATTATTATCCTATGGTTATTCACCTATTCCTTCTCTCAGATCTGTTTCTTACAAAGGAAGTCAATCACTCCAATAACTTTGTGTGTTATTATTCCAAAACTTCTGAACATAAAGCAGCCATGCCCATAAACCACACAGACAACCAAAGTGAAAGCCTTGTCCACATGGTGTGCATATGTGACTATGACACGAGGAGTCTCATCAGACTTGTTCTTCAGCATTGTCTTCTTCAGTTTCTTCCATGGCTCTCCTTGCCTTCATCCGTGTTGTTTTCTAACTTTCCAGAACTTCATCTTTGACTGATCTTTAGTCTCAATATCATTTTAACCTCTTGACCAGTCAGGCACATTTTTCCCCTTCAATCTATTCTTTTATTTGTAGAGAAAACATTTACCACTAAATTCTATATTCCTAAATCTGTCTTTTGTTGTTGTTGTTGTTGTTGTTCCCGAAGTCAACTTTCCTCCAAAGGAAATGCTACCATTACTTATACTCTTCAGAACCTCTTACTTGCTTTTATTAAAATTGCTTATTTTATTTCTATATGACTCATCAAATTGACAACACAATTTAGAGGCTCTCATCAGGCCTTCCTCATATCCAATTAGCTCACTGCTTTTATCTCTGGTTCCCAAGTCTCACTTGCAACTCCTCAGTTATTCCTACAAACAACCTGGCTCCACCTGGGCCTAGTTGTGGGGACCAAGGGGACATCTTGAGAATACCCCCTCTAGGGTCTGATGTCCCCTCAGTGACTCCTGTGACTAATCTAGTCAATCACGAGTGACTACGTGTATTAGCTCTGGAAGTTCAGTCTCACCTTCCTATGCAACAACAGGACCTCTAAGCTTTTGCAAAAGACATGACGATCCAAAACATTCCTTAGTGTGGTCATGTGAGTAAAGTCTCAGGGTGTAGGCCAGATGGAGCATGCTTCTCTGTATTTCTTCCTTGCCACCTGTTGGACTTTGCTGGAAATGCAGCTCCTTAGACTGTGGATTTGATGGCAAGTAGCCCTCCCCAGGGACATGAAGGAAAGAACAGTATCCTAGGGGAAGCATAGTAGCTGGTTAGAAAGGACACAGGCCTCTAAGACCTTGAGGAATAGAACTACCATGTTAGCATGGCCTGCTTACTCTCTGATAGTGTACGCATGGGAGAAGAGTAGACTGTAGTACAGTAGTTCATGATATGATTATTTAGAGATTCATCATTCTCAATTGAGCCTAATTTCAAGATTGGGGTGGTGTGCTACTAGTGAAAACACCCCAAATGAGTCATTGGCTTAGTGGTAGGGTGGTGGAGAGCTTAACAAACTACTGTGAAACATGTATTTAAGTCAGTTCCAGCTGGTCTTGGAAGGCAGATCATGTGCTGTGTGAGGTGGAGAGGAAGCTCAGGATATTGGTACGTGTTGAGCACTTCATGCCACTTTCATCAAAATTTCAAAGGAGAAAGATAAACTCAGCCAGGACAAGTTCATCTTCAAATAGAAGCAGAAAACGGAAAAAAAAATTGACTTACGTCCAATAAGTTACTAAATATCTAATAATCTGAGTTCTTACAGGATAGCAACCCTAATTGCATGGAACATATGGATAGTAAGAACCACAGGGAAGACATGGTTTTCAAGAGCCTTCTCATGACTCCTGTGTAAGCAATGGAGCCTTCTCGAAGGTGAATTTCAATTCAAGGAGCTTGTCTTTGGACCCCAGCAAGGAGGCCACTCCTAAGGTTAGAAAGAGGAAGAAAATAGCAGATGGTGAAAGCTGTTGTGCTTTCAACTCTATCTGCTCAGCTCTTTGAGCTGAGAACATAGCTCAATGGATAAATTATTTGCTATACAAGCATGAGTACCTGAGTTCAAATCCCAGAACCCAAGTAAACAGCCAGCATTGTAGTGGGTGGCTGCAATCCCAGCACAGTTACCATGAGCATGTAGGAGGCTCCCAGCACTAAAAACGAAAAAAAAAGAAAAAGAGCAGCTCCTTGATTTGGAAGGAACAGTTTGAGCACAAAGCGATCAGAGGCCTAGCAAGTTTCTGAGAGGATTATATGGCCAAAGAAACCACAAACTTGGACTGCAGAAGGCAAGCCAGCCCCCAAAGTTGTCCCTGGGCTCCAAAACCTGTTCCAGCAGGAAACAGGATATAAAAACTGTGAAACCCCAAAGAGAAGCATTGCTCCAGTGCCTGCTTAGATGTGCTCATGGGAGGAGTGGAGAGCAAAGCCAGTGCCAGGGTGCATACTCAACGACTACCAAGGACAAGGGTCCAAAGCCATCTTCCTAGGGACTGGCAGGGGGCACCCGGGTGGATTAACCAAAGCATTTCCTTTACAGTTCTTGCCCAGAGAGACTTCCCTGTCCTAGAAGCCAATGACTGTGGGATTTCTCATTCTAAGCAGCCACTTTTCACTGTAGTGATTGTGTTTATATTTTATAATTACATAGTGTGTGGGAGGGGGTAAATATATGGAATCTTTAATTTTTTAACTTCTTTCATCTTTCATATAATGTTCAAATACCATGTAAACCACATCTATCGTAGATAATCATGGAATTTTTTTGGCTACTTCTATAAATGGAAAGTTAATTATGTATGGAAAAGTAACCTTACTGCTGTAAATGTAAAATGAAAAGAGGAAAAAGCAAAGAAAAAAAAAAAAAGATTCCCGAAGTGAGAAGCTGTGCATGCCATTATACTTTGGATGGCTTCCGCTGGTTTTAATGGAAAACATCTAACTTGGTTCCATTCTCCCTTGGTATTAGCTTCAATTTCCCTTTCAAGCTCCACAAACACACAATAAGCTTTTGATTATCAAGATTTCAAGTGCTCTCCTCGACAGCCAATGTGTATTTATGAGTGGAATTACTAAAGAAGCAACTTGACTCCACCTAGGGAACAGTTTCAGGAGCCCGAGCGGCTCTCGGTGACTGGAGGAAACTGAAAAGAACTCTTTGGCCTTATTGTCACCATTGTTTTAGTATCTCCAGGGAAATGTGCAAAAATATTCCTGAGAGGCATATTATACATTTCTTATTTATGAAAAAGTTTTATTTATTTTGTTTATTTTATGCCCCCCTCATCCCAGAAAGGATGGGAGAGGGATTAAGAAGTACATGGTAACAACGCACAAGCAGTGGCAAGACTGAGTTCAAGTAGAAAGCACGAGAAGGTTGCTAACAGTAGTAAGTTGAGCGCATCAAAAGAATGGTATGGAATCTTGTACGTTTACTCACAGTAAGCCACAATGTGTTATTAGAGAAGATACTGTTTCCTATGCTTTTTTTAAATATATAGTATCTAGAAGAACCCACCAACAGCTCCAAGCAAGTATGACTGTTTCAGGGAGACAAGTTGCCTGCTCCTCTCAAAGAGTGGGTTGTGTTTCAATTTACCTTATGAAAATGTTTTACCAGGTTATATCTTACAGCATCCCTTCTAGAACATGATTAAATCATTCTAAAGTATATTTAAATTATGTGGTAAGTAAATGTGATAAAAAGAGCATGTTTAGGAATCCAGGGATAAACATCTTTTATTAACTATCTTTATTCAAAGATAGGTTGTGAAGTACCTAAGAGGAAAGAACTACATGTCCTTAGCCATCATATTCTTTCACATTTACTAACTACCTGTCTAGATCTAATACTAGGTTTAAGAAATAGGTATGGCCTTAGGAAATGTCTTCATGTGAGGAGAAGAATGACAGGTATATAGTAGATAATCTCAAGCTGGAAATATAATGGTCAACTGTTATAGGTAGGCTAATGGAAATATTTAGGAAGACAGTGACAATTAAACTAACAGAGGAAGGTAAATAGGATTTCAATAGCTGTGGGTAGAGGTTGTGGTATCAAGGGGGAAAGAGAGGGCAATGGAATTGGGTTTGGGGGAGAGTACTCAACATGGCCAATAGCACACATGAAGGCTCTGAGGTGGAAGAACTGAGTGCTTCTGAGGGGAGAGAGGAGAGACCAGAATAGCTGGATGCTGGAGAACAAGAAGATTGTTGTGATATGAGAGAAATGAAAGGAGAGAGAGAGACAGAGACAGAACAGAGAGAGAGAGAGAGAGAGAGAGAGAGAGTGCAAGACCAGAGTATATCAGACCCTGTCAGATTGGATGAGTGTTTCAGATTTTAACCTAAGTTCTCAGAAGACACTAAAGGCTTCTAAAAAATGAAGTGCTTTCTCTCTCTCTCCTCTCTCTCTCTTTTGAGATAGGTTCTCATGTCTCATGTAACCAAAGCTAGCCTGAAACTGGTTACATAGCCAAGGATGACCTTGAACTTATAATCATGTTGCCTCTATCTCCTAACTGCTGGAATTCTAAGCATGCACTACTATGCTTGGTGCTGGAGATCAAACCCAGGACCTTGTATATTGCTAGACAAGCACTCCACTACCTGAACTGCATCCCCAACTTCCACATTTTTAAATTAGAAATTTTACAATCAGGTTTACACTCCTGTGTTCCCAAAACTCAGTAGGCCTAAGTCGGGAGGTTCATAAGTTTGAAGTCAACCTGGGCTCCATAGCAAGACCTTGTCTCAAAAAAATATATATTTCCTTTAATTTAAAAGCTGTTCCATGTGAGATGTGAAGACTGGAAAGGTGATCGTGGGAATAAATAGGGAAAAGAGTTAGAAGGCTTCTGCGACATGGAGGACTCCACTGGCTATGGTCAGTGTTAGAGTGTGGTGAGGAAGTGGGGATAGATTTGAGATATTCTGGAGTTCAACAGGAATATTTTTTCATCCAGGAGACTTAAATAGCTATTGATTGGCAGTGATTTTGAAGGTCTATTTTCCAACAAGTCCTCAGAGGGCAGTTATTTTATGTGGCAAGTTAAGTACAGCACTCTATGCTTTAAAAGCCAGCTGACGGTGGGAGGGTGGGATCGAATGAATAAAAGCTAAACAGCCCTGGAGAGAGGCCATCTCATCTCCCCTTGAAGATGAGTAGACAGAATCCCACGCAGGGCCAAGATTCTCTTCAGGAAGTAATTCTGTAAATCTACCTGAATGCACAGAACCAATAACAAAGATGGCCGTGCCCTCTGCCATGGCGTGGGTGGTAAGAATTTTAAGTGGACAATTTAAGAAACAGATTTTTGTTACTGTCACCTTTAAAAATCTTAGCCAAGTATTCACACCACATCCAATTTCTGTTGTACTCTTGCACATAGCTAGCTTCCCGTGCCCTTCACAAATAGTGCCTGGACAGCTGACCTTTGGCTCACTGTTCTGAAGGAAGTGGGTGCTACAAAGGATTAACAGACTGAAGCCACGGAGTCTGCCAGTGGCAGCGACTTTGGTTTCTGAGAAGTTGATCTTCAGATTCTTTTGTTTGTGTTTTTTTCTTGTGTGTGTGTGCATATGTATGTGGTATACATGCGTGTGCATGTTCATATGGGGGTGGGTGCATGTGTGCACATTTGTGTGTGTGTGTAGACCAGAGGTGGATGTCAGGTATTTTCCTCAATCACTCTCCATCTTATTTCTTTTTAATATTTAAAAATATCTTTATTTAAAAAAACAGGGCTAAAGAGATGGCTCAGTGGTTAAAGGCACCTGCTTGCAAAGCCTAATGACCTGAGTTTGATTCCCCAATGCCCACATAAAACCAGATGCACAAAATGGTGCATGGATCTGGAGTTCCTTTGCAGTGGTAAGAGGTCCTGGTGTGCCCATTCTCATTCTGTTATTGTCTCTCTCAAATAAATAAATATATTTTTAAAAGAAAAAATATTTATTTACTTGAGAGAGAAAGAGGCAGATAGAGAGAATAGGTGCACCAGGGCCTCCTGCCACTGCAAACGAACTCCAGTTCCATATCCCACTTTGTACATCTAGCTTTATGTGCATACTGGTGAATCAAACCCAGGTCATTAGGCTCTGCAGGCAAGTGCCTTAACTACTGAGCAATCTACCCTGCCCCCTCTGTCTTATTTATTGAGACAGAGTCTCTCACTGAATCTGGAGCTCAATGATTAAGTAGTCAGCAAATTTTAGGGATCCTCTTGTCTCCATGTCCCAGCACTGGGATTACAGGTGCATGCTGCCATGCTCGGCTTTTGTGTGGGTGACAGAAATCCAAACTCAGGTCTTCATACTTCAGTGACAAGCACCTTATCCACTGAGCTATCTCCCCAAGCCCAGTTCTTCTTTCTGGCAATGCAAAGTAACAAATTTAGTTGTTTAATAAGACCACACCTAGTTTTTGATTCTATAACTGTGATCTGCCCCTGAAAAAGTCCTAATGCATATCTGCTGGTAGGGATTTAAAGGAGAGATGGTAGAGCCTAGACCCATTTTCCATCCACTGAGAAAATTGCCCAGTCTCAGAGTGTCATCCAGTCAGGTATTGATGGGAATCACATGTCAGGAGTTTTCACTCATATTGCTTAGGCCACAGCTGGTCCTGCTCACAGATTCAAAGGTTGAGAGCCCTTCCTTGTCACACAGGACAATAACTGATCCTTTTTTTTAATTTTATTTTTTTTGCTTATTTTTATTTATTTATTTGAGAGTGACAGACAGAAAGAGGCAGAGAGAGAGAGAGAGAGAGAGAGAGAGAATGGGCATGCCAGGGCCTCCAGCCACTGCAAACGAACTCCAGACGCGTGCGCCCCCCTGTGCATCTGGCTAATGTGGATCCTGGGGAACCGAGCCTTGAACAGGGGTCCTTAGGCTCCACAGGCAAGCGCTTAACTGCTAAGCCATCTCTCCAGCCCACAATAACTGATTCTTAAATAGCATTTGTGTTCCAAATGCTTGGTCTATCTACAGATCCAACTTAACTTACAAGTGGGAAAGAGGGGGTTTTATTTCCTCCTGCCTTCTCATGGGCAGAAGCTCTTCATCCTCTCTCCTCTTTTCTTTTCTCAACCTAATGAAAAAATGAGAAAGGCAGGCCCAGGAAAGCCACCAAGTAAGGGTAGAACTACAGCCTTTTCCCTGATGTTATCAGTGTTCTTCAATGCCCCCTTCTCCTGCCTGGGCTTATGTGCTCCAGAGACTGATGGTGATTTATTTAAAAGGACATGTGGAATTGGAAATGTGTGTGTGTGTGTGTGTGTGTGTGTGTGTACGTGCATGCATGCACATGTGTACCTGCAGCAGGAGGTGCTCACCTAAGGTGGCCAGAGATGAATGTTAGGTGTCTATCCATAGCTCTTCTGCCCAGTCTTGTTTTATTCTTTAACATTTTATTTTATAAAAGGTTTTTATCCCCTCTCCTCAGTGAGGTTATGGTATTCACTATGGGGTCACGAAGACCTCCGTCAGTCACTGTGGGGAAGGTGGGGGACTGTGTATCAGGATATTCCTGCCCACCCTGCAGCTCTAACAATCTTTCTGGTCCCCTCTTCCACAATGTTCCCTGAGCCATGGAAGGCCTGTTAGCAGTCTGATTTAGTGTTGGGTTCTCTGTAGCTGAGGGTTTTGATTGATCGGCATGTCTGTTACCATCACCTTGTTGCTGGTTGTCAGGCTAGCAGTGAGAGCAGTACTCATCGGTGCTTGCTCTGCAATTTATCCTGGTCCTGACAAATTCGGTAGAGGTGGCACATCCCATGGTGGGCAGTCGGCTGTCTTTTCTTGTCATATTGATGGATGGTGGATCTTCTCCATTTTCCCTGTCATTTCTTTCCTTCTGTGGTTTCTTTCACATGGCTCCTATTCTGCATCTTTACCAAAAGTCCTGGGTTTTGTTTGTGAGTCCAAACCTCTTTACTAATGCCAGATCTTATGGGCTTTCAAGATTCTTGAGTCTCTGCTCCCCTGTAGGACTGTGGTCACAGGCAAACATGGCCACAACCATCTGTGTGAGTGGGATCTGGGGGTTCTAGTTCTAGTGGACTTAGGCCCCTCTCCTCCTGGTGTTCAAGCAGTACATGCATGTAGCCACCAAGCCACCTCTCCAGCCTAGCATGGGGTTTCTTATGTGGGTTTTTGCACATTCTTATCATTTTTTCTTTTAGGAAAGTCAATGATCACCTTTTTGGCTTGCTTTGTGGCTCTGAACACCCAGGGATTCCTAGTCACAGCTCACTCACAGCCAAGCAGAAACTAAGGAAGATATAACTGGTGACATGACCCCTCCTCTGCTCCACCTTTCTTTTGTTGTCAAGTTACTGATTTGTGGAGAGCTTCACGATGTTCCTCATCTATTTCAAAACTTGCTTTCTACAAATACCATTGTGAAACAATTACTCAGACACTGTCGTGGGGAAACTGTTTCACTTGTCTGTGGATTAAGTAACTGAAGATCTCCTACCAGGTCTAATGAAAGGTATCAGACCTGTTCAGTGGATGTGTGTTCAAAGAAAGAACTCACTGCTGGCTCTCAGAGGTGCTCCAGAATGTGTTTTGAAGCCAGTTACTTCAGCGTCTTTGAACTAGTCTCAATCTCCCAGACAAAATGGAGATGATAAGGCAGGAATGGCCTCAGAATTCTTTCTCTGACATAAATCTGTCCACACTCATCAGAACTTCCTGTCCTTCCAGTCCCATAAGTAGACCTTCTGAAGGTAGATGGAGGAAGCAAGAATAAACAGATAACTGGGACAGGAAGGGTACCTACAAATACACCTTAGAATATGAAAGGAAAAGCCTACTACAAATATGGAACTTCTACAGACTGAAAGCAATAAGCATATTAAAATAAATATTTCTAGGTCTAATGGTTAATAATCAGTTTTAATTAGTTAATAACCAATAAATAAAATACACCTACACATATGTATAGAGACATTCAACTAGAACACCATGACATGAATGCAGGTTCTCAATTACTTGTAATTTAATGCCTAGATAATTTAAGCTAAAAAGAAATATACTGAAAGATTTTGTGGTCACCCATTTAATCAGAAATCCATGAAACTTTCTTAACTGCCTCTTACTATGGTTAAGAACATTGTTCACCATCCGAAGGGATGTGAATGAGGGAATAAAGAGGTCAAAATTCAGGGCCAGGCTTCCTCCCACATATGTGTCCTGGCACGGGGCATATCACCCTGAGGAAAGGATACTGTGTCCTTACACAAGAGCTCTACCTATTTGTCAAGCTGCACACTCAAGGGCTGTGAGCACCGGGGGAAGCCATCCTCTAATCTGCACACGGATGTGCTCTTGTCTCCTTATGGCAAGATGGAAGAATAAACTTCTTTAGCCTATAACACTTTACTATAAATACAGAATGTCATATATGACATCCTTGGACCAAAATAGACTTTGAAGCACTGACATGGCTGTGACATGTTCCAGTAGTTTTGCCTCATTAATTCCATGAGATGGGAGACCAACTGTCCAAGTCAAAACCTTGTACCCATGGCCTAATGGCCTGAGGTAGGGGAAGTAAGGGTCTGGCTTTTTGACTTCCCAGAACACATACTAGAATATTAAATACATGCACACACACACACACACAGAGAGAGAGAGAGAGAGAGAGAGAGAGAGATTATTCTTTCTATATAATATCCATTATCTCTCTCAATATATATACACACATATACATGTGTACATATACAAAAATAGTTCAGACTCTAGAAAGCTAAAATATGACAATGGTTAGATAAATGCTCTATACTAAAAGAAATCACAAAAATGAAGAGTGATTTTTCAGACCTATAGATGACAAAAGGCTTTAGAACACAAACAGAAGATACTTCAAAAACAAAGCTTACTATTTAGAACAGGAAGAAAAAAAAACCCTCTAATTTATAGGGTAAGAGAGAAAATAGGAGAAAACAGAATAATAAACAAAACAATGAGCCTGTTAAAATTTTTTCTCATGAAAATAAAAAACCTATTAAGGCAGTGGGTAAAGAATAAAAGAAGACAGCTAACAAGAGAAAGAAGGAACGGCCAAGAGGAAGGCTGGCCTCTGTGGTGCTACATCCAGAGCTCAGAGACCAAGCTTGCCGGTTCAGCAAAGCCAGGCCTACCTGCCTGTAACACCAGCCTGCCGTGCATGAACGTGTTGGGACTAAAAGACGTGTGAATACAGGACAGTCGAATCCAAGAGAAGAGACAGGCTGCAAGAACTTGACAGAAAGTAGAAGTTGGTGAGGAGCAGCCAGGAGAAAGTGAATGGCCCACTGCACTGTCTCATCTGTCCTCAAACAACTATAATATGAAATTCATATTTTACAGGGAAGCAAGTCAAAGCTTAGAAAGCCGAGAAGACTCACTGACAAACATATACCGAGCATGTGAAAGGGCCAGAATCTGAAGCTACCCGTGGTCACAGTTCACCACTGGTTCAGTTTCCAACTTGCTCAACATATTTAAGATATACCCCCCCGCAGTAGCACAAAGGGAACATGTGACATGATTCATCATCCAGCGCTCCAGCCATTTTCATGAACTATCAGCTCAAATCATTGTCGTTCATTTTCTCCTGGGACTTTCGTGAATGATGCTGCCACATCGGTGGGGCCCTGATACCTCTAAGGGTGTGTGTATGGTGTGTGTGTGGGGGGGTGTTATGATTTACTATTCCTTGTTAGAGCCCATGCTTCTGTCCTGAAGGCCTCACACTAGGCTCAGCCCCTTTTCCCTAAGGAACAAGGATACAGACAAAAAAAAAAAAAAAAAAAAAAAAAAAAAAAAAAAAAAACCCTCCCTGGGCAGAAGTGCTTCCATAGAGATGCTAAGGCCATTTCTTTGTGCCTCCCCCTCCTTCCTGCCCTCTCCTCCAGGCCTGTCACCCCTCTTCCTCACCTCCACAGCTGCAGAATCACCACTACTACATCTCTGCTCATTGTAAGTGAACAGACTAGGCAAATAGAAAGACGAATGCTTAGGCAGAGAATTTGGGCCACCGTGATGGGAAAGGTGCAGGGGAAAACATTACGGCCAGAGCCCTTTGAGACACACTGACAGTTGACAGATGAGCGTCCATAAAATGACAAAGGCCTCCTGTGTACAGCCCCTTGCCACCAGCACTTCTCCCTGGGAAACTAACTGCCCTCAACTGTCAGTGAAAATATTATTTTTTTTTTTTTTACTGGTAATTAATCTCGTGCCTGTTTTTCTACCTAAAGAATAGTCTGCAATTTGCATGTGTGGGTGTAGTCCATCCCCGTGACTACTACCCCCCCCCCAACGCCCCAATTCTCTTGAGGAGAAGTAATGAAGAGATTATTACCAGGATAGTCAACTGGAATGTGTAACTGTATGAAGCCTATTATGCTCTTGTGTGAATACGGGAACACACATAGGGAGAATCCTAAGGTGGTTTTTTAGTAGTGTTACTGGTCCCCAGGGAGTCACGAAATGGTCTGCACGTCCTCACAGAACTTTGAGTCTGCAGCAAACAAGGGTCCTAAAAATGATGTCGTGCTTGGCCTTGAGGAAGCCCTACTGATGTGAGAGCACGTTGTGATTCTGTCTGTCCCCCGGCGTGTGTGGTGTGAATAGTTAAAAGAGATGGGGAGGAAAGCACAGGGCTGAGATTTGTAACCAAAGGCAGTGAGTCTAAAATTGAAGACTTCTCTCTTTGCTGCAGGATTTATCTGGGGACTCTCCCAGAGCTTAGCAGGAGGCATGCTCCCACCAGATAAAGGGCAGAGTCCCTCTAGATCTCTTTCTCTCTAGGGCAGTTTTATCCAGTTTGATTTTCCATGTTGACGGAAACATTCTAAATGTGTTTTATCCAAGAGGTATCACATGTACATAATAAGCATTTGAAATGCCTTAACGTTAATTCATTGCATTACGTTACCTTTCCTTCTTTCTTTTTCTTCCTTTTCATTTCTTTCTCTCTCACTTTTTCGTTCTTTCTTTCCCTCCCTCCCTCCCCCCTTCCTCTCTTCCTTCCTTCCTCCTTTTCTTTAAGGCTGGGTTTGGAACTCAGTCCTTACGCACACACTAGGAAATTGCTCTACCGCTGAACTCCATCCACAGTTCCCCGTTTGAATTTAAGTAAACACACATGACTAGTACATCGGGTGGGATAGTTGCAGCCTGCCATCATGTCGACCCCAGCACTGGATGCTGGATATGCAGCCACTGTGGTTTTAAACTCAGAGGAGGAGCCAAAGTGGAAGCACATCATAAGACCATTTCACACTGAATAAACAGCGATGGGTCCTTTCCTGGAATTCTCTTGTTGCTTCCTCTTCCTGTCCTCTGTCTTCCCTGCTGGCCAGCCTTGGCATCTTCTTGTCCAGTTTCTCACTTCAGATGCTGTCTATGTTGGGCACTAAAGGAGTGAATCTTATGCTCTTTTGGACCTCGGGCCTATTTCCATTGGCATCAGATGAGAATTTCCTCCCTGTTGGCCACCTGATCCACTTGCTTGGACAGTGTCTGCTGGGCTCAGTGCCCAAGAAATGTCTCAGCAGAGTTTCCTCAGCTTCATGGCCGAGCTTCTGTTTTCATCAGTGACACCTGCTGGTTTCTCGTCCCCGCAGCCGCATGTTCTTCGTGCTTGCTGTTCAGTTTTCAGCTGCCCTGTTTTACATTCCCTCCTTCACAGTCTTCAGTGTGGCGCTGCCGGTGCCTCTCAGTTCCTGAGTCATGCCCCTCCACCGTCCCTTCCTGGGTGGCTCCAGAGTTCAAGTACATTTTCAAAGTACATGGGGGAGACTTCCTGATGCTTTGCAAATTCCTAGCGCTGTCGATCATCAAATCTTCCCATGCTTTAAGCTCTGACTTCTGTTACCTGTGCTTGCCTTTTCTTTAAGTCTGTCTTTCAGTCCATCTGGGGGGGGGGAGGGGACGATACTAGATATATTTTCTCCTTTCTTATTGCTTAATTCCATTGCTTTTACTTGCAGCTATGTCTTTCTCATCCACCTACACAAATACATGTGTGAATACACACAGACTCACATCATGCTGTCATAACTCCTCAAGTTGTAAGACAAATACAGTACGGAGAGGTTCTTTTTATATGTGTGTCAATATTTAGAGTTCTTTATAAATATATGTTCTCCACCTTCCCCTACAAATCGTTAGTATAGATAAGTTACATTAAAGCATTTAGTAACTTTCACAGTGCCATATGAACTTGGACTTTGTCTTTGTTTCTACAGCTCCCTTGAAGGAGAAGCCTGAGGTAATTTAAAGTCATATGTAGCTGCTTTCCCAGAAACCGTGTGCTGCCAGCATGGAGTGTCTTCATCTGCCTAGATTTGTGGGCAAAACTAGAAAGAGAATCATAGAACTTGGACTTGGGCCTCACTCAATTTCCCACAAGTCCTTCTAATCATATCTTGGGCATTTTTCTTAACTAAAGCATAAAGCCTCTTTGCTCATCTATTATATAAAAAAAATGGAGCTAAGATTACCCATCTTATAGTCTCACAGGTTGGTAAAAAGACCAGATAAAGTATGAAAGTGCTAAGGAATAATAAAGCACAACAAAAGACAAACATGTGATGACAAGCAGAGATTCTACAATACCAGGCCAGACCATGTTAGGGACATATAACTTGTTTATGTGTGTGTGTTTCTTCCTTGAGTCTACCCAACAGTTTCTTTTCACCTCACATTTAAATGTTGACCTTACATTTCCTTTCATGAAATACATTTTCAGTCATTTTATCTTTACTGAAAGAGAATATTTTAGCTCAAATTCAAGATAAAAAAGGAAGTTTGCAGCTAAAGGTCCATAGGGGGAAAGTCTAAATGAGTCCATTAACGATAACTAAAAAGTCAGCCCAGCGCAAATGGAAAAGGCAAGTAAACAGTCACATTTAATGAAATCTGGTTACGGAAAGAAATTACTCTCTATTCCTCTTTTCCCCAGTGCCAGAGTTTCATGACTAGGTTTTTGAAATCAAGTGTTTGGAGATAAAGTTAATTTTAAATGTGGTTTCTTAACTATTTAAACAGCAAGTCATTCTCACATGTTTACTTAAATGTACATACAGAGCTCCATGATGTCCAAACACTGGACCTTTAATACACTGAGACTTTGCAGTAACAGAACAAATGAGAAGATGTGACAAGAAGCACCATGCCTATGACCTGTTCTTTTATGTTCCAAATGGAATTTTTTGAGATAAACTCTTTGAGGTGAATGATTTTTAAAAGTTATTCTTATTATTTTTGTAAAAAGAAGCAAAATTGACAAGTAGTTTCATACATAACATCATCTGACAAATTACCTATTAGGCCTTTTTAAAAAGATGTTTAAAATTTTAGTTAAATGTTAATAAATTTCCCAACATTTACGGAATGCTTACTCTATACCAGTTGATAAGTCTAGGCAGTTGGATTACATAGGAAAAATTAGAAGCTAGCACTAGAAGGTAATAAATTGTCTTTTAAATGAAATGCATACTAAAAGTATTTTTGGCTCAGCTAAGCAGTTAAAGTAGATAATAATAATTTCTCTTGTCCCTAATCTAGAGCCGCAATGGCGATTAAATAAGCTCATAATCCAATATCCCATTTCAACATGTCAACAAAGGATTTTTCTGAATTCTTTGACCTTGCATAGTACACACAGCAATAATACTGTGTTAATAAGAGTTTTAGTTCAGTGACAGCGTACCCTTCTTCTTCTTTTCATGTTGTAAGGGGCAGTGTTAGTAGTTACAGGTGAAAACTCAACAGCATAATGTTATTTTTACATGGTTTTTCCTTCCACAGAAACTGACACTATAAATCAAGTCAGAGACTGTGGGTCTTTATGGCACAAATTAATATTCTTGTAGGTATTTCTATCATGGTCTTAGAAGCACAGTGGAGTGAAAATAATATTGGATCAAAAGACAAAGTTGGGCTAGAGAGATGGCTCAGCAGTTAAGGCACATGCCTGCAAAGCCTAACTACCCTATTCAATTCACCTGAACCCACGTAAATCCAGATGCACAAAGTGGCACATGTATCTTGAGTTCATTGCTGTGGCTGGAGGCCCTGGTGTGCCCATTCTTTCTGCCTCTCCTCTCCCTCTCTCCTTGCAAATAAATAAATAAATAAAAAGACAGAGTTATGGGTTCTACTTCCTACCTTGATTCAAATATATTGTAAAATATATGACTGCATTAAATTACCTAGATTTAAGTTTCTGCATCAGCAAAGTAACAGTTGGATTGGATGACCTGAAAAGTCACTATTAAATACTAAATTTCCTACTACCCACTAGTAAAAATAAGATAACATATGTCAAAATCTATGTTCATGAAGAAAAAAGTAAATAAAAACAATTATAATGGGCTGGGGAGATGGCTCAGCACTTAAAGGTACTTGGTTGCAAAGCTTTCAGGCATGAATCTGAGTACCCAGTGCCTAAGTAAATTGTTTTTAAAAGTATATTGGGCTGGAGAGATGGCTTAGCAGTTCAGGTGCTTGCCTGCGAAGCCTAAGAATGCATGTTCAAATCTCCAGGTCCCACGTAGCCTGATGCATAAAGGACTCAAGCATGCAATGTCATACATGCACACAAGGGAGCGCATGTGTCTGGCGTTCATTCACAGCGGCTGAAAGGACCTATGCATCCATTCTCTTTTTCTCTCTCTCACACTCAAAAATAAAAAATAAAATAAAAGTATATCGTTAAGTGGTAATTTGAAAAATTACAAAGCAAGAGGTGGCAAATGTGTAACTATAGAAAGATTAAAACTGTAAAAATGACAAGTCACCTTTTAATTCCCATGATCACACATAGAAGCTTCTGGAAGAAAATAAAGTGTGAATCCTTGGGCATAGTTAACCAAAATGGCAGCGTTTTTATTTTACACCCCTGAGACTATTAAAGATCTGTCACACTTTAGTCTTTCTCTCCTTCTCTGACAGGATCCATAGCCTATCAAGGTTTTCCTGTCATTCTTACACATTCTGCCCAGTGCCCTGAGGACAGACCTTGATGAGATATAATGCCTATGTCAGCACTTTTCAATACTTACCTGGTCCAGCCACATCCAGTGAATGCATAGTCTCAGATTCACCACCACCAGTTGCATCCTTTGGGTGCATCACACTCACAGTGTCCTTGCAGAAGTGAAAGAGGACTTGCTCCAGGGTCTTGGTCCTATGCCTTGCTTCTCCAAGTCTCTCATGGTATTCTCTCAACTAATAATTCCTTACCCCAATGAAAATTTAATTGAATATATGGAAAACACTGGGATGGGAAATATTCATGGTAAACAGTACAGTAAGGAGAACAGAAACAGGGCACATGATTACAGTGTTTATTGAACTAGAGACTTGAAGACCTTGTAAGGAATATGGCAATTTTCCCCCAAGCTAGCTTGAAAGTGTTTTGAGTGACAATATCCAATTATGGAATTCCTTGTGGAATCAATCTGAGTCCCAAGATGGCATGTCTGTATCTCAACCCTGTTCCAATTCCAAAGCTCTACCAGGCTGGGGGACTGTTTTGATCCCCATTGCACAAGAGTATTAATATTACAGATTTTTGGGGCTGTCGGTCCCAAGGTTCTCCTTGACTATTCCAAGGTCTTTCCACTCCAGGATTCACGATGTGGGCATGCTGAGAGTGAAAAGAATGGGAACTAAAGGTACAAATCTAAGTTCAAGTACTCCAGCTATCTCATCTCAGGTAACTTGTTCAACTTCTCTGAGCCTCAGTGTCTTCAACTGTATCACAGAGGATTTACAAGGTTTCTATTAGGATAAAATTGAGATGTCTATGTTTCAGACATAGTTCATGATCTAGGACTCATACCTAGCTCATAATAGGCCCTTAAAAATGTTAACTCTTGGGGTTAGGAAGGTGGTTCAGCGGATAAAGTGCTTGTCATGCAAGCATAAGGACCAGAGTTCAGTTCCCAAGCACCTGTGTAAATGCTAAGAGGGTATGACTGCCACCTGTCACCCTAGCACTCTTTCTTTAATTTTTTTTACTTATTTGAGAGAGAGGAGAGAGCTAAGCAGACAGAGAGAGAGAGAGATAGAGAGAGAGAGAGAGACAAAAAGAGAGAGAATGGGTGCACCAGGGCCTCCAGCCGCTGCAAACGAATTCCAGATTCATTTGCCACCTTGTGTACCTGGCTTATGTGGGTCTTGGGGAACCAAACCTAGGTCCTTTGGCTTTGCAGGCAAGCACCTTAACCACTAAGCCATCTCCTCAGACCCCTATCACTCTTGAAACAGAGACAAAAGATCCGCAGGGCAAGCTGGCTAGGTAAATGGGTGAGCTCTAAGTTTTAGTGGGATACCATGCCTCAGTAAATGAAGTACAAAGTAATTAATCAACCAGAATCAACCTCTGGCTTCCACGCCCATGTACACATGCACATAGGAACATACACACATGTAGCCCCTACATACACACCACACACAAAGATACACAAAATGTAAAAGAGTCAACTCTTCATTGCCCTCCAGTCCCTAGATCCTTGTTTCAATATGCATGTATATTGACAAGAATTGAAAGAAAATGAAAAAAAAAGTGAACAGTTAGAACCTGTGTCAAAAGAAAAAGAAAAAGGAAACAAACAACCCCCCTGAAATACTTTTGCTATAATTTGAATGTTTGTGTTTATATTGCTATTTAATACTGAATCTAACAATATTGTGATGTAGGCTTTGAGAAGTAAGTTTTAAAAGGGCTGGAGGGCACTAGCTGGCAACTTTTCCACTTTAGACTTCCACACTGCCCTTCCTCCCCTCTAAAAGATGCAGTATTCAAGGCACCATCTTAGAAAAGACGGCAGCCCTCCCCAGAAACAATTAACCTAGCCTTCCCAACTGTGAACAATACATTTATGCTACTTCAAACTTCCGTGGTGTGTTGGTCATGTGTTTGTGATTAGGCGTCACACTCAATCCCAACTGGAGAGCTTTGCCAGAGGAGGCGTATTGCTGTGGGTAGGCCTGCCTCTCTTACCAGTGCTAGTGAGCTCTGTCTTGCTGCTTCCGCTGTGCTGATGTGACAGCATGCAGCACCCTGCTGCTTGCTCCTGCCATGCTTTCCCTGCCCTGATGAACTTTCCCCTCCAAACTGCAAGCAGCAAATGAACCCCTTCCTTCTGTCAGGTCGCTTTGGGCCAGGTGTTTTGTCACAGCAATGAGAAGGCAACTGCTACACCTGTGCTGTGGTATTTTGTTATAACAGAAGGAGCAGACTAACTCATCTGTGAGGTGTTGTCAACTTGATCTGTTTAGTAATACACAGAAATCCCTTTTGGGTGCATCTCTGAGGTTGCTTCCAGGAAGGATTAACTAAAGGAGGAAGTTCTTACCCAGAGTGAGCCTTCCGCCAGAGCAGGCAGCCCCTCTCAAATGGGGACTTCATATAAGGAAGCTCTGGGTGAAAAGAGCCCCTTCCTTCCTTACACTTGGCTGCCAGAGCTGCTTGCTGCCTTCCAGCATGGATTGAAGATCAGCGCGGACTAAAGACCAGTGCCAGCTGAAGACCCACGTGGATCAAAAGCCAGCAGCTCCTCAGGAAGCCTCCAGGCCTTCAGTCCCAGATTGGGACTGCTGAGGCATCTGGCCATGTGGACTGAGCAGCTACCAGGTTCCTTGATTCAACGGGCTGCAACTGCTATTACTGTAAGATAATCCAATAAATTCCCTTTTTGACATAATTCATTCTAGCGGGTCTGTTCCTCTAAAGAAACCTGACTAATGCATCATCCTTCATTGAATAAGTATAAAAGATCACCTCAACACCAGGAGATGGCTCAGCCTGTAAAGTTCTTGCTGTATAGGCATGAGAGCCTGAGGTCAGATCTCTAGAATCCACATAAAAGCCAGGAACCACAGCCTGGGCCTCTCATGCCAGCACTAGGGAGGCAGACAGGGGTCTCTGGGGCTAGTTGGTTAGCTTGGTGAGCCAAGTTGGTAAACTCCAGATTGAATGAAAGACCCTGCATGAAACAATAAAATTGAGAGCAATTGAAGAAGACAACACCAACCTCTGGCCTCCAGATTCCTGTGACCACACACATGCAAACCCCCACACACATGCTCTGTACATAGAAATGAAAAAATATGTCATCTCAGGTCAACAGTGCTATACATAGCCAGCTGGGAAGTGTTAAGGATTAAACTACGGGACATCAGCGGCTGAGGGTGTGGATGATGTATGCAGTGATAGGCAGTATACACAACATGTACCGCACAGCTCTGCCAGGTTGTAACCATTTATCTTCACTCAGTTGGGAATGAATAAAATCCTCCACTGACTCTACAAAATAAAAACGATGACTGAGGGCAGTGGTCTGCTACAGCTGCCATCACCAAGTGCTGTGCGCCTCGGCTTCAACATCAGACTCACGCGTTTGTTCTCACGTCCTGGGCCGCAAGTGCTTGGTCACAGTGTTGGCCGCTTTGATAGTCTCTAAGGCCTCACTGCAAGAGACTTGCGGATTGTGTCCTCTGTGCCTCTCCCACTGGTCTCTCTGCACATGCTTCTCCCAGGAACCTCTGTATGCTCCAACCTTTTCTTTTTTTGAGAACATCAGTCAAATTGGGTTAAGACTGTACAAACCTAATTTTGACTTAATAGAAAATACCTTTAAAAGACCTAACAGCTTGCCAGGCGTGGTGGCACATGCCTTTAATCCCAGCACTCGGGAGGCAGAGGTAGGAGGATCACCGTGAGCTCGAGGCCACCCTGAAACTCCATAGTGAATTCCAGATCAGCCTGAGCTAGAGTGAGACCCTACCTCGGGAAAAAAAAAAAAAAACAACAACAACAAAAAGACCTAACAGCCAATACAACCACATTTTTGAGGTATTAAGGTTCTAACAAATGTATTTTAGAAGGACTCAGTTCAGTCCGTGATATCCAGTTGTCCATCTTTTGTGGCAAATGCCCTGTTTCATGTGAATCTAAAAGTATTTTAATGAGCTTTTGAATTACAAAGCGAATTGCATGGTTTTATCCTGATAAGAGTTTTTCTTTTTGTTTCTTTATTTTGTGTATACATGAGTGTGTGCGTGTGTATATGTGTGTTCATATGTGTGTGAGTGCATATGTGTCCATGCAGGTGTGCATGTGGATATCAATGTCCTACTTTAAGGTTTTTCTTAATCACTATCCACCTTATTATTGCAGACAGGGTCTTTTGTTGAACCTAGAGCACACTGATTCTCCTAGACTAGCTAGCCATGAGTGCCAGGAACTCTGTGTCTGCCTCCCTAGTGCTAAAATTATAGATGCACACAATCTATAATTTTACATGTGTTCTAGGGATATGAATTCGGGTCTTTGTTTGCACAGCAAGCACTTGGCTGACTGAGGCATAGCCTCAGACCACATAGGAGTTTTCATAGAGAAACTGTCATTGGGAGTTCTCTGATCATGGGTGATACATGATTCTAATAAACAGAAACTACCTTAAATATAAATTTTTCTTAATCCAGTTCAAAATCTTATGATGAGCTAGGCATGGTGGCTCATGACTATTATCCCAGCACTTGGGAGGCTTAAGTAGGAGGATCAGCATGAGTTCCAGGCCAGCCTGAGCTACACAGTGAGTTCTAGGTCAGTCTGGGCTAAAGTGAGACCCTGCCTCAAAAAGAAAACATAACGATGAAAATTCAATTGATCCAAAATATTATGAATCATAGGTTAGCACAAGAATGTGAGTATATTAAGTCCTGATAATTAGGTTGTCCTGAAAGTTTTTGAGACAGATAAAAAGACATTACATAATGGTGGTTAGAGATATACTAGATCTAATTTCACTTCTTCAAAAACAGAAAGAAAAATATAAGTAAGAAAATTCACTGCAAATAAATATCACAGAGTAAAATTTTCTCAGACAATGATTCTGCAAACAAGAATTGAAACAAATATTATATGCATAAACTAGATGGAAATTAAATATTGCTTAGCCATTTAGCTTAGAGAGAAATTAATTGTTGAGAAGGAAAACTGTATTCTCTGCATAACAACAAAAAAAAAATAAATGGAATACAGCTGTACCCACCCCCTATTCTACATGCGCTGTGGTGAGCATATATATGAAACCCAAGGCGAATGTCTTGGCCTGCCCAAAAGTGTTCCTAACCTTAGTGAAATAAGTGTCACAAATCATCTTAATGAGTAAGTACTACTAACAAATTTAGGTAGGAAATAAGAGCACCTAACGGAAACACAGGGACTCCAGGCTCAAAAGACATGGGAATACCGTTTACCATCTGTGTGAGCTCAGGCACTTCACTTCATTAAACCTAATTGTGTCATCTGCACTCTGGGAATAACAATAATTCTTGCCCCTGTAGGCTGCACAGGGATGTTGATGAACAAAAAAGATAAAGGACCTGCAGCTCTTGGTAAATATTAAAGTAGTATTCAAACACTGTATGTGACAGTCATTGTTACATCCCAAGAATTCGTGTGTCAGTGGATGTGATTTTTAAGCATAGAGTTAATTTGGAAATGTAATCTGGGCTAGATATAGTAAGAATGAAAATGTCAGTTTTATTTACTTTCCTTTAAAAAAAATAGTGCATGACTACCTCAGAGTTCAAGTTTAAAGAACACCATCTCCATTTTAATTAAAGTACATAAACTATGGTCTATAACGACAGCTACTAGAAAGAAGAGATGGTATTAAAACCAGTAATTTTCTGGCACCATTCCATCTCAACTAGTCAGTGTAATAGAGGATTGGTAGGAGGCCTCAAGCCTAACACTCTTAGAAGGTAACTCCTTCCCAGCAGGTTTCTGAACACGCAATTAGCAATAAGCATTAGGAATCAGTTATTGAAGACCACATCTCTATAAAACCTAACTGTTCATGTCCCCACCAGTTGTACCATACAAAATATTCTCATGCTCACTTTCTCCTGGAAACGCTCCCTAATTCCCACAAAATACCTTTCTTCAAACTTTATCCTTGCTCTGTCTTAAATTTCCCAGAAGGCTGTGCTCAAGAACTCGTCCATCATGCTGCCTTCTTCCCATCCCACTTGCCATCAATGGCTGCCTCTGCTATTGGTGGCTGTAAAGACAGCTTCACTTTCTGGTGTGCTGTCTCTTCTACAATCTCTGACATCCCATGGCATCCTCTCCAGCCTGGCACCTGGTCTTTCCCTATGTGAAGAGATCAATTCTCTTTAGAAGCTAAACACACTCCAAACTCCTCTGGCCTTTGAGCCAACCTCCTCTGAGCCTCCATCCTGTGGACCTCAGAGAAAAGAGAAAGCTTCCTCACAGCTCTTCTCCCAGTCAGGCCAAGCGACAGAAGTTGTTGTGCCTTGCCCAAGGGCGGCTGACTCAGAAAATGATTAGAAACTTACAGGTAGATTCCTTTGGGAAGGAAGCCTCCACTCACAGGCTGGAATCTAGCCATAGAACCACTTAATTAGAATAGAATAATTTTTTCCAAAGCCTAGTGCCTTGGGTTTTGAAAGTTTGACATTTGCACCATGCAAAGTCTGGTCTAGTTTGCATTGCTCTTGGCCTGAATGATTTTATTGTTACTTTAGTCTTCATTTCTAGACTTTTATAAATACATGTAAGTAAATGGATGAATAAACTAAAAAATATACCACCACAGAGGGAATTTATTGGTTCCTGTAATTAAGAAGTCTGGGGATGCAATTCCTTTGGATACTACTCACTCACACTTTATCATTGCTAGAGTCCCTAAGTTACTAGTCACTAAGTTAGACTTGTCTCTTACTTTAAAAAGAGTTCATCATGTAGCAGATACGGTTGAGGGTTCAATGAATACAAACAACTCTAGGTCAGCTGTCATCCCATTCCAGCTTAGCAGCCTCAAAGGGAATAACAGAAAGCCCTCTGTCCCATCGGAGCTCAGTTGTCCATCCCTAGATAACCATTCAAGTGGATGGGATACAGATGATTCTAACATGAACACACGAAATAAAAGATGAGCCCAAATGAATGAAGGTGCTACACCAAGAAGACAGTAGGCACAAGGACAAATGAAAGCATGTGGGTAGGACTGTCTACTATATTAAATTCTAAAGGCTCCGTGGCATTGCCTCTTAAAACAAAGAGGCAATCTGCTCCAAGTTAAGTGCTCATCCCCTTCCTAGAAGACTGATGGCAAGTTGTGCTACGTTTTAAATGATCAACACCAGTGCATCCTCTGCTATATACGTAATATTACTCTGAATAAAGCTCAGATTTTTTTAAATCAGACAGATGGATTTGAATTCTCTTTGTATCATCTACCACACATGTGGCTATGAGCAAATTCTTGCAGCCTCTGTTTCCTTGTGAAGAGTGGAGATAATTTCCGCTCTGCCAGGGTGTTGTGAGGGCCAAGTTGGATAACTGTTCCTATGTTCAGCATGCAGCAAATGTTGTGACAGTGATGGCTGTTATTAATGATGGGAACACTGGTGGTTTTAGGATCAATTCAACTTTTATTTTCATCAAACCAATTTTATGTATCTTACCAGGAAGAGACTCTTTCCCAGGAAATGACCAGGTAGATCATCTCTATTAATCATTTACCAGGTTACAAAAAGAAGATCGATAATGACATCACATTTTAAGAACATTGCATTATCTATGAAGACAGTGTGTTCACAATGAGATTTTGGGATGTGTCCAATAAGAAACAACAGAAAGAATGAAAGAGTGTTAAAGGAAGGGGCACATAGTCCCAGGAACAGCAAACTGCCTGCTGTGGAATCTTAGTTCTGAAGGAAATGAGTTGTCACACATATTTCTAATTTCAAACCTCAGGCTAAAAGACCACACAGTATGCAGACATCTCATTCCCACACTCTGGGCTATGTGAGGTGCAGATAATATTCATTATACAGTCGATCCCTAAGACATGCTTGGATCTGGGTCAAGCTTACCGCCGAAGGACCCACTGAGAGAGAAGCTCCCACATTTAAACAAATTTATGAAAATGCGAGGCTCTACCACCCTTGAGAATGAATCCCTCCTGGGGCCCTGTTCTGGAAGAGTATCAGATTTCAAACGATGAATTCTTGGAGAATTCAGGCTCCCATGAATTAGGGAGACTGAGAGAATATATATTAAAATACAAGCTGAAGAGAGTCTGAAGGAACTTAAAGACAACATCCTTTGAGATCCAGAAGATTCTTTCTATGAGGAAGTGTTGAAATATAAGTAGACAGGCAAATGAGGAGAGGGAGAGGAAAAAGACAGAAGAGAGAGTCTACAGCCACACCACCCTAAATGAGCCCACTCTTGTCTGATCTCGGAAGCTAAGCAGGCTTAGGTCTGCTTAGTACTTGGATAGGAGAGAGAAGGAAGAGAGAGAGAAAGAGAAAGAAGGAGGGAGGAGAATGAGTAGATGAGAACTAAGAATGTACTAACCTGAGAAGGATAAAAGGAGAATGAGGCTCCCTCACTCAGCACACATGTGCACAGCATTCTAGAGCCAGGATTGCCATGAATCTAATGAAGTTCAGCCTTAGGATCTTCATTTCCTCAACTCATCTTACAAACAGAAAGTCCTGAGCTACTCATTATCGCTGCTCACATAATTTGCTGTTGTACTAGTAGATTATTATTTTGACAGTCCTAAATCTTTGCACATCATAACTACTATCAATGTAAGAGGCAGAAACTCCTCTAAGGCATTATTTGATGCTATTCCAGAGCAGAAACTAAAGCATTTTAATACTGTTTTATAGGAAATAATACTGCTAGTGCTACATGATAAAATACACTATGATTGGTTAAACATGAACTTCAGATAAGTAGAAAATACTTTTTTTCAGACTAATTTTTATTCAGTAGTAACAATTTATAATTATCTATCTTATGGGGTATAAAGTGATGCTATGAATGCTATGGAATAATTGACTGAGTCTAAGTAACACATTCATCACCTGTACTACATATCACTTATTCCTCCTATTTAACTGAAATACTGCATTCTGACCAACATCCCCACCTTCATCTCCCATTCCCTACTACTTGGAAACCACTATTCTGTTCTAGATCCCTAGCTGTTTGATTTTTTTTTGTTGTTGTTTCCGTGATACAATGGTTGTTATATAGTGTTCTCAAATAGGACATAGAACATGCTCATACTACAAATTATTCATTAGTCATAGGAAAATAACTTTGAATAAAACATCTATATTGTAATTTACACAATTTGGCAACTCTGTATTCCAAAATCACTACTGTGAAAAGACATGACCAAAGATTACATAGCTATGGCCAGAAAGATTGTTTAGTGGTTAAGGCTGTTGCCTGTGAAGGCTAAGGACCCAGGTTTGATTCCCCAGTACCCATGTACGCCAGATGCACAAGGGCTACAAGTGGGCCTACGCCTATTAAACTCTCTTTAAAAAATAATGGTTATCACATTTATCTGGTGCTAAGTTTACTGTCCGTTGGAGAATCTGCTTCTCTTTTTCAGATAGACACAGATCCTAAGGAGAGAACCACCCCATCATACCTCAAAAGGGCCCCAGCTGAAACCAAGAATAATTGGGGAAACATGCAAGGATGCTGTTTTCTTGGTGAACTGAGAACCAGCACAAGGGTGAAGAAGACAGACACAGAAAGCAATCAACCCCTACCAAACAAGATATGCAGAGACACAGAGGCTCCCAAGATCTTAACACTGAAGCAGACCTAAAATGAACCCAACATGGCTCAGGGAAATTTGTAGAAGAGGGGGTGCCAAGAATGTCAGAGCCACACGTTGGGTCATGATATGCAGAGACATTTCCTCCTACTCAAAGCTAAAGGCTAACCCCACAATGCACAGCCCACATACCCCAACAAGGAGGGTCCCTGTGGAGGTGGGAGGACAGGGAGAAAGCTAACAAATGTACCAACTTGACTGTATTCACTGAGTACAAAACTAATAAAAAAAATGTATAGCCAAAAATTTTAGGAAAAAAAGTATCATAGAGTTTGGTAATTAACAAAAACAATCCTCTTTTGGATTTTGTGATATTTGTATTATTTGTCAGCTTTATCCTATAATAACAACTCACAATCATACCTTATTTAAAAAATATAAATCTTTATTAAAAAGTATAAATTTAAGAGGTCCACAAACTTGGGTGTGTCCTTGCCCTTCGCTCTGTCCCTAAAGGACACAAAAATCTGTCAAGACTCCCAGGGAGGAATGGGGAAGACAGCCAAAAAGGGATAATGAACTTGTGCTGGCCAGATACATTAAAGGGATGTTTTACAACTGTTCCAGGGGGAAGGAATAGCTGAGCATATGTAAAGTCATTAACAAATAAGGAAGGGAGTGAAATTAATAATGACTCTAAAACAGCTGAGATAATGAACTCCTTTTCCAACTCTGTCTTTGGCAAGATAAATAAGGAAATGGAATTTGCAGAATTAGGAAGTAATGAAGACCTTGTAAAAATAGCTATTAATATAAGGTAGATATAAAATGCTTAGAAAACCTGAATAAATCAGAGTGACTGCGAAATATGCCTCCTGGGGTTCAGGGGTGAGCACATAATGAAGTTACAAAACTATAGACCACTGTTTTTCAAGAACTGTGAGGGATAATATAGGAAATTTAAAAAAAAGTTTGGGGAATAAGCAAATAGAAATGGATCAAGGAAAGATGGTGAAAATTATTTTAAAAAGTCTTCTAGCAAGTATAAAGTATACTTGAATTATTGAGTAGCTCTAAATAAATAGAGCAGTTATTAAGGAAATTCTACAAAAATATTCATTAACCTTCACCGGAACACAAGATCTACTCATTTGTATGTACAGTAAGGAAGCTGACATACAAAGAACATACTGAAGTAACCTACACATGTGCAGCATTCTAAATAATCAATATTTTAGGCTCAAAGTTGCTTTTAATTGACTGGATAAGTTATTTAATTAAAATCAACTAAAGAATCATGTATAACAATGCTAAAATGTAATGCTGGATGATGAACCGTGAGACAGCATAGAAGCCAATTAAATAGGTGCTATTCTAAGTGCCAGGCAAGTTCATAAACTCTCTTATATTCTCAAATGGTAGATAAACAAGTTCTATAATAATGGTTTTTCACTAGGAAGATACTTCAACATAGGTATCATAAAATCAAGAGAGTCCTTGAATTGGAAGTTGCTTAATATAAGACAAGCAAAAATAAATTTTCAGGGTTGGAGAGATATCTTAGCAGTTAAGGCACTTTCCTACAAGCCTAAAGACCCAGGCTTGATTCCCCAGTACCCATGTAAGCCAAATGCACAAGGTCACACATGAATCTGCAGTGCCTTTGTAGTGGCTGGAGACCCCAGTGTACCCATTTTCTCTCTTTCTCTCTTCTCCTACTCTCTCAAATAAATAAAATATTTTTCACAAAGTGACAATTGTAAAATTTGAGGCCCAGAGAAACTAAATGACTTGTCCATGGTACCTACTTGCAAAGCCAAGATGTAATGACCATTCCTTCATATTTTACTATAAGTTTCATAAGGGCAGACACCATCTTTATTTTAAGCCACTATTTCTCCAATGCCTGACACATACATACCTACTCAATATTCACTAAATAATATAATTAAGCATGTTCTTGATAATACTGTTCCTCATCTGCACACTGATTTAGGAATGTATGTCCCTTCATCCTAACCTTTGGTTCTGAATGTCCAATAAGCAAAGGGTCTTACTACAGTTACTATTGTGGTACCACAAACAAATAACATTCATGTTTTAAAACAAGTAAAAATAAAAATGCCATTAAGCCTCCAACAGACACTAGTTAGCTCACAAATTTTGCAATTAAAGACCTATGGATTCATCATTGTGACGACTCAACAATTGATGGGTTTTATTGAGAAAGGTCATGCCCTCTAGAGAGGTGAAGTAATATAAATAACCCAATCCTCAGTAAGCATCATATATAGCCAAGTAAGAGACAGTCCAGCACATGGTGCCTGTCTCCTTTCATCTTGTGTAGCAATTACCTTCTTGTTGATGGAACAAAACACCCAACCAGAAGCAGTTTATGGAAGGAAAGAGCTTATTTCAGCTTACAGTTTCCAGGGGAAGTTTAATCATGGTGGGAAAGGCATGTCAAAAGCAGACAGCTGGGCACTGTGTCTCCACACAGCAGCATGGAGGCATTAGAGAGAATGAGCTTTGAACACCTAGTGGGACTGGACCAATAAACCTCAAGGCCCACACTCAGTGTTATACCTCCTCCAGCAAGACTCCATTCTCAAAACTCCACCTTGGAAACCATATGAGTGTTCACAACTTCATTGTTATCACTTCTTCCACATTATGAACAACTTGAAATGTCAGTAGATGTAATCTCAATGGAGGACACTCTAGAAAAGTAGGACTTTTCAGTGAATGAAGTAGTCTCAATCTGCAGCCCTGAAAGTACAATATTTGAATTACTTGCTTATGTGTCATCCTTGCAACATTAATAGAAGTACCTTTTTAATCTGTCCCCTCTTTTCAGTGAGAATTCCAGAAATTTTTTTTCTTAGCATGTGTGTATGTGTGGGGGGACACGTGTGTGTGTGTGTGTGTGTGTGTGTGTGTGTGTGTGTGTGTGTGTGTGAATGCATAGGCATTAGAAAGGTAGAGTTGATATTGAGTGTAGTCCTCCATCACTTGACACTTTATTTACTAATGCAGGGTTTATTACTCAAACCCAGAGCTCACCTATTCAGCTAGTCTAGCTATCCAGCTTTCCCTGAGCACCACCTATCTCCAGTACCAGAGTGGTGATATTATAAACAGGCTGCCCTACACATACCACATGCCATTTATATGGATGCTGGAGAACCAGACTCATGCTTGTACAGCAAGCACTTTGCCTACTGAGCTATCTTCCCAGCTTGAGAACTTCAGAATTTCCACAAACAAACAGTTTATAGGAAGCTATTTGCCACAAATGCAAGGAGAAAGCATAATAAACATGTTATTTTAATTAAATTTTATTTCATTTATTACTTGTGTGGAGTTGTTGTTTATTTGGTTTTTGTAATTTGAGGCAGGGTCAAGTTGGTCTGGAGCTTGTCCAATAGCCCAAGCTAATCTCTAACTCATGATCTTCCTTCCTTAGCTTCCCACTATTTTCATTTACATTGTATATTTACTTGTGATGGGTCTTCCCTAAGATATTATCAGTTTCCTAATATCCAACTACTCTCTAAGTCACACCTAGCCTCAACTGACTCTGCCCTTAAAACACAATAAAAAAAAATTAATCTTGAGCACCTTGACATGATTTCACACTAATCATACTAAGCTGGGAAAGATGTCTCTTCACTGAGAACAACAAGTAATTTGTCTCTGTGCAAGACTGCCCACCTAGTAAAGACGTATGGCAGGAAAAATGGGAAATTCAGTACTAGACCAAATGGAGGTCAAAGATGATCCTATATCCAGAATAGCTAAGTACTCTAGAGAATGAAAGTGCATATGGGAGTTCTTTGTTAGGATTGTTTCATTACATGCCTAATATGAGCTGTTTTGATTGGTTTGGTTTTAAGACAGCATTTCAATATGTAGCCTAGGCTGCTTTGAAACACACAATCTACCTACTTCCCCTTTTAGAGTGCTGGAATTACCATCCTATACCACATGCTAGTGTGATCTTTTTTTTATTATTTTATTTATTCATTCATTTATTTGTACTCAGAGATAGAGAGAAAAGAGAGAGAGGGAGAATGAATGTACCAGGGCCTCCAGCTACTGCAAATGAACTCCAGATGCAGGTGCCACTTTGTGCACCTTGCTGTATGGAGGTACTGGAAAATTGAACCCAAGCATGTCTTCCAATTTGTCATGAAGAAAACTCAGGATGCTTTTAACTCAGTGTTCAAGCACAAATTTAAGGTTCACCTTCCTTTAATAAAGCATTTCTTTAAAAAATCATTTCTATTCATAACTGAAGTGGGCAAAATTTACATTACTTAATAAAGGAGACAAAATCATGCAGCTATTTTGGCTATGGCTTTTTAAGAAAATCCCCCTCAGAAATATCAGTTTGCAGATTTGGTATTAAGTTCTGACTATGTATGAGTACAGCTCTGAAAAGTAATTACAGCAACATATAATACTTGCTTTCAGATAAATCTGAAGACTTGTAATCAGGAAAAGGCAGAGGCATATTCACAAATACAACTACAATGAGTAACTGAATTTGATACATGTCAACAGACAAAGGTTAAGAGAACAGATCAAATCCTAGCTTATATCTAAAGCAGTAAGAATGCTCAGAACAACACAGGTATGGTAGTTAGATTATATTAGCACCTTTTGGCTAAGTTCTGCATACCTGGATATGAAAGCAAAAGATGAGTGAGGACATAGATGTGTCCTGGGGAGTAGTTTGGAAAGGAATGATGGAGTAGTAGTCCATGATTGCTGTCTGAAGGATGAAAGGACTATTGTTCAGAAAGTGGACTTCAGCGGGACAATCAAGTATCAGTCTGTGCATGATAAGACAGATAGCTACAGATATAATACAAAAAGAGTTTTTCTGGTAACTCAAGCTGTCCTTAATTGGGATGGGTTGCCTCTGGAAAGTATGAACCGTTTGTTGGAAAAATGGTTCAAGGAAAGGTTGGATGTAATAATGTGTGAAGGTTGAAGAGGTGGTTCTTGCTTAGGTTAAATGGCTCTTTGGAGGATAACTCCAAATAAGCGAATGACATTAGAGGTGTGAAAATACATAGTGGAAGACTGAGGCAGGAAAGATAAGAATTGACTGCACCAGTCTGGAAGTACATACAGGGTAAAGTCCTTGAACTGAGTTTTAAAGAGAAGATAGAATCTCAGGGCATAATGGCACACGCAAAAAAAAAAAAAAAAAAAAAAAAAAAGTGCATTCTAAGATGATGAAATAGCACAAAACAATTGTAAGTAGATGTTCTCCTTGGGCAGTTGGCTTTAAAGTTAAACAAACCTCCATTTTAAGTCCTGGATAGCTTTTGTTTAGTTACTGCATCCTCCTATGGTTTCAGTTCACTAGTATCTCTCTGGTATCATGGCTTTTCCCGCTCTAAATCACACTGAGAGATCATCCCACAGGTCTCATATACTTCAGCTCACCATGTCCCCAACTTTGTGGCTCTTTTGCATTTGAAATCTGCTTCTCTTTCTGTATGTTTTAGTAAGTGAAATCACCAGGGTATGCCAGCTGTGAAGCCAATGTGTGAGAAGTGGCTCAGATTTTTTGCACACTGTCCATACCTACTGTGAATCCCCACATGTTGTTCACTCTAAATGGACCCCGCCATTCCCTCCTTTCCAGGCCTACTACCTCTGCTTTGGTCTATTGTTTCTCACCTCATCTCCTTTGGGGTGTATCTGTTTCTATTCCCACCATAGTGCTTGTCTACAGAATACTCCACCTCAGACTAAAAGTGTTATCTTTGCCACTAATCTTATTCCACACCTCTGCTGCTTAAAGCATTCAACAAATTCTTATCATCCTCTTGATAAAATTCAATTCCTCTGTGTGATACACAGGGCCTTTAATACTTGAAAATCCACCATTAGTGAGCACAATGCTAATCTACTCTCAACTCTAGCCTTAGTGAGCTTCCTCATGGCTCTGTACTTCTTCAGGTCTCCAGTTCCTTTCTTATGCAGATCTTTGGATTCTAGAAGCTCCCTCCCCAGTCATCCTCTTGATTCATCCCTTTGTAAAGGCTGATCTGGTGTCAATAGCTATGGAAGGCTTACTCTTGAGCACAACCTTCTCTTTCCTCTTCCACATGGTTGAATGTCTCCTTACACCCTGTACGCACCTTTACAGTAGATTACCATATACTGTAGAAGTGATCAGATGCCTCTTCCTCCTCCACACCAGTTGGTGAGCTCCTTGAGAGCAAGAATTGAGTCCTCTGCCTCTGAAACCTTGGTAAGTACACAGTAGGTGCTTGTGAAATGGATGAGAAATATTTTTGCCAATGTATACAATCTTGAACTTAACTTCTGTGAACTCTTTACTAATTTATTAAAGTAGAAGTTATATTCACTCTTAATGCAAATCAATAAGAAAATAGGTTATTATTATTAGGACCACCTTGTTCCTGGAACAGGGTGTTTGGAAAGAGGAAGTGACTAAGCTGACTCTTGTGGAAGAAGGTTGTTAGACTGGAGATGTTTGCTTGAAATGTGGAGAGAAGGAAATAGTTCTATTCATCATTATTCTTGACGTTCAACACCCACACCAGGAATGTAGCAATTTCAATGGGAATTGGAGAGATGGCTTGATGACAATCTAGCATGCTGGTTAACTATCAGGCAACCTTAGGTTAAAACCCCAAACCTGCATCTGATTAATTGTGAGATTCTAGAATAATTATTTAATCTTTGATTCTAAGATTCCTCACGTGTAAAAATGCAAAAAAAAAAAATACTTAAAGAGGATGGTTAACAAGATAAAAGTATAACATATGTAAATGGCTCTCAGTAATAGCTATAATAGGCACTTAAATGTCATTTGCTATGTGACAGGCACTAAATTATTTATATGTATTAATCCATTTTATTGTCAGATGATCCTATGAAATACGTGCTGCCATTATCTTCAATTTACACATGAGGAAACCAAGAAACCAAGACAAGGGTCATGACCAAAGTCAGGCAAATGCTCAGCAATAAACACAGGAGATGCTGTGCCAGTAGCAATCCAGTGTAGGTTGACTACTTGTCATTACTCTTCCCAGGCTATTCCTAGTGTCGTTAATAAGTGAAGGTCTTCACAGAGGCCAGGCATCTTCATTAAAGAGATATATTTTCTAGTCAGATGATCACTGTGGGGATCTTGACATTTTCCTGGGTGTTGCTCCCACTTTCATCTTTGGGGAGTAAAACAACTAAAGTTAAGGCTCCACTCTTGTGTGCCAAGGACTTGTTATTACAAATAATCTTGTGGCTTTCTTTTCTCTCTCACTCTCTCTTGATCTAAAAGTTTTGGATTTTTGAAATGAATTAATCTAAATGTTTACCTTAACTCTCTTAGCAACTAAGTGACCATTGTTTACTTTGAATATATGTTTAAAATACTGACTTGTACATTTTAACTTATGACAGCAGTACTAAGTGTGAAGAAGTTGTTGGTCTTTTTATGAAGTCCCAAGATAAAATGACTATGAATTCAATATATCTATTTCTTATCTGATCATTTAGTCAAACTTAAAGTGTGACAGGGAGCCTAGCTGTATCAGTTACTTTCTTGTTGCTGGTACAAAACACCTAACTAGAGTAGCTTATGGAAGGAAAGGATTTATTTCTTGCTTATAGTTTGAGGGGAAGTTTCATCAGGGTGGGGAGAGCATGGCAGGAGCAGATAGTCTGCCCCACATCTTCACATCAGCAGGGAGGAAGTAGCAGTGCAAGCTGAGTGTAGCAAGCAGGGGTCTGTAACACCCGAGATCCACCCTCAGTGACACACCTCCTCCAGCCAGGCTTTGTCTCTCAATGCCTCCACAAACCCCTTAAACAGTGCCACCAACCGGGGATTAAGTATCCAAACACACGAGGCCACAAGGACATTTTTGCATTCAAACCACCACACTAGCTCAAAGGAGATCCAATTGTAATATAACATGAGACTCAGAAGATTTTAAAGAACTAGGCAAACTCAAGGCATGCCAGAGGTAGAGGGTCACGGAGCAGTGTGTCGCCACCTCTTAAGCACCCATTAGAATTCCAACAGTGCTGTCTCTGAGATTCAGTTCACCTGGAAAATGCTGAGAACTGCTGCTGGGAGAAAAAAAAAATTGATGATTCGTTTATTTATTATCTTCCAATATGCTAAACGTCCTAAAACACATTTCACTTGTAAAATTCTTGCTGAAGTGAAATGATAGCAAATTCTAGTCTTCTGTGTTGACCCACATAGGGTGTGCTCAGTAAGCACTGGGTGCTGTGGAGTGTAGGAATGCAAAGAAAGAAGCATGGCTCCTGTGAACTGATGGCAAAGGAGGGGAGCTTTGTGTAGAGCCACTGAAAAATAATATGAGGGGTGCTAAAATGATGGCGCACAGTACCTGCAAAGAGGATGTGAAGAACACAGCTCAGACACGAGGTCTGGGTTCCTTGTGGGGACCGAAAAGGGCAGGAAAAGTAGGACAGTTAAAAATTAATCTTGAATATACTAAAAGTTTTATAAATATGTATTGAGCAGATCAATCAACAGGGACCTTAAAACTCACAAGCCAAGAATGAATTCCAAGCACCACCTACTTAATCTCGTGAATAAATGCAACTGTCTTTGGCAAGCTTCAAGTATGGAAGATCTGGGGACCCTACACTCAGGGGGTGAGGTGGCATGGACCCCATTGCTCTTTTTCTCCCACTATATGTGTTGTATACACAATTTCATCATTGAGTGGGACCTGCTGCGGGGGGGTGGAGATGAAGACTGATCTAACCACAGTTTTCACACAAGCCACTTTCTTCTCACTATGTCTATACATCCTTCCTGTCCTGCATAGAGTCCTCTCTCTATTCCATTAGGAACTTACCAGCTTCCCTTCTGAGCCTTCCTGTCTCATAAATAAAAGCCGGAAGCATTGGCGGAGGCAGAGCTGAGGCATGAAGCTGACAACAGCTCTGAGCTCTTTCCATCCACACTTGTTCCTCATCCAGTCCTGCAGTCAGGAAGCAGATGATGCTTGCAGACAGCCTAAGACAATTGCTGACCCCTGTCCAAGACAGAAGTAAGGCAGCTCCAGACCCAGGCCGGGCAGCCAGCCTGGCAGAGCACAGTTCAGCACTCAGCCATTCGGTGAGAAGGGTCTGGCAGCTTGGCCTGTGCACACAGAGCTGTACACAGGAGGCCAGGCGAAGAGAGGGAGAGATGGCTGAGACTGCCAGATAGGTGTGTGATCTTTCTAAAACGTTCATCCCACACAGGTGAAGTGTGTCAGGCTATTTCAGATGGGGAAAAAAAAAGCTATCTCACCTTTTAGAGGGAAAAGCTGCAAGCCAAAGCAAGCAGTTAGCCGATGCACAACTACAGTCCAGGCAAGTCTGCTAGAAGAGATGGTAGACAGGCGCCTTTCTGGTAATCACAAAAGTACCAACCTCTGAATAAAGGCACTTACATCATTTGCTATGTGGATTGATAATATATGTTCTATGTGTGTGGGGGGGGTGTCATTTTTCCTGAAGGATTGTTCCTAATCTTTGTGATAATGACAATGAGAAACAAAAGCTCCCAACAATGCCAGGATGTCACATGTCATGGAATTCTTTCCACATATTAAGCCAGTTAAACTCACTAATGCCTTATGAAATTGGTACCCATTTTACAGATGAGAAAACTAAGGCTGAGAGATACTGAACAGTTTTGCACACACAGAACTGCTAAGAACCAGAATAGCCTTTACTTTTTTTCAATTTATTTACTTTATTCGAGAGAAATAGAGGCAGAGAGAGAATGAGCATGCCAGGGCCTTCAGCCGCTGCATACAAACTCCAGATGCATGTGCCACTTTGTGCATCTGGTTTATGTGGGTACTGGGGAATTGAACCTGGGTCCTTTGGCTCTGCAGGCAAGCACCTTAACCAGTAAGCCATCTCTCCAGCCCATAGAATAGTCTTTGTGCATATACAGCCTGGCTTTAGAATGTGGTCTTTTAATGACTACACAGTTTAGTCCAGCAAGACGTTATCTAAAAATATTCTGTGTTCACAAAATTCTGCTATTAAGAATCAGTAAGTTCTAAAGTGAGCTCGGGAAGAAGCAAAGATCCACAGGGCACAGTGAAGGGGACACTCGAGTAAGAATGTGTGACGTATGAATAAGTGTACTGAGGATTTTCATTCTATTCCCTGAGGGCAACTTGGGTTCTTTTAATTCTTCATTCATAAGACAGAGACAATGGCATCTGTCTTGCAGGATTAAAAATTAATATTTTTTTCAGGAAAATGTCTAGGGAATAGTAAGTGTAAATACACGGTGTCCCTAACAAGTTCAGTATCTCTGTGAATAATTCACCCATTGCCCCTGGTGCTCTGCTCACCTTCCCGTTCTCTGACCTGCAATTCTAGGTCTAGATTCTGTAATCTATCTTTATATAAATAAATAAATAAATAAATAAATAAATAAACACTGCCTTGGATGGCTGTTCTGTTCCTTCTGTTGGAGGTGCCAGAGGAAGAGGCAGGAGAAAGTAAAAACTTACTTTCTCCTACCTTCTAGTCAGCCATGGCTTCATCTATGATACTGTGCTTGCTGTCGCTGTGGCTGCTTCCTGAGGACTTCCTGCATCACAGAGGAAGATTGGCTTCAGCCAACTATGCCCCTCCCTTGGGAGGACAGGGGCCAGAGATGAAAGTGTCCACCGTCAAGTTGTCCAAAGGTTCTGGTAGTCCCACTAAGTCGTCCACCTTGATTTACTCCCACTGTGACAGTTACTAGCTTGGGAATGAGGTTATCAATACCACCCCAGAATTGTCTTTCCATTCTTTCAGCCTTCCAACCCAGTCCCCTCTGTTAGTCCTTCCATTTAAAAGCCGTAGAGTGTTTCTTATTTTGAAAAGATTCTGATGGGCTGGAGATATGGCTCAGTGGTTAAAGGCACTTGCTTTCAGATCCTAATGGCCTGAGTTCTATTCTCCAGTACCCACATAAAACCAGATGCACAAAGTGGCACATGTGTCTGGAGTTTGCAGTGACAGGAGGCCCTAGCATGTTCATACCCACTCTCGCTCTATCTTTCTGTCTGCCTCTTCCTCTCTCTCTCTCTCTTTCTCAATTAATTTAATTAAAAGATCCTACATCTGTTAAAGCAACTTAGTATGTTTTTCCTCTAGAGGTATTCTCAAAATAGGTGATAGTCCAGGCACTTTTATAAAGCATTGAATTTAAATCGTAGCTGCTGTACTTCCTAACACTCTCAACCTTGTCTTAGGCAAGTTAAGCAGCAGCCATTTTGCGTTGTGGCTTGGACTTGAGCATGTCTGAGCATAAGGCCTGGCTGCATCCCCAAGAAGACACCTAATATTAACCTTCTTGACACATCTATAAAAAGGGGCTGAAGAAACTAGCTGCTGTTCTTGTGAGAGTCTCATGAAATCACGCAGTGAAAGTTTCAGATGGCTGTGAATTACTGTGTAAACAGTTATTGACTCATCACTACCACATTCTTCCCATTTCTCACTTTCACTTTATGGCCAACATTTTGAATCACAAATTTGTACTTCAGTTTGATGTAAGTGTTTTGACACAGTCTTTCACTACTTCTTGCTCTTGTTCTTAACTCTGCTGATAAAATGAGAAGTTCTGAACATTTTTCGTGAATTCCAACAGGTCATGAAGATGTCCTCTTGTGGGCCAGGATCGGATCATGGCCTCTGTAGTAGATGGAATAGTATTTCTCTCCACAAAAGATAGTCATCTTCTAATCCCTATATCTGTAAATAATTATTGTACAGATCAACAAGTGTGACTGAGCATCATCTGGAATCAGAAATTGTTCTAGATTAGCTGAGTAGACACTATAATCACAAAGGTCCTTTAAAGAGGCAAGAGCATTGGAGGAAGAGCTGTAAGGAAAGAAGCCAAGGTTGGAGTCACGTGCTTCCCTAGGGGATCCATGAGTCAAGGGTTCCAGGCATCTTCTACAAACTGGAAAAGGCAAGGTGGAATGCTGCTCTGAAGAGCTATCCCCTCAAGACTCCTCTCAGGATCCTACCTTCTAGAACAATAAGAGAACAGAAGTTTGTTATCTTAAGGAAACTCATTTGTGGTAATTTGTAACAGAAGTGTTGTGTTTGGAACATACAATGTTCCCCATAAGCTCATGTGTTTGAACACTTGATTCCCAGCTGGTGTCACTGTTTGGAAGGTTATGGAGCCTTTAGGAGGTGGAGCCTTGCCTGAGGAAGTAGGACACTGGGCCCTGCTTTTGTAACCTGTCCCCATTTCCTGTTTGTGCTCTGCTTCCTGACTATGAATGCAATACGACCCACCTGCCTCCTGTTCTTGCCACCGTTTCTGCCCTCTATGATGGAACTGTCAGACCAAATAAACCCTTTCTTTCCTTAAGCTGCTTCTTGTCAGACAAAAGTAAAGTTTACTCATTTACAACAACGAGTAAAGTAACTAATATAAGTAACAAAAGGAAATTAAGATAGTCTCTCTGAAACCATACTGTAAACACAATCCCTGAGACACACTTTCACCTATGTCTTCTTTCCTGTCCTTCCAGCCTGATTTTATCCCTGTCTGCATTTCTGAACCATTTACTCAGAACTGAGCTCCAGGGCCAGCCCGCCATGAACTTCCTGGGTGCCCAAAGTAGAAATGAAATTCTCCTTTCTCGACCCTCTTTTGACTAACTCTTCCTTGTTCTCTAATTATGAGTCTATTTCTAACCTACTCCCCACAGCTGTGACCTCTCTGAAAGTAGGAATTGAGTCCCTCTTCTTCCTTTTCTAGAGAGTTATGCATATACAAATTAGCCAGTCTATATCTATTGAATAAATGATCCCAAGGGAATGAATGAGAGGAAGGGGATACAATGTATGATGCAGACCCTCACTGGGAAGCCCAGGGGCAAAGAAGACAGTATTTGGAGTCAGAGAGATTTGAGTTCAAATTTTAACGTTGACAACCACCAGCATCCAGACCTATTTGAGCATGGTTACATTACTGTTGCAGTTAGGTTCACATTGCTGGTAGAAATCACCTGACCAAGAGAAGCTTTTGGGAAAAAAAAAAGGTTTATTCTGGCTTACAGACTCGAGGGGAAGCTCCATGGTGGCAGAGGAAAACGATGGCATGAGCAGAGGGTGGACATCACCCCCTGGTCAACATCAGGTGGACAATAGCAACAGGAGAGTGTGCCAAACACTGGTAAAGAGACACTGGCTATAACACCCATAAGCCTGGCCCCAGCAATACACTGTCTCCAGGAGGTGTTAATTCCCAAATATCCATCAGCTGGGAAATTAGCAGTCAGAACACCTAAGTTTATGGGAGACACCTGAATCAAACCACCACAATGGTTATTTTCCCTTTAATCTTGATTTTCCCCCAAACCAATCCACATTCATCAGAAATAAAGGAGACAGAACATTTGCTTAGCATAGTGCTGGGTACACCCCATGTGCACACTTGTGTATACACACATACACATTCAGAGGTCCAGTGAGAATGTCCAGAAACTTATTTTCTTTATATAATTCTTATCTGAGTATCTTTCTTCAACCAAGCAGGAAGACTGAAAAACTGCATTGGCTTTCCATGGACCTTTCCTGGACTTATGAAGGACATTTTTCATAACAGTCCTGCACTTTCCCATGGAAAGGTCCTATTTTCCACCTTCCTCACCTCACCTAAGAGGACATAAGAACCCCTGCCAATACACACAAAACAAAGCACAAAAGAGACCAAAGGCTGGAAACACGGCTCAGTGGTTAAAGGTACTTGCTTGTAAGCCTAATGTGTCTGGTTTGACTCCCCAGTACCCACACAAAGCCAGACACACAAAGCAGCACACGCAACTGGAGTTCATTTTGCAGTTTCAAGAAAGCCCTGTGTGCCCATTCTCGCCCTCTCTTCCTTCCTCCCTCCGGCTCTCTCTCTCAAATAAATAAATAATAACAAAAGGAGAGACCAAGTTTGTTGATAATCTCATCAGGCTCACTACCTTGAATCTTTACATCTAGTCTTTGTGGGTCTGAGTTTGTTTTCCTACTCTTGATGGCAAAGATTGGCTCCTAGATTTCATGGAACATTTCAGGGTGAGTTGTGATCCTGACCTTGCAGTGCCAAGCTGAATTTTTCAATTCACAGGCTCACTTTTGGAAAAGCAGCCTTTGATCATCTCAGCTGGTGGTGGCAGGGGGAGGAACTTCATTAGGAGTGCTTATTGAAGACTATGTACACACTGACTGTTGCCCACCCACTGTCTACCCAAATCAAGGTAGAGGCATGAGGTCTCCGCTGACACATGTAAGTGATGCCAAAGTTTATTTCTTTTTAAAGGCCAGCTCCCTTCATAGTGACTTGTCAAGGGGGCAATCCCTATCACTTAATTGTCAGAGGAGCACCACACCAAGATCAAAGTAGCTACAAAGATGGAAGGGAAATATTAGGATAACAAAAAAAATAATAACACGGAGAGAGAAGAACAGAAATAAAGAGGAGGAAAAGGAACAAAGGAGGTTGGCAATGAAGGAAGGATGAAATTGGAGTGTTATTCATGAACATCTACTTCTGTGGATTTACACAGATCTTATATTCCTAAGAATCATGGCAACATGGAATTCCTGGGCAGGCTATATAACACATATCTCCAAAAAGAGGTCAGTAAACTTTCGGAGGCCCATGGTGACTGCTGTCTCTAGACTTTGAATATACATCTCCCACTGGGTTCTGTGTGGCCATTGCCTGGCTTCACAGCTGTGCTGATTGCTCAATAGGAAACACCATGTCTATTCTCCTAAAGAATTTAACAAATTAACTATGAACCAAGTTGCTTGGACATGTCATATATTCACACATACTGTGTCATGCCAAGGAGAAACTTTGCAGCTTGATGTTTTCACAGTATGAAAAGAAAATTCCCCAGGACCCACCAGATGGATGGAAGTTTAACTGAGTTTAAAAAAGAAGGCAGGAGACAAGGTGAGAGGAAAGGGTAGCACCTCCTCAGGCCAAGATGAAAATCCCTGGATATTCCTACATTAACAAGGCCACAAAAGCAGCTTATTAGTGAGGGGGGGAGCTTATGTTAAATAAATCCTCACAAGCTAGTATAATATCTGTGTCATGCCAGGATCAAAGATTTTAAACCATACAATAAAAGAGGAAACTATTTGACAGTCCATATTTGTCCAGGGTTTATTTATATTTAGGGTATTTTATGCCCATGATCTTATTTTAATTCACACAATGATCTCATAAGGTATACATTAAGTTGGGAAGATAGCAGGAGACCACACACACACACAAAGATGGAGATTAAAAGGCATAGAAACCCATGAATGTGTGATGATTCTACTTATGTGAATTATCCAGAAAAAGTGAATCTAGGAAGGAGACTACCTGAGTGTATTCCAGGGAAAGAGGAATGGGACTGCTGCTTCGTCAGGGCTGGTTTTCTTTTCAGATGATGAAAATGTTTTGAAATGAGATAAAGGTAAATATTGGTCTGCATTTTGAATGTATGACCTATACTTTAAAAGGGCTTAACTCTAAGTTAGCTAACATTTTTCTCAATGGAATGATTAAGTTAAATAGATTGTCTTAAATATTTTATTTATTTGAGAGAGAGAGAAAGAGAGGGAGAGAGGGAGGGAGAATGGGTGAGCCAGAGCCTCTAGCCACCACAAATTAACTCCAGGTGCATGTGCCATCTTGTACATCTGGCTTATGTGGGTACTTGGTAATCAAACCTGGGTCCTTAGGATTTCAGGCAAATGCCTTAACCACTAAGCCATATCTCCAGCCTGTTAAGTAGATTTTTTCTGCCACACTTACACACCTATAAAGTGGTATAGTCTTGTCTGGGAAACAGGTCTGGTTAAATCAGATCTATAATAAAAGGGGAATTGGTATGAATTCAACAATGATTCCTATACAGCTATTTCCATACATACAGTGGTATATGGTGCTTCTTCCATTTCTTTTCTTCATACTTCACCAGCCCTAGACTTTTGCCTAAGTTACCTGCTGAAGGAGTCGTCCCTCATCACCAAGGTCTATAGCAGAATTTGCATATGTTGCTTATTATCCAGCATTTTATTAGTAAGACAAAAGAAAGTTAATGTTAAATATAAAAATTGTGATTTCATCCAACACATAGGGAATACTACAAGCTATGGGATCTTTTCTAAAATCAATCACAATATAAGCTTTAGCAAATAGGAAAGAGAGACAAGTAAGTCTTTGTATCTTAAGAGGATATATAGAATAAAGTTGGAAACCAATAGCAAAAGAACTCACAGAAACACAATATACTTGGAATTTAATAGTATATTTTTGAAGGAACTGTGAGTTATTGAATAAATAATGGACAAAATTTAAAAAATCTTAGAATTAAATTAAAATGATAAAATAACCTCACAGAAGACAGGTTATAGCTAGCTATAAGTGCTTACATTAAAATAAAACATATGGAGCAGGGGAGATTGCTCAGTGGTTATAAACACTTTTTTTTGCAAAGCCTGCTAATCAGGACTCAATTCCCTAGACACCCACATAAAACCAGATGAACATTGTTTTCAGTGGCAAGAGATTCAAGCACACCTATACACACACATGCAAATAAATGGGTTATAGCAAACTCCAAAGAAGTCCAGAAGATCATTAGGAATATTGTGAAAACTTCTATTCCAAAAGGTTGAATTCCTAGAAGAAACATATAAGTTCCTAAACAAATATGACCTATCCAAACTAAAACAAGACAGTATAAATTTAAACAGGTCCATAATGAGCAATGATATTGAAGCATTAACCAAGTCTCCATAAAGATTCACTGCCAAATTCTATTAAAACATTAGGGAGAAGCTAACACCAATGCCTCCTACCAGAAAGGGAAGGAAGACTACCAAACTCATTCTATAAGGCCAGTATTACTGAATATCCAACCGGATGACATGGGAGGGAAGAAGGACAGAAGGAAGGAAGGAAGGAAGGAAGGAAGGAAGGAAGGAAGGAAGGAAGGAAGGAAGGAAGGAAGGAAGGAAGGAAAGAGAAAGAAGGGAGGGAGGAAAGTTAGTTAGAGACCAATTTCCCTGGTGAACCTAATATACACAATTTTTTTTCAATAAAATATTTGCAAGCCAAATTCAAGACTCTGAGAAAATCATACATCACAACCAAATTGGATTCATAGCTGGGATGTATGAGCAGTTTAACACAAACACAATGGACTTGAATTGTGTTCAGCTATAAAAAGAAAATGAAACTTTTACAGGAAAATGGATGGAACTGAACATTATTGTGTTACCCCAGTCTCCTAATATAAAAGTTGCATGTTTTCTCTCAAACTAAGACCCTAAATTTGAATTATATATAGATCCCTGTGTATGTGTGTGTGTGTAAGAGAGAGAGAGAGAGAGAGAGAGAATATATCATGTAATTAGAAAGAACACCATTAGAGGGGGGAGAAGATCTTAAAAGAAGGAAGATCGGGGGAGTAGTGGGTCAGAGAATATATATGACGTGATGGGCACTACAGGGAGGAAGGGGGCCAGAAGGAGGGGCAAGGAGACAAGGAAGGAGAGTGGGGGAGGAGATCAACAAAATAGATATGAAAATACCATAACGGGCTGGGGAGATGTCCCAGCAGTTAAAAGTGCTTGCTAATAAAGCCTGCTGGACCAGGTTCTATTTCCCAGTACCCATATATAGCCAGACAGACAAAGCTGCATCTGGAGTTTGTTTGTAAAAGGACCTGGTATGCCCTGTCTCTCTCTCCCTCTTGCTCTCTTTTCTCTCTCACAAATAAATACATTGAAACTCATTATTTTATATGATAATTTTAAAAAAGTAATAACAAATAAAGCATATAGTATTGGTGAGGCACGTTTAGCAGAGAAAAGCAAAACTAAAGGTCTTGATGAGCTAGAATCAAGAAGAAAATCACTATCGAAGTATTCCCAGGGCCTTTCAGGTGGTCAGGAGTGATGTACTTCCTCAGCTTTTCAACATCACAGGTGAATAAGCATTAGGTTTAGGGGACAGAAGAGTATTTTCTAAAGCTGAGGAACAACTTTAGTAAATCCATACTATACAGAAATGGATTTAATTTCCCTTAGCTCCCATTCTTACTGCTTTTTTAAAATTTTCAAACATTATCACTGAAAATACAAAAGAAAAACATCATTTCATGACTAGGTTAATTCATAGTACTTCAGTAATAGTTTTCATCTTACTGGTAAAAAAAAAATTAATTCATTAATCATGGGCTCACATAATTTTAAACTTCTAGCTGAACTGTAGATTGAAAAGTCTTTGCAAAGTGGGTTGAAATCCAACCAGCGCCTACAAATGGCTTCCGTGGTTAAATGCATCTCCAAATCTCAGCAATCCGCAAAGGAAGGAAAACCCTTCCAAGCGAGGGAAGCAGGGATAAGTGAGCTGGTGGTGCTGCGGTGACCTGGAGCAGCACTCTGTCCACACCGGCAGGGGTGGCTGGCAAGGTCACGGGGTTACATGATGGACTGAAGGACTCACAGCTAGTCACCGCTAAGCTTAGCTCACAGTCATTCCGAAGCACTCACTTCCCACTTAGAAAGTTGGAAAGTCAGCCAGCGTGGGGAAGTGATCGTTTTCCTGAACAGGGGCATCTTCAGCATGCACTTTATAATCTATCTGCTCGCCTGGAAATGGGAATGGTTTGCCATATAGTTCAGCCCTGTCCAGTCATCACCGACCCCAGCACATTGACCTTATAGTTGAAGAACAGCTCTCCATGAAGCCACCACGGCAAGCCCAGCCCAGAAGCAGTGGCTGGAAATCACAGGTGGTTCTCGGTTGTTCTGGGGAAACTACACAGCCACTCTTCACACTCTGTACAGATTCCTGGATCCAAACAAACAAAATGTTGATTCATGACATTAAGCCCTTAAATGAAAAAGCAGTATGTTTTTGTTTGACTTAATTTGAAGCAGACTGAAATTGTACTCTCTTTCTAAAGGAGTGGATAGCAAGAATGTTCATGGGGCCCAGCCTATTTTTTAAGCTGTCATTAGGAATGATTAATATTTAAGCCAAATCAATAAAAATTGGATTTGAAAAAAAATCAATATTTAAGCAAAAGCATTACAAATCACATGACTAACATTGACACCCTTCATATATTAAAAAGGTTTGTTTTCCTGTGGCGTGTGGGTAAAGCTATGGCTGTATGAAGCAAAACTTTAAAGTGGTGATATATTAGTGTGGGCCATAGGGATAAATCATTTTGAAAATCAACCTCTGTCCTTTACAGAAAGAAAAACATTGAAGTAAATGCCAGCAACTATTAAATCTCACTGTCACATATATATTAAATGTGAGTATGTATGGATTTGTATGTATATCTATTTCTAGCAATCTTTCTTCTTCCTCTTCTAGTGCCCACACTAGCTATTTCTAGATAGCAGATATATTTATTTAAAATGGTAAATATAGTTGTGTCTCCTTTTAGTTGTGATAGATGAAAAGAATAGTATCCTTCAACTTAGAAATAATGTTACAGTCCTAATCCTAAAGGATTCTCGAAACAAACATGCTCTTCACAACTAGTCCTAACTTTCTCATCTCTCAATGATCTGGAGCCCAAGCCAGCATGCACAAGCTTCACAGCCTCTCCCTGGCTCCCCAAGCATTAGTGTCTCTCTAACCAGGTCCTGCTTGGGTCCTATTTGGGTTTCCTTCCTCCCTTCCTTTCTTTCTCCCTCCATCATTCCCTCTCTCTTTCCCTCCTTCCATCCCTCCTTACTTTCCTTCCTTCCTCTCTTTCTTCCCATTGTGGTGTGCATGTGTGTAGATGCACTTGTGTGTGCAGGTACATGTACATGCATGTATGTGGAAGTAAGAGGTCAACCTTGGGTGTCATCGTCAGGAGCACCATCTACCGCCTTTCAAACAAGGTTTCTCTTTGGCCTGGAGCTCATCATTGAAGTCTGACTAGCTGTCTATAGAATCCCCCAAGATCATCCTGTCTCTGCCTCCCCAGCACTGGGATTCTAGATGTGCATTTTGTGTAGGCTTTGAGGATCAAACTAAGGTCTTCATGCTTGCAAAGTCAGCACTTTACCAACTGAGCTACCTTCCTGGCCTGCTACTTTGCTTTTCAAGTGCAGGTTTACCTCATCCCAAGAAGGGTTACTATAGCCTTGTCTTACTACCCTAGCTGAGATAAAGCAATATGACCTGAATGAAAACAATGGAAGACTATGTTGGCAAAATCTTCTTCTGCATGTATGTATGTATGTATGTATGTATGTATAAGGAAGGGAGAAGGTGCACCAGGGCCTCCAGACACTGCAAATGAACTCCAGACACATGTGCCACCATGTGAATCTGGCTTACATAGGTTCTGGGGAATCAAACTTGGGTCCTTAGGCTTTGCAGACAAGTGTCTTAACCACCAAGCCATCTCTCCAGCCCCCATTTATAATTACTGTATTGTATCTTGTGTTGAAAGAGCCCTTATTTCACCAGATATATTTCCACCTCCATATCAGACGAGATTGGGCACATTCAGGGTGGTATGGCTGTAGACTTCACCTCCATATCAAACCTCCATTCTCATAGGCACCTTGTTGAGCTAAACTGGCCTTAACAAAAGAAGCAATGGTACTTAAGGCTGTTCCACCCACTTCTGTGGCATGTGGCCCTAGCTTGTAATCTTCTAAGAATGACCAAAACACAAATTCCTCAAATACTAGTAACATTTCTGCACATAGGAATCTCTGCTAATTAAGAGTTATCTCTATGAATAAGTGAATAGGTCTTGACAAAAATGACTGAAATTCAATTTAAAGAGAATATTGGGATTTTATGATAGCTGAATAGTTTTACAGGAAAAAATAAGAAGAAATTGGAACAAATTTCAGTATTGTGAACAAAAAATTATAAACTTTAAAAATGCTCCCTAGAAAGGTGCTTTTATAACCCTCCCACTGTTGGTAGTTCAGGCATGGCCACTGTTTTACAGGCATATTGGAGATTGAACTCATATCTTCATGCTTGTGAGGTCAGCACTTTACCCACTGAGCTATGTTCCCAGAACCCTTAAACCGTATTTCTGTTATATGTCCACCTTCCAAGCATTATGTTGCTATGAAATTAGCTCACCCATTAATAAATTATTTATCAATTCATGCCATCATTAAATGAACATTGACTCGAAGCCTACTATATGTCTTAAAGAGACATCACAAGCCAAATGTGTTGAGTAAAGTGGAAGAACATCTTGGAGAAATTAGGGAGCAGATGAAAGAAATGTTGTATTCACCTTGGAGGGACAGGTTAGAGGAGTTTGGAACAGGCAGAAGCCTTAAAGTCTGGTCATTCAGGAGCACCCGAAGGAGAAGTTGCAATGCTTGGATATGAGATCTGGCATTGTGCATGCCAGACAAGTTTTGTGTTGGCAGAACGCTAATCTCTATGCTAAGAACTACAGGAGGTGGAATGACTAGCTGGGTCCAGAGGTAGTCCAAGATCTTCTTCTCCATCCTGAGAAAATAACATGATATCCAAAACTGGTCCAAAGCCATTGAGACTATTTGGTTGAAGGGTGATGTAGGCAGTTCTGGTTGAGGGGTGTTGTATGAAGTTCAAGTTGAGGAGTGTTGTAAACAGTTATTTTTGAGGGGTATTGTAAGAAGCTCTGATTGGGGATATTTTAAGCAATTCTGCTCGAGGCAGTGTTGTAGGAAGATTTGAAGTTCAGATTATTTCCTATCTTGCCTGGGTCAAGAAATGGGATTAGCGTACCACAAAACTGGAGCAGGAAAAGGTTTCAAGTAGCCCAAGCAGAGATACAAGAGGAGCCCCAAATGAGATAGAAATGACAGTGTTATAGAATATATAAGAGATTCAACAAATACATGAGCTTTAGGGCTGTTGAGATGGGTTAGCAGTTAAGGTGCTTGCCAGCAAAGCCAAAGGACCAAAGTTCAATTCCCCAGTACCCACATAAAGCCAGATGCACAAGGTGACGCATGCATCCGGAGCTCATTTGCAATGGCTAGAGGCCCTGGTATGCACATTCTGTCTCTCTATCTGCTTCTTTCTCTCTAATAAATAAAGAAAGAAAGAAAGAAAGAAAATAAAAAGCTGTATAGTTTTCAAGACTTAATGAGTGGTGAGAAATTGCTGTTGATCCTGGAGACTGTATAAAAGGACAAGAGTCAGAAACTGTCAATCACTAACTGGGTGATTTCTTACGCAATTTAAAAAGAAAAAGAGAAAGCTCAATGGGTGTCTCAATCAGTGGGCTACAGTAACAGGATACCACATATTGAGCAACAAATTACAGACATGTAAGGGCTCTCCCTTTATAACCTAATCCTCTCACAGTTTCACCTCCAACCACCATCATACTATCACACTGGAGATTTTACCTTAACATATGAAATTGGGAAAGGCCAACATTCAGGCCATCACAATGAAGACAGGATTAAGGAAAAGGTGCCCTTCATCTTTTTTCTTTTCTTTTTCTTTCTTGGTGTGTGTGTGTGTGTGTGTGTGTGTGTGTGTGTGTGTTTTATTTTTTCTGAGATAGTCCTAGAACTCATGTAGTCCAGGCTGGCCTAGAACTCACTCTACAGCTGGAGCTGGCTTTGAACTCTTGATCCTTCTGTCTCCATTTCCTCAGTGCAGGCATCCACCACACACCTACTTAGAATGTATACTTTTCCACTAATTTGGCTTTTGAGTCTGAATTTGAGTTACCTAATGAGTACCTTATTTATCTATTTACCAAGAAGTGATGACTTTAGGAAATTGAGGCAGCAGATAGTATGAACTAGAAAGGAATTGTGGAAATGATCAATATAATAATACTGTTTAAAATGTAAAAGAAGGAGCCGGGCATGGTGGCGCACACCTTTCTTTAATCCCACCACTAGGGAGGAAGAGGTGGGAGGATCACCTTGAGTTCAAGGCCACCCTGAGACTACTGAGTGAACTCTAGGTCAGCCTGGGCTAGAGTGAGACCCTATCTTGAAAAATTAAATAAATAAATAAATAAGATAAAATGTAAAAGAAAATGAGATCCTATTTCCTATTTCACTTTGACAATAACAATGTAGTTTTGCTACCATAAATTCAGGGACTAATGGTTATTAGTTGAGTCAAACTTTTAGAAAACTCCCAGGGCCTTAGAAATACCAGAGGCAATCTTACCTTCTATACCCTTATAAGAATTCAGAGAGTGTTTTTCTCTTTTAAAATGTTTATTTACTTATTTGAAAGAGAGAAAGAGACAGACAGAAAGAGAGTGAGTATGGCCATGCCATGGCCCGCTGCCACTGCAAAGGAACTCCAGATGCATGGGCCACTTTGTGCACCTGGCTTTACCGGAGTACTCGGGAATCAAACCCAGGCAATCATGCTTTGCAAGCATGCACCTTTAATCAATGAGCCATCTCTCCAGCCCCAGTGAGTGCTTTCAAATCACATGTAATAGAGCCTGTTAATGGATTACTTCAATATAGTTCATTGATTGTGATAAATGTTACTTTGAACTAAATAGATGAGAATAAATAAATAATAAATAAATAAACTAGAATAAAAGATTCTACAAAACAGAGTGCATTTCATGTAGTGGTAACTATGTGTATAAAATTAAGGCAAATAAATATTAGAGGGCTGAGGAAATTGCTCAGTGGTTAAAGGGAATTTCTTGAAAATTAAATACTATTTATCCTTACTGTATGAAAGATTCATTTCTCTCTGGGGTGGAACAGTGAAGTTCTCAAGCAGAAAAAGCATGGTGAAATGTGTGGGTCAAGTTTTAGTTTCCTGCATATGGTTATCCAGTTTGTCCAGCACCATTTGTTGAAGATGCTGTCTTTTTTCCAGCGTATATTGTTTGGGCCTTTATCAAATATCAAGTAGCTATAGTTGCTTGACCCAAATTCCGGGTCCTCAAGTCTATTCCATTGATCTATAGTCCTGTTTTTATGCCAGTACCATGCTGTTTTTATTACTATGGCTTTGTAATATAGCTTTAGATCAGGTATGGTGATGCCTCCAGAGGTATTTCTTTTGCAGAGGATATGTTTGGAAATGCGAGGCCTTCTGCCTTTCCATATGAAATTTGAGATCATTTTCTCTATCTCTGTGAAGAACACTGTGGGGATTTTAATTGGTATTGCATTAAATCTGTAAATTGCCTTTGGTAGGATTGTCATCTTCACAATGTTAATTCTGCCTATCCAGGAACATGGGAGGTCTTTCCATTTTCTCAAGTCCGCCTCAATTTCTTTTTTGAGTGTTTTTATGTTTTCATTGTATAGATCTTTCACTTCCTTGGTTAACGTTATTCCAAGGTATTTTATTTTTTTTTGTCGCAATTGAAAATGGGACTATGTCCCTTATTTCTTTTTCTGTATCTTTGTCCTTTGCATAAAGGAAGGCTACTGATTTTTGTGCATTGATTTTGTATCCTGCTACTTTGCTATAGGAGTTAATCAGGAACACCTGAACCACAAGACACTGGAGAGGGTAAGATTAAGACTAACCTTAGTCTCCTACATCTTCCCTCCCTCACTTCCCCTCTCCCTATCTCTCTCTCTCTTATCTCTAACTCTTGTATATTAGTTATCTTTTTCCTCATTTTCTTAGTGGGCACTGACCTGTAACTCCCAGAACCAGCATGGGGCTATCATCCACAATGAGCTTTTGATCAGAGAGACCTACAAGGTTTCCTAAAAGACAGACAGATTTCTGTCAGAGTACTTGATGACCCACCAAAGGTTAGTGGTAAGACCCTACTGCTGAAGATACCTTATGTGATTGACATGCAAATTAGAATGGCATGGCTGGAAGTTGGATGAGAGTCAGTCCCCAGACAGTCAGCGCATCTAGTGCCAGAAGGTGCTACATGGGCGACTGGGGGAAATTGACCAATATCTATCGAAGCAACGCATGGTCTAACCTACTTAGCAGCAAATAACTTATTGTGATGCCCACACAAGTGCAGTGGTGGCACACAGCCATGGTGGGGAACCAACTGCTCTCAATTTGGCTAACTGATCCCCTCACTGGTATGGGACCCATAGCTGGAGCTGGGAAACAAGTCAGAACCATATCCAAACATAAGCCCACTCTCCAGTATCAACCTACTATCAATTGTGGGCTACAAGAGGGCCTACACCTATTAAATTCTCTATAAAAAAAAAAGTAAGGGTTATCTCATTTGTCCTGGTGCTAACTTACTCTCCGTTGGAGAATCTGCTTCTCTTTTTCAGATAGATGTAGACCCTAAGGAGAGAGCCACCCCATCATACCTCAAAAGGGCTCCGGCTGAAACTAAGAAAACTTCGAGAAACAAGCAAGGGGGCTGTTTTTCCTGATGAACCGGACACCAGCACAAGGGGGAAGGAGATCAGCATAGAGAAAAATCAACTCCTACCAAATCAGAGAGCCAGAGCCTCAGAGGCCCTCAACACCTCATCACTGAAGCAGACCAAAAATGAACCCAACATGGCTCAGGGAAATTCTGCGGAAGAGGGGGCGGAAAGAATGTCAGAGTCACATGTTGGGTCATGATATGCAGAGACATTTAGCTTACCCATAACTGTGGGCTAACTCCACAATGCATGACCCGCATACCTCAAGGGGCCAAGGGGAGGGGGTAGGTCACGGATGAGCCTAATAATGGTACCAAACTGACTGTATTTACTGAATACAGAACTGACTAATAAAAAAAAAAAAAAGAAAAGAAAAAGCAGTATTTTTCTGTAACAGAAGTTTTGTCTTCTATTTCAGTGTGTGTATGTGTGTCTGTGTGTGTGTATATGTGTGTATGTGTGCACTGTGTACATGTGTATTTGTGTATGTTTGTGTATGTGTATATGTGTGTGCATGTGTGTATTTGTGTATATGTGTGTGTATGTATATAGGTCTAAGTGTGAGCATGTGTATGTGTGTGAATGTAAGTGTGTATGTGTGTGTATGTGTATGCATGAACATATGTCTGTATGTGTGTGTATATGTGTGTAAGTGTGTATATATGTCAGTAGGTGTGTTTGTATGTGTGTGTATGTGTATGTGCATGTGTATATGTGTGTGTATGAGGGTGCTGGGTGTCAGTCAATAAATCTGCACTCCCTAAATCAGACTGAAAGAAATACAAGGGTCAATAAGATAAGGGAGAAAAGAGAAACTAATGTTCTAAAAGTAGCCAGCTAATGTTTGACAAAATCAATCCACATTTGCATTTAAGGAAATAGTTGAAAATAAAGTAGAGAAAACAAATCTCTAAAGGTTAAGAGAAGGATCAAGAACCATATAAAGATAAACTAAATGCCAATGTGCAGAGAACTTGTCTTTAGATAAATGAAGTTTATGAAATAAAATAGTAAACAAGGGCTGGAGAGGTGGCTTAGTGGTTAAGCGCTTGCCTGTGAGGCCTAAGTACCCCACTTCAAGGCTCAATTCTCCAGAACCCATGTAAACCAGATGCACAAAGTGGCGCATGCATCTGGAGTTCGTTTGCAGTGGCTGGAGGCCCTGACATGCCCATTCTCTCTATATATATATCTTCCTCTTTCTCTCTCTGTCTGTCACTCTCAAATAAATAAATAAAAATAAAGAAAACCTTAAAAAAAACATAAAATAGAAAACAAGATCCACTAGGAATATGGAACAAGGGGTGACCAAGTCCAAATAAAGATGGAGCCTTGCTGGGTGTGTGGCACACACCTTTAATCTCAGCACTCAGGAGACAGGGGAAGGAGAATTGCTGTGAGTTTGAGGCCACCCTGAGAATACGTAGTGAATTCCAGGTCAGCCTGGAATAGAGTGAGACCCTTCCTCGGAAAAAGAATGGAGCCCTTGAGGTACAACAAGACATATTGGTGAAGCAAAAAGTACCCCAAAAAACTTAAGATGGCATTATAACAGAGCCACATGGAGTGCCTGGAAGGGCTACTGTTAATGCCAAGAATGGTGTAGAGTTCCAAGACTCCTCCCAATACCACAGAACCTTTACCTCCAGAGCACATGGGAAAGGCTGCCATGGGTTACTCTGAAAAAATTTGCCAGGGGTTACTCTGGGAAGGGTTGCCATAGGTTACTCCGGGAAAGATTGGAATGGGTTACTCTGGGAAATGTTGCCATGGTTACTATGGGAAAGGTTTCTAGGAGTTACCCTGGGAAAGGTTCCCATGGGATACTATGGGAAAAGTTGCCATGAGTTACTATGGGAAAAGTTGGCATGGGTTACTATGGGAAAGGTTGCTAGGAGTTACTATGGGAAAGGTTTCCATGGGTTACTACTGGAAAGGTTGCTAGGAGTTACTATGTGAAAGTTTTCTATGTGTTACTCTGGGAAAGGTTGGGATGGGTTACTATAGGAAAGACTGGGATGGGTTACTCTGGGAAAGGCTGGGATGGGTTACTACAGGAAAGACTGGGATGGGTTACTCTGGGAAAGGTTGGGATGGATTACTACAGGAAAGACTGGGATGGATTACTCTGGGAAAGGCTGGCATGGGTTACTATAGGAAAGACTGGGATGGGTTACTCTGGGAAAGGCTGGGATGGGCTACTACAGGAAAGACTGGGATGAGTTACTCTGGGAAAGGTTGGGATGGGTTACTATAGGAAAGACTGGGGTAGGTTTCTGTGGGAAATATTGCCATGGGTTATGATGGGAAAGGTTACCATGGGAAAGGTTTCTCTGAGGAGTTCAAAACAGTATATATTCAGCTTGATTTTCTCTTCCATTCAAAAACTTTTCCTTTAACTAGTGTTTTCTGCTTTCATTTAAAATTAGTTTCAAATATAGAATCAATCTTACAACTCTGGAGACATTACAAAACATTTCAGAAGTAGTCTAGAAAATGTAGCCTAAGAAGGACTGGGTTATCCCAGGAGGGGGTTGAAAACCATATTTATTGTCAAATTTTCTAACTGTCTTATGGGATTTGTAAGCATTAAGATTAAAGAAATTTGTATCTCTGTCTCTTGACCAAGAACTTCAGAAGAACCCAACCATGTTGATATGACACTCCACAGTGACAGTGGCTGTCAAGGTTCCACTACATGTGACTTTTTTTAATTAATTAATTTTTTAATTAGTTTTGTACTCAGTGAATACAATCACGTTGGTACCATTTTTAGGAGTCTCTATGTCCTACGCCCCCCAACCCCTCCTTGTTGAGGTATATGGGTCATGCATTCTGGAGTTAGCCCACAGTTATGGGTAGGGTAAATGTCTCTGCATATCATGACCCAATGAGTGGCTCTGACATTCTTTCTGCCCCCTCTTCTGCAAAATTTCCCTGAGCCATGTTGGGTTCATTTTGGGTCTGTTTTAGTGATGAGGTGTTGGGAGCCTCTGTGTCTCTGGATATCTGACTTGGTAGGAGTTGATTTTTCTCTGTGTTGGTCTCCTTCACCCTTGTGCTGGTACCCGGCTCACCAAGAAAACAGCACCCTTGCTTGTTTCACCAATTATTCTTAGTTTCAACTGGGGCCCTTTTGAGGTATGATGGGGTGGTTCTCTCCTTAGGATCTGCATCTATCTGAAAAAGATAAGCAGATTCTCCAATGGAGAGTAAAGTTAGCACCAGACAAGTGGGATAATGCTTATTTTTTTTTATAGAGAATTTAATAGGTGGAGGCCCCCCCTGTAGCTCACGATTGGTGGTAGCTTGATAATGGAGAGCAAGCTCATGTTTGGATATGGTTCTGACTTGTTTCCCAGCTCCAGCTATGGATCCCATTCCACTGAGTGGATCAGTAAGCCAAATCAAGAGCAGTTGGTTTCCTACCATGGCTGTGTGCCACTATTACACTTGTGTGAGCATCATGACAGCTTATTTGCTGCTATGTAGGTTAGACCATGAGTTTCTTGCACAGATATTGGTCATTTTCCCCCAGTTGCCCATGTAGCACCTTCTGGCACTGGACACAATGACTGTTTGGGGACTGACTCTCTTCTAGCTTCCAGCCATGCCATTCGATTTTACGTGTCAACCGCATATGGTGTCTTCAGCAGTAGGGTCTTACCACTAACCTTTGGTGGGTCATCAATACTCTGACAGAAATCTGTCTTTCTTTTAGGAAACATTGTAGGTCTCTCTGATCAAAGGCTCATTCTGAATGATGATTCCACATGCTGTTATTGGGAGTTACAGGTCAGTGCCCACTAAGAGAAGGAAGGAAAAGATAACTAATATAAAAGAGTTAGAGAGAAGAGAGAGAGAGAAGCTGTAGAAGATTAAGGTCAGTCTTCATCATACCCTCTCCAGTGCCTTGTGGCTCAGGTGACTTTTATCCCCAAGATCATCTCACTATCTAGGACAGAAGCCGGTGCAGGCTGGGAGAAGCAGTACATATCCTTTCTCTCTAAGGATATGTCCTAGAAGTTCCATGTGTTACTAACACTTCAGTCACATTGGCCAGTCCTTAGTCACATGATCACACCTAGAAAATACAGACTTTATTCTGGGCTGTTTGTTGTCAATACAGCTAGGATTCCATTACTAAGAATGAAAGAAAAATAATAGCTATAGGTAAGAAAACCAGAAGTTCATAATACAATTTATGTTTTCTTTTAAATTCCATACAACTTAAAAGAATTCAAGAGACTCTACGATTACCATACCCCAGGTGGTCTGACTTCTCATTTTTCCTAGAAATGAGGAATTTTTAAGGACATTAGACTTTCAGTGCTAAAATGACGAATTTCTGGGCAAGCAAGGATGTCATCCTTATTTTGACATAGCTAAACTTTAATATTCTATTTTAAAGAAGGTCAGGCAGGAAAAATACTATAATAATAACTCCAAAATACATTTCAGAAAACATTTCAAGCACAGGAAGCCTATTATTGTTGAAATAAGACTCCAATCCTATCATGGGACTACTTTGAAAGACAAAATATCTGCTGAAGAAAACTACCTGCTGCTCTACATGCAGAACCCCATGTTTTTAAAACTGTCAATGTAGCTTACTGTGTACAAAAAGGCTCCATGCATTAATAAAATTGTATTTACTTCCCTTCAAAAAGTTTTCTTGAGTACTTGGAATATTTTTCTTTCAAAGGACATCTTAACTTTTAATGAGCCTATGTTATATTTTTTAAGTTGCAACTCAAAAGCCAATATTGTACAAGAGATCATTTCTCATTACAATCTCTGGACTTCTCCTTAATGACTTTTGTAACAAATGATGCAAGCCAAAAGAGCTCACCAGGTGGGAAGGTCATTTGGATGCCTTTGCTGACAGCAGCACCTCGAGTGGTGATGCTAGGGAAGCCAAGAGCCTGCTGCAACTTCATTGTTACCTGTCAAGCTTAGAATGGATTTTGTTTCACAGAATCAGAAATGATAATCTCAAACATCTTCTGTTGAGAGGAACTTCTAGGTCTGAGTAGAATGGGGCAATTTCACAAGATGAATACCAGGCAACAATTTGATTATTAATGGAAGAGCTGGTGAAAACTGGTCTCTGAACAGGGAGCCAGTATGGGTCAGTGTGTTAGAATTCCAGTGCCAAAGAGCTTGTGTTCACTGATATGTAAGCAAAGAAAAATCTTGTCAGTACTGAGAAGGGAAAATGCATTTTCTGCTCGCGTCATACCAGATGACACATTTCTTGTGAAGCTGCAAGGAACTAACAAGCCACGAAGAGGAAGCTACATTTCTTAAAGACTTTTGCTTCCCAACCTATCTTCTACTTTGCTTAATTTGTAATTGATTCTATTTATGTTGTTTTATTTACCAAAAAGTTGAAACAACAGATCAAGCCCTCTAGCCTGACATCATGGTTTTCCTTAATGAAAGGAAGGATTTTGTTTAATTTGCCATCACCATGGTGAATGTTAGCAGGATTGAAAACTGTGACAGCTTTCACTAATGCATGAGAAAAGTGGTTTTAACTTTAGCCTTGTATCTATCATAGCACCAAGATATCCTCTCCCATTTCTCACATAAAATATATGTAATCAGGATATTTATCATTGTAATTGCAGTTCATAATTTACAAAGTTCTTTCTAAGCCAACATCTTACTTTACTTTCCCAACAGCCCTCTCAACATGACATTATTCTCAAAGTTTCACAAAGAAATTGAGGTACAAAAATTTTAAGCATCTTCCCTAAGATCTCTTAGCTGAGAAGTGACTAAAAACGTAGTTATTCTATATTTACTCTCAGCACTGCTTCCCCAATGCCAAAAGTTCTAAGAAGAGTTGTAAGAAATTATTTTATGCTGCACAACAAAAAAGAAGGAAAACCAGCTTTCTGTTCATGTTCTGTTTGTGTGAGAAAGATAAACTAACATTAATACCCTCTGCAAAGGCTGCAGAAAGCAGAACTTGTCACTAGACTCCAACACACACACACAAACACACACACGCGCAGACAGCAACAGGAAGTAGATCTTTGCAATTTGTAGGATAACACCCTTCAATCTATATCTAATCTATTCTGTCCTCAGAAAAAGAAAATGCATACACACACATTTATGGATGCTTTCTGGGGACTCCTTGAGTCTCCTAGCTCATCTGTGCACAGCTATGGGCAGAACCCTTATGCAATGAAGCATCTTAGTTCCTATAGATAGTGCAATCTATCTGTTTTCCCTATAAGTTGAAGAGGCCTTTTCTAGTTTTTCTCTTACTGAGGTAACCAATAGCATTAGATCTTGGTTGCCATTCTTTCATTCATGCAATATTCTTTCTCTGACTTGTGTAGATACCCCGTCCCTTTTCTTTGGTGGTTCTTCCTTGATCAGTTATCTGTCAATGTTGGGAGCTTCTTGAAGCTTATCCTTAAACTCTTCTCTGTCAGTAATCACTCCCTGTATGACATCATCACTGCTGTGACTTTAATCATCAGTGTAAGTGGATAACTCTCAAATTTCCATAAATACATTTTCAGCCCAGATACTATTTATGCTTAATCAGTATCTACTTAGAGGCCTAATATCTACCAATTTGTATCTGCTCAAAAATCAGCTCGTGGGCTGGAGAGACAGCATAGTGGTTAAGGTGCTTGCCTGAAAAGCCAAATGACCCAGGTGCAATACCCCAGTACCACATAAGCCAAACGCACAGGTGGCGCATGCATGTGGAATTCATTTGCAGTGGCTGAAAGCCCTGGCATGCCCATTCTCTCTCTATATATATCTGTCTCTATCTCTCTCACACAAATAAATAAATATTTTTTTAAAAAACCAACTTATGTGTTGACTGTACTGATTACTTTCTCATTTCTATTCTATCTTACTGGCCAGCATCAGATTCCTTCCAGATTCACAGACTAGAAACTTGGAAATCATACATGACAAAATTCTTCATCATGATTTTCAATCTCATCCTGCAAGAAGTTCTGCTGGCTGGGCGTGGTGGCGCACACCTTTAATCCCAGCACTCGGAAGGCAGAGGTAGGAGGATGACCATGAGTTCGAGGCCACCCTGAGACTACATAGTGAATTCCAGGTCAGCCTGGGCCAGAGTGAGAACCTAACTTGAAAAACCAAAAAAAAAAAAAAAAAAAAAAAAAAAAAAAAAACATGCTGCTAGATTTACCTTCAGAGTCTCTCTTTTACCATTGCCATCATCCTAGCCCAAGTTTACATGGTGACTACCATACTACAGCAGTAATTTCCTAATTTTCCTCCCTATGTCCATTCTTGACCTCTTCATACTCATTCTTCATATTTCAGATTTTTTTTGAGGTAGGGTCTTGCTCTAGTCCAGGCTGATCTAGAATTCACTATGTAGTCTCAGGCTGGCCTTGAACTCACAGTGATCCTCCTCTTTGGCCTCCTGAATGCTGGGATTAAAAGCAGGCACAACCACACCTGGCCATTCTTCATATTTCAAAAGACAGCTTTTAAATGCTGTTATGTAACACACCTGAGATATTTACTAGTGTCTCTAGAATTAAATGAAATGATATCTTTAATATGTTCAGAAGTGTGCTATCTTAATCTGTATCTTTAATATGCTTTTATGTGTGCAAACTGCCTTATTGTCCATATCGCTTCCCAACAACAGATGCCTTCCGGTCACAATGGTTCCCATTCTGAATTTTCCAGACACATTGCTGGTTGACCTCTTCTGCCTGATCTGCTCTGTCCTCTCTCCTGTTGCAACATTCTCCTAGTGATCTCAGCTTAGCTTTCAAAGCTCACTTCAAATAAATTCTCATCTCTGAAAAGCCTTCCCTGTGCATGTAGATTCCATTAGTCCCCTTTAATCTTCAACTCATTTTCTTTTTCTTTCATAGTAGTCACCATAATTTATGACTGTTTATGTAATTGCTTAATGATGATTTTTTTCTTTATTAATATGTGAAGTCTCCATGAGAGTAGAAGTATGTCTTCTCTATGTTCATGGAATGATTAACATACAGAAAATCCACAGCTTTCAGGAGAGTACAAGAAGCTTTGAAAAATATGACATGCCTGGGGCATCCCAATCAAGATGTAGAACACTTCCATCAACTCAGAAGCCCCTGTGTGCCCTGCTATCCAGCCTCCAGACCTCCCAGAATCCATCGCAGTTCCAACTTCTATCACAGTGGATGAGCTTTGCCTGTTCTTGCACTTCATGTAAATAGGACCCGACAGCATGTACTCTTGTGAACTGGCTCTTTTCGTTCATGTCCAGATGCTGTGGCTTCCATTCATGTTGTAGCTACCAGTCATTTGTTTTTATTGCTGAATCCATTCTATGGATAAATCACTTGTTCTTTCAATCTTCTGTTAATGTACATTTATTTCCAATTTTTAGCGGGTAAAACTGAAACAGTGCTATAGACACTGTGCATGTCTTGTAATGGGCAGATTTCTTTATTTGTAATGTGTAAATATTTTGAAATGGACTTACTAAGCTGTAGAGTGTGTGGACATAAATCCAATCAAAACTTGTTGCTGGAAACTGTTTCCCCGGGGAGACGTGAATGCATGCCTGTTCACCTCAGCTACGGCACAGATGAAAGACCAATGTACAGTTGCACCCAGAGCGGTTTTGGTGAATGAAGGAGTTTACTGAGGTTACTTACATGGCAGGGCGAGGGGTTGCTTACAAGAGCAGAAGATGATAGGAAGCTGCAGCACGGCAAAGTGGAGCCAGCACTGGTGAGAACTCAGAGAAGCTGGATCCGTGGAGCACACTGCACAACCTGCAGGCAGATCAGCTGGCCAGAGTCTCCTCCTAAGCAGTGACTCTCCTCTTATTTATCTTTACAGTGTTCTTGCAACCTTTTCTCCAAACCTCTTGACTTCTTGAGTCTCCTTAGCTCCACTCCCCACCAGAAGGAATATTTAAGTTTGGAGGAAATTGCTGCACAACACTCTACCCCTTACTCCAGCTCTTACATCCTTCTCACCCCCTAGTTATTGTCGCTGAGCCTGGGGGGGGTATGAGATCAATGTCCATCTATGGCTAAGCACTGAGCCACTGTGTCACAGAAACAATCTTTTGCTCTAAGGAGCTTAACTAGTTGAGTCTTTCCATCAGCAATCACTCTTAAATGCAAGAAGTTCTCCTCCAGCCAAGGTGGATAGCAGGGGTAACAGTAACGAAGCTCTGTCCGTGCAAGTGCAAGTGTACATATATCCATCGGGCAGTTTGACGGAACCATCACATGTGTCTAATAACAATAGCTGGGCTTTTTTTTTTTTTTTTTTTTTTTTTTTTTTTTTTTGCTACTGGGGTCTGTGATCTTCCCAGCCAGAGGCTTTTGACCTGGTTTACATTCCCAGACATGAACTCCTGTGGAGTGGGCCTAAAATCCAATCAAAAAGTTGTTGGCTGTACCCATTATCATCATGCCAGTATGGCACAGGCAGGCTTACTTTGAGTGGAATGGTTGGAAGTGTAGCACACAGAGTTCATAGAAGAGTAGGACTATTGATGACTATTCTTTCCCATACCTACATAGCGTCTGTGGTGGTTTGAATGTATGTCCTCCCTGGCCCCCATAGACTCTGGTGTTTTATTAAAGCTTCTTACTTGGGTCTCCAGATGCCTGGCTGGATGAGGTGTCACTGGGGGCAAATTCTGGGGTATAGTCCCAAGGTGTATTTGGGGGTGGATCTGATTTCTAGCCCAAAGGTGTGCAGAGAAGTCTGAGTTCCAACAGGATTCCTGCTGCTTGCTTCCCATTAGTGCTTGGGGCTTTTGGTTTTTATGGACTGTTTCGTTGTCTTTCTGCTTGGGTTTACAAGCTTGCCATAAATCCCTTCCTCCCCTAAACTGTGCCTGGTTTGGATGCTCATCACAGCAACGTGAAACTGTCTACAACAGCACCTTCCAGCACCGTGAAAGCTAGCCAGTAGGTAGGGTGTTTCCAACTCAGTCCAAGCCTGACTTCTCCATGTCCTATAGCCAAAGCATGCCTTGTCTTCAGCGGTAGGGTCTTGCCATTTTGTTCTGGAATACAACCAGTGATTCATGGCAATAACCTTTATTTCATTTTTGGAAGGCTCATGAGCCAACAACTCCCAGCCAACAACTCTTAGGGAGGTAGTCCATCACTGACACTGTGATCTTTATTCAGTAATCTCACGTATTTTAGGAGTGCCCTTTCCCTCCATGCAGAATGTCTTCCTTTAAATTCTTCAACTGTTGTCTTCACTGTCCTCTCAGATACTTTTCTAAACATGTAAGATACCCAGAGGTTAACACTATGACATTTATGTAATGAAACCTTATGATAAAATCATTTCATAGAGAGCCGGCAGGATCTCTGAAGGCCCACAGTTATCCATTTCAAGCAGGCACTGGATGGTCTCAGGAGTCAGCAGCTCAGGGGTACTAAAGTAGAATGTTAGCAAGGTCGAATCAGCATGAAAAGAGTCCATCGCTCAGGCCAACTTCTTTGCCCAAGAGAGAAATGTTGGAGATACTACACACACTCCTAGGCTTTCCATAATCCCCAGACATTTCCTATGGTACTTCCATGGGGCTACCTTGCATCTCCCCACCGCTGAGGGGTTCAGTGAGGTCCACTCAAGCTGCTTGGCACAAGCCAGGACAAAGGGGGCTGAGGCTGCTCCCCAGCCTTCTGTGGCACCTGCTCTTTGGACTTAACTCTTTCTACCCACTTGACCTGACAGGCTCCGAGGAGTGGGCACTGAGGCTGCAGTCTTAGCTGTTGTCTCTCCTGCCACCATACCTGCCTGCTGTGACAGCCTCTGACTAGGTAATCATTTTCCATCCCCTGCATATCTCTTTGCCAGGGAGAAATTTATATGGCTCTCTCTGGGATCATAATTGCCCACCCCGGGGACAAGCCTAGTTCCTTTCATCTGAAACCCATTGTCAGTCATACTCTCTGAGAACACTTGCACTGCATTTGGCTTTCTGTCATTTTTATCCTTAAGAACTCCAGCTCCACACAAATCTTGCCACAGTTGCCTTCTAGTAGTGAGGACAGTTCTTTTTGTGTGTTTGGCCCTCCTCTCATCACCTCTGAATTGCTTTAACGCATTGCAAACCTGATTCCTATGCTGATCTTGCTTGAAAGTCTGTTCCAACGCAAGTAGTTCAGATCCAGACTATTTATTCCCTGATTATCATGGTCTTCTGAACCGTGCCGTGGTTAGTACTTCCACTGAATCACGGGTATTGTCTTCCTCTCTATTAAAGGTCAGATCTGAGGAACATCTTCTATCACTTTAATTTCATTCCCTCCCTCCTCGTTATCTGACTCCTCCCACCTGTTCTAAGATTTTGGACTTCATGAATGGTTCTTCAACACTGATCTAATTTGGGCTTTGTTCTCCTTTCAGGCTGCTCGTCATAAGAGGGTAACCTAGCACGTCTAATCTCGTCCTCCCTTCTGTCCCATTTACCTGCCAAATCAAAGACGAATAGCGAAAACACTAGCCACATGTCCCTCTCCCTTTGTAATTCCTCCTTTACACCCCAATTTCTCTCTGCACAGCCATCTTGGCCTCAGATGCTTCTAGCACCCGTAACACCTGCCACGCCACCTCCATGGCAGCTTGCCAACACACTCACCCCGTACATGTCACACTCAGGAACGTCAACACATTCTGCAATCCTTCAACTTTTCAGGGCATCCGGGTATCCCCAAGTGGACGCTATTCATCAAGCTTGCATGCCACTCCATATCACATTCAGGAAGACGGCCACCCTAGGATTCCTCCCACACTCTTCCTCCTGTTGGCAGTACCTTAGTTACATGTCTTACTACCCCTAGCAAGATCTATGCAGCCACCACTACTGCCAAAAGACACGTCACCACACACCACATAGGGAGGGACAGCCATGTTGGGTTTTCCCCTGTACAGGTTCCACCCTCAGCCTCAGTTATATGCCTTGCTACCCATAGCTAGGGTAAGGCAGTTATTCCTCCCAAATTCATTTTTGGTTCTGCCTTGCCCCACGTTGGGCACCAAGTGTCATGGGAAACTGTTTTCCAGGGGTGATGTAAACACACATCTTTTCACCCCAAGTAGGGCACAGAACAAAGTAAAATTGTACCAAAACCACTTTTGGTGAATGAATGAGTTTATTGGGGTTACTTACAGAACACAGTGAGAGGTTACTTACCAGAGTAGTAGATGACTCAAAGGCAGCTGCATCTCGGAAAAACCCACCCCGACATAGGGGATAACTCACAGAAGCTGCCTATCTGGAGCACAGTGTACAGCCTGCAGGCAGCTTGGGCACAGAGTCCTTCCTAGGCAGTTGTTTTCCCTCTATATGACCTTAGGAAGGTGTCTTGCAACCTTTTGCCCAGACTTGTTGACTTCCTGAGTCTCCTGAGGGAGGAGGGAATGTTTCAAGATGCAGGAAATTGCTATACAACCATGTCATAAGAAAATGTCACAAGACTTTTGATGTGTTTATACTATCTCACCTTCACCAATAACATATAAGTCCCTTTTGCTAATATGTTCCGTTATCGGGTTTTTTTTTTTTTAATTTTAGCCATTTAATGAAGTTGTATCTCATAGTGGTTTTGATTTGTCTTTTCCTGATAACCAGTGATCTTAAATCATGTGTGAGGCACTCTTTGCCTATTTTTGTATCTTTATATGTGAAGTATCTGTGTCTCTTATCAGTTTTTATTGGCTGTCCTTTTTATTATTAAATTGCAGTCACTATAAATTCCAGACATGAGGCTTACATCAGATATGTGCTATAATTATTTTCTCCCAAATGATGAGTTGTTTATTTATTTCCTAAAAGTGTATTTTATTAAGAAGACAATTTTAATTCTGATAGTCTAATTTATCTTGTTTTTCATTAATGATTAGTGTTTCTCTGTGTTGTCTAACACATCTTTGCCTCTCTTGGTGTCATGAATATATTGTCAGTATTCTGAAAGCTTTGTAGCTTTCCCTTCTTTGTGAAGACCTATGATCCATCCTGAATTAGGTTTCCACATTGTGGGGAGTCATGATCATTCCCATAAATTATCCATACTTTCCAGCTGTGTTGGAAATCTTCAATAAAGTTTTTCCTTTCTCAATTTAATTTATTTAATGATTTTATTAAAAGTACATTGGCCATACAAGGATAGAACTATTTTTTTGGAGTCCTCACTCTCATCAATTAATAATTTATATATCATTATAACATTATCTTGCTGTTTGCTTTACTTCAAATTCTTAGCAACAAACATAGGTTGAACTTTTGCTCTTCCTTTTTTATGATTATTTGTGGCTGTTCCAGAGCCTTTGCATTTCTACATGTCAAGTCTGGCTTGTTACCTTTTACGAAAATCTCTGCTAGGAGTTTAGACTGGAGTTAAGCTAAGTCTGTCATTCAAGGTGTAGAAACTCAACAGTGTTTCAATTTGGGAACATGATATTGCTATTGACTTAGGACTCTGAAAACTCAGCAAATTTTTATAATCCTTATGTTGTGTTGCATATCTTCTGTTGAGTTTTTCCTTAATAATTTGGTTTTTGATGATCTTTTCTATGGTATTATTTTAAATGTCATCTTCAAATTGTGAGATAGTAGTATATAAAAATATATCGAATTTTTTGTTTTGGCTTTGAATGATTTGACCTTGCTAAATTAATTTGTTAATAGAACAATAGAATTACTAATTCTGGTGATATTTTGGTTTTATCTGCACACATGCTTTTGTCATGTGTTCTTCTTCTCTGAAATGCATGCTCTTGTGTTTCGCTTCTAATTTAGCCATCTGGTTCGGGTCAGCTGCTGTTTAATTCCCACTTTTAATTATCTGAAATATCTTTACTTTGTGGCTTCAGTTTTGAAGGATATTTTCACTAGACACAGAAATCTAGGTTGAGGGCTGGAGAGATGGCTTAGCAGTTAAGGTGCTTGCCTGCAAAGCCAAAGGACCCAGGTTCAATTCCCCGGGACCCACATAAGCCAGATGCACAAGGAGGTGTATGTTTCTGGAGTTCATTTGCAGTGACTGGATGCCCTGGCACACCCATTTTCTCTCTCTTCCTCTCTCTCTTCCCCCTCACTGTCTGTCTGTCTGTCTCTCTCTCTCTCTCTCTCAAATAAATAAATAAATATTAAAAAAAATAAATCTAGGTTGATAGATTTCCCCCCTTTAGGACCCTAAATACACTGTTTTGCTGTTTCTTGGGAAAAGCAAGCTAGTTCCTATGTAACTTCTACCTTCTGTATAATAATATCTCCTCCAATTTTAATCTTCTCTTTGTAATTTTAATAATTTGACTACAACAGTGTTTCAGTAGTATTTTCTTAATATTTATCCCACCTTGAGCCTGTTGAATCATTGGATTTATGTGTAATTCCTTTTATCATATTTGGATAGTTTTCAGTCATTATTTCTCTAAGTACTTTTTAAACCTTTTTCTATTCTTTCTATGTGGGATTCTATAGCTTATTAATAGCCCTGCAGATTTGTTTGCCTTTGTTTTTCATTTTTTTCTGTGCAGTTAGATACTTCTCATTGATATTTCTTAAAGATTTTTTTTATGTTTTTACTCTTCTCCCAAATAATTTAATCTTAAATTTGCCCCCTCCAAAATTGGTTTCCAATATTTTATTTTCCATTTTACCCTTCCCATTTATTTATTTTACAGATTTTGCATTTCCTTTTTAAAATATTCCCCCTCTTTCCCATTACAGCTTTCTTCTTCTATAAACCAGTTAACATTTATATGTTTTCAAAGGTATTGTTGCTATTTCAAATAACCGAGCCATCTGTACCATCTGTATGTCTTTCTCTAGGGACCATATTTGTTTTTTTATTATGGATTAACCTTTCTTGCAAATGTAGAAATTCATGTATAGTTCTCAAAATACACAACAGCTGAAAACACACATAGAACAGAACAGTGGAAATGGCTATGTATTCTTTTCTTTTATTCTGTTTATTTTAGAGAGGTTTACATAGAGATACCCACTTTACAAGGAAGTAACACCTTTAAGTGCTGAATCATCTTTCCAGAAGATAGCTAGAATGAAGTTTGTCTGATAGTGGACAACAGCTTGCATCAAACTGAGTTCCATCTGTGATTAGCCCAGCTTCCAACCTCCTGTGGAATAATTAGTGATTTGATGTTGTCAATACTTGAATTGGGAAGAAGATGTACGTTCATTTCAGATACTTAGATACTGTTTGAGATTCTCCTTTCCTTTTATATAAGCAAGCCCCTATCCTTCATTAGAGAAGCTGTCATCATTTTCTGCTCATCTGTGAAAATTTCACCAATACTAGACTTCAGTTTATTAGGGTTTCTCATGTCCAGTGCTCTTTTCTGGCTTCATATACAAGATTGGCTCCAATGGATTTCTTGTTGGTATCATGAGGGTGCAGAACTTCTAACTTCTTCTTAAACCCGCACTGCTGATACAGCACTAGGATATACTGTGTGTTCATCATTAAGTCTCTAGAGATGGAAACATGGAAATCTCTCTAAAGAACCTGCAGACATAAATAAAATTGGCATGGAGATCATTTGGATAGGTGGAACAAATAGAACATGATGTTCTTAGCATATAAGGTACAAGAATAGATAGAAGCTAAGGACTGGGGTATAGACTTGACACTTTAAACAAGAGTATCATTGTCCTTGAAAGCTAAATGATGTTTGATGATATTGTATATGACCTAGCACTATATTTAAACCAGATTAAGTAGGTTGTTGGGGTGAATTTCCTTAGACAACAACATTGGAGACAGAGCTAGAAAGAATGGTGTTAAGGCCAGGCATGGTGGCACATGCCTTTAATCCCAGAACTTGGGTGGCAGAGGTAGGAGGATCCCTATGAGTTCAAGGCCAGCCTGGGACTACAGAGTGATTCCAGGTAGCCTGGGCCAGAGTGAGATCTAACCTCAAAAAAATTGAGATCTTGAAAAATATGGAAATTACTCTTGAACTCCCACATCCTAAGCTCTGAAAAACATGCAAAACACTCCTTCCAGAGGAATTACCTGTCCAAAGTTTACCATCACCAACAGAGCCATGTTGCAATAGCTACAGTTGGCTGACATTCTTTGTTTTCATGTCTTGTTTAAGTCCTAGCTCCTCTGTCTATGCCATTCTCTTGGAAAAATGAAAACTTCTAAGGATTGATGTAACATTTTAGAGAAGGTTGAGCTTGTAAATAAAAACCAAGAGCCTCATGCTATGTAGAAAGAAAGTCTATAAAGTCTAGGAATCAAGCCAAGGCTGACATCTTGCTGTGATCATAGGAAAGGAGTGAACTATACTAGCAGAAATGCTTGGGATTATACTTATTTCTCCAGAACTGAAATGCATGTGAATTAAGATGACCAAAGAAATTCATTCTTTTCCTTACATATTCTCATACTGTTTTACTAAATTGAAGAGAATTTTAAAATGTGTGCAAGAAATGGCATAAAACATGAATATCAAGTACTATCAAATGCTCATTTATTTCCTATATACAAATTGTGCTACATGTCCTAATTCCCATAGGGCAAAGTATAAATGACTCCGAGTCAGCAAGGGGTCAAATAGCCTATTTCAGGTCCATTTTCTACTGGTGCCAATGATATTACTCTAATACTAAAATGCTGGTATCAATAGCATTGCATTGGAGTTGATGTTTCTATGCTGACATTGGCATCATTTTGTTGGCACCAAGCCTGTTGGCCTAGCTCCTCTACAGGCAATCATTACTGTATTCAAAGGATTTATTCAATCTCTGTTTCAGTGTATTTCTATTCTAGATTTGCTTTTTAAAATCTGATACTATGTAATAAACAATAGTGGCAGTTAAAGATCCATGCAGTAAAATAAACTTTCAATAAGTATACATATATGTATTCCATATATATTATCCGCAAATATACAAATGATATGTTTTTAAATATTTATTTATTTATTTATTTATTTATTTATACCAAGAGAGGGACACAGAGAGAGAATATTGGAGCACCAGGGTCTCTATCCACTGCAAATGAACTCTAGACTCATGCGCCACTTGGTGCATCTGGCTGTACATGGGTACTAGGGAATCAAATCTGGGTCATTAGGTTTTGCAGACAAGCACCTTAACTGCTGAGGCAAAGGTGTTTATTTAAAATGGGTAGTAAAATATGAAATGATAGAAGGAAGTTTATACTCCTTCAATGAGTGCAGAATATTTTATCTGAAGTAGAATGATATCAGAAGCTCTGAAGAAGGAAAGAATAGTATTCAACACATGATCCTTACAAGTGTGAGCATGTAAAGGCTCTGTTTAGCAGAAGTGCTCGAGTGGTACAAAAGGAAATGCTAATCGACAGGGAAATCTATGGAGAATGGGGAACAAGCGCTTACATCTATCTTTCAGAGCTAACCGAGCACATTCTGGTATTCAAATGCAATCGAGGTATGCTGGGCTGAAGACCTCATTTAGTGTAAGTCAGAAGTGACAGTGTGTCAGGAGAGCATTTTACCAAATCTAGGAAGAAGGGAGTCTTGTCCATACAGGCAGGACACTGAAGTTTCATGGTGAACAGAGTGTGAATCCAGGGAAGGGTGAAGTATCAACACTGTTAATAAAGTGAACATTTTGCGATCATACCTCATGAGTGCAGTTATTCATATCTCTCCACATGCCAAATGTACGCTCATTCCAAGATCAGCAAATGTCTTTTGTAATCATGGCTGTAGGCTCAAAGTCTTGGCAAAAACTTCAGATGGCTCTCAGCACATTTAGGAAGATGTACACCACCCTTCATGATCTGGCCTCTTCCTCCCTTCCTAACATTAATCAGTTGCCTCCCAAGGCAGCCAACATCTAGATGTCCTCTGAACTGACCGTCCTGCAACACGCCATGCTCCTTGGTGCATACATGCCCCACATTTGCTCTTCCTCCCGCATTTACTCTCCTAGAGAAAACACAGTTCATTTCTCTGCCCAGACCAAAAGTTCCATAAGAGAAACAAAGCTGATCCTTAGCAACTAGCACAGGCCTGACAGAGAAGAAATACTGAATGAACCAAAGGATTCCATTGAAAAATATAAACCTTTGTGTCTAGAGGGTTTAATTGAGGAAAATACTGATTTTCCTCCCTAAGTTAATCTTAGCTGTGTCTAGAAATGGAGCTGTAACTTAGATGTTGCTCAGTATACAATGACATTCAAATCATAATTGATGAAACTATATACAGGTACTTTTTGTTTTCTGGAATTTTACACACACACACACACACACACACACACACACTTCTTACTACTGTCTGTTTTAGTCAAAGGATGGAGACTCTAACTTCTACGAAGCCCCACTCTTTTTAGTTTGTACTTCATTATGCAAGGTTGAAGGAAAATGTGTAGCTTGAAACACAGTTATAACATGACAGAGGAAGAAAGGCAACAAAAGAATGTATAGGGGATGATTAAGTGCTTTTGAATTTACACAATGAAATATGGACCATTTAAATGTCTTCAGTATTTGCTTCTCTTCAAATGCTGAGCAATTCCAAACACCCCATGCTGCTCCAAGATTAATTTAGCTCTGCATGCTTTCAGCTTGCTCTAGGTAGCAAGGAGAAAGGATTTCCACAGGGCCTGTATTTGCCAGAGTAAAGAAATTTATCTCATTAATGTATGATTAATAGCCATTTGTAGAGTGATTAATTAGTCATTTAGACAATAAACTGAGCCAATGTATATGTCTTTGCTGGGTTGCCAATTTCATGTGTAGAAGAAAAAAGGAAAAAAAAAAAACCTTACATTCCTCTCTTCCTCCTTGTACCAAGACTGGAAAATTCTGAAGGCCTTTGCATATTCTGGTCTTGTCTGAATTCATCTGCTCTGTCTTTAAGAACAACGGCCCTGAAATGGAAGCTCTCCAGCATGATTGATGACTTCTCTTTCTATCTGCAAACTGGAAATTCAGAAAAGGATTTTTCCCCCTCTAGGTCTTACTGCTTATTGGTACAAGAGTTATTTCCACTTTGCCGCAGAATTGATTTGCAACACTGGTGTATGAGTTTGTATATTTTTCTCACTGGCCCGTCACAAAGCATAAGTCAGCAAGTCTTCCGCAGCGTGATGGATCATGTAGCCAGGAGCTTCCTAGCAATGTTTCCATTTAAAGGATGAGCATATTGTCATTAACTTTGGGGGACAGGCATAATACAAATTTGGTAACTCCACATTTCACAAACTATATTATTCAGCAACACTGGATTTCCCCATATCCAATACCATCCATTGGGCCTATGGAAGACTCCTGTGTCCCCAATTGCCCACTGTATAAAATCAAGGCACCTGGAAAACCTTGAAAGATCACCTGCAATAGTTCTAAGTTTGATTCTTACTTCTTTCCAAAGCAAACAATTTCTTTCAAAGCAGGAAAGAACACAGAAGAGAACAAAATAGCTGCTTGCTTACAGCATTAGAAAGAACCATTCATATCAGGATATGATGGGGCAGTTATTCATGTCTCTCCCACATGCAAATTCTCATTCCCTGCAAGCTTCACAGGTGGCCAGCAAGCCAGCCCAAGTATGCCAACTGGTACAATGGTACCTTGCCTGTTATGGGGGAAACCAACCACGTTCTGACTGGATTTGCGACCTGCTCCACTAGAGAGAAGTCTTGTCTGGTACTGAAAACCTGGTCAAAAGCCTATGGCTGTGGAGGTCATAAGCCCCAGAAGGGAAGTTACTACTGTTGTTTGGGTAAATAGATATATTATATATTATGCCCACCAAACTACCCTCTAAACACTTATGTTTATGCCCATATGTTAATGCTACTCTCACTTTCAGCTAGAGAAGCTTCTCTTTTCAGACGGTGTTGACCACTAGGAGGGATGCAAAATTCATCAAAGTGCTGAGAATAAGAGATAATGGCGTGTTCAGCGCAGAGTGAGAAATCTCTATCACACCCTCTAAAGCTCAGGCAGGAACTATTATGAAAGAGATGGCAGTAAGAATGTAAGAGCCAAAGGAAGTGGGAGTGCTTTGCAATACTGTCTTCCAGACATAAAGTAGCTATCAGCATTCATGACCTCACAGTGGTTGATGCTACCTACACAAGACCTGCACAATAGAAGGGTAAACATGATGACCTCAAAAAGCAGAACAGGGTATAGATGGAAGGCTCTGAGCACAGAGGATTGTGATAAAGGTATATCGTATATATGTATGGAAGTTGTCAATAAACAGTTTAAAAATAAAATAAAATTTTTGGGAAAAAAGAAACAGAATTTAACTGACCAAAATGAAAATAAGAGAAGAAAAAAAAACTCAAGCTTCAAACTCTCAGTTTTTTCTTCATTGTTAAAACCACGTATGTTTAGTAATGACATGAGAATGCTCATTTCCCCTTCTGCTTATGCATTTCCTTTCCTCTTTCTGTATATAATCTGGTGTAGGGTCAATGTGTGTGTGTTACATCAAAAACCTTTATAAGAACAAGTCAGAATAAAGCTAAATAAATAAAACAATATATGAAATAAATAGAATAAACAGCATCATATGTCTGAGAGTGGCTTCAGAGTGGTCAAGCAACAACTTACTTTAGAATATTGACAGAGTTGGGTTTGAATCTTGGTTTCATCAGTTGCTATTTACATCTCATGGGTAAGTAACAATTTTGTAAAACCTCACTTTTATTTGTGAAATAGATATCCTGGCACCCTCTTCACAGGTTGTCTTGGTTATTATAAGAGTGATGTTAGATGTCTATTAAACATCTAATTGTACTGAGCAATGTTATAAATTGAATTGCATGTGTGTGATGCAGGAATGTGGGGCAACATTGTTAGTGCTATCAGTTTGTATCTTTAAGAAATGCAACATGCCTATCAGAACAATTCACTGGGCCCTCTTTGTTGATGTGGTTATGAAGTCAAGGGCCAAGAGCTCTAGGTCTGCCATGTAGGGGATCCCTGGATGAGGTCCCCAGTAACTGCACAACCACAGCCTGCAATAAAAGGAGGTGAAGAAAGGCCTATGACTCAGAACATCCTGTTCCACACACGTGCTGTAGTTAGCATCTTTTTTTATGAGAATTCTCAGACAGAGGACTGTATCTTTTTGTCACTGATGGGTCACATATTGGAGTTTTCCCCATTACTGACACATACCAAAGCATACTTTCCACCTCCACCTACCCTCAATAGACACAGTTACATGACCATTTTCAAAATCTCTACAACTCAGGAGGAGGAATAAGAGGACTCTGTAGTGGAGAAATACTGCCAATACCTTCTCTCAACATTTTAAGGCAGACTTTCCTTTCACATTTAACATACCTGACATTAGTGATATCTTATAATCAGTGGTGTGTCTTAGTTTAATTGGCAGAAACTTTTATTTCTTAATGGAATATAAAATATCATTGTGATGTCTAAGTGACTATGTTTTAGATTTGATGAAATATGGTAAGTGGCAAGAGCAAGATATAGCCACCAAATTCTCAGCTATTCCATTAGATGACCTCTGGAGGGTGCTGTCTGTGGGTTCTGCCACTACCATGGACCCAGAAACCATGTCTGGCCACTGAACATTTTTTTTTATTAATTATGAACTTTACTGTATGAACATATTGTCTAATTGTCATATTCCCATTGGATTATACTTTTATATTCCCTCTTTCCCACCCCCATTCCATGAAGGGCCCTCCCCAGTGGGGTTTTTGATATTCACTATGGGGTTATGAATGTACCAGTCTCTGTGGCAGGGGACAATGCATCAGGATACTCCTTCCCACCCTGTGGCTTTTGAAATCTTTCTGCCCCCTCATCTGCAATGTTCCCTGAGCATCTGCATTTTTAGTCAACATTGTCATGGGGCTGGACAGGTATCTCAGTGGTTAAAAGTTCTTGTTTGCAAGTCTGATAGCCTGGGTTTGATTCCCCAGTACTCATGTTAAGCCAGATGTACAAAAGTAGTGTATGCATCTGGAATTCATTTGCAGTGGCTGGAGGCCCTGAAACTCCCATTCTCATTCATATTCACTCTCTCTCTCTCTTTATCCCTTCTTGCAAATTAATAAATATAATTTTTAAAAACTTGATATGTATCTTGGTGACAAGACATGCCTCATTCAAAACCAACTTCATAAGGTAATGTTATTGTAAGGTAATATCATTTTGAAATATGAGGTAATTTTTACATACACCCCAAGAAATAGAAATTATTAAGCAAATAATAATAGCTCCATCTTCTGATGTCAGTATAGTAAACTTAACAGAAATTAATACACTGCCTCAATGTCACTTGGCAACTGCCATTACCAAATTCACCATAAAACTTAATTATATATCTCCAAGAAAATTCAATCAATATCGTATCCAAGTCTTACTGTTATTTCATGTAACTTCAAGCCAGTAATAAGTACCCTTGATTTTTTAAACATGTTTTAAATGTTTTAATTCAAGAGTAATATTACAAATTAAGAAAGTAGTACCAATCTAACATTTCAGTTTTTGAAGTTTTATAAGCCCTTGAATTTATTTCCTATAGGATTTTATTTTAACTTGAAGAAAGTTTTCAACTAATGAAAATGACATAGCAAAAGGAATGCATGGATAATTTCTAAATAAATAAGAAAATGAGTCTTATATTTCTTACAAATGATTCCTGTATAAAAGAAGTATTTTATAGATTTTATAATAATGAAACAAATTACGGAGGAAGATGTTGAGAATTCAATGCAAATTTAGTAGACTAAAAAGGATTGAGCTGCATATATGAAGGAGGAAAGGTGGTTCTAAACCTCTAGCAAAATCATTACTGTGCTATAATTCAATGATAGATTTGCAGTTATCAAAATGTCTATAAAATGGGACCCTCGGAAAACAAGGAGTAAAATTAGTCCTCTCTGAATCACATAACTTAAAACAAAAATAGGGTGATAAAATGGTTCCAAATTAATAATGAATTATCCTTTCTCTTAAAAACAATCTGAGGAGGTGCTGTGCATCCACTAATACAAAACATATAGTGGAATAGTGATACACAGCACGTAACATGTTAGACATTTACTAATACAGAGCATATAGTAGAATAGTGACACACATGTACCATAAAAAGAGAGAAAGCATGAATGTTTCTGTTGACCTAAAAAGCAATGTGCAAGCACAGTAAACCAACCCAGCCTCATGTTTACAAGACTTTCTTTCATAGTAATCAGTGTGTCAGGATAAATGAAAGGGAACTGTACACAGTTAATACCAAGATTGTACAGCTATCTGAAACCAAGACCAAATTCAGAGAAGTGAGAATATCTACAATAGGCTTGGGTTCTGTTAATTCACTTGAAGTTTTCATATTTATAATCACTAGCATGATATTTCCAGAATTTTTTACTATGTTGTTTCCCTTCAGTTCTCTCTCTCTCTCTCTCTCTCTCTCTCTCCATTAACTGTGAGGAGATAATAAAATTTTATCCATCATTCAAAATTTACTTGATTTCCCACCCAGCCACTGACAATAACTGACAAATGGTGAAATGGTGTTCAATTACGACTTCTTGATGTCCATTTTATGTTAATACTCTTCACTTTGGCTCAGTCACAGCCTTCTGATGTTAATCCAAATTAGTTAGTTTTAATCTTCTTAAGCTAATGTCTCTCTTTGAAATAATAAAAACCAAAGACATAAAATGCATATTTTTAAGACAGGGTTCTGCTATACAGCACAAATTGACCTACAACTTGCAATCCTCCTGCCTCAGCTTCCCACATGCTGGGATTACCCATGTGTACCATCAGGCTTGACTACTAGGATATTTTTCCTTTCAAAAACACACATGTACTAAATTCCCACAAGCTCTGTAGGTTTGTGGCATTTAGTGTAGTGGAACAAGTAGGTGAGGCGAGAGTGCAATATGTGTAGCAACTGTCCACACAGCATCCATCCATTTGACCTTTGCCAGCTGCAAATGTCGGCTTGGTAGAGCTCATCTACTTTAAGAGAATCTAGAAAGTAGGATCCCTCAGTGAAATTAACAGACTTCAAATTTTGCTACAGATAAAATAAGGCAAATACATTCTAGAGCTAAGTGTAGACTAATAACCTTCATGTCACCCCCACCAAGGGACACTGGCTTATAACTCCTTATCAAAGCAACAAAACAGCAGAATTGCTGTAAACGTTCCTACAAGAGCCTCTACACTTGCCTTGAGAAGGGACAACTTGGCAACAGATCGCAACTGAGTTACTCAAGGGTGAGATTCATGACCGAACCCATGTTTCTGACAAGGTCTAACACATGAGTCCCCTCATCGTACTTTAACTAACTCCCAAGTAGCCAGGGTACGTATGCGATAGATAGTTAGGGCCTGTTAGTTGCAGGCGCTGTGCTAGGCACTGGAGAGACAAGGGTGATAAACACATCCTATACATTATAGGCAACCATGGTCCACGAGGGCAAGGAACACACGTGGAACTTATCATGATACAAACAGTATAATAACAGATCGAATAGCAGGACACAGCTGAGACAGAAAGGAGAGGGCAAATCTACATGGGGACCTATGGGAGATTTCCCAGAAGTGAAAAAGGGTGGCAAGAAGTGATCATGAAAGGAAGGGAAGGAAATGTCCTCAGCAGATGGAAGGACACTTGCAATGACAAATAGGAAGGAAATGACATGGTCCAGTGTGGTGCACTGAACAGAAGCAAGAAGCTGTTCAGGCTACAGAGAAGACACAACATCACAGCTAACAGGGGACGGGGCTTTGAAGAGCGGTCAGCATGGCATGCTAGGGAGCTGATACTTTTCTTATTCATGAAGGACATAAGTTATGAATGATGACTTCAAAATATATCCGTATGGTTCCGGTCATCATTCCTCAGGACTGAGGGTTTGTTTCCATAAAAATGTGAGCAAGCGTCTGGCTCCACACCGCTGCTTTCGAGCTGGCGGCACCAAAAGAGCAGAAAATGACATTTTCAGATTAAACAGAATTATGGGAGGAAAAAGAAGAAAAAGTAAAAACAGATTTATGAGCAGTTTGAGCATTGTAAGCCATTCCAGGGTGGTAGAGCTCACTGGCCCTGCAGCTGTCAGAGAGAGAAGGAAGTAAGTTAAGCTAATGAGACATGTGAATCAAAACCCGGGAACTGATCTGGTATGGACACGGAACCTGAACTCCTTCACTCTGTCTGATTACTTCTGCAAGAACTTGCTAGCTTTATTTAGGAATTTCTCTCACTGCAAATGGACTGTCTTCTATCCATCAAGAACCAGCACAACATAAATGAAATAGCATTGTAAAACAACAGGCAGATATCTGCACCTATGCATATTAATGATGCGCTAGCATTTGGCAATGGCTCAGAATTATAAAGAGCTTTCTCCCCCAGCCAAGCCCACAGGGGGCACAGTGTAGGTAAAGTGTGTACAATCACACCTTTAAAGTAAATGCAGGCTGTTAATCAGATGTAACCCTGGGTAGCAGGGGAGAGAAATCTTGAAAATACATTTGTTTTGTTGCTTGCCCCGCTGTGCAAGTTTTGGCTCCCAGTCAGCCACTGATAGAGAACTGTTCAATGTGACATGGGGTTTGGAGCTGCCTCAAAAACAACCTGTTGTGTTCCACATTAAAAAAAAAAATGAACACAGCATTTTAACATCAGCCAACTTTATGCTCTTTTGTTTCTATATACCTAAGTTGTGTAATATAAAGCCTGAGTCACTGTCACAGGAAACTATAACAGGATAAAGGGAAAGAGAAGTCACTAATAATGAAACTACTGTTTGGATCCCATTTGTACCTGAAAACCCAGAGATAGCCCTCTCCTCTCCCTGCCAGGTCAGACCGTCTGTCTTTCTTTCCTTCTTCATTATTTTTACTACTAAGCAGTGAAGCAGTTACTTAGATGCCCCAAAGCTTTCAATCATTGTCTGCAAAGTTGTGTCTTACTGATATCTAGGCTGGAATTCACAATCAGACTTGTGCTGTTATAAAGGGAAACAATAGTCTCACTTAAAATATGCTGAAAATTTGTGTTTTATACATGTGACATGAAAACAGAAGGGGAGTTTTGTGGGGAGAGGCTGCAGGGGCTGGGGGAGAAAAGAATGACAAGTAAGAATAAACTTTGAAAATGCCATAATGAAATTCGTTCATTTTTATGTTGAATTAAAAAATAATTTTAAAGCTAGGCGTGGTGGTGCATGCCTTTAATCCCAGCACTCGGGAGGTAGAGGTAGGAGGATCATTGTGAGTTCGAGACCACCCTGAGGCTACATAGTGAATTCCAGGCCAGCCTGAGCTAGAGTGAGACCCTACCTCAAAAAAACAAAATAATAATAATAATAATAATGATAATTTAAAAAGCTGCATTAAAAAAGGAGAGACTAGGGCTGGAAAGATGGCTGTGATTAAAGGCACTTGCTTGCAAATCCTGACAGGCCGGGTTTGATCTCCCAGTACTCACATAAAGCTAGATAAACAAAGTGGCACGTGTGTCTGGAGTTTGTTTACAATGGCAGGAGACCTTAGCATGTCTATTCCCTCTCTCTCTCTGTCTCTGTCTCTCTCTCTCTCCCTCCCTCAAATAAATAATTTTTTTAAAAAAGAGAGGCTACATGGGTCTCAAAGAAAAAAAAACATAACAAATCTAGCCTTGTTTCTCATTTGCTTTCAGTTTTATTTTAAGAAATGTAATAGTAAGTGAATAAATCCTAACTTATATTCATGTTACATAAATATATCACAATATATGTTTATACTCAGGTTGTTCATTGCATAATATAAACCAAATGTCAATCTACATATCAGTTATATGAATGATAGCAAGCATTCTTTTAGGTATTTAATAGCTCTTTGAATTATTTCTATAAAGAATTTTGTCTTTGCATCATTACTTTATAGGAGCGCTTGGTTTGTGAAAGCAATGAACCCTTTGTTTGATTTGGGAATTTTCCCTAGTTTGTTGTTGTCTTGGCTTTTAGATCTTGAATTATACTGAGAACAATTTTCAGTAAGTCAGAATTATAAAAGATCTTTCATTTCCTCTAATACTTGCATACTTCCTATTTTATAGTGGAGTAGTTAACTTATTTAGTATTTTTAGTGCAAATGGTGTGAGGAACAGATCCAATCATTATTTTCATATGCCCACCCACTAAACAATCAATCAGTCTATGAATCATGTACATTTTGCTTTTCTCTTTCCAATTAATTTATTTACTTATTTTGTAATTCTAGGGATCAAACCCAGGGCCTAGAGTTGATCTTTAGAGATTTGACATTTTCTGTGAAAACTCCAGCACCTAATCATTTGAAGATACACCTATGGTATATGCTATATACCTCTTTCTTGGATTGTGCTAAACATACTCATTCCTCATCCCTCAAGGCCTAACTGGAGTGCCAATGTTATCAGCCAGAGAATACTACACTGTTCTTGATAGTCCTTACACCCTATCTACACCTTCATAAATAATCCCTTTTCTTAAGCTTTCTGAGATAGACTGATATGCATGTCATCTCTGTCCTGTGGGAACTATGACTGACACAAACATCTTATATGCCTATTCTTTAACAGTGCAAGCCAGGGTTCATCAAAGAGCCTGACTTCAGCAAAATAAGAGGGGTATGGCAGAATACAAATAAATGCACTGCACCCATTATCTTAGTTTTAAAAAAACTGAGCTATTTTAGTTAATTCACATTCCTTCTTCTGTCACAAACAATCATAATGCTGATCCCAAGGATGGGTCAGCTGCTGGTCTCAGGACCACACTTTGAGTAGCACAAATGTAAACAGTACTAAAGTTGATCTCTAGTGGGGCTGGGGAGATGGCTTAGCGGTTAAGCGCTTGCCTGTGAAGCCTAAGGACCCCGGTTCGAGGCTCAATTCCCCAGGACCCACGTTAGCCAGATGCACAAGGGGGCGCACACATCTGGAGTTCGTTTACAGAGGCTGGAACCTCTGGCACGCCCATTCTCTCTCTCTCTCTCTCTCTCTGCCTCCTTCTCTCTGTTACTGTCAAATAAATAAACAAAAAAAAATTAAAAAAAAAAGTTGATCTTTAGGGATTTGACATTTTTTGTGAGAACTTCAGCACCAAATCATTTGAAGAAGCTTTCAGACAATTTTCTCTATTTCTTCAGCCAAGATAGATTGTCTCTTTTAGATTTTGATTTTGATTTGCTGGGTTGTGTTTCTGCTACCCATGAGTAATAATTTGCTTACAAAAATACATAGTCCTAGTTGTCCCTAATGTATGTATTTATAACTAGTGCCTCAGTCAAAATTTAAAACATTCTTATCATTTCCACAAGTTTCCTTAACCATACTGTGTTTACCTGACCATTGACTTCTAAAACTGTGAATTATTTGGGCATGTTCAGTAATTCACATAAATAAATCATACAGGACAAACATGCATTTTCATATCTGGCTTCTTTCATTTGATCTGTTTTGGAATCAGTTTTAGTTTTCCGTTTTCCTATAAATATTTACAAGCTGTCAATAGGTGTTGTGATTTACCTGCATGAAGTTGTGTGATGTCATTTTTTATGATTGTTCCTGGGTTATTTCTTATGTATTCTTTTCTGCTCTGCCTGCACAGTTTCCTCCTTCAGCTGTCACTCACTGATCATTGATAAATGAAGCTCTCCAGATCAATTACCATCAGGGTATTTCTCAGACAGACTCCTTGCTTGTCCCATAGTTTACGAAATGAATTCCAAAGTTCTCAGTCTCTCCCTTTATATGGCCCATGCTGACTATTGTGCTTTGATTCTCCAGGCACATCTAAGCATTTTGTATACTTTAATTTTCCCTTAGTTGCAAAAGAATTGGAACCACTGATGAGTTCACAGCAGAGCATTTGATGAAGACATTATCCTTTATGTCTTTCATTGTTCTCTACATAAATACAAAAGCAAACACTCATAAAAAATGGTATATGTCTCCAAATGTATAATGAGGTCACTGTTAATAACAAAGTTTCCTTTCCATTTTATCCTCCATAAATTTGAAAGTCACATTGAAATCTATGCTACCTCCCTTCTCATCTGTGCTCCTGTTTAAATTTCAAGCTTTTATTACAATTTCTATAGTACTATTAGTTATATCTAGCTATTTTCTGTAGAAAAGACTTTTTACTAATGTCTCTCCTATAAATGGTCTGAATGTCTTACAGAATAAAGTGATATGTGAAAATATTAAATTGCCATCTAAATGAGAATTCCCTAAACTTTATAATGTCTATGCTTCCTTTCTGACTGTTTCTTGACATGGATTATTCTCACTACACTACCAGCACCCCTTCACCTAAAATATTTTACTCTCTGTATTTCAATTATCAAAATCCTATCCTTTCTTAAGCATGCAGCTTGAATATTGGCTTTTTTTTTTTTTTTTCGATGTAGGGTCTCAATCTAGCTCAGGCTGACTTGGAATTTACTATGTAGTCTCAGGGTGGCCTCGAACTCATGGCAATCCTCCTACCTCTGCCTCCCGAGTACTGGGATTAAAGGCATGTGCCACCACACCTGGCTGAATATTAGCTTTTTCAGAGTATTATCCTTACCCACCCTGGATGAATGCAACTTGTATAAAAATCACCTTAAACTCACAGAAAATCTGAGACAGATTTTGAATCTCACTTACACCGTTCTTTAGGTATTTATTGCCTTCTCTACCAAGCCGAAGCCAAGATAACCTGTACTTCCAGGAATTACATCCAGCAATGGCAACATGCAGAGAGAAAGGTTCCCACTCCCTCACTCCTGCCCCCAGGCCCCATTAGGAAGTGAGGAGACCTATGCTTGAAGCTTTACCTCACAACCATTACTGGCTGGAGTTGACTGCATAATTATTCATAAATTATGCACAGGAGGGGATAACAAGATTTCTGGTGTTATCTTAAAACAACAGAGCCTATGACTTTTGGGAGAATTGTGAGAAAAGACAAAGACCCATTAGGAGGGGAAATAGAGGGGAAATTCCACTGGGCTGATCAATGGTGTATTCTGCAGCTGTGATCTCTACCCAAGAATCTCCATAGCATTTTATTTATGTTTTCCTAATTCTCCTTCATTGTGGTAAGGTTATCTGTGTACTCACTTTATGTCTTCTTCCTACCAACATCACGTTCTCTGCGGATAGATACTCACTGAATGGCTCACTTTGCAATCTGAAGAATAGCTGGCAAGATATCAGGCACTCAGTAAACACACGTCTAATCACATTCCTTGTTTTCTTTTTGGACTTGGACAATGTGGGTATAAAAACTGTTTCTCTTTGGGTTTGTTTCCATAGCAGCTGCTTTTGAAGAGCTTCATGCTTGACTCCTATGCCTGCCTGCTGCCAGTTACCACCCACTGGCCCACACCTATAAAGATGCTGCTGGAAATGTGTCCAGTAAAGCCCTGTGCTTTGATTATCTTATACTGAAAATGAATCTATCATTCATGTACACCCTCGCTCCTGGTACCCCTTCTGGCCCATTTGTGAAATGACTGACAGGAGTTAGTGCAAACTGAGGCAAAAGGACAAAGGTTTTCTCTGTGAAGAGGTAACTGGCTCACACCCGGCTTCAGCTTGGGGCCCAGACCTCATTAGTACCATTTTCTAATCCTGCAGAGAGCTATCAGCCAGATCTCTAAGAGAAGCAAGAACAGCAGATACAGTGTGCCCTACAGTGGTCAAACCCTGTCCAGAGGATCCAGGGAACATCTGGTAAGATTCTGCGCCATAGGGTGGATGCAAAATATTCAGTGTTTAAAGAAATGAATTTCCTTCCCCTCTCAACTCACCAGCTCCAGAGATACAGCATTAAAAGAAAGATGTCTCCTTACTCAAAGCTGCTTTCTTCCTCCCTCGAATGCTGGCATCAAGAGTAAACCTTTAAATAATCTCCGTGGCTCTTTTCATCCCACAGCATGAGTGCAGTTGGAGTATAAGCAGATTGTGTTTTCAGGACCCAATGGAATGTTCTATTTATTTCCATGAGAAATCATCCCAATCGGTTCTTTTAAGAAAGTACACCATGGAATACACAGACACCACTTTCTTCTCCATCATGGAAGAAAAGATTCACTGTCATTTAAAAGACAAAACAAATGTAAAAAAAAAAAAATTCAAAATACCTGGGAAACAAGTTTAGCAAAACTGCTACTGATTCCGTATTTAAAATATTGACTACTTTGAAGCATTAATATCTGGCCATTTGAGTATAGGGAGAATAATCATTATGCATTCCCTCAACATGTTTGGGACTCACAAGAAGCAGAGAATTCCTCATGATGCCCACCCACAAAGACTATTTGTTTCTGGGACTACCACACTAGGGTCAGGATCCTAAAGTTCATTTAGGAGTTCAGGTTCAGGTATTTTTCCACACCTTAGAGCACATCCCTGTGAAGGGGAATCCCTGTTTTCCCACACAAATTCCACCAAAGAACCCAAAGCACCGGCATGGTAAGTAGTTTCAAGGAGGTGCTACGAAGAGGTCTAAGGGTATACTGACAATCTGTTCCCTTACTTTGATATCTTTCTGTTGTATAAATATTCTTTTACTTCTGGACAAGCAGTCCTCAGATAAAGGACCTGTGGTAATCTGAATGTATGGCCCCATAGACTCAGGCTCAAATCTTGAATGTCCAGTGAGCAGAGCCCTACTGGAAAAGAGGCATGTCACTAGTGGGGGGGGGGGGAGTGAATCTTGGTTCCAGCCCTAAGCCCTAAGGAGTGTGGAGAGCAGATGGAGTTCTAGCCAGTTTGTGATGCTGGCTTTTTGGTAATGTATCTCTGCTTGGATCTATGAATAGAGGCCAATTTCTTCCACCACTGATGATATGCCCTTGGAACTTGTGAAATAAACTTTGTTCCTCCAACAAGCTGCTTCTGGTTGGGTTTTTGTCCAGCAACATGAAGCTGACTGTAACGTAAATTAGCACTAAGAATGGGGTCATTGCTGTAATGAATCTGACCATGTGTGCTTCGGTCTTTTGGAACATGTGTGCTAGAATAATGTGGAAGGACTTGGTACTTGGGACTAGAGAACCTCACAGTGTGGTAAGCCAAATTTTATGGGCCATTCTGGTGAGAATTTGAAAATGCTAAATTCAGAGAGAATTGTGACTGTGAAGGTTTGGCTTATGAACTTTCTTTTTTTTTAATTTTTTTTCTTATTTGAGAGTGACAGACAGAGAGAGAAAGACGCAGATAGAGAGAGAATGGGCGCGCCAGGGCCTCCAGCCACTGCAAACGAACTCCAGATGCCATGCTCCCCCTTGTGCATCTGGCTAACGTGGGTCCAGGGGAATCGAGCCTCGAACAGGGGTCCTTAGGCTTCATAGGCAAGTGCTTAACCACTAAGCCATCTCTCCAGCCCTGAACTTTCTAAGCGAAAAGAGAGACAGCAGAGAACTTTGTTGGAACTAAGCTACTAGTATAAAGTCTGGCTTCATTCTTCTATCCATGCACAGAGAGTTTGATCGAGGTTGAATTTAAAAGTAATAGACTAGTGTGCTTGGCAAAAGGTATAGAACTGAAAGATGTGTGATTTACCACAGGACAAATCTAAGCAAGTTTAAAGTTATAGGCACAGAGACTGGTTTTGCCATTACTAAGTAGATTACCACCATTAAGGGTAGGCCAAGTTCTTTGCATTAAGACCATGGAAAAGATGTCTGAGGGTGAAATCCACCCAAGAAAGACTCAATAAATAGGAAAATTCTTTTGAAAGGAGATGACTTAAAGAAAAGGATTCTGAAGATGTATGCTGATCTTCAAGGTCAAGATTTATGCTCCCTGAACTAACAAATTTGACTAAACTGCATAAGTGGTTGGTCATGATTTTGAAAGCATGAAAAATGCGCAGAAGTAGGGTCATGAAATGTACACAATTCCAGAAGGCACTGCTAAGATGTGGCCTGGAAATCAAGGATACATCCTTGTTTGGGTGCCAAATGAGGCCATTGTATGGAGCTGTGTGAAAATGGACTGTGGTTTTCAGTAGAGATCCAAAGATGTTTTGGATGTACCAGGACTGTATAATGGTTACCATGGAGAGCTGGTGGCTTGCAATGAAAGGTTTTCCTGGAGCTACTCAGCCCAGCTACAGGGGAAGGATAAGAAATCCAGAGAGTGTCATCACTAGTTATAGATGTCTGACTTGAACTGCAGTTGTTTGATATTTACCTGACTATTAGTGACTTGTATTGGTCCAGTCTCTCCTTGTTATACCTTTTTGCAATGAAAGTGTTTATTTTGTGCAACTGTGTGTTGGAAGTGTGTAACTTGTTTTGGTTTTATAGGACTCAGAGTTAAAAGAGTCTTGAATCTCAGATGATATTTGGGATTTTTGAACAATGTTAAGGTTGGACTAAATGCAATTTGCATTGTGAGATGGTCATGAGTCTATGGGGCCAGGAGGAGAATGTGGCAGGTTGAATGTATGGCCCCATAGACTTAGGCTTGAATCTTGAGTCTCCAGTGGGTAGAGCCCTACTGGGGAAGAGGTATGTCATGAGCAGGGGTAGGGTAAATCTTGAGTCCAGCCCTAAGGTGTGTGGAGAGCAGTTGGAGCTCTGGCCAGTCTGTGATGCTGGCTGTTGATTGTGTCTCTCTGTTTGAATCTATGAAAATGAGACAGCTTCTTCTACCATTGATAGTGTTTCCCTGAAATTTGTAAGTGTGAAATAACCCCCTTCTTCTTTGATCTTCTTTTGGTCAGGTGTTTTTCCAGCTACATGAAAATGACTGTACCATGACCTTTGCAAGGAAGCAAAAACAATATTATTAAGGTACTTGAAAAAAGGGGACTCTTTACTATGCTGTTAAAAACAAGGTATTCCATCTTCTTGAGGCAAAAGCAGGGGATGTAAGCACCAGTACTATAGTGACCAAATAAATAGGTAACAGAATATAGTTGAGGCTATTACTTTCACTATAACATTAACAAATCACTTAACCTCTTTGTTTCTTCATTCACACTTTGGGGAAAGCGATAGTTTATCCTTTGTAATACACTGGGAAATACGAGTGATCTCCATGCTTAATACATCCCAATAACTGAAGAGCTATGACTAGCATAAGCAATATAATGGCTCCCCTTTCTCTATTCATGGTAATAGGGTTCTAAGCCAAGAAGGCATAGGTTGTAGCAACTTTAAAGCTCATGAACAAATGTCTTCATGGCAGGAACAATCACAAGGAAAAAAAAGTCTATGTCAGGTAGAGAAGAAAAAAGTAAGCTTCCAGACACAAGAAAATCCAGATAGTAGACTGTAACCAGCAAGCAGCCAATTTACTGCACAGGAACTTAGGGGAAAGGCTGAACTGAAAGCTGAATGAGATATCAAATGACAGCCACCAAGTCAGACAAATCTGCTGTCATGGTGCTTGGCTTTGGAAGGGGGAGGAAGGTGAGTACTCAGATGACCATGAAGCCCCACTAAAAAACAGTTGATTTTCTTTTTTTTTCCCAAAGTCAACATAGTCAAGTGCCACCAAAAGACATTTTGGCCAATGGTCCAAAATACAATAATAGTTCCACAAGATTATGATGGAGTTGAAAATTTCCTATTGCCTAGGATTCTCATTGTAAATTTTCTTGATTTAGATGTGTAAATACTTATCATTGTGTTACAACTGCCTACAACAATAATCAACACAATAACTTGCTGTTCAAGTTTTTATCAATGAGTAATAGTAATATTATGTTGCCTACATGTGTAAGTATGCTCTGTGATGGTCAAATAATGGCAAATTCACCTACTGGCAGATTTCTTGGAACAACCTCATTGTTAAGTGGCACAGGACTACATTTGAGGAAGAATCCTAACCTCTCCTTCCCATGGTGTTTCCCTATGTAAGACTAAGGTTGTGGTATAAGTTGATTTCTGTGTGTTACTGGTAATAATGCAATAATAATAATAATGTTACCCCAAGAAACAATATGGTGTTATCTATAAAGCTAAACATACAATTACCTATGGCTTCGAATTTTGAAAAATGTGAATATCTGGTGTAGTAGCTTCACCCTTCTCATTGCTGGGACAAAACACCCACCCAAAATCAGATGATGAGACAAAAGAGCTTATTTTGGTTTATAGTCTGAAGGGGAAGTTTCATGGTGGCAGAGATAGGAGCGTAGAGCAGAAGCTGGACATCACTTCTTGTCACAGCAAGCAGAAGACAGCAGCGAAAGACTGACCTGAGTTCTGAGAAGTAGGAACTGGCTATAAAAGCCTCCCCCTGTAACACCTCCTCCAGCAAGGCTCCACCTCCCAAGTTTCTCCCAGCTGGCAACCAAGCATTCAAAGTGCATGAGTTGATAGGGTTCACCTGACTCAAACCACCACAGTATCCATGAAATCATTCTTCAGAATAGACACTGGAAATATCTCACCATCAACTTGTAAAACAACAAACAAATTGTGACTTATCAATACCGTGAAATTCTACTGAACAAGTAAAAAGGAATATAGCTGGGTATGATGGTGCATGCCTTTAATCCCAGCACTCAGCAGGCAGAGGTAGGAGGATCGTTGTGAGTTTGAGGCCACCCTGAGAATACAGAGTGAATTCCAGGTCAGCCTAAGCTAGAGTGAGATGCTGCCTTGAAAAGAAAAAAAAAAAAAAGAATACAACATGTCTCATGGCATGAATAAATATCAAAACATAAATTTATGCTAAGTTAGAGAAATCAAACCTAAATGACTTCATATTCTATGAACCCATTAATATAAATATGTATAAAGACAAAACAATAGTAACAGAAAGAAAATCAGTAGTTCCCTGAGGTATCACGAGAGGAGACCAACTCCCTTTTGAAAGATACAAGGAAACTACAAGGGTAGGGAACTGTGCCAAGTCTTGATTATAAATGTGGCCACAATAACTGGTTAAAGTTAACAGATTTCATCAAGCCATATAGTTAAATAGGTGAATTCCTATTGTACACAAATCATACTTTAGTTAGCTGATACCACATCATAGAGCAAAGACATCAGGACTCCAGAGATCTGAACCCAGTATTATTTTAAAGTTCCTCAGGAACTTCTAATATGCAACCATGATGGAGAATTGGCTTTCTAGGGACAGGAAGCATGGGCAAGTGCACATATAAATAAATACATTTTATTTTTCAAACAAACTTCTAAAAAGAATAAAAGCAAGTATGTTCAAGAAACAACATGGGCAGCATACAAGGCAAAAATTGTGCAGATTAATCTAGAAATAGCAGGGAAGATCATGAAAGGCCATAGATTTTCATAGTGAATGAATGTTCTGGGACATAGATCAGAAAAGTGATTGTCTCTTTAAAAACATGCAGAGGGGTTGGAGAGATGGCTTAGCGATTAAGGCATTTGCCTACAAAAACAAATGATCCTGGTTCAATTCTCCAGGTCCCAAGTAAGCCAGATGTATGCAGGGGTGCATGCATCTGGAGTTCATTTGCAGTGACTGGAGGCCCTGGCGCACCCTCTCTCTCTCCCTCTCCCTCTTTCTCTCTTTCAAATAAATACATAAATAAAGTATATTTTAAAAACATGCAGAGACAATATTTTTTTATTTTATTTTTTATTAGTCAGTTCTGTATTCAGCAAATACAGTCAGTTTGGTACCATTATTAGGCTTATCCGTGACCTACCCCCTCCCCTTGGCCCCTCCTTGTTGAGGTATACGGGTCATGCATTGTGGAGTTAGCCCACAGTTATGGGTAAGCTAAATGTCTCTGCATATCATGACCCAACATGTGACTCTGACATTCTTTCCGCCCCCTCTTCCGCAAAATTTCCCTGAGCCATGTTGGGTTCATTTTTGGTCTGCTTCAGTGATGAGGTGTTGGGGGCCTCTGAGGCTCTGGCTCTCTGATTTGGTAGGAGTTGATTTTTCTCTGTGCTGATCTCCTTCCCCCTTGTGCTGGTATCCGGTTCATCAGGAAAACAGCCCCCTTGCTTGTTTCTCCAATTTTTCTTAGTTTCAGCCGGGGCCCTTTTGAGGTATGATGGGGTGGCTGTCTCCTTAGGATCTACATCTATCTGAAAAAGAGAAGCAGATTCTCCAACGGAGAGTAAGTTAGCACCAGGACAAATGAGATAACCCTTACTTTTTTTTTTTTTTATAGAGAATTTAATAGGTGTAGGCCCTCTTGTAGCCCACAATTGATGGTAGCTTGATATTGGAGAGTGAGCTTATGTTTGGATCTGGTTCTGACTTGTTTCCCAGCTCCAGCTATGGGTCCCATACCAGTGAGGGGATCAGTTAGCCGAATTGAGAGCAGTTGGTTCCCCACCATGGCTGTGTGCCACCACTGCACTTGTGTGGGCATCACAACAAGTTATTTGCTGCTTAGTAGGTTAGAACATGCGTTGCTTTGATAGATATTGGTCAATTTCCCCCAGTCGCCCATGTAGCACCTTCTGGCACTAGACGCGCTGACTGTCTGGGGACTGACTCTCTTCCAACTTCCAGCCATGCCATTCTAATTTGCATGTCAATCACATAAGGTATCTTCAGCAGTAGGGTCTTACCAATAACCTTTGGTGGGTCATCAAGTACTCTGACAGAAATCTGTCTGTCTTTTAGGAAACCTTGTAGGTCTCTCTGATCAAAAGCTCATTGTGGATGATAGCCCCATGCTGGATCTGGGAGTTACAGGTCAGTGCCCACTAAGAAAATGAGGAAAAAGATAACTAATATACAAGAGTTAGAGATAAGAGAGAGAGAGACAGGGAGAGGGGAAGTGAGGGAGGGAAGATTTAGGAGATTAAGGTTAGTCTTAATCTTACCCTCTCCAGTGTCTTGTGGTTCAGGTGTTCCCTGCAAGGGCCTGGTGAAGGATCAGCCATTTGGTCTGTCTTTTAGTAAGTAGAAGATTATGGTACCATTACCGTTTGGGTCTAGATTTGTGTTTCCCAGCCCTTTGATGCCCTCCCCTCCCTCCCCTTCCATCCTAGTGTCTAGTCTAGGAGATGCTTGCTGGGTATGTAAGGTATCTTCGGTAGATTCAGGTTAGGTGCTGTAGATGAGTGAGACTATGTGACGATTTTTTTTTCTGTGATTGGGTAAGTTCACTGAGAATGATCTGTTCCAGGTTCAACCATTTTTCCTCAAATTTCATTGTGTCATTTTTTCTTACTGCTGTATAGAATTCCATTGTGTAGATATACCACATCTTAGTTATCCATTCTTCTAGTGATGGACATCTGGGTTGATTCCAGCTCTTAGCTATTACAAATTGAGCCGCTATAAACATGGTTGAGCAAATCTCTTTAGTCTGTGATTTGAAGGTTTTAGGGTAGATGCCCAGTAAGGGAATAACTGGGTCTGTTGGTATCTCTATACTCAGCTTTTTCAGAAGTCTCCATATTGCTTTCCAAAGTGGTTGTACCATCCTACATTCCCACCAACAGTGGATGAGTGTTCCTACTTCTCCACATCCTCGCCAGCATTTATTTTTATTTGATTTTTTGATGTTTGCTATCCTTATTGGGGTAAGGTGGAATCTCATAGTTGTTTTAATTTGCATTTCTCTGATGATTAGGGATGATGAACATTTTCTTAAGTGTATGTTTGCCATTTCTATTTCTTCCTCTGTGAACTGCCTGTTCAGCTCTTTGCCCCATTTTGTGAGTGGGGTGTTTGACTTCTTACTGTTTAGATTTTTGAGTTCTTTGTAGATTCTAGAGATTAGTCCTCTATCAGTTGGATAACCCACAAATATTTTCTCCCATTCTGTGGGTAATCTATTGGCTTTGCTTATTGTATGCTTGTCTGTAAAGAAACTCTTCAGCTTCATGTGGTCCCATTGGTTGAGTGACGGTTTAAGTTCATGAGCTACTGGGGTTTTGTTCAGGAAGTCTTTTTCCATTCCTATATCATGGAAAGTACTTCCTAAATTTTCTTCCAGTAGTATTCGAGTTTCTGGTCTTATATTGAGATCTTTGATCCATTTGGACTTGAGTGTAGTGCATGGTGAAATGTGTGGGTCAAGTTTCAGTTTCCTGCATATGGTTATCCAGTTTGTCCAGCACCATTTGTTGAAGATTAAAAGTGAGACTATTACCAATACTCAGGACTCTGTAAATGATTCCATTTTTATTGATAATGCAAATTCAATTAAGCTATCTTGTATCTATGACAAAGATTATGGGTAGAACGCTGTTGATGTCAGTGTATGATCTTAAGCCAGTTTTCTGTTTTGCCCTCAGTAAATTTGTCCTTACCAATCAATAAAAGCAAGTGTTAAACTGAAGGAGTTCTCAAACTCCTTTCAGCTTTGGTTTACTTCTCTACATGTCAAGGAATTAAGCCTAGGAAACAACTCTAGACTGAAAATGCTGACTGGAGAGGGGTCTCAAAATAGTGGATCTGGAAACCACTCAACATGTGAGCTGTATCGTGTCCTCCTTGCTTGTTCGGGACCATCTGGTGTACACCACTGCTTTTGCTAGTGTGTCTTGTTCTACAGACTTCTGGCCACTTAGTTTTCAATGCTGTGGAAATACAGCTCCATGGTCTATCAGACCTGTCAGCTTGGTTTCCCAAATTTGAATACTTTGATATTGCTTCCCACGTTTAGGATGGCCTCTGATTCTGTGGATATCAATTACTGATGTGTTCCATTCTGGTTGTGGTTTTTTGGTGGTGGAGGGGGGTGATTAAGGGCATGTGACACTTAGGATTGCTCCTTCCTTTGCAAGGCAGGCAGTACGACCAGCTAGTGCACCATCATCTAGTCACTTTTCTTCTGACTTGCAGGGCTACTCCTGCTGTCTATTCTATACTTTCATTATCTGACTATAACTTCTGCAAATGTGTTTTGTATGTGTGTTTTATGCATACTTGTGTTTATATGTATATATGTATGCATGTGTATATGTTCATGCACATGTATTTATGTGTATACAGACATGTGTGCACAAATGTGTATATGTGTACTTTAGGCTGCTGTTCACTGTAATTCTTCTGAAAATAATTATCAAATGATTAAACATAAAAGAATCAAAATCCCCAAATAATACATTTATATTTTCTTTTCAAAGTCATTTTTCTGACAACATGCAAGAAAAATATTTTGTACCTGGCTGTATCAGAAACTCTTTTTTATTTGCATAGCCAACTCTCAACAAAGCAACCATTACAGTTTGATGTTTAAAATAACTACACAATGAGAATTATTAAAATTAAGGACAGATTTTTCTAGGCAACAATATGACTACATAGGTATTTATTCTTTTCCAACCAAAGTTAAGTATCATTGATTAAACAAACAAGAAGTCTGCTAAGAAAACCTTATTACTATAGCATAGATGTTTTATGAAATCTAACCCAACAGTTATTTTGCAAGTCGTGCATAGGATTAGAATTTCAACTCATGAAGGTCTTATAAGTACATAGATTGATATGGTAGCAAATCAGAACAGAAAAGTCTAGCACTATGGAAATGAAGTTGTCTAAGACCATCAATTTTATTTTCAATGCAGAGACCAAGAATTTTCTGCAGTCAGTTTCTGGCTCATAGACATGAGAAGAGATGTGAACACAGGTGTAAGAGAGTAAACAGACAAGGCGGAGAAGACACAGCCCTCACGTGACTTTCACTTACACTACTATGAATAAGCATTCACACCTAAAGAAAACAAGGACCACAACTTTGCACCCTTAGTCTGTGTGTAGAACTGATTACATACCCAGCGTCTGTGTGCGCACATATGTATTAACACTTAGGGACACATCAATGTTTAAGGTGACCATGGAGTTGCCTGTGTAGATTGTCTAGAGCACATTCATACTCAGTGTCTTTTAGCTAACCTCCTTTGTCATCTTCATGCAGGTAAAGAATTCCTTCTGGTATCAGAAGAAGAATGAGTGTTCTACTTGCTTTGTGTGTCTTTTGGCCTGTGTCTGCTTCACCATGTCTGTCTGTCTCTCTCCTCTCTCTTCTTGCTTCAAGAGGAATTGATAAATATTCCCCGGCATTTCCAGATGAAAGCCAGGTCCCATAGCAACATTTAAGCTATTCTTGAGGGTAGATCATGTCCCCATATGAAACTCATATCACATCTTGGGGCCATTAACCCTTTCTCAGGCAGTGATACAGTAATGCCAGTATGAAATACAAAATTATTTTTTAAACCAACAAGGAAATAAGTTCCCAGTGGATAGAAGAAAAGGTCTGGCTGGCCCCTGTACATTGCATGCATCACCACAGCTCCAACAGCTTCTTTCTTTGTCAGTGGTGGAACAGTAAATCTGGGAGCATGGGCCTTCATCTCCAGTGTGGTTAGGAAGCCAGAAAAGAACAGAATGACACTGGGTGAAAAATGAGTTGCTGATCAGCTAAGGTTATTGTCCAACTCCAAAGGTTATGATGATATAATCATCCTTGCTTCCTCTGCAAGGGAAATAATATTGCCTTAATTACTTTGCTCATGTTAGTAATTGTATTCTGAATGCAAAAATACCTTCAGCAAGCAGACAGGCAGACCTTCACTTATATATATAAATGTACATGGTCTAAGATGTCACGTATATTTGATCCTATAAAGAATATTGTGAGAATTGGTAGGAGTTTTATATATAAGTCTTTAAAGGTCTGGCCCAGGACACAAGGCTAACCTATTCCTCTTAAAATCAACTCTGACTGTGGTAGCACATGCCTTTAATCCCAGCACTTGGAGGGAGGGCAGGCAGAGGTAGGTGGGTTGCTGTGAGTTCAAGGTCTGCCTGGAACTACAGAGTTAGTTCCAGGTCAGCCTGGGCTAGAATGGGACTATGCCTCAAAAAAATATATAGATAGATTATAGATAGATAGATAGATAGATAGATAGATAGATAGATAGATAAACTCTGACCCCCATTCTAGTGGCAGCAAAAAAATGAATTAAAAAATTTTTTGTTCATTTTTATTTATTTATTTGAGAGTAACAGAGAGAGAAAGAGGCAGAGAGAGAAAGAGAGAGAGAGAATGGGCTCACCAGGGCTTCCAGCCGTTGCAAATGAACTCCAGACACATGTGCCCCCTTGTGCATCTGGCTAACGTGGGTCCTGGAGAATTGAGCCTCGAACTGGGGTCCTTAGGCTTCACAGGCAAGCGCTTAACCACTAAGCCATCTCTCCAGCCCCCCAAAAAATGAATTAAAAAAAAAACTATTTTCTCAAATCTTCATCCAGTGGGATGTTGACCCTATATAAAGAGAGCTGATGGACTTGGCAATAGGAAGCTGATTCTTCACCCAGGAAAACCCTTCAGGAATCCAAAACCTAGCCCTAGAATTTCCCAGAGGCACCTCTTTAACCTTTACCATGTGGTTCTGTGATGATCCATCTTCACTGTCAACTTGTCTGGCTTTAGAATCACTTAGGAGACACTTCTAGCTGTTTTTTTTTTTTTGATAGAGTTTCCAGATAAACTTTAAAGAGAGAAGATCCATCCTGAATGTGGGTAACCCCATCCCATAGACTGGGGTCCCAGACTACATGAAAAAGGCGAAAGGCCAGCTGAGTGTCACTATTTACCTTCCTCTTATTCCTGATCCATCCACCCAGATGTGAGCAAGCCACCCACCACTTTGCCTTTCCTGTCATATGGGACAACATACCCTTGAACTGTGAGCCAAAAGAACCCCTTAACTTTTAATGTTTCTTTTGTCTTGTTCAAGTAATTTGTCACAGATTGTGAGAAAAGTAACATACAGAATATCAGAACTAAGTTTAGTGAGGTCAATTTCCAAAGCATTTCCTTTGGCTGAGGGAGTTTCAAGACAGTGTAGCATTCAGGAGTTGCATGGTTACTGTTCATTGCTTGTAGTCACTTCCACAGTGAGAGAGAGCAGAAAGACATGAAACTGTGCCCTGTTGCAGGGAAGGAGTATGAGGGAGTTTAAAGATTCAGACTAAGTGGGTGCATAGAAACTAACCTCAACTGTTAAAGAGATTAGTGCCATTAAAGACAAAGTTTGAGCTCTTCACTAGAATAAGGAAAGGTACCCCAAGGTCAAAACTCCACCCATGAAAGGCTCCAACTTATAAAGATGCAAAGTCATTTAAAAGGAGAGAGAAGGGCTAGAGTGATGGCTTAGTGGTTAAGGTGCTTGCCTGTGAAGCCTAAGGACCTGTGTCCACTTCTCCAGGTCCCAGATAAGCCAGACACACATGGTGATGCAAGCATGCAAGGTTGCACATGCACACAAGGTGGTGCACACATCTAGAGTTTGATTAGAGTGGCTAGATGCTCTCCTGGCACACCAATTCTCTCTCTTTCTCTCTTACATAAAAAAGCCAGCCTGTTGGGCTTGCCTCAAAACCCTCACATTCAGCCTCTAAGTCACACAGAGGGCCAGCACAGCTGTGAAAGAAGGATGCAAGACTACATCTTGAGCTGGTAGTAGAACTTAAATGCCATCTAAACATGCTCTTGCATGCATGCAGAATGGGTGAGTTGCAGAGATCAAAAAAACTTGAACAAAGGTTTCAGAAACCCACTGAGCCCAGGAAATACGTGGTAAGGATGAATTCTGCAAGGAGGCCCTGAGATATCATCATGTGACACTGTGAAGGTCAAGCCTACATTGAAATGCAGACTTGAGCATGCTGGGGATGTTAGGGCAACGTAGGATGGTCATAGCAGATACCTCCAAGTATGGATAGAGTCGTCTCAGCAAAGAGGCTACACATGCTGCAGAAAGAACTGGCAACCGGTGTGGGGGAATGAAGTCACTACCCAAGCCTGCTGGAGCCGAGATGAGGACGCCAGAGGCCACAGATGTTAGACATCAAGCTACAGGGTTTGGTGTTTGTCCTGCTGGGTCCTGGTATTGCTCTGCTCCCATTCCTCCCCTTTGGAATGAGAATGTTTTCTCTGTGCAATTGTATGTCGGGAGTAAGTGATTTGGTTTTGGATTTTACAAGATCTCACAGTTAAGAGATTGCCTTGAGTGCCAGAAGAGAATTTCGACTTCTGAACAGTGTTGTGGCTGCTAAGACTTTTTGGTGAGGTAAACTAATGTCATGAGCCTTTGAAATCAGGGGTGGAATGTCAAAAATTATGTCAACTTTGCTGGGTGTGGTGCGCACGCCTTTAATCCCAGCACTCGGGAGGCAGAGGTAGGAGGTTGGCCATGAGTTAGAGGCCTCCCTGAGAATACAGAGTGAAGTCCAGGTCAGCCTGGGCTAGAGTGAGACCCTACCTCGAAAAACCAAAAAAAAAAAAAAAAAATTATGTCAACTTGACAAGGGATAGACTTGTGGTGTTTAATCTTTATTGTTAACTAGATTTGACATTACCTCTGAGTGTATCTGGTGGGGTGGCTCCAAAGAGTTAAATGAGGAGGGAAGACCCACATGAATGGGGCTGGCACCATCTCCTGGACTGGAATCTAGGACAGAATAAAAACGGAGAAAGAGGAAGTCAGCTGAACACCATCATCCATCTCTCTGCTTCCTGACTATAAATGCAATGTGGTCAGCCACCTCTTATTCCTGCTGTCATGCCTTTCCTGCCATGATGAACTGTACCCTCAAACCATGACCTGAAGTAAACCCTTCCTTTTTAAGTAGCTTTTGCTAGATATTTTGTCACAGTGATGAGAAATATAAGTAATACAGGACCCAAATGCTTATGATCAATCAAACAGTTGCTAGATTCAACTATTCTATACTAGTCCAGGTAGAAAGTATACTGCTTTGACAATAGTCATTACATTTCACTTGATATCATTTGGTCATAGCTAATAAAGGAAAAAATGGAGAAGAAGCCATTCTTTGACCCCAGAACCAGAAGAATCCATGGCAGTTAGGAAGGTTCAAATGTATGAAAAACAAAACTCTGGGAAAAACTCATTTCAAGCAAAATAATCCACTTACTATTTCTCTTCTCACATATGCCATTTCATTTTATTCACTGATTAAAAATTAAATAGCAAAATAAGATAATCTATAATTTCAGCAAAAGATAACCATAGCTAATGTTAGAGTATACAGATATAAAACATAGATAACATACTACAAATATAATAAAATTATAGGTAATTTAGGTAAATAATATATAGTTAGTTCATAGTATCTTGTCTGAGGGTATTACTATATAAACACTGAGTAAATTAAATAAAAGAGGACTCCACCCCTTCCTTGCTTATAATACACGCCAGGGCACAGTATGAAGGCGATTTGCTTTCTCTAACACAGCTTTCCCAAAACTGTTAGTTCTGTCTCCCAAGCATAGAAACATAGTGCCTTTTTCTATAAGTCATCCTTGTGAAATGAATAAAAGTAAAGAAAAAGTCAAAAATAACAAAAAAAAAAGTGAAACATGGGCTAAGAGGAGAGTTTTCTTCATCAAAAACTATCAATCATGATGTTAAGCACTCACAACACATTTCTATCAAAATCATGTGAAAGTTGGCACTTTGGAGGCCTGCTTCTCTCACAATCATATGTTCCTGCTCCCTGTCAAACTGCCTTCAGCTTCACAAAATGACATCTGTACTGCCAGATGTTCATGTTTTATCGGGCCCTTCTCAGCCATTTTGATCAGGGTGCATGTACACAAATGATATCATAAATCTTCCCATACTTCATATTCTATATTAAATATGAGAAACCACCAAATTTACACAGAGCTATATTAAGTCTAGGAAATGTAACTTGAGATTTAACACACTATTTATAAGGGTGTGCTATTATTCTTAATCCCTCGATTAATACAAGCTAGCACTACTGTACAGATTTATTACGGACCATATGCTCTCTAATTATCATTGCCTCCCAAAGTTCCCACTCTGCACATCTGCAGCCGATGTGGGCTGCTGTTCCCCTGTCCCTGCCTCAGCAGGATCTGATAACCATTTTTCAGCTGGACACCTTGATGAAGAGTCAGTCCCAACCATATCTCAGAAGAGGGATAAAAATAAAATAAAGGGGAGGAAACAAGCAGTGTTTGCGAGAGAGCTTAGGGAGAGAGAGCCCCTTCAGTGGTGTGTCTCATATGTTTGGGTTCATATTAGCTGAAATGTTTTTTTAATATAGATTGCTAATGTTTGGCACCAAAATTCAGCTGTTGCAAATGGAATTAAGGAGGAATGACTTCCTCTCTTGAAGTAAGTGAGCATGCAGAGTGTGAAAACACTAAAAATTGTTTTCAGATTAAGGTATGCCTTTATGAATTAAAATTATTTTAGACCCCACAATTCAGGGAGGCATAAAGTCGTGGAGACTTGGGTTAATTTTTCAAAAATAATTTATACTACAACTTTAAATGGAATTTTAGTTAGGTCTTGCTACAACACAAAGGAATAGTTCTTATAAACTCTATTCTGCTTTACTGGAGTTTAGCTGTGTGTGTGTGTGTGTGTGTGTGTGTGTGTGTGTGTGTGTGTGATGGGTGCTTGTATGTATGTGATGCACGTGCACATGCTTATGCATACATGTGCAGGCCAGAGGACAACCTTGGTGTCAGTACTCAGAAATGTCACCCTCCTCTGATTGGCTGAGAGCTCAGCAATTAGGCAAGGCTGGCTGACCAGAGAGCCCTAGGGATCCTCCTATTTCCACCTTCCCAGTGCTGGGACTGCAGACAGGCACTGCCATACATGGGAGTCAAATTCAGATCCCCTTGATTGTGAAGCAAGCTGTTTACTGACTGAGCCATCACCCCAGGTCTCTGAAGTTTAACATTCCTAAGGTCATGGTACCAAAGCCAGAACTATAGTAAGTTTGATTGAAAGTTGGAAAGCTTTAGTACAAAACAAATTGACTTACAAGTCAGGAGGAGCTGCTGAGAAAACACTTAACTTTGTAGTCTCTTCCTCTGCCTTATGAAGGGCTTCAGTCAGAAGATCAAGATCACTCTCCTCCCTAAGTCAGGGACACGAATAGATGGCCATGAATTCAGGGGACCTACAGTCACCTATGTTTCCTTCAGCCAGCAATCCAGCAAGACTGATGGATGCTGTTGAGTCCTCTTCTATCTCAGCAGAAATTAACATCTCAAGAATCCATTCATTTAGTAAATACTTTATAATAAGAATCAGCTTGATGTCATCATCTTTTTTTCTCCTATTATGAGGCTCTTGTGAAGGTATTGCTAGGCACTGCGAGGTCATGGATATCGAGGCCAATTGCTGAAAAGAGAGACTAATGGAGAGAGGGAGGGGATATGATGAAGAGAGTTGTGAAGGGGAAGGTGGGGGAGGGAGGGAAATATCATAGTTTATTGTCTGTAAGTATAGAAGCTGTCAATAAAAAAATTAAAATAAAGAGAATCAGCTTGAGAATCAGTCTCTTGCTTTGAAAAGTTTTTCTTTTACTAGTTCCCAGATTATTTTCTTAAAAGTAACTCAATGGTAAACTTTCAAATATCTTTCTTAAAAGAAAAAATATTTAATATTTTTATTTATTTACTTATTAAATTTATTTGAGGGAAAGAGAGAAAAAGGCAGATAGAGAAAGAGAAAATAGGCACACTAGGGCCTCCAGTGGCAGCAAACGAACTTCAGACACCGAACCTAGGGTCCTTTGGCTTTGCAGGCAAGTACCTTAACTGCTAAGCCATCTCTCCAGCCCTCAAATATCTTTATTGAAATATATAAATCCAAAATAGGAAGGTGAATAAGAGCAAAGCTTTAAGATTTACTACCAGATTTAAATACAGTAAAATCATAACAAATAAATATATAAATATGATAAACTTGAGACAATGAGGTTTCTGCTCAAGGATAGACAGCTAAGCCTGAGATAGAATGACAAGTCAAGAGAAAGGTCCAAAATGCCTAGTCAGCTGGTTTATAATAAAGATGCTATTGTGGCTGGCCCTGGTACCTGTAGTCCCAGCTACTCAGGAAACTAAGGCAGTAGAATCATTAGTTCAACACCTGCCTAGAAAACTTAGTAAGATCCTGTCTCAAAACAAAAAGTAGAAAGAGAGCTGAAGATAGACCTCAGTGTTGGAAACATATCTCAGTGGTGGAGATAGAGCTCAGTGACAGAGATAGAGTCAGTGGTGGAGATAGAGTCAGTAGTGGAGGCAGAGTCAGTGGTGGAGGTAGAGTCAGTGGTGGAGATAGAGTCAGTGGTGGAGATAGTCAGTTACTTAGACTTTGGGAGCAACGTGATCTTGATCTTCTGACTGAAGTTAAGATGGAGATAGAGTCAGTGGTGGAGACAGAATCCGTGGTGGAGATAGAGTCAGTGATGGAGATGGAGTCAGTGGTGGAGATAGAGTCAGTGGTGGAGATAAAGTCAGGATGGAGGTAGAGTCAGTGGTGGAGATATGGTAAGTGGTAGAGATAGAGTCAGTGATAGAGATGGCATCAGTGATAGAGATAGAGTCAGGATGGAGGGAGAGTCAGTGGTAGAGATAGAGTCAGTGGTGGAGGTAGAGTCAGTGGTGGAGATAGAATCAGTGGTGGAGATAGAGTCAGTGGTGGAGATAGAATCAGGATGGAGGTAGAGTCAGTGGTGGAGATAGAGTCAGTGGTGGAGGTAGAGTCAGTGGTGGAGGTAGAGTCAGTGGTGGAGATAGAGTCAGTGGTGGAGATAGACTCAGGATAGAGGTAGAGTCAGTGGTGGAGGTAGAGTCACTGGTAAAGATAGAGTCACTGGTGAGGTAGTCAGTGATAGACATAGGACTGGTGGTAGAGTTAGCACTCAATGGTAGAGAAAGAGCTCAGTGGGGCAGCACTTCTTTAGATTGTACCTGGGCACACAAGCATATAATGTCATTACAGTCAAGTGGGGACAAGATTATCTTCTCAACAGATGGGGAAGAAAATGAATCTCCACATTTACCTCGCACAAAAATTAATCTAAGCTGTATCAGAGTCAAATACAAAAGGTATATAATAAATTATTTATAACAATATATAAGGATTATCTTCAAGACCTTGAGATGGGCAAAACCATAATAAACTGGGAAAATAAAAGATAAATTACTTTCCAGGAAGCAAAATTTAAAATTTTTACTCTTTGAAAGACAACATTAAAAAAAATAACATGGCTATCCAAGTAAAGTGGAAGATTAGAAGTCTCACCAATGTAACCTGGGAAAGAAGAGAGATAACACATAGCATTCTCTCTTCTTACAAGAGGATAAATCCTTAAATGAGCTCATTAAGCCAGGTGAGATCTCTTTGAGGAACAGGAGAGAACTGCAGTGTCAGTGTAGCTCTCCTGGGTCAGTGCTGGCAAGTACTTCTCACACATTATTGCTCTGCCCTTCTCAGAGCAATGGAAACTGTGGGGAAGTGCTGCTCCCCACATACTCCAGCCTTACATCAGAAGCAGGACTAGTAGACAAGCTCAGCTTCATGGGAAGACAACCAGGTAACATTTCACAAACTCCCTTTCTCCGTAAGCTAGCACCAGGAACAGAGACTGCGCAAAGCCTAGGGCACCCAGTCACTCCTCCTCCACAAAGCACAGAACCCAGCTCAGTGTAGGCAAGCCAAGCTTAGAGTGCTAGAAGGAGGGAACTGTCCTTCACAGTGCAGATGAATACTGCTCTCAGCTTTCGTCAGAGAACTTGTTTATGCGATTGGTACTAACTACTGGAGACTCACAACTCTTCTGAGAATGAGGGACTGCTTATGAAACATCTATACTGTTCCCGCCAAGGCTCAGGAGCACTGAAGTAGAGAAGGCAGAAAGAATGTCATAGCCAGCCAGAGGATGGGGAACAGTGCTGTGGAATGCTGTCTTCAGGCATGACATGGCTGTTCCACCATGACGTCACAACTCAGCTGTCATTACAACACAGTATTGGGCCCATCAGGCATGGCCCAATGGATAGTGGGTGAAGGCATGAGGCCTCCATCCCTCCCTGAGGAGTTACTGACAAGTTAATAGGTTGCTGGAGGAGGACGAGACACTGTCTTCAGGAGTGTAGCCACTGGTAAGTTGAATGCGCTCTGTTACATAACTCCCCACCCATGCTTATGTATGAAACTCTAATTAAACTCAATGAGTCTCACGAGCTCACACACACAAGAATTAAAAAGACATTAAAGGTTTTAGGGTAGTTGCCCAGTAAGGAAATAACTGGGTCTGTTGGTATCTCTATACTCAGCTTTTTCAGAAGTCTCCATATTGCTTTCCAAAGTGGTTGTACCATCCTACATTCCCACCAACAGTGGATGAGTGTTCCTACTTCTCCACATCCTCACCAGCATTTATTTTTATTTGATTTTTTGATGTTTGCTGTCCTTATTGGGGTAAGGTGGAATCTCATAGTTGTTTTAATTTGCATTTCTCTGATGATTAGGGATGCTGAACATTTTCTTAAGTGTATGTTTGCCATTTGTATTTCTTCCTCTGTGAACTGCCTGTTCAGCTCTTTGCCCCATTTTGTGAGTGGGGTGTTTGACTTCTTACTGTTTAGATTTTTGAGTTCTTTGTAGATTCTAGAGATTAGGCCTCTATCAGTTGGATAACCCGCAAATATTTTCTCCTATTCTGTGGGTACTCTATTTGCTTTGCTTATTGTATGCTTGTCTGTAAAGAAACTCTTCAGCTTCATGTGACCCCATTGGTTGAGTAACGATTTAAGTTCCTGAGTCCTGGTGGTAACTAACTCTCCATTGGAGAATCTGCTTCTCTTTTTCAGGTAGATGTAGATCCTAAGGAGAGAGCCACCCCATCATACCTCAAAAGGGCCCCGGCTGAAACTAAGAAAAATTGGAGAAACAAGCAAGGGGGCTGTTTTCCTGATGAACCAGATACCAGCAGAAGGGGGAAGGAGATCAGCACAGAGAAAAATCAACTCCTGCCAAATCAGAGAGCCAGAGCCTCAGAGGCCCCCAACACCTCATCACTGAACCAGACCAAAAATGAACCCAACATGGCTCAGGGAAATTTTGCGGAAGAGGGGGCGGAAAGAATGTCAGAGCCACATGTTGGGTCATGATATGCAGAGACATTTATCTTACACATAACTGTGGGCTAACTCCTCAATGCATGACCCGTATACCTCAACAAGGAGGGGCCAAGGGGAGGGAGTAGGTCACAGATGAGCCTAATAATGGTACCAAACTGACTGTATTTGCTGAATACAAAACTAACTAATAAAGAAAGAAAAAAAAAGACATTAAAGGGCTGGAGAGATGGCTTAGCGGTTAAGGCCTGTGAAGCCTAAGGACCCTAGTTCGAGGCTTGATTCCCCAGGACCCACGTTAGCCAGATGCACAAGGGGGCACGCGCATCTGGAGTTCTTTGGCAGTGGCTGGAGGCCCTGGCACACCCATTCTCTCTCTCTCTCTATATATATATATAGATAGATAGATAGATAGATAGATAGATAGATAGATATACATATCTATCTATCTATCTATCTATCTATATATATATATATATATATATATATATATATATCTGCCTCTCTCTCTGTCTCTCTCTCTGTCACTCTCAAATAAATAAATGAACAAAAAAATTTAAAAAAGACATCAAAGTAGAAGAGAGACTAGTTAGAGAAAAGAAGGGGTTCAGTGAGGGGTTGGGGAAAGGAGACAAGAGAAGGTAATGGGAGGGAATTATGATCAAACTGAATCATATACATGTATAAAAATTGTCAGTAAAATTAAAAAATAAAAGGGCTGGAGAAATGGCTTAGCAGTCGAGTCATCTCTTGCAAAGCCTAAGGACCAGGTTTGATTGCCCAGGACACATGTAAGCCAGAAGCAGAAGGTGGCGCATGCATCTGGGTTCATTTGCAGTGGCTGGAGGCCCTAGCATTCCCATTCTCTCTCTCTCTATCCAATAAATGAATAAATAAAATACTCTAAAAAATTTTAAAAAGATGGTAAGCAACAGTGTAGAAGAATAACTTGAATACATATATCAATCAATTACTCTAATTTAGAATAAATGAAAAACTATGAATGAATAAGAAAAAATATGAAGTTCTTTTGAGTAGGCAAAGACACTTCAATAAAAGTGCAATGTATTGTCAATAAGTACATAAACAGAAGCTTAGTATGCTTAGTCAGCTGAGATGTGCAGATTAAAGCTACAGTGAAATACCAGCACACACCATCCAAAATTGTGAAAAGAAATAAAGGATCTATACCTACCATAGCAAATGTTGGTGAAGTATGGACTCTTCAGGAATTGCTGGAATGCTCATGTACTGCTGATAGAAATGTGAACTGGCATATCCCGTTTGGGAAACTTTTGGCCTACTGAGTAAATCCAAAGCTATCTGATGACTGTTTGATGACTCAGCAATCCCATTCAGTCCACCAAAAAAAATTTCACACTAGTGTTTATAGCCTCATTATGCAAAATAGCTGAAAGTTGGAAGCATCCCAAATGTCCATCAGCAATAGAATGAATGAAAAAAATTTGTAGTAATTCACACAATGAAGTAATTCACAGCAGGAGAACAGAGCAAACTACAGAATTATACCAAAACATGAATAAACTAATATTGAGCAGAACAGAAATCCAACACTATATGTATTCATATATATGCTCATATATACTATGTGGTTACAATTTTATGAAGTTCAGAAAAAGGTGAAACTACTATGCCAATCATCCTTATTTGATCATTATTCAACACAGATATGCATTAAAACACCCTACTATACCCCATAAACATGTGGCACTATTTTGTGTCAACTTTAAGTATTTTCTTTTTAAAATCAAGCAAAGCAAATGCATGATGTCCAAGGTCAGGAACATGCAACCATTGGAAGGCAGAGGACTGAAATCCCTCTGTGTGATCCAGGAAACAGAAGTGAAATGAGCTTTTATTTTATTGCTACCATCATTTTTATTCTCTGTTTTTTAGAAAATTGAAAACATTTCCCCAAATGCAAATCAGAGACCCTCGATATGCGATAACAATAAAGAATTGAATTTCTGGCATAGGTGAACACACACCTCCACAGACAGATTTACCTCCTCTGGTGTACACGTAGGACTCTGCCATACAAGCCACATGTGACAATGAGGTAAAAGTGAGCAGGTGGGAATAGACAACGGCAGGCATTTGTCAAATGGGGTCAAATGAGTAGCACATCTGCAGAAGTGTTCTATCATCATACCACCTTGAATGTGCCTGATCTCATCTGAGCTCAGAAGCTAAGCAGGGTCAGGCCTGGTTAGTGCTTGAATAGGAGAAGTGAATGAATATGACTGATAGACTAACAGTTTCTGACCATTCTGTTTCCCCATGAACTGCAGTGAATATGGGGCTATGTTATAAAAAGCCATTTGTTCTCCCATTCTAGTTTCCAAAAACAGAGATGAAACTCTTCCCAAAGCAGTGGAAAGATGAGCTCCACTCTCCAGAGATTTTAGAACCAGAAGAGATGACCCTGACTTGTACCATTTTAAAAAGTAAGAGTGGGCCTTTTAAAATTAAACAGACTTTTTTTTTATTTCAACTCTTTTCTGAAAGACTTTGGTGCACATCTAAAATGGTAATAAAATAGCCCAAGTGTCAGCTTTTCATTTTCTAGATCCTGACATGCAAAGCTTGTCTAGGGACTGAGCTATCTCATTTCTACTATCCTCCCCATCTTTATCTTTCCTCCAAATTATTCCTCATTCTCATGAGTCATATGATCCAACCAGACAAGGTAAGATGTGCCCACTGGTGCAATAGTGACCTGACTGTTATAGGGAAAACCAACAATCTCTGATTGGATTTTAAGCCTGCTCCATGGGAGGGAATTCATTCCTGATACTGAAAACCCAGTCAAAAGCCTATGGCTAAGAAGATTGTAGATCCTAGAAGGCAAGCTACTACTGTTGTTTTGCTTCAAAATAGTACACAATGGATATGTTGTGTTCATGAAATTGTCCTCTAAGTATTTGTGCTTATGCCCATAGATTAGTATTGCTCTCACCTTTGGTCATTGTTGCAGTCAGGTTCACATCACTGATAGAAATCACCTGACCAAGAGCAGCTTGAGGGGGGCGGGGAGGTTATTTTGGCTTACAGACAAGAAGCTCCATGATGGCAGGGGAAACAATGGCATGAGCAGAGGGTAGACACCACCTCCTGGCCAACATAAGGTAGACAATAGCAAGAGGAGAGTGTGCTAAACACTGGCATGGGGAAATTGGCTATAACACCCATAAGCCTGTCCCCAACAATACACTGCCTCCAGAAAGTGTTAGTTCCCAAATCTCCATCAGCTGTGAACCTAGCATTCAGAACACCTAAGTTTATGGGGGACACCTGAATCAAACCACCACAGTCAGAAAAGCTTCCTTTGGCAGACAGCAGTGGTTACTGGGGAGACTCAAGGCTCATCAAAGTGCTTATAATAAGTTACTGTTCAGTGTCAAATCATTTTTAAATGATTTTTATTTTATTTTATTTGAGAGAAATAGATCAACAAAGAGGCAAAGAGATAAAGAAAGTGAATGTGGGCATGCTGGGGCCTCCAGCCTCTGCCAACCAACTCCAGATGCATGTGCCACTTTGTGTACCTGTTTTTATGTGAGTACTGGGAAACCAAACCTGAGTCATCAGGCTTTGCAAGCAAGTGTGATTAACTGCTGAGCCATCTTTCCAGGCCCAGTGTTAAATTATTATCACCTCCTCCAAGGCTCAGAGAACACTGTAGAGGAGAGAGTAGAAAGAATGTAATAGCAAGAGGATGGAGGGCAGCACTTTAGAATGCTGTCTTCTGGACATGATATGTCTGTTACACTAGAGACTTTACCACAACTGTGGTTACCTGCACAGTACTATGCCTATCAAGATTCTGATAAGCATGGTAGAAGATAGAGGAAAAGACATGTAGGTAGAAGAGGGACTAGTTGGAGAGAAGAAGGCATCCAGTGGAAGGGGGAGGATTGGGAGGAGGCAAAAAGCAGATGCTGGGAGGGGATTATGATCAAAATACATTAGGCACATGCATGAAAATTGTCAATAAAATAAAAAACAGGTGAAAGGATTTGAGCCTGGGTTTTGTCCTGACTGACTCCTAGAGATTGTACACATGCCAGAGGGAAGTATTCGCCTGGACTCATGTCACACAGAGCATCCAGCTGATGAGGTCTCAAGATTTTCTTTCCCAAGAGTGGGTAAAGACACTTCAGTAACACCACAGACACCAGCCATCCAGACAGGTGACTGAAAGCACAGGGTAAAATGCTGTGGTCACACACTTTGGGTAGAATCAGTTCACAGGTGTAAAGAATTACCTAACAGGAATTCTGCCTCTAGAAAGTAAATGGCATGGATGCAGAAGTAAAAATACCTGTGAACCCATCTTAGATAAGATTAAAGATTTTTACAATTTTCCACAAGAGACTAAAATGAACACATATACATATATGACTATACTTCTCTTAATATTTTCTGTTTTTAGTGTTTTCTGTTTTAAAGTTATACATTCCCTCTCAAAATACTCGTTTTATTTTGTACCAGAGTCAATAGATTGGAAGCAGCACCCAAGCACTGAAATATGACGACTTGACCCTTCTAAAAGTAATGCTTACTTTTGAATAGGAACAGTCAACAGCAAGACATATCAGGCAATAAATTTCTCTGTGCAGTTTTGGTTGGCTGACTTGGTCAAAGCTATGTGTCGCTGGAACAGAGACAACTGTGCATATAAAATTGCATTCTACGTGTCGGGCTACTGATGATTTCCTTCAGCAAGACCTTCACTACTATTATTAAGTCTAGAAGCTTTCAAGCCTAATTACCTCAAAGAGATATAAACTCAAAAAGATGAAGCTTGCAGTAGACCCAAGAGATCACCTTATCCATTTCCCTTACTTTATGCATGGAGTGAAAATAAAATACAACAACAACAAAGGGAGGGAAAAAAAAAACAAAAGTCTCAAAAAGTAATACAGTAAGCACACAGAGCTTCCAGTCTAAAACTCCCTTATGACGACTGTGACCTCCAAGAAACCATCCCCGCTGGAGTTGTAGCTCTCCTGATCAGCTCTGATGAACATCAATTGTAGGAAATAAAGATTTTCAATAAAGTGAAATGTTCAAATATTAAAAAGAGAAAATCACCCATGCTCATACAATTTCCTCAACAAAGGACTGAGCTCCTTGACTGTGGAAACAGCTACAGAAACCTCAAAGAAAACAGGAAATAAAAATGAAAATGTCCTCACAATCTCAAAGCTCATCAGAGTGCTGAGAAATGACAGTGGAGTATTCAGCACTGAGACATCTCTCTCACACCCTCCAAGGTGCAGGAACCATTGCAGAAAAGATGGTGGAAAGAATATAAGAGCCAGAGGATGGAGAGAAGTGATTTGGAATGCTGTCTTGAAGCTACAAAGTGGCTATTGTATACATGACCTCACAGTACACATGACCTGCATAGTATGAGGACAAAAAATTATATATATAATGAGATCAAAATAGAAGACAGATTAGTTGGAAAGAAGGGGTTCAGTGAAGGGGGTCAGGGGAGGGAGGACAAAGGAGGATATGGGAGGGGATTATGTACAGGGTACATTGTGTGTGTGTGGAGGTTGTCAATAAGAAGTTTTGGGGTTTTGTTTGTTTGTTTAAGAAAAGGAAAATATCTTTACAGTCCTGACATCTTAGAAAGCTCACTGGAGGGCTGGAGAGATGGCTTAGTGGTTAAGCGCTTGCCTGTGAAGCCTAAGGACCCCAGTTCAAGGCTCAACTCCCCAGGACCCACGTTAGCCAGATGCGCAAGGGGGCGCACGCATCTGGAGTTCGTTCGCAGTGGCTGGAGGCCCTGGCGTGCCCATTCTCTCTGTGTCTCTCTCTCTCTGCCTCTTTCTCACTCTGTCTGTTGCTCTCAAATAAATAAATAAATAAATAAATAAATAAATAAATAAAGCTCACTGGATGTTGTCAGGGAATTATAACAGCTCGATTCCATGTTGGCAAGGCCTGTGTTTGTGTCATTTCTGATAGCCAAAGGACTCTGGAACTGAGCCCTGGCTAGCCCTTACTCCCTAAGGGGTCCTGAACAAGGTACCTAATTTCTCTGTACTTCAGTTTTCTAATCTGTTGGCAGAAATAATAATAGCCCCCATACTGTTGGGCTATTGCAGATTTGTAAATCCATGCAAAAACACACAGACTAGTGTCTGGGGCACACATATTGGTTATTGTCATTATGCTGATGACAACATGTCGATGATAATGATGCTTTGCTACACAGGTGATAGAGAGATAGTGGGCAGCTTACTTACTCTGGCTTTATTCATTGATAGGCTTATTTGATATCAAAAGTTATCTCGGAATTACTTTTAAAATACTCAGATATGGAACTCCACTCCACTGTGCCCAGCTCAGCTCTGTTTCTGTGCTCAGCCTGCCTACCTCTCTTCACTAGGGCCACAAGGATACTCATTCCATTTAAACTATAGAGACTTGGGGTGACAAATAAGGAAACTCAAAGTTTTTCTGGTAAGGATGGTCATTTCTTGGATGCTGCATTACTTGCTTCTCTGTCAGTTGGTAAATAAGGATACAGCCTCATGTTCAAATGTTGGTCCCCATCTAAGAGAAATGACCTCAAGCTCTACTGTTCCCAGGATCCACAAGTGCTTCCAGGCATCCCTGGTTTTTGCACAATGAGCTACTGGGAGAGGAAGATGACATGAAAGGTTTCTGCCTACAGCATAAGGACTCTATCAAGTACTTCTAACCAACTCCTGCTACACATTTCAAGGAATGGACTTTCAGATTCGTATTTCCCTCATCAAACATCTGAGCACACATCCACATGGTCACATGGACTTCAGATCTTCAATTACATCAACAACTAAGTATTCCTAGCAACTAAACATCGTGTGTGTGTGTGTGTGTTTCAAGGTAGGGTATAATTTTCTAGCCCAGGTTGACCTGGAATTCACTATGTAGTCTCTGGGTAGCCTCAAACTCACAGTGATCCACCTACCTCTGCCTCCCAAGTGCTGGGATTAAAGGCATGCACCACCATGCCAGGCTTACTTTCATATTTTATAAATCCTCTTACATTTAAATATCTTAAAAATTGTCTAAGATATTTAAATTTTTCTTTGGTATATTTTAAGTAATAAAGATAATGCTAATGTTGGTTTTAGTACAACTACAAAAGAGGATGATGTTATGTTCTTTCATTAATCATGTTTTTGTTATGGATACTTGCTTGCCGCTACCTTACTTGAACCAAGATTTTATAGTTAAAGGGATTCAAGTTTCTCTCATTATTCAGTATAATTTGGATACAAAACAAGCTTCTAACTTTAAATTAACAAAGATTTACTTCAACTTTCTAAAAGAACCCCTTTTCTGGGGTACCTGTTTTTAAATCCAAATTTTTAGAACCAGAAAAAATAAAACATTTTTCTATATATATATATATATTCCAAATATATGTTATTTGGGTCTAGCCAATTAGATTATTATGTTTATAAATGTTAAGAGAAAACTAATTCAAGTTTGTCAGAGGCTCTATGACATATTCAAACTCTGACAACTTTAATGTAACTTTAATTTCATTTTCTGAAATACCCAAAGATTTGAGTTAACTCTTTATATCCAAACTATACAAAAGACATAAATCGCTAATAATAACAACATTAATGGTATTTTATAATTTGAGAGCTGATATTTCTTAACTCAATGTTTAAGGTGTCCTATGATACAGTTAATCAAGATTAACAGTGACTCCTATTAGAGTCTCATTTTCCTTTGCTGTCTCTACTCTAAAATAATAAATAACATTTATTATAACATTATTAAATGTTATAAATAACATTTAGTTATGACCACAAAACCTACAAATCCTAATTTGCAACATATCTGACTTTTGATTTCTATTCCAGTCACTAAAATATCCAGAAAAAAAGACAATTGTTGTGAGTTATAATATTGCTATCTGATTTCTCTGTGATTTGGCTATCCATTTATTTCCCCACATCAGGAGCTGGTACATTGCTAAGACAATAGTACAGATTAAGTTATTATCTACAAATAAGAGTTGTAATAATTTGTATGTCAAACACTAATTTCTACTAAAATTAGAGCTAGCCACTTAACAAAAGTTCATAGATATGGGCTGGAGAGATTGCTTAGTGGTTAGAGCACTTGCATGTGAAGCTTATGGACCCAGGTTCAGTTGCTAGAACCCACATAAGCCAGATGCACAAGGTGTCTAATGCATGCACACAAGATTGTGCATGTGCACAAGGTGGTGCACATGTCTGGAGTTGCATTGCAGTGGCTAGAGGCCCTGGCACACCAATTATTTGCTTCTCTCTCATAAATAAATAAATTAAATTAAATAAGTTCATAGATATAAAAACAAGCTGGCCAAAAGAAAAATTAGAATTAAAAGATAATGTTATTTTAAGCATTAAAACTTCAAACAAAATAAAATATCTCATAAAATAAAAATAACTTAAACACAGGGGGAAGATCTAGTTAATCTAACTTTAAATATATTATGTCTAGTTGGTTAAAAATGTCTACTTCCCTCATTTGCTGCCTTAAGTTTGTTAGGCCAGACTTATTCTTGATTATATTTAACTGTAAATATAACATTCCATTATATGTCACATGTATATGGTGTATCAGACACACAGGACAAACAAAACAAGACAAAATTACACCTGAATCTTGATTGCTAATAGATTTGACATGATCCAAGTACTTCTTCCTTAATGGTTTTAGCAGAAACTCCTCTCTCCTGAAAATAGTTTTCCTGCCTACTACTCAGCCTCACCAGTACTAGATCCTAGCAATGAGCCTTCCTTGATACGTGGGACATATTAAATAGAATATTTGGCCTCTGCATACACACAATGTGCTGCTTGGACAAGACAGGGAACTGTGAACGAAAGTTCCCCAACAAGCACTACATCTCTGATACCTTCTTCCAGCAAGGCTGGATGGACTGACAAAACTGGGACCACAGAGAGAGGGAATGTTGCAAGTCAGAGCCAAGTTACCTCAGGCTACCTTTAGCTCCTCAGTAACCATTATCACCCACCTTTGTGTCTGATCTAACATCCATGTGACTATCAGTTGATCAGGTGCAGCCTGTTTGGAATGCACTGACAGACCACCAGCTTCCAACAACCCAAGGGCTAAGAATGTCATCAGATAGCAGCTGAGGCCTATGGTGGAGATCCCCCCCCCCCCCAGACACACAACTTTGCTATAACCCCCCTACCTGTAACTATAAAATCTTCATGAAACTGTTAACACATTGGAACATGGAATTTGGGGTAACCTAAATCTGTGTTCCCAGGCCATGGACATTCATATTTGGCTCCAGAATAAACTATCTCTTATCCCCTTTGGGGAAAAAAAAAAAAAAACAACTCAAGTTCACCCAGCTATGCCCTCTTTGCTGTGAATTCTGAATTCCTCAGGTACCATTCCTTACTTCTTTTTTTGTAATTAACCACAGCACCTGGCAGCTTGCCTTATACACACCAGTAGGCATTTAGTGAATGAAAGCTTAAAAATCAAACAAGCTTAAAGGAGACTGCTGTTCACCTTCCTAACATTTCCATGTGCCCCCCTCCACCCTGCCCAATTTATTGGAAGGCACCCAAACGTTTCACTGATGAAACATTTGGCTCAAGCCTTCAAAATAGTACACAAATAGATAAATGGTCTCTTTTTTTTCTTATTGCTTTTAATATCCTGTTCTTTATAAATGACTTTCAGACTCATTTTATATTATGGTTATCTTCTGAAAATGTATTATATCCTAATAGCCAGCCTTCTTCCCCTACCTCCAACCCTAGCTTTTTAGTTTGGTGCTGATTTTTTACTTTGAGACATTAAGTATTCTGCTTGTCAGTGGATGAGTGAATGAATTATTCATTTTATTATGAAACATAAATTTTAAAGAACAGCATTATAACTTCTTTCTATATGCCAAAAATAATAGATCATTCCAGAAGCCATTATGGCACCTTTATCTCACAGAGGGTGCACTTTTGAAAGCCACGCCAAACTAATATGTTTTAGTAGAACTGCAACTGGGAGACATTAAAAGAAGCAGCTCAATTTGTTTTTATGATCTAGAAAACAAAATTGCAACTGTTTCCTAAATTCACTAACATTAGAATTCCTTGATTATTGTTATATTAGCCAGAACGATTGTTTAAGACAAAACCAACATAGTAAATCCTGCTTCCTAGCTATATCCATAACTCAGATTTTCACTTCTCTTATCAAAATGTTATCCTCGTGAATATAAGATAGATATGAACTGAGCAGCACTGGCAGAATATAAAGTCGATCTCAGCACTAATTACAATTTATTCTGACTAAAGGCCCTGCCTTCCTCCATACATCTGTATAAACATGCATACTAGGCTGAACTGAATTCAGTGTCTAGTTACAAAATCATGCTATCTAAAGTTTCTGGCTTTTCTAAATACGGCTATTCATTAACATTTCAGGATGTGTCTGCATAGCCCAAGCATTATAACATAACTTATAGTAATTATTCCTGCCTTCTATATACTCCTCTGTTCAACATGACAAAAATGAGTTTTAATGTGTTATTATAAATTCCCTTCCACATCCTCTCTGTCCCAAATTTCTCTCTTCAGTTATGAGAGCAATGAGGCTTGGCTGATTGGCAGCCTGTTAGACTCAACAGATAATATGCAAATAACTTTCTGGCCCATCTTTATTTTTAAATATTAATAAAGAGGAACATGAAAGATAATTATTACAGACTAAGAAGCAGACATTACAATGGAGGAGACAGATTTGCTCAATGACAGGGAAGTGAATAAATGTAGGCAGTTAAGACCAGCAGGAGCATGAAACGCCACACTGATTATTTTAATTTCCTAAACTCTTTAGTGTTCTGAAAGGCTCTTTAAAACTTCATATTCCTCCACATTTGTCTGTTGCTATTATCTTGTCCAAAGTGCTCACTCACCGTCATGCTACCTAGAAAGACTGTTAACATCAAACTGGCAAGATTTAATCAGAGTTTATTGCTTCAGATAAAAAAACACTGCCACATTTTTTTATCTTTTTATTAAATTTACAAACTTGAGCAACCACAATAGGGATCAAAGGTTATTGCCTGTTCCCACTACTGGAATGCAATGTTATACTTCTCATATAACAAAAAGCCCTTTGCTTTGATTTAGGAAGGAGAAATGAGACTTTTTCTTATTGGAGCAGGGCCCAAAATCTTTCCTTGAGATTATATTCAGGGATTTTAATCTCTTTAACAACAATAAAAAATGGTGAATGTAAACATCTGGCTTTTGCTTACAGACATATTACAAAAGAAAAGTAATCACATTGTGTTCCCAAAATGCAGCAATAACATTACTGATCAAGAAATCGGACAGTAAGAAGTTTGGAGTGCCCACCCATGAGAACAAACACATGGTACCAAAAATTAAAACTGTCCTTAGCAAGATTTCATTGCAGCCCTATTTTAGATCTTAAAGAAACAGGCTAAATTTGTCTTTAAGAAAAACATTTCACTCTTTGTAATCTTTGACATGACTTGAAACTTCCATTTTTGAAAAAGATAGTCATATGTTATAATTTGGAAACTCGGGGATTCTAAGACTCTGAAATTGCCATTCATTACACTAACTATCCACCAGTACCATGATAGGTAATGATGAAAAGGAACTTAGGATTGCTATTTAAAAATACAGTTGATAATATCAATCATTTTATTTAAATGAAAATAAATTACAATTATGTAAAAGATACTTGTCCTTTTTCTGTCATCTCTTAGTAACTACTGTTTGTGTAATCCATTAGATATAGGCATTTGGGAGTGTATATATATATATATATATATATATATATATATATATATAATATATATATATATATATATGTGTGTGTGTGTGTGTGTGTATGTATATATATATATATATATATATATATATATATATATATACATACATATGTGTGTGTGCATGTGTGTAAGGACATAACTTGTAGAAAAACACAGATAGTTTATAGTAAAACAGGATTAAATCAGGTTTCTCTAGTTCCAAGGCCCATGTCATTTTCTTATTAGTTGAGCCCAAGATACATATTTAAATCTGGTTCAATGTCTCACTATTTGTAGCTCACTAGTAGTGCCTTACCAAAAATTTGCACAAACCTTTCTGATATTTTTAAGATGTTCCATATAGTTCAAAACACTTAGCTATAAGTGCCCCAAAGAAATGTGATGGATTTTAGAGTAGACCCATGGCAATTCTTATTCTGAAAACAACATATCCAGATAATCTATCTTTTCACAGAAAAAAACTAAAGTTTTTAACATTAAAATCTGTTGGGCTGGAGTGATGGCTTATTGGTTAAGGTGCTTGCCTGTGAAATCTAAAGACCCCAGGTTCAATTCAGCAGTACCCAGGTAAGCCAGATGCACATGGTGGTACATGCATCTGGAATCCCTTTGCAGTGGCTAGTGGCCCTGGTGTGCCCATTCTCTCTCTCTCTCTCTCTCTCTCTCTCTCTCTCTCTCTCTCTCTCTCCATATATATATATATCTGCCTCTTTCTCTCTCTCTCTCTCTCTCAAATAAATAAATAAGAATAAAATATTTTAAAAGCTGTTGCATATACACATAAGCACATTGTACTACCAAAGAAACTTGCGGTTTTAAATTATTGCTATTCTCATTATAACGCCCTCTGAGATAGATTTTTGACAAAAATACAAAAGCTTTCAGCATCACAGTCTTGGAGGACTGCTCATATACATTTTGTGTGCCATTGGTCTCTGGGACTTCATCTTCAGATCTGGTTAATCTAAGTCCCACCTCCCTGACTTTGTCATCTTAACTGCTTGGGGCATCAGCAGCCTTGTCTTTCCAACAGCATTTCCCTGTCTTGTTTAGTAGGTCTGGATTCTACATGCTTCTCACTTATTTCAAGAAGAAAATCTATCTTATACAAATGAAAATATTCAACCTCTTTGAGTATTTGACACAACATATGATAGCCAAAATACTTGATTATTTCAAAACTTAGTCTATACCACACAATTGAAAAGGTTACATCATCCCTAATAGTCAGCAGAATTTCCTTGAGAAAGAAACTCAGGATTATGATCATTGGATTAACAGATCTTTTTTGGTTGTTGTTTTTCAATGTAGGGTCTCACTGTAGCTCAGGTTGACCAGGAACTCACTCTATAGCACTGGCTGGCTTCAAACTCATGAAGATTCTTCTACCTCAGCCTCCCAAGTGCTGGGATTAAAGATGTACATCATGATGCCCAGCTGGAATAACAGGTCTTTCTTAAAGTCACTACATCTGAGGACACAGCATGTTAGGGTACATAAAAGACTTTTTCAGTAATTCATATTACTTTCTCATATCTCATGATAATCTACAAGACTTTTGCTAGTAAAATTTATACAGTTCAATTTCCTAAAGAAAGGGAGTGGGGGCAGCAATCATCCCAAAGACATTTTCAAATTAGGCATCAGATTGTTTTTCCTAATTTCTCTCCACTCTGTCACCAGATTTATAACTTCAATAAAGGGTAAACATGTGTCTGTCTCATATACTCTGTTTAGTTAACTATTTCAAGTCCCACATGCCCCCAAAGGCACAAACTAGAACTTTCCATTAATCCTCAGAGTCTAGAAAGGTTCTAACTGAACAGCAGATGAATGTCAGAAGGAAGAACTAAATGCCCCAAAGAGTGATAGGAGCTTGTTTGGATTATGTGCAGAGTGGCCATGACACATAGCATAACAAGTGAAGCTTAAACTGGAAATATAATTACTCCATAAAAATCTTCCTAAGTTTTAAATATATAACTGGTGATATAAAATGTACTTTTCATTACTTTCTTTTCTCTTAATTTGCCCTATCCTAATCCCTTCAATCAACAGAGAAGTTCCACACATAGTCTCTTTCATTGATGAGAAATACACACTTATACATATGCTATTTAAATCTTTAAATGTGTCGGGAGATCTTTTAGATCTGGGGAAATGATACCTGTCAACCAATCTTTGCAGGTGGTGAAAGGACAGTTTGTCTTCATAAATAGATATTAGCATTACCATCACATCTGCCCGAGATCCAGAGGAGCATTGTCACATTGAGAAACATGTCAAGAGCTCACTATGGTGAACTCCGAGTGAAGGAGAATTTGTATGTTTCTGTCTCTTTACCTGCCTACGAATCTAATAATCCTATGAAGGAATGGATATTTGCTATGGTTAGTTCAGACCAACGGGCAACTATTACTCAGTTCCATTTACTATTGCCAAAGCACTTAGGCTCACTCTGGCCAGAACTTTTCATTTTTCAAGAGAATCCAGAAGTAAGACTATGTGCTCTTGATAATTGGCAGTGTTGGCACTGTGAACGAATTCTGCTTCTGACAAGGATATTCTATGACTATCAAGAATTCACAAGATATGGATGAGCCTAATAATGGTACCAAATTGACTGTATTCGCTGAGTACAAAACTAATTAATAAAAAAAGCTACTTTACTTACCAGTGATAGATAAAGTTTAAAATTCCTTGGCTCCCCTTCATCTGCCTGTGCCTCACACACTGCTGTCCATGGACTCCACTGATGGACAGATTTAGATGGGCTCTCATCAGCACGGGAAGAGGGTGAACATGCCATGTCAGAAGGAGGATAATGTCTGGAAGTTAGATGAGCCACCTCGGATCTGGGAGACAGGATGTCAGTAAGTGGAAAATGGTCAGTCACCATTTGTTGCCATCCTTTTAATATTAATATCTATTGGGATATAAATGCAAGTATGTGATGTTTTGAGAGAGACGGATTCAGAAAGAGAAATGACCTATCATTTAGTGTCATTTTGTTATATTATGAACTCCAAACCAAAATAACATGCATTATTCCAGGCTGCTTTGTGAAAAGAGTATAATAGCAATGCAGTTTCCTTTAACTTTGAGCATGGTCTTCTGTACCTTGAATGTAGCAGAATACAGCTCCTCAATTACATCATTCTGCAGTGGCTAGAGGACCTAGTGTGCCCATTCTCTCTCTCTCTCTCTCTCTCTCTCTCTCTCTCCCACTCTCTCTGTCTGTTGCTCTCAAATAAATAAATAAAAATAAACAAAAAATTTTAAAAGAAGTTTACATGGAGAATATCTCTTTACAAAACAGAAATTAGAAATAAAAATAAGACATTTTAGCAGGGCATGATGGTGCACACCTTCAATCCCAGCACTTGGGAGGTAAGTGGATTGCTGAGAGTTCAAGGCCAGCCTGGGAATACAGAATGAATTCCAGGTCATCTTTGGCTAGCATGAGACCCTACCTCAAAAAAGAATTAAAACATCTTAGCTAAAAGAGACCCACAGTGTTTAAGAACCAGACAACCAAATTCCTAAAGATAAAGTATTAGAAAGAGAAATGTCTCTTTCAAGTAGGTATCATCCTGTAACATATTTAAGATAAGTAGAAGATAACCCAGATGCACTGTGGGATAAGAAAACCTTGCAGATTTGTAATGTCTAACACAAATTTACTGAAAATGCACAAATGACATAAAATCTGTCATTCTTGAATCTGAAAGCCCAAATATCAGAGTGCTAGTTAATGGAGCTATAGAAAGGTTTTCTTAGAAACAGCTACAAATATTTTTAAATTGTGGTTTATGTACACAATTTTTTTTTTGCCAATGGCATTTAAAATCAAGCTATATTTGGTATTGATGACAGTATCATCTGCTATGTCTAGTTTAATAAACGAAAGCTCCACAAACACTATCCAAAGATATTGTCATAAATCAGTCCTCAAACTTCTTAAACCAGGCTTTTAAAATCATGGAAGTTCAGAAGTTGCTGAGAGCATAACACTAAAGTAAACTTACAACACACCCACCAAGGCTCAGGGAACATTGGGGAAGAGGGGAACAGAAAGATTGTAAGAACACAGGGTTTGAAGGAGTATCCAGCGGTATTGTCCCACCCACCGCTGACTGACTGCTGCGCTCATAACTCATAACCCATAACCTGTTGATGAATACCACTAACCCCGCTGAGGAGGGTCCTCAGTGAAATGGGAGTGGGGAGGATGGGAATGGGACCAACACATGATTTGTTCATATATCAAAGTTTCTAATTAACTTTAAAAAACCCATGGGAATTAATTAAGTAGTAAAAAAATAATCCTGCCAAGTCATTGTGAATGCAGTGTTTTTTAATCTTCTTATAAAAAAATAAACTTTTTATAATACTCAGGGGATAAATACACTGTGATAAAAATCAGCACCAAAAATTGTCACTACAAAATTTCCAAGAGTCTAAAAGTTCTAGGGAAAAAGGTGGAGCACACATATTTATTCCATATAGTATCTGTCTGGTAGGAAACGCATCAGAATAAATCAAACCGAACACCGTTGGTGGGTGAGGCAGCAAGGTGAGAGCAGCCCGAGTGGCAGGAGCCAGGAGGACAGCACGCAGTGCCAGCCTCCACCATCGGGATCACTAGGACTGGCCATTGTGGGCTATGCGGCTGCTCTAATGAAGTTCCAGAAGGAATGTTGAGTTTGACAGCTACAGGTGCCCCTTCTGACACTAAAATGTGACTTTGCCCAAGTATCTTAACTTCTGCGTGCTTCAAGTTCCCTCTGCTAACAGATAACAGTAGATGCCATAGGTTTACTATGAGAATGAACAGTTTCTGACACGTAGTATGATTTCATGATATAAGCATTTTCTTTCATCAAACATTCCCAAATGAGGTCTTATGCAATCAGTTCCCCAAACCAGCAGTAGAACTGCATTTGGTTCTTGTCTTCAGGGTTGGGAACAGAGGGTTTAGGGTTGGGGGGATTTCACCACTCGAGATTAACAGGATGGTTTTGCCTCTGCAGTGTAGGATAATACTCTTTCTTTTCTTTCCTCATCATTTTTCTTTTGATCCAGGAAAGCATGTCTATGTAAGGGAACTGTTAAAAGGACCTAAATGTGTATAAAACTGCCTTTCTTAGTTCAATGGATATAAACACTCTCTGGTAATCCTGAAAGACATTGAGAAGTTTTCCCTTTATTACCTGTATTCTTCACCCGATCTCAAAACATACACCTTCTAACAAGTTCATTTACATATTCAACAAAGATCACTAATGCTTTTATTAAGAACTCAGCTATTCCTATAATGATATTATGGAGCAGAATAGAATTCATACATCAAGGCCTCATTACCACCATATTTATAAGATAAAATTGGTGTTGGTATATCAGTCAGCATTCCATCATTGTGGCAATACCCAAAGGTTTCATCCAGGAAGCTTGGACCCATTGCTTTGGGCCTGTGACAAGGAAGTCATTCCTAATGGCAGGGAACATCCAATGACAGGGGGACAAGCAAAGAGAGAAAGGGAGATCATACCCTTCAGGTGCACAGCCCCAGTCGCACCAAACCTCCCCACAAGCCTCACTTCTTCAAATTTCCACCACCTTCCAATAGCACCAATGAGCTGGAGAACCAAGCTTTTAACATACAGGCCTTTCAGGGATATTCTAGATCCAAACTGTAGCCAACAGTTGTTTCCTAAAAATGAATTTCAGTGTAACAAAGCAAGGTAGCATCCTTCAAAAAAAAGACAAGATCAGGAAGAGCAAATGAAAGCCTCCAACGATAAGCTTCCTCCCTCACCCTCGTGCCCGGAGCTAGCTAGAGTCTCATAAGTTAGGATGACTTACGAAGCAACATTCTCTAGGAGATGTCTCAGTTCTAGGGTCGGTCAACTGGGTTTATTTGTATGCCTCCTGATTCCAGTTGTATAAACGGGTTATGCTTATAGAACAAAATTTAAAATTCAGCCAGACAAGGTGGCACACCCTTCTAATCCCAGCACTCAGGAGGCAGAGGTAGGAGGATCACTGGAGTTTGTGGCCAGACTAAGACTACATAGTGAATTCCAGTTGAGCCTGGACTAGAGTGAGACCCTACCTCAAAAAACTTTTTCATTAACTTAGTTCAAAAGGCTGTGAGTTTTAAGAAGAGGCACTGCATCTATGTGTCTTTTCACTTGCCTTCCAGAAAGAAGAATTCACATACAGTAGTTAAGATGACCCCAAGAATGAAGAAACAGAAAGGACAGAAAGGCAATATAGGAGTGTTTTGATCTGCTCTTTGCTATCAGCAACAGGAGCTGGAAGAAGTCCCTGAAGTCGCCTGAAAAGCAGTGTGAAGAAGAATACAGTCTTTTTTCCACATGGTAGACTCTCTCATTGACCAGTTTCCTATGGGGCTCTTGCATGTAGTGAGGCAGTGAAACCATGTGTAAAAGGGGTTTCCCTGAGGCTTGCCTTCAAACTCCTCCAGCCCACCTTTTCCTGTAGTGCATCAGTTTCACAGTCTTTTCATACTCACGCTGAACCAAAACTGAAGCAGATTTCTATTACATTGTTAGCTCCCATACAATGATAAATTGATATGTACCATAAAAAATGAAAGCCTAATAAGCAGAGAATGTATGACCAGTCATTGAAGTCTAGTTCTTAGAATTGACACTAGATTCTTTGATTTAAAAAAAATCAAATTTAAGTTAAAAAATTTAACTTAAATATGTCTAATTTCAATAAAAAATTAAGAGATTTTAAAGCTGCATATTTTAAACCAAAATGACACTACTTATAATGTGAAGGAAGAACTTTTTATGTTTTCTTAATCATAGAAAATGTGACTTACTCCAAAGTCTAAGTATTATAATATGGATGACAGAAGCTCCATTCTAATATTTCATTGCAAAAATGTTCTTTGGAAGGTAAGGCTTTTACCACAACCAGAGTTAGTCCAGAACAGAAATGTCATATCTATGCACTTATGAATTTAATACCAATCAGCTCAACTAAGTGTATAGTATAATATTTTTGTCATTCAGCTTTCAATTCTGAAAAAAACAATAAAGCAAAAAAAAAAAAAGTATTGAATACCAAGTGTCATGGGAATGGACATGGCATTGAGCTAAGGTTGCAAGACCTTGTACAAATCACTCTTTTTGAGTCACAGTTTCTTCATCTTTGGAAAAAAAGAAATCAAACTAGATTGTTCAAAGATCTTTTTCTTTAAGTCTGAGTCATTGGTACTCCATAAGTATGTGCAACTTTATGTCAGTTTTTAAAAGTTAATACAATTTTTAAATCTGATTCTTCTCCAGCACTGACTTGGACTTGGCTTTTAGTTCTCTGGTTCATACTTGCTTGATACATGACATTGAAAGGTCCTTTTGTAAATGTCAGAACTGGGCAAGGGTTTATTTTTCATACTGGGGTTTATCCTCAGCTTCTCTCTATGTTGTTATGATTCCAAAGCACCTCTCTTTTCTGGCGAGTGTTGCCAATACCTCGGGTCTTAGGATGTTCACCACCCTGCCATGGATTGGTGGCCAGTCCACCTTATTGGAAAGCCACAACATCTCTCTTCAGGATTCAGGAAAAAAGCAGTACTTTCCAAGTTTAAGACACCTGGGGAAAGAGATAGAAATCCTGTGAATTTGACCTTACTAGTGAAAGTTTGTGAGACACTGGTATGTGGACCCCAGTGCACTTGTAGAGTTTCATGGAGCAAAAGAACTGAAAGCACTCAATTCAAAGCACAGGCTTTGTTCTCCCTTAGCACTTGTTGGTACATGTCATTTTCTAGCTTTCAAGAAACACTGGCATGAAATTTCAAAAGGTCTCAGACTATAGGCTTCCTTTAAACAGAAAAGACCTTGAAAATAGCTGGCTAATGCAGCATGCATACACCACATATGCCAGCTGACATAGTGAGTCATTAATGATCACCTCAATCATTTTTCTGTATTGCTAATTCATTTATTCACTCTACAAGCACTTTTTCTGAATGTCCCCAGGCGTCAGGTCCTATATGAGACACTGGGGATACAAGGATAAAAGACAATCTCCACATCTAAAGATTCATTATCCAATGAGAAGCCTCATGGGTGAAGAGACCGTGGATATAGAGGGATAGACCCAAATAAATCTTGTCTATTAACTTGAAACTTGTCACCAGTTTTATGGGCTTACTAGTAAAAGGCCTCTGAACTGGAATGAACCAAGCACCAGTAAAAGATCATTCCTGAATGCACTACTCTGCTATTGATTAGCTCCTATTTGTCATATACATTAATGATGGAAAGCAACATGTAAAGTGCTAAGTATTAGTGTTTTCACCATCCAGTTAATAACTTAATTGTGACATTTGGGTTATATGTCGAGCTTCAAGGAACATTCAGGCTATCGCTAAAATGCAACAGTATGGTGTCATCAAATATAGTGATCCAAAGATGATAAAATTTTATGTATTTTTATGCATTGCCTATGTACAAGTCAGCAAATCTGTAAGAGTAATTTGTAACAGACATAAATTGATATTAATATAATAGCTTATATTTAACATAGCTGTCCATTTCATCTCATAGTCCATGAGATATGTAATAATCATAAGATGCATAAAGTCTTCCCAGGGGGGCCATGGACTCGAGTCAAGAAAAAAAAAGCCAATTCATGGCAATTTAGCAGAGGGGAAGTCAGGAAAAGAAACACCCCAAGTTCATTTACTCCTTCTCTCCTATCTCCAGCCAACACTCCATTGACTAAATCCAACTATAAGCCAAGCAATTAGGGAGGCTGCTGATGCTGTCCATACAGACAGGCCTCCCTGGGCACAAAGGAGAGTTGGGAAGGGTGAGGTTTGAGGGAAAGTGGGAGAGTCTCAATGCAGAAGCAGCAATAGCATACTGTGGGCGAGATGCTTCCATAATTCAGTGATTTAAGTATGTTTAACACAGGTAAAAATAATGAGACATTCAGAGAATTAGCAATATCTTAATATCTTTCCATTTAAACCATATACTTTAAAAGATCTGACACAAGTCATTTGTCTTTAGACATTTCAGTTAAGATTTCTAAGCAAGTCACTTCAAAGTAGACACTGGCATGAAAAATGCTATCAGATTCTATCAATATGAGGAAAAAGAAGCAGCAGCCAATAAGCTTCAAAGGTTTATTATTCATTATTATTTATTTATTTATTATGCATGCCAAAACAATATTAATACTACAATCCGATTATATTAAAGTTAAAAATCATGGCTTGCTGAGGTTAATAATTTAACCTATCTGCATATAGTAGAATGAAAAGCCAGACTGAACAAAGTTTTGGGGATACTTCAAATGTTATGTGTCTTTGTAAATCACCATTACCATTTTTCTGTATAATTTCATGAACTGTAATTCGGAGATGAAAAAACACAAAAGATATTCAGAAATGTTCAGCTGAGTAATAATCAATAATCGTGAGCAGAAATGTCAAATTCATATGACTTCAGGCTGAGCAAGCTGCTGTTTTACCCCTGTCCATTTACATTGTCAATTCAGGTATTGACATTACTAACTAGTAGATTATATTATCCTATCTGTATCCACATGTTTTGAACCTACACCTACACAAATACTCTGAATGGGCAAGGGATTACTCAGAGAAATATGAGATAATACTTAGTGTATGCCATATTAATGAGACATTATTTATGGTCACATATAAACAAAGCTGAATCGTGGTAGGATCACTGGTTTGAAAAAAACAGAAACACATTCACTATGTAATAATAGTTCAGCCATATTTGGCAAAAAGGGCAGCTTTTATGTTTCAAAGTATGTATCAAAACAACTAAAAGGCCCGTTTCAAGTTTCACATCTTAACTAATTAAGAATCAATTATTAAAGGGCTCTACCAGATAATATTTGGCCAGCCAAATTCATATCTATGAGGAAGTAATTCCAATGCACTTTTCAAGCACATAGCTCTGTTGTTGGCAGCATTTCCAGGTGCCATGATTTCTACCAGTTTGAATTTTGAGCCTCAGGGAGCCACACACTGGCTTGCTGAATCACACTCTGATGTCTCAGATGAGCCAGGGCATGAAAGCATACTTGCTGTCCAGAAGGCTAAATTCACTCCCTGAAAGCACCAAGCATTCCCCCCCCCCCCCCCCCGCCAAGGGCAACCTCTAACTGGCTGGCTCCTGAGCTTGTTTTCCATCTTCAGGAGATAATATTTACTGGTTCTATTGTCATGGACCATTGAGAGAGAATCACATCTGCCTCCCAACCACGACCCAGAGCCTCAGTCACAAAGCTGCTAATGTTGATCAGATGACAAATAGGAAACACATCCTGCGAAAAGCCTTAGAAGCATCTTTCCAGAAGATACAGCCAAAAAGGAGACAGGTGGGCAGTGAGAACTCCCACCTACTTCTTCCCCTGGCTTCTTGGGGACTCTCCCATGGTGTGCCGGCAGCAGCCTTCAGTCACTTAAGAGGGCTGTGACGAGGGAGATCCTCATGGTGTTTGACTTTATTACAGCCGAGCCAAATCTAATGCACAGCACTGCTTCCTTAGATGTCTATATTTCACTTAAACTGGGATAAAGCAAAGAAACTGGAATATTGTCTCATCATGCATTCTAAATCAGCCAGGGTAGAAAATAATGGGGAGTTAATCAGATCACTGAAACTCTAATTCACTTGGTATTGATCGGGCAGATTCCTAATGGGATGGCAGACCAATTTCAAATTACAGTAAGCTGACTTGTCCTGGAATACCAATGACCAGGCTGAAGGATGAGCCAAGAGGACAGTGAGCTCTGCTCTCCTGGTGTTACTGTCCCCTTGGCAGATTTGAATGTATAATATGATGCAGCATTTAGCTAATTAATATGGGACTGATGAAAGGTTCGGTTTTGAAAGCAGCCATCCCACTGGAATAAACGTGGGACCAGAGCCCCAGGAGGATGGCTGGCTGGGTCCTTGGAAGGCAGGTAGACAATGAAAGCTAATGGAAAGTGATGCAATTAACTCAGGCTTTTAATTATTTTAATCAGTGACTTCATCGGAGCCCACTGCATACAGAGTTCACTCCTTTCCTTTGCCAGCTCCATGTTCCTGGTTCCTGTCTGAGTGGCACTGAAGCCCGACCTAAAGCATCAGTGCCCAGTGCCGGCACACTTTCCACTTTCCCCATAGAAGAGAAGGAGAGGGGGGGTGGGGAGAAAGCAGAGGAGAGACAGAAGGAGGCAATGAGCATTCTCAGAGAAGTGAGCTAAGAATCGATTTTAAGATCAGTCTTTGCTTCATACTTACTTCCACCTTCCACTGTTTGGCCTGCTGTGGAACACGTGACCTGTGTATTCGTGTAGGGTAAGAGTACCTGAAAGACCCAGCTTTTGTACCTTAGAACCAATCTACTAAATGATCAGGTAAAATGTTGAAGGGACACATTTGCTCTCACTAACAATAACTTTTCAGCATAGGTATCTTCTTCAACCATGTTTCCCTATTGCCTGTGCATGTCTGTATATTTTGTCATGAGTGTGTATGTGCATACACGTACACATGCTGTGTGTCTGTGTTTGCATGGTGTTGTGTGTGTGTGTGTGTGTGTGTGTGTGTGTGTGTGTCTGCATGTGTCTCTCTGCATGCTGAGATGTCTACTAATGTGCACTTATCTTCCAGAGCCCCCTCTCTCCTCCTAGGGTCACAGAATTTCAGCTGTAGGCTGTCATGAGGCAGAGTCCCTAACATGAGCAACTTCCAGGAGACCCTAACTCTTCCTAGCTTCATGTAGATAGATACACAGATCTCTACAGAGAAAATAAAACCATTTTTCCCACTCAGGCTCTTTTTGATTTAGTTTCCACTGGGTGCATACATCTCTGAGGTAGCTTGCTTTAGGAAGTATGAAGGAAGTTCTGACTTAAAACCAAGGCTTACATGAGCCAGTGTTGAACCACAGGGGACACTGCTAATTTCAGTATTTCTCCAAGTATGAGACAGGTATATCAATATTGCCATTTTTATAGAAAACTTCAACACAGGAGATTAATTGAATTTGCCTAAACTCAAACCTATATGGTAAGTCAAGGACCCAGTTCTAATACACTGTAAAGTCTGGATACTTCTAGCTGGCCATGATGGCAGAGGCAGGAGCACCTCAAATGTCCATAGACAGTGTGGGCTACAGACGCTGTCTCATTAAACAAGTAAACAAACAATCCTCTCCACAATGTCAACATGGGCTATGGGCTGAGTAGCAGAGAGTGAATGGAGAGACAGGGGAAGCAAGGGCTATTATTGTTAATGGGAAGAGCTGGGATCTGGGCCTTTTAGTCTGAGGGTTAGGTGGACACTCCCCATGGATATACCATATGAGTCAAATTTAGTTCTTGATTATAATATGGATGTTCTATATGAATCTATTCCTAAAACAAAACAGAGCACAGAACAGTCACAATTATCTGAACAAATAGAAAATCAAACCATAGGACATGAATAATATATATCAATTATTTTTAAATAAAATCACAGCAATTATGCAACACAATGTCCAAGAAGGCTGGGATTTCTGTGTCTCCAAGGAGTTAGAGTGACCCCACAGGAGGTACTGATTATATATGAAATAAATGAGTCAAATGTTTATATGGCAAGTAAATTTTTATATTAAAGTAGAAACTAAAAGTTACATGTATCAATTGACTAAATTCTTAGTGAACTTTATGAACAGGGTAAAAAGTATGGTAAGCCAAGAACTGTCAAAAAGTAGATTGATTTAATGTGAAGTTTCAATAAGGATGATAAAAACATTTAATTGGATGATTCCTAGCATTTTATTTTATCTTATTGAGACAGGATCTCACTCTAACCCTGAAAGATCTGGAACTCTGTATAGTCTAGGCTAGCTTTGAACTCACAGTGATCCTCCTACCTCAGCTTCCTGAAGGCTGGGATTATAGGCATGAGCCACCACACCTGCCTCTTGCCTTTATTTTAAATGTAAAATTTTAAACTATAGATGTGTAGGTCATGAAATATAATAACTTCACATCTAGGTGATATAATGTAAGAAAGTCAAGCCTGCGTGGCTTTTTCATGGTATTTGTATATTCAGCTCTTTTAAAAAGGAATTTTGCAGTCTCTATCACTGTGAAGTCCATGACCTCTGAGCATCACAGTGAGGTTGACCAGGTCTCTTTCTTAAACTTATAATAACTAAAATATTAGTTGAATTTTAAATTGTATCTGTGAAATACTTCATGAAGTGTCTTGAGACTTACTTATCCAAAAAGACCATACATTTCCTACCTATGGATTTTGCTGCATATAGAAAGTGCCCTTTCCTCGGGGAGTTGCTGTGTTTTGTGCTTGGGGCTGGACTCTTGTGTAAGTACATAGCAACTCTGCAAAGAAAGTTTCTAAAAATGGGAACTTCTACATTAAAAAGTCTCCATTTTTGTGCCAACTATGATTAGTGAGGGGGAAATTCCTTATTGTATGGAGTATGTATGTAAGGGTGTAAAGATTCCTTTGAAAGGTTTGTTCACATTGCAGACTAGCAAATGACATTTTTACAGTATTTTTTTGTAAAGCAAACTATTTTGTGCCTTGAATTTGGTATATGTGTATCAGTGAAACATTGTAAAAGTGAATTTCTATCTCTGTATCCAGATGTGTACCATCCACTTGTAAATTACCTATGAACTATTATGTGACTGAGTTTTTTAGAGTGTCTTATTTAAATAGTGAACAATGTTTAAGGCTATTAAAATAAGCCAACCTTTACTAATTGGGACATTTTATAACACTTATGATTAAATGTAAAGAGTTGACTTAAAAAAAGAAAGTCTAACATATCTACACAATTCAGCAATAGTTTAATAGCAAAATGTGAACATGTACCAGTTTTTTTTTATTTTTATTTATTTATTTGAGAGCGACAGACAGAGAGAGAGAGAGAGAGAGAATGGGCTTCCAGCCACTGCAAACAAACTCCAGATGCATGCACCCCCTTGTGCATCTGGCTAACGTGGGTCCTGGGGAATCGAGCCTCAAACCGGGGTCCTTAGGCTTCACAGGCAAGCGTTTAACCACTAAGCCATCTCTCCAGCCCAAGGGTAATGTTTTTTAAGTGGTTATTTGTAATCCTACAAAGGAATTTACATAACATATTAAATTATTTGTGTATACTATGTATTTCATCTGCATAAACTTACATATAAATAATACAGAGAATATTATAGACACATGGAATTAATATACTGTTGTAACTTGGTAATGTTTTGTTGCATAAAATCTTTAATCTTTATATTTTAAAACATTTTCTGTGTATGTTCTTATGTGTTCTACTTATTATAGTATTTATTACATAATTTATATATACTCACCATATAATAAAAACTATATTTTGTATATTAAATATGCAACATGCTTAAATAATTTAAGAAGAATACACATCAAATACATTAAAATAAATGAATATTTGGGGCTTCAATTTCAGCTTCCATAGTATAAAACTATTTTATCTTTATGTTTGTTTTGATCATGGGTTAGAATATAATGGAGGTGTTCAGGAGGGTAGCCTTCTCTTCCTTGATGGACATTATGCCTAACATAGTTTATGCATCATCTTGCACAAACCTTCGTTGAATAATAGTACTGAATGGGGGCCTCAAAATAAATGACTGGGGAAATCCTAAAGAGCCAAAATCAAGGTTAAGTCAATTCCCCTAAGAAGGTAATCCCACACTGCTTCTTCAGGATCACCTAGGAGGGTAGCATTAACTGAATCCCTTGGCATCACTCCAGATGTGCTCAACTATACTCACCACAGTGCAGCACCAGAATCTGTATTTTTACTACATGTGTGTGTGTGTGTGTGTGTATGGATGTATATAATGTGTGTGTATGCACACACACATCATATGCATGATCCACAACATGCATGGAGATCAGAGGACAACCTCAGGATGTTTGTCCTCTTTTCCATCTTCTTTCTGAGACAAGGTCTCCCTTCTCTTTGCTGCTGTGTGTGTACCAGTCTAACTAACCCATGAGCTTCTGGGTCCTTCTAAGCCTGCCTTCCATTTTCATATATGCATTGGATCAAAGACACATTGCAACTTTGTGTTTGGCTTTTTGTGGATGCTGGAAAATTGAACTTGAGCCTGGAGTCTTGCAAGCAAGCATCTCTAATCACTGAGTCAATATGGTGGTTTGAATCAGATGTTTCACATAAATGCATGTATTCTGAAAGCTTGGTCCCTAGCTGCTGGCAATTTGAGAGGTACAGCCTTTCTGGAGGAGGTGTGTTGTGGAGGCAGGTTAAAGATATTGTGGTAGTTTTAATAGATGGCCCCCAATATATTTAGTGTTTTGTTAGTTTGTACTTTGCATCTGTAGCCACCTGGCTGGAGGCAGTGTCACTGGGCGGATCTTAAGGTGTGGTGGTGGGTTTGAGATTTCAATCTAAAAATATGCAAAGTGTACCTAGCTGGAGTTCCTGAAGTGTGCTGTGCTATGTGGCTTTTGGCTTTTGGACTTGTGGCTTCTCTCTCTCTGCTTGGACCTGTGAAGGCAGGGCCAGTTTCTTCTGCCATTATGGAACTTCCCCTGGATCTGTAAGCTTTGATAACTATCCCTTCCTCCATAACTGTGCCTTGTCTGGAAGTTCATCTCAGCGAATCTGAAGCTGTCTGCTACAGATGTTATAGCCGGCTCCCTGTTGTCAGACCTTGGTTCACCTTCTCCTTACTGTTTTTCACCTGCTGTGACAGAGGTGATGTTGAGCCTCTGCTCTTGCGATACTTTCCCCTGCCGTCATGAAGCTTACCCCTGAGACTATAAATAAAATGTTTCCTCATCAGCTGCTTTTGGTTTAAGTATTCTATCTTAGCAACATGGAGGTAACTACAACTGCCATTGCCCCAGCCAAAGAATCTGTATTTCTTTGTTTTATTTAAATTTATTTATTTATTTTTATTAATTAGTTTTGTACTCAGTGAATACAGTCAAGTTGGTACCATTGTTAGGCTCATCCATGTCCTACCTCCTCCTCCTGGCCCCTCCTTGCTAAGGTATATGGGTCATGCATTCTGGAGTTAGCCCACAGCTATGGGTAGGAGAAATGTCTCTGCATATCATGACCCAATGTGTGGCTCTGACATTCTTTCTGCCCCCTCTTCCACAAAATTTCCCTGAGCCATGTTGGGTTCATTTTGGGTCTGCTTCAGTGATGAGGTGTTGGGGGCCTCTGTGTCTCTGGCTCTCTGATTTGATAGGAGTTGATTGTTCTCTGTGTTGATCTCCTTCACCCTTGTGCTAGCACCAGGTTCACCAAGAAAACAGCACCCTTGCTTGTTTCGCCAATTGTTCTTAGTTTCAGCTAGGGCCCTTTTGAGGTATGATGGAGTGGTTCTATCCTTAGGATCTGAGTCTATCTGAAAAAGAGAAGCAGATTCTCCAACAGAGAGAAAAGTTAGCACCAGACAAATGGGATAACCCTTATTTTTTTAAATTTTTTTGTTCATTTTTATTTATTTATTTAAGAGTGACACAGAAAGAGCAAGAGGGAGAGAGAGAGAGAGACACAGAGAGAGAATGGGCGCGCCAGGGCTTCCAGCCACTGCAAATGAACTCCAGACACGTGCGCCCCCTTGTGCATCTGGCTAACGTGGGTCCTGAGGAGTCGAACCTCGAACCGGGGTCCTTAGGCTTCACAGGCAAGTGCTTAACCACTAAGCCATCTCTCCAGCCCCTTATTTTTTTAATAGAGAATTTAATAGGTGTAGGCCCTCTTGTAGCCCACGATTGGTGGTAGCTTGGTAATGGAGAGGGGGCTCATGTTCGGATATGGTTCTGACTTGTTTCCCAGCTCCAGCTATGGGTCCCGTTCCACTGAGAGGATCAGTTAGCCAAAAGCCCAAGAATCTGTATTTCTAATAAGAACTCTCAGGCCAGACACATAACTTAGTAGTTAAAGTGCTTGTCTGCAAAGCCAAAGGACCCGGGCTCAATTCCCTAGGACCCATGTAAGCCAGCTGCCTAAGGTGGCACATGTATCTGGAGTTTGCAGTGGCTAGAGGCCCTGGTGTGCCATTCTCTCTCTCTCTCTTAAATAAATAAATAAGAATCTTTAAAGTTTTTTTTTAAAAGAACTCTCTACACAGTTCCTATACCCACTAAAGTTTAAGAACCATGGAACCATCATTCAAATACTTCAACCATCTCTCTGGGCACCTTGTGACCTGGATACTTCCTTTTGATGGGAACCAACATTTATTGTAAAGTCCAAGAAAATATCTTGGCTCTCTGGAAACAAGGAGCAAATCTGCCAACAGTATGTGGCGCCTGAAAACATGAGACAAGAATGGAGGCTGCGAAACTAATTTGAGGGTCATATGGCCATTCTAAATGTGATGCTCAGATGTTTGCTGAGAATAATAGATGGAGAAATCTGTTTATATTAAGGGAATAGTCAGCCGTATCAATATGCTGCCAGTTGGGGAGAAAACAAAATCAGAATAGGAGGAATAACTTGTGTGAAAAGCCTAGGAAATGGTTGGCTCTTGCTATATATTCAGTATTTTAGGTGGTAAGATGCTCATTTGTGGTCAAGCAAAAGAAAGGTCCTTATGAGAGCTTAGTGAAAGAAATTTCTGGATCAGTGCAGAATGGTCTGAAACCAAGAAAAAGAGTTCTTAAGGGTAAGACAGACATGCAAAGACACAAGATCTATCTTTGGGTCTCAGCCAGGGGACTGTCCCTAGAGAACAGAGAGGTATTGCCAAGGGCTGCAAGAATGGAAGAATCATTAGTAGCCAATCTCACCAGGCCCTTTTCCACAGAGCAGAGAGGTGAACCAGCTGGATAGGAAGCTATGGTGCCAATTCTAAAGTGGAGTGAGACTATCAGCAGGCTCTTCAAGCTACAGCCATCCACACCTGCAAGAGACGACAAAAGAGGGACTTGATCTCCCATCAATCTAGATAGGCAAATGTTGAAAGATACTGTGGGACTTCCAGCATCAAGTGTCTGTGATTCCATCAAATAAACTAGCCACAGGACTTTAGACCAGGAGCAAACACGATGAACACTTCATAAGAATTGACAATGTATTTGCAGTGCAGTCTAGTTCAGCAAATGTGTTGTGAAACCATGTGAATGTGGTGTGAGCAAGTGAATAGGCCAGCAGAGGAATGAATAGAAGCAAGACTTAGCCCCAATTCCTCACTTCAAAACCTTTCATGAAAAAGAAAGACAGAAGTGCAACATGCTGCATCTTGTAGAGGGGCAAAGGCAGAGAATACTGCAGAAAACTACTCTTCCTGTCTTTCACTCTTTATCTTGGCTTCAACTTCTCCATAAAGGTTAAGTCTGTGTTACTATGAGCTTTCTCAGTCAACAGTGTTCAGTATCTCATCCCAAATGAAGGGAATTCACTGGGAAAAAAATGTGTCCCGCCCCTTTTCATTCCCCCAAAATAATACAGTCTATTTCCAAATATCTTGGATTCCCACCAGAATTACATAGTAAGATCCTATAGCTGATGACACCATATGTGCCAGTTGCCGAATGCTGAAAATTAAGCTAGAAGAGAGCTGGAAGCCTCCCCGGCCTGGCTAGCTGTCAGTGCTGGGAAGTAGCACCGGCTGCAGGGGACGAAAATTGTACAGGCTGACACAACTATGGATCAACCCTGTGTGCTACACAACTGACTAGCCAGGCAAACGTACCAACCTTTGCAGTAATGGCACAAATGTTATGAGGGAGACCAATTGCTGTCTGATTAGATTTGAGACCTGCTCCATGGGAGGGAACTCCTGCCTAGTACTAGTTAAAACTTACCCAAACGCCTATGGTCGGGAAGGTCATAGAACATAGGGGTAAAGCCACTTCTGTGGCTTATGTCTAAATGGATGTATTATGCTCATCAAATTGCCCTGGAAATATTTATATTATGTTTATCCCCATATATTAGTGCTGATTGCACCTATGGCCAGAGATGCTTCTTGTCAAAGTGCTAAGAATAGGTAAAGACTGAGTGCTCAAGATTAAATGAGACCTCTTTATTTCACACCTTCTAAGGCTCAAGGAACATTGTGGAATACAGATCAGAAAGAATAAAAAAAATCCAGAGGATGGGGAGGAGTACTTTGGAACACTATTTTTAAGACACAAAGTAGACATTACTTTATGACCTCACAGTGGTTGCCACTACCTACCCAAGACCTCCACAAATGGAGCTCATCAATATTCCTATAGGGATAATGGAGGAGGGCAAAAGATGTCATCAAAATAGAAGACAAGTGCTGGAGAGATGGCTTAGCGGTTAAGCACTCGCCTGTGAAGCCTAAGGACCCCAGTTCGAGGCTTGATTCCTCAGGACCCACGTTAGCCAGGTGCACAAGGGGTGCACACGTCTGGAGTTCCTTTGCAGTGGCTGGAAGCCCTGGCGCATCCATTCTCTCCTCTCTCTCTCTCTCTCTCTCTCTCTCTCTCTCTCTCTCTCTCCCTCCCTCTTTCTCTCTCTGTTACTATCAAATAAATAAGAATAAACAAAAAAATAAAATAAAATAGAAGACAGTCTAGTTGGAAAAACAGAGTTCACTAGAAGTGGATGTGCCAGGGGACACAAAAGAAGGTATTGGGAGGAGAGGATTATCAAGTTACATTATGTTCATGTATGAAATTTGTCCGTAAAAAGAGTTAAAAAAAATGTTTCACTTGGGCTAGGGAGATGTCTCTGCAGTTAAAGGTTCTCGGTTGCAAATCTTGACAGCCTGAGTTCATTTCTCTAGTACCCATGTAAAGCCAGATGCACAAAGTGGCACTTGCGCCTGAAGTTCATTTGCAGTGCCAAAAGGCCCTAGCATGCCCAAACATGCTCTCTCTTTCTATCGCAATTAAATATTGCTTTGTAAGGAAATGTTTCACTCTATCCTCTTCCCTACCTTCTCTTAATGAATTGGAAACCCAACAGTATTACTGTGTAGTTCTGGTGGGTATCCAAGAGCTTTGGCAATAGTTTGTATTGTTTTGGGAGCCTCAGGAGAATGGAAGATAGGAAAGAAATAATTTTTCAGTGACTTCCCTTGCCTTTATCTGTTCTTTTTCTTCTTTTTCAAAGGAACAAGTACATCTCTTTAGGACCCCAGTCAATGTACTCTCCCACCGAGTTCTACAGGCACCGCCACTGCTCATGCTTTGCTGAGCCTGTTCTTAAGTTTCATTCCGGAAAAGCCAGCATCTCTTCCAAACAAATTCTTTTAAAGTATTTTTTTGTTAGTAAGAATGTGGACATGGAACAGTGATGAAGAGAGGGCAGGAACTGGCACAGTGAGAGATCCTGGAGTAAAGAGGAGGTGATACTACCAACAGCAAGCAGGATGATGATACCACTGCTTTGGTCGAGACTTGTTTTCTTTTGAGATGGCATCTCAACTCTAGCCCAAGATGGCCTGGAACTCACTATGTAGACAGGCTGACCTAAATTCACAACATTCCTCCTGTCTCAGCCTCTCAAATGCTGGAATTACAGATGTGAATCACCATGTCCACTTCAATACCATTTATTTAACAAGAAATCCTGTTTGTTAAAGATATATAATACAAAGTAGAAATCCAGGCATAATGGCAAACACCTTTAATCTCAGCACTTAGGAGGCTAAACTATGAGAATCACAGTGAGTTCAAGGTCAGCCTGGAGCTACAGAATGAACACCAGGTCAACCTTGGCTAGAATGAGATGTCCCTACATTAAAAAAAAAATAGAAAATAATATCATCAAGATACAATATAAGACATTAAAAAGTAACAAAGTCATGGTGGTATAAACATTTATAGATTGTGCAAAGTACAAGAAAACTCATGGGAGGCTTCCATTTTAGTCCATGGCCAGCCAATAAACTCTCTGTTCTAGCCGGGCATGGTGGTGCACACCTTTAATCTCTGCACTTGGGAGGCAGAGGAAAGAGGATCGCTGTGAGTATAAAGCCACCCTGAGACTATAGAGTGAATTTCAGGTCAGCCTAGGCTAGAAAAAGACCCTACCTAGAAAAATTAAATAAATAAGTAATAAAATTCTCTGCTCTATCTTCTGTTCCTTGTGCTATTAGCAGATCACTGCATCACTTTGTAAATGATAATGTGGGGTCGAAGATCTTCAGAACTACTGGGTGTATACCCAAATGAATCTAAGTCAACATTCCACACAGAAATCTGAACATGCTGAACATCCATGGTCACTGTGGCACTATTGGTGATAGCTAAGATCTAGAACCAGCCTAAGCATCCATCGACAGTTGAGTGGACACGGAGAAGGTGCTATATACACAGAGCAGAGCTTTATTCATCCATAAAGAAGAACAAAATTATGTCATCTGCAGAAAAATGAATGGGATGCAAGACCATCATGCTAAGCAAAATAAATTATCATCAGAAAGACAAACATCTTGTGGTTTTTCTCACATGGGTAATTCTGCATGATATGAAAGTAGAAAGTGGACTATTGGGAAGGGGAAGAGAAAGAAGAGAGGGCAACGGGGTTAGTATGAGCAAAGCACCTGATATTCATGTATGAAAATGTCAAAAAGAAATTTATATTGTATACTTATTTTTAAAATAGGGGCTAAGGTGATGGCTCAGTTGGTAGAGCAGTTGCCATGCAAAGGTGATGTCCTGAGTTTGAAACCCCAGCGCCCACACAAATTTCATGGATGGTGGCATATAAATGCCACATATGTAATTCTAGTACTAGGGAGCTGGAGACAAGTGGATCTCCAGGGCAAGCTGGCTAGCTAGAGACCCAAATTGGTAAGCTCTGGGTTCAGCAAGAGACTCTGTCTCAATAAATAATGTGGACAGTAAGAAAGACACACATGCATGTTCACCCCCCCCCACATGCACACATGCACACACGCACACAGTTTGCAATACAAATGTGCATACATACACACACCCTACATTCATGCACACACAAATGAATGGATATAAAAAAATAAAATGTTCTTAGTAATTTCTGCCTCTCATACGTAGATAGCTAAGAACATAGCCTGAGTCTCTATGTAGGTTATCATTGGCCAATTTTTCCTTCTCTTACATGAATTTCCCAGGAGGTCATCACTCAAATGTCTCTTATGTCAACAGTGCCTATGAGTTATGTGGTTTTCAATCAGATTCTCCAGAAAGGTAACCTATAAATGGACCTTTAATGACAGTAAACTCTGAGTGTCTTGAAATTATAAAACCATAGCATATGTCACCACAGGCTTATGTTGTTATACTGTGATAAAAATTAAACTCCCAAATCTCAATGGTTTAATGCAGCAAAGGTTTACGTTTATCCAGTGTGGTTTGGTAAGGGTCTGTCTCACAATCACACATTGTCACTGGCTAAGAGGACCTCCATATCTTGTGACTTTTCCATTTTAACATTGCCAAGGTAGAAAATGAGCTGAAGGACAAGCAGGGGTTTTCCTCTGGTACACATATCAATTCTATGAACAACCCACTGGACCAAGCTGGTTGTAAACTCCCAGCTGACAACAAAGGACCTAAGAAATACAATCCTCTGTGGGGGCTAGTAATTCTACAATCAGCATATGGTATTGACGTAACCACAGAAATACTGCCTTAAAAACAACCTTCTCACAGTCAGGAGTGGTGGCACACGTGTGTAATTCCAGCACTCAAGAGGCTGAAGCAAGAAGACCTAGAGTTCAAGGCCTTTGCTAATAATGCATTTGAAGCCAGCCTAGCCTACATAGTATGAGCCTGTTTCAAAAACTAACTACAGAGATAGAGAGATGGCTCAGAGGTTAAGGCACTTGTCTGCAAAACCTTAACAACCCAGTTTCAATTCCCCAGCAACCACATAAAGCCAGATGCACAAAATGGCACATGTTTCTGGAGTTTGTTTGCTGTGGCTAGAGGTTCTGGTACACCAATTTTCTCTCTCTCTCCCTCTCCTTGCAAATAAATACTAACTAAAATTTCTCTAATTTTTGTTATGGTGATGATTTTTGCAATGCAGGTAATTGAACCCAAGGCATTCTTTCATTTTTAAATCATCTTTAATCAAGTTCTCTACCACTGAGCTATATCCCTGGCCCTTAGATTTAGAGATATGTTTGCATTAGTGTAGTCCAGACAGACCTTGAACTCCTCCGTCAGCATGCACTTCAAAAATTTTAAAGCATTCTACATGGTGAAAAAAAGTTAATACTTTTATTTATTTGCTTGTGTGCAAGAGAGAAAGAGGCAGAAACAGAGAGGAAAAGAGGAAAAAATGAGCATGCCATGGCCTTTAGCCACTACAAATGAACTCCAGATGCATGTGTCACCTTGGGCATCTGACTTTATGTGGGTACTGGGGAATTGAACCTAGGTCCTTTGGCTTTGCTGGCAAGCCCTTTAACCACTAAGCCATCTCTCTAGCCCCATTGTGAAAATTTTTTTAAAGACTCAACTTTCTAAAAACTTTATTCTTTAAAATATTCATTAAATTAGTTTTTTCCTATTTGTGTATGGTGTGGTATGGTGTGTGTGTATGTGTATGGTATGGTGTGTGTGTAGAGTGGCATGGTGTGTTTGAATGGTGTGGTGTGTATACATGTGCATGTGTTGTGTGTGTGTGGTGTGAGTATAGTGTGGTATGTGTCTGTGTGATGTGGTGTGGTGTGTGTAGGGTATGGTATGGTGTGTTGTGTGTATCATACAGTGTGGTGGCACATGTATGGTGTGGTGTGTATGTATGGTATGGTATGGTGTGGTATGGTATGATGATGTATGTATTGTATATATGGTATGATGATTGTATGTGTGGTGTGCATGTATGGTATGTGTTTCTGTGTGTATGGTGTGATGTGGGTGTGTATGGTGTGGTTTGTGTGTGTGTGTAGTGTGATATGTATGTATGGTATGATGTATGTATTGTATAATGTGGTGTGTGTGTGTGTGTGGTGCAGTGTTGTGTGTGTATGGTGTGGTGTGGTATGTATATGGTGTGGTTTGTGTGTCTATGGCATGGTGAGCATATATAGTATGATATATGCATTATATAACGTTGTGTGCATGTATGGTGTGCTTGTGTATATATGATGTGTGTATGGTATGGTGTATGTATTATATAGTGTGGTGTGCATATATGGTGTGTGTGTGTATGGTTGGTGTGTAGGTATGGTGTGATGTGTATGTATGGTGTGGTTTGTGTGTGTGTGTGGTATGGTGTGTGTGTTTGGTATGATGTATGAATTATATACTGTGATGTGCATATATGGTGTGGTGTGGTGTGGTGTATATATAATGTGATGTGGTATATGTATGGTGTGGTGTGGTATGGTGCTCACCCGCTGTAGCAGGAAACACTCACCTGTGGCCAGAGTGTAACATCAGGTAACTTTCATCACTCTTCCCTCTGTTCTTTTTATTATTATTATTCTTTTATTTTTTAGAGAGACAGAGAGACAGAGAGGCAGATCAAACACCAGATGCTTGCGCCACCTAGTGGGCATGTGCAACCTTGCACTTGCCTCACCTTTGTGAGTCTGGCTAACATGGGACTTGAAGAGTCAAACATAGGTCCTTAGGCTTTGCAGGCAAGAGCTTTAACTGCTAAACCATCTCTATAGCCTCCTCCTATTCTTTAATTTGAGCTAGAATCTCTTTATTTATTCCAGAGCTGGCAGGGTTCTTATGCTTTTCAGTTCTCTGCTACCATGTGGGCCTGGGGTTACAGACACAGGTGGCAGTGCCCAGCTGTTTAAACTGGATATGGAGATTCAAATTCTGGTGGTCTCAGGCCTCCTCAGACCCTAATGCTTAGACAGAAAATGCACTTAACCACTGAGCCATCTCTCCTGCCCTCTCTAAAATATTCTAATTAAACTAAATTGTGAAGTTCAATGGTAAGGTTTTTAATTTTGTATCGATTTTAATCATAATATTGCTTTATCATAAAGTTATCATTGTACTTACACAGTTTTATTTGAGTTATCTATCACTAGGTAATCACTACCACAGTGGAAGAGCAGAGCACATCCACACCTTGCAACATTTCCTAGAGATGCTTTCCATTAATCCAAACCTCACCCCCTGCTGACCCTTCCCCAGGTAACCATTAGTCTTCTTGCATTCAAGGTAGTTTCAAATGTTTTGAATTTAATTTTTAGACTGCTGTCTACAAATTACTGAAAAGAGAAATATAAAAATATTTTATTCTCTCTTGTAATTTAGATAGGTATGTGGTATTTAAAACTAGTTATTATTCACAAAGTTTCAATCAGATTATTCTGCATCTTCACCCTTGTATTCAAATATTAAACATATATAAGCCAATATACTTTAGGAGATAACATTCTGGTATTGGTTGCTTGACCCTTGATCTGCTAACAACTTGGTTTCAAACTTCTCCATCCATAACTATAAGAATAAATTTTTGGCTGGGCATGGTGGTACATGCCTTTAATCCCAGCACTTGGGAGGCAGAGGTAGGAGGATCGCCGGGATTTCAAGGCCACCCTGAGAATACATGGTGAATTCCAAGTCAGCCTGGGCTAGAGCGAAACCCTGCCTTGAAAAACAAAACAAAAAGAATAAATTTTTGTTATTTTCAGACACCCAGTTAGTAGTGGTTTGTTAAGGCAGCCTGGAAATTAACATAGGTCCTTGGGTTCACTTCACCTATGTCTTCCCTCTTGTATTATTTGACCAGGAGTTTGTGCTCTTGTTTGGCTCCCAGATTAATGGTGAAAAGTAAACTCTACAGAAGGGTAACTAGCAATATAATATTTAAGGACGTGAAGAGCAGACAGGACCTTGATACAGTGAGAGCTCCCCCTTTCTACACACATAAATCTCCCTAGCCAGCTTCTCCCTCACCAAAAGCCTCCTTTGCATAGCCTGAGAATACTTTCTAATCCAAACTCATGACTTAAGCCTTAGAAGGCAGCCTGGCTTCTGTCTGAAACCCATTTCTGACCAACAGTTGCTACAGTCACAGAAAAAAAGCATGGCAAGTAATAATGTAGCGTTCCTAAAATGTCACATTCCTTAAACTGCTTTCCTAAAACTATGGAAACGTGTGTGTGCCAATTGAAGTATAAGTACACGTATAAACTGGATATGGAGGAGCATGTAGCATGTGCTGTTCAAAAATGGTCAATGATGAACCACATCTACAATGGTCTACTGACACTATAACTAGCTCAGTTTCTGTAAATACACTATAATGTTCAGGCACTGTTGAAATCATTAAAGGATGTATGTCTAAGCACACGTCCCCTGTCCATAAGTTACTCTTGACTTCATACTCGTTGGGTCCATCATGGAAGTGAAACCTGTTTTCCCTCAGTGATGAGAGTTCCTTTAGAGAGGATAGGACCTCATCACTGACCCTCCTAGGGTGAGCCACAGCCCTGCTTTTCAAAGACAGAGCCTGTATTCAGGTAAGTAGCCATTGATGTCAACCCAGAGAGTAGCATCAAGGTGACCTAGAGCTGACAAGAAAGAGTCAAAGGCCCCAGGGCCTATAGTTCTTTACCTCACCTGTAGAGGAATGGAAAATTATAGCAAACCCATATTCAACACCTAGCAGCCTAACCTCCATACAGAGTTTTACATTATCTCCATAAGCAAGTTTTGCTGCCATAATATCCCGTCATATTTTATTTTACAGCTTTTAAATACACAACAACATGAAATAGCTTCGAGAAAAGATTTTTGTTTTGTTTTTTCTTTTCTTCTTTTTATACCCAGAAGCCATAGGTTGTTACTATTGTTTTTTTTTTTTTTTAACCACAGAAAAATCTCAGGACCTGGCATCTACCTATATAAGTTCCCTAGAACAAACAAGTCCAATGAGGGAAACCAGAGGCTCATCAGAACCAAGAAAAGAAACAAATCCTGGATACCACCCTCATTGTGATACAGGGATGCATGCTTTTATCAACGCATGCACTCATGAAAGAGGCAGTAACTGCATGCAAAGCCTCGCTGGGAAACACTTTTCCCATGACAAGAAGGACCTTATTAGACCATAATTGATGGGATCCAAGAAAGGTGGCAGAGAATGCCACTGCATCTCAGAGGTTTCCCTAGCATTTCCATAAATTTCTCTGATGACATTGATCCCAGGCCTGGAGCAAACCTTTGTGGAAGCCGCGCTGCTAGGCTCCACTGGATACCGACTGTTTTTCGCAGAGCTATCTATCAGCTATAAATTGTTATTGATAAACGTTAGGGCTCAGTTCTGGTGTTTCCGGAGCTTGTATAGACTGAAATGTCCGTGCGGCACAGACTGAAATGGGACAGACATACGGGTAAGTCTGCGCACACCCCCTGGTAGCTGGACAGGACATTTCCGCAGAAACAGAAAGACATTCACTGCCTGATTCATATTTGCACCTCTGGTAACGTCAGCAAAGATGGTGATGCTGAATGGCTGCTTTTGTTGAGCTTCAGAAGTCTGAGGAATCACAACCCAGGCATTTTGTTCTTACCAGAGGCCGAATTCTCATCTGCTTCAGCCTTGCAAAGAGCTCATTTTACTTTGTTTGTTTGAGACAGGGTCTCACTATGTAACCCAAGCTGGCCTCAAACTCCCAGTGATCATCCTGCTTCAATCTTCCATGTGCTGGGAACACAGGTGTGAGCCACTACACACAGCTGAAAAGAGACTGTGGGTGTGGTGTGGTGTGCGTGCGCAGTCATGTAGATCTCAGAGGCCAGTGGTGGAGGACTTCTTCACTTATTCAACACTTTCTTGTTTTGAGACGTCATCTCTCGCTGAACCTTTAGCTCACCAGTTTGGCTAGACTAGCTAGCCAGTAGGCCCTGGGGATTCATTGTCTCTGCCTTCCCAGTCCTGAGATTAAAGGTGCACACCAGCATTTTACCTGGCTCTGAGGTTCTAAACTCAAGTCCTTATGTTTGTGTGGCAAGCATCTTACCACAGAGCAATCTCTCCAGCCCTGAAAGACGTTTGTGAATGATGCACCATAAACTGAGAAATTCATGCAATAGTAGTTGTGCTATGGGGACTGGATGAAGGAAAATGTCAAGAAAAACACGGTAGGGTAGGAAATCTTCATCTCTTAGAAGATCCTGATTTTTATTCAGGAGACACTGTCTATTGATTCTGCATAAAGTCAGGACAACTCTCTTTTTTATTTATCTAAGAAATATTGGGTTCTTCTATTGCATGTTTAAAACTGTGATTCCAATGGGATACCTTCCAGTGAGTTGTTGGCCAGGGAGGTCCCTGTTGCCTCCAAAACATTATAGACTATTGCCAAGGCCCTTGGTTCCCCATGAGAAAGAGATGGTAAGATCCTATTGCTGAAGACTGCACATGCTTGAGTGGCCAAGTCACTGAGAAATCAAGCTGGTGCTGAGCAGAAAACCTTCTCCATGTAGCCCAGCCAACTGAAAGCTGGAGAGAGCTGCACTGCATGCAGCCCTATGGGAGACAAGTCATCAACTGTGAAAATAGTGGACACTGGAAACCTCAAGTTTGGCCAGACAGGCCAAATGACTGAACGAGTGCAATAGTGGTATGTCTGCTCTGGGAGAAACCAACTGCTCTCTAATTGGACTGGAGGCCCGCTCTATGGAGGGGAATACGTGCCTGGTACTGAAAACCTAATCAAAAGCCTATGGCAGGGGAGGTCATGAGCCTTAGGGGTATAAAGCCTGCTCTTGTCTGGATAAATGCATATATTACCCTCACCAAATTGCCCTGAAAGCACTATACTTAATGTTCATACTCATATATCAATGCTACTCTCACTTCTGGTTAGAGAAGCTTCTCTTTTCAGATGAAGATGACCAATGGGATGACCCAAAAGGCAACATAGTGCTGAGAAGAAGGGACGAAGGAGTGTCCAGCACTGAAACATCTCACACCCTCAAAGGCTCAGGGTCCATTGCAGAAGAGGTGGCAGAAAGAATATAAGAGCCAAAGGAAGGGTACCACTCCTTACATACAACTGCCCAAACAAAAACTTGCCTCGATATCCAAGACCTCATAGTGCCTAGCAATACCTACACAATACCCTCATAATAGGAGAAAAAGATGATGACATCAAATTAAAAGAGAGACTAATGGAGAGAGGGAGGGGATTTGGCAGAGAGCAGAGTTATGAAGGGGAAAGTGGGGGAGGGGATAGAAATACCATGGTTTGTTGTGTTTAAGTATAGAAGATGTCAATAATATATATATATATATATATATATATATATATATATATATATATTTTTAAAAAACTGTGATTCCATGGCTCCAAGCAGAACTGGTGAGCTTCCAGTAAGTGGAGGCCAGGCCTTAGAGAGGAAGATCTGTACTGGGTACAACATGCATGTGACATGACTCTGGTAAACTTCCCTTTAACAGCTTCATTTACCAACGGGAACTTCAGTTGGGAACCAAGCATTTGACCAATGAAGTTCTATTCTCCACCCAAGACATCCTTATCTCTCCAATTCACATGAGGGCTCTGTTTTGTTAAAAGTCAGTAAATTCAGAAACCCCTCATGTGTTCAAGTGCTACTGTTCCCTAAAACCTTTTAACTTCTCTCATTTAAAACTCTATATCAGGGATTATAAAATCATTGGAATCAGGTAATATATTCACAGCTAAGCTATTTTAGTGCTCAGCATGAAATATGGTGCATGTCAAATATATTTCAATGAATGTTGAAACATATTTGTTTATACACTCAATCCTGGCTTTATACTAAATAAAACCTTAGGTGTGGAACTGTATAAAGCAACAGAAGGAAAGATTTGGTAGACACATTTTCTGAAGGAAATATGAAAAATCATTTATTGTGTGCTTTAAAATGTGATTATTGGTCTGGAGAGATGGCTCAGTGGTTAAGGTTCTTGCCTGCAATACTTAACTACCTGGGTTCAATTCCCTGGTACCCATGTAAAGCCAGATGCACAAAGCAGTGCATGCATGTGAAATTCATTTGTAGTGGCTAGAGGCCCTAGCACACTCATTCTCTCTCTCCTCTCTCTCTCTCACTGTAAATACCTAAATGAAAATTTTTTTAAGAAGTGATTATTTTGAGTTTGGTCTTTGACTGCCACTGAAGGAGAATAGGAGAAATCTAGCTTCTTTTAGGTGGTTTCAGTTAGAGACTGAGGCTCAAAGAGAACCAGGAGATGCCAGCCCACATGACACCTCTCCCTGAAGAGGGAGAATGGAACCCTTGGCAGGAATGGAACTCATGTCTGATCGAGACTGAACTACAGCGCCCCCTGCTGTCCACAGTCTGGCACACTACCTAGATAGATGGCCCAGGTGGGCTGTCCCCAGGATCTGCCCTCCAAATATACAAACCAATCAGGCCTTCCCTTTGCATACCTGAATCTGACAAAAGAACACATTTTCAATGAACTACAAAAGGATATTCCAGCTCCTCCTTTTGCTCTCCCTGAATTCACCCTCTGCCTGACTGTCTCCTCCCGGGTCACAGGATACACATAAGTCTGGCCTCTAACTCCACCCAATACATAACATAGTTTCTTGGTTTGGGAGGAACTTTTCTGCTTGCTTCTGCTTTATAGTTTGGGGTAACTTCTCAGTTTAATTACATGTAAGATTTTTTTTTCTACCATGGGTGTATTGCCCTTACACTACAGATCTACCACATAGATGCTTTCACTAACTCTAGCCCTGTTACCCATGTCTCTAAACTCAGGGTAACCATGGGTACAACTCTCTTTCCTCCTTAAGATTTCTCATCTGGACATCTTGATCTTGCGTTGGTATTTTCCCTCTGCTGTTCTTCCTTAAGCTCCCACCATTTGCTCTCTTTACCTTCTTCCATGGGGAAACAAGGCAAATATCATGTGTGTTTCTTCTAAGTCTCCTTACACAAGCTCCTAGATCTAGCCTCCACGCGCTTGTGGCTCTGCTCCAATCTTCCCTGAAAACTTCAATTTTCCTTAAATGATAAACTATACAGTGTTATCCACATGTTTCTTCCCATATGTTTACAACTCTGCTCTAGCCTTCTCCCTAGATCACAATCTCCCTTTAATAAACCCCACAACTTATGATTTCTCCCTAAATAAACTTACAAATACATAAGTTATCCTTTTAAGTTTCATTTTTAACAATTTTTTGTTAAAAATAAAATAGGACCCAAAATTGGGGTTCATAAGCTTGAAGGACTCCTCCTGAACTCCCAAAATCCTGCATCACCATGACGTTTATATACTGTCATTTAATGACATATAATGTTATATTACTCAGCTTAGCATGGCATTTCAAAAACAAAGTTTGTGAGATCTTAATAAGCATGTCATTTGCTAAGAGCAATGAAAAAGCATTAACCACATTGCAATTACTTATTTACCTAAATTTACAATTTATCAAATTTGAAAATGGAATATCACAATCAACACCACTTTTTAAAGTACAGGAATCACATATTAACTAATTTATGGCACAAGGAGAGTTGAGACCATGAATTTTTTTTTTCTTTTTGGTTTTCTGAAATAGGGTCTTACTCTAGCTCAGGCTGACCTGGAATTCACTATGTGGTCTCAGGTTGGCCTTGAACTCATGGCGATCCTCCTACCTCTGCCTTCCCAAGTGCTGGGATTAAAGGCATGCACTACCACGCCCGGCTTGAGACCATGAGTTTTAACACCAGAGAACCCTGGCTTGCAGCCCCTATTTTGTCATCTAGAGCTTGTATAAACCCAGGTCTCATTTTTCTGATCTATAAAATAAGGATGACAACACTTTCTATATGGTTTTTGTGAGAATCAAAATAACCCATTTGCCAGGTGTGGTGGCACACACCTTTAATTCCAGCACTCGGGAGGCAGAGGTAGGAGGATCAGCATGAATTCAAGGCCACCCTGAGACCATATAGTGAATTCCAGGTCAGCCTGAGCTAGAGTGAAACCCTATCTGGAAAAACCAATAAATAAATAAATAAATAGAAACAAAATAACCCATTTAATATGTTTATTTCAGTATATAACTCATAGTAAATATATAGCATTTGGTAGCCATTGATTTTTTAGCAACACTTATGATTTCACATATAAATGTGAAATCATATGTCTAGGTCCAGGTAAACAAATTTGTAGGCTGGTGGTGAAAAACAAACAGCTTTCTTTGAACAAGCAGAAGCTGCATAAGTAAGGGATCACCATGGATCAGCATGCATAGACTAAACCAAGAGGGACATTCTGGCTAAACTAATGGTCACATTCATGATCCAAACTTTTGCTCCTCAAAACTTTTGATCTTAGTAAGAAATCAATTTTTTTCAAAATTTTGTGTTTTTTATTCCAATGGCCAAATAAAGAGTATCACATTATTATTTCTTAACCAGTTCTTTCCCTAACTTTAGTAGAGGGAACATGAGCCCACTGCCCCTCCCTGCAAATGTACACCAACTTTTAGAGATGCTGAAAATCAAATTTGCGTAAAAATATCTTATTTAAAATGTTGGCTGATATTCAAATGGGAGGCACTTTGATAAAGGAAGTTATAAGCGCAAACAGTTCATATATCTTAAGTATATCCGAAACAGCCTTGTGGATATTATCGGGCAACATAAACTGTTCAAAGGTTGTCAGTAACAGTCAACCCTCCACGTCAGAGAATGTTGACATCCATGGATTCAACCAACCATAGGTTAAAACTGCTTGAGAAGTAATTGCATCTGTATTGAACTTTTTTCTCTTTTATTCCCTAAACAATGTGATATAACAACTATTTACACAGTGTCTACATTGTATAGGTATAAAAATGATTTAGAGATAATTTGAAGTATATGGAAAATATGCAAAGATTAGATGCAAATACTGTCATTTTACGGACACTACTTTGAACACCCACAGATTCTGTTATCTGCAAGACATTCTGGGACCAATCACCAAGGGATGACTGTAACTCCTCAGGGGAACCCAGAAGTTCTGTCTCACCTCTCTATAACATTGCTACTTACTCCAGCTCTGTTTCCTCGGTCTCCTAGAAATTGCTATGTCCCTAGTGGCATTATTTCTCAAGATTTTGTCTTCTGCATTCACTTTATAACTAATACTCCCCCAGGGAAATCTTATCTACTCAAGACCTTTAACATATCTGTATGCTAAGGAGTCTCAAATATGTAATAATTTTCCTAATTTTCAAATACATATTCCTCATATTCTTTGGACCTCTATAGCTAACATACTAGCACAACAAAAGAAAACTATTTTCCTGCCACCATTTAGAAAAAGTTTATTTATTTATTATTGCTATGGAATTATACTCTGGAGTCAATAACCATACTCAAAACAAGCAGGCATGTGTAAGGCAAGACTCTCAGACAAGAAAGCACAATTCCAGAGATTCACTTTGAACTCCAGCAGAGAGTCACTTCTTTGATTTCCATATCAGAAAAAAAAAAAAAGGCAACATTACCAAGGACCAGCCCTTGAATGATGGTGAAACTTCCCCTGGGGATTAAGAGGTAGATAGGAAAATGTTGAGTGAAATTCTACCCCTTACACGTAGGAGCAGTTGTCTGAGATGATAAGGTACACATTGAAACAAAATCCAAAGCATTAGGAAGTTGTTATTTTCATTCTCTTCTCTTTGCACTTGTTCCATTCTCTGGGTTTCCTTCCAACTGTAAATTCATATGACAGAAAAACACATTTCTTCCTTTAAATATAATTTCCTAGTTTGGCATGGCACATGCCTGTAATTCTGGAACTTCAGTGACTGATGCAGGAGGATTGCCACAAGTTAAAGAACAACTCAGGCTATGTAGTGCGTTTGAGATCAACCTCATCTATAAAAGAGACTCTATCTCAAGACGTCAAATGTGTGTGTGTGTGTGTGTGTGTGTGTGTGTGTGTGTGTGTTGCAGTGTAATTTCTTGTTCATGTGTTCCTGATAAATTAATGCTGGTGAACTCTCTCTGCCTTCTTATAGAAATCCAATTAGAAAGTGATAAAAGATAGGGTCTATCTTACTTGGATCACCAACCAGCCTCTTCTTCACTCAATGTAAATTTGAAATCGTATAACATCTTTATATTTGCAGTTTTATTACTCACATGGACCTAAATCTATAATTAATCACCAAGACATTCCTTGGGCTCTAGGGAAGCAAAGATAGCCTAAAACATTTAAATAGCACAAAGCATTCTTGGGTGTAATTGTGAATAAACTAGCTTTTGTATCTGTGCTTATAATGTCATATAAAACATACAAATAAATACAGTTCTCTTCAATGAGCAAATTACATAATGTGAAATATTAAAGGAGAACTCAGCAAGTAGAGGAAGTTTCTTTGTCAGTTCAGAACCTTTATATCTACACTCTGCTCAGGATACTCAGACATACACAGACAGTATTGATTTCCAGAATTTCTCTATGGAATGCCAAAAATAATAAACAAAAAATAAATCAAAAGCAACAGGCTTCTTCCATTATGTATTAACTATCTTCCCCATGAAGTTAGGACAAATAGAGATGTATATAGAGAGCAGTGGAAACATAAATCTAGTGTCATAGTAATCGATTTCTGCCTTGTTCCTTCATTTCAAGTAAATAATGGTCTTCAGATATTTCATGGTGGCACTGTAGTAAGTCAGCTCCGGGAACCCTGGACCTGTTTTGATACTTGATAGAGCCAACTATGCTACCTCCTCTCCAAAAATCATTGCATTCATTCCTTTGTTGTGGTAGTGTGAAAACAGTGTTTACCAGCATCTGAAGAAATCTATAAAGGATATTGGCTTTAAGAACCTCTGTCTAGTTGTGTGTATAGTTAATGAAGCTTTATGTGCTGTTTTATGTCAACACAAAAAATTCTCTGGAAAATAAAGCCCTTGCATATTGCCATTAAGTTACTAAGAATAAAAATAAAAACATTAGTATTGATGACTAGAAAAGAAACAATGAAAAACTCCTAAATATTAACTATGTCTGATTAAGCCTGAGATACAACTCAAACTGAAAATTATATTTATGAGATGAAAAGAGAAATAATTTAATCTACTGAGATATGTGAATTCAGTAGGAAGCATCCACTACTGTAATTCTATCTAGACCTTCACGTTCTTTTCCACTGCTCACTTCTCAGCTACGTTTCTAGGATGATTCATGATTGAGCCAGAGCATTAGATTTTAGAGCACATAGGAAGATGCCAATATATTTATAAGATAAACAATTGCATTTGAATTCTGAATCTGGCAGCTAATTATCTATATGCCTTGAAAAATAACATGTAACCTTTCTATCTAATGAGGTAGCATGGGGGTATTCATGAAAAGTAATAGATAACTGTCAAGCATCAATTTAAAACATGTGGTTTTTATATCTGAGTTTGAAATCAGGATGTGTAGTGGGCGATGAGGGCAGGGATTTGAAGAAGGAAGTAGAGAAAAAAAAAAAAAACAGTAGAACAAGGATTAAGAAGTGATCCAGGGTGTGATTTAAAAACATAAAAGTCTAACATACTTTTTTTTTTATTTTATTAATGCTATTATTTTAATATTTGTCATGTTGCTATTATTGTGATTCCCAAAGGTCATTCATGATGTGAGCACCCATGACCTCAGTAGCAGAGCCACCAAAGATCACATATATTGTAATAACTCCAATTACTTTGATGAATCATCCTTAGCATGACTCACACTTTGCCCCATCCCCTCCTTCAGGATGTGTACCTTGTCGAAAGGGTTATGTCCCTCTCATAAAGAGATGTAGAGACAGAGTTTCTGTGGGACTCTGTAGGTGGATGTCAAAAATAAAATAAATGCTGAATGAGCGTGATAGAGAAATCAATTGTGTCAAGCACAGATTTTCTGGGTCAGTGGGTTGGATGTAATAGAAATAGTGACAGATGCTTGGGATGATGACTCCTATAGCCACCAATCATGCCAGTCAAAAGCACAATGTTGAAAAGAAACTGATATCTTACAAGCAAGGAGGTGAGAAGAAACTTCATACTTGATGTGCCTGATGAGATCCATGATCCGTCATAGAGGAATCCTTCACTTTCTCCCTCCCTGCAAAAGTACCTTAGGTAGCTGCTTCTTATAGTTTACTAATGCCTCCAGCCTCATTTATAAGTTAATGCAACTCAACAATCCTTAAAATGTGGATTTACCTTTCTGTGAACAAAACCTGTGCCCAACACCCCCACTTTCACCCAATAGTCATATGAAAGAGGTGCGTCCAGGGGCAATTCAATTTTCTTGTGCAAGAATTTGCAAATGCAGGCAAAGTCAACTAGGGATGACATGTCCTTTATGCAACTCTTACATTAAGAGGAAGTGAGCTCTATTGGATTAACATTATAGAGGTAAGAACAGTAAAAACTAAGAATGACATGTTAGCTAATCATTACTTTGACAATAATTGTCACGAACAGAGTTTCTTTATAGATTTTGGATGTAGCCTTTGAAGCAAAAAAGATTCAGAGGCTGTGTTGGCCCGAGCTAAAAGGATTTTTAAAAATTTAATCTTTAAGAGAAGCTTTCGAGATACAGGCTAAAAGAGTTTATAAAGGTCATAAAAAAATTAACTTATCTTGCTGACTGAAGCTTTTTTAATGCACTCTTAAGTTACAAAGGAATTGCATCTACAGCCTTTAGGCCAATGGTCTACTATATTTTTCTCTCATTAGTAAGGACAGCAAAAATCTGCATTTGGATTTTTAGCACCGTAATCATCTGTGATTCATTAGTCTACATGATTGAATATGGAGAGAGCAGGAAGCCAGGGATTCTGTACTTAGCTCCTGGCTTACGTTACACTTCAGGAGGCTAGTAAATTGCGCCTGCAACTAAGGCGAACAGAGCTAAAGAAGACCCAGGCTGACTTGACTCTACTAGATTGACCTGGAAGAAAAATACATAGGCTAAAAGCTCTGTACAGCAAGAACATTGTCTTAGGTATTTCTCTTGATATGTATAGCTTCAGATGCAAATGTGGAAAGACTCCTCAGACAACATGGTGATGGTTGGTCCTGAGGGCAGCCACAGCCAGGAAAAGAGTCACACCTTGCAAAATACTAACTTCCCTTATCATGAATTGGGGCTACTTGTTCAACAGTAAATTAAAGGTAGTAAACTGGCCCTGGTGACCTCACAATGTAAGTCACAAAATAATATACTTAAAAACATGTTGTGATAATATTCTGTATGAATTGCTGGACATCACAAACTTAGCAGTACGGCAATGTCATGTAATGCTTCTGAGAGAAGATTACTACAAACTATCTGGAAAGGAAATGGGAACTTTTTTGGGGGGAAAGCCTTCGAGAAACAAAGCATGGCTTTGGCTCTGCAAGTGTGTTGCTGGGCTGGAAAGAGCAAGGAGTGAAGAGACTCATCAATATGCTGGAAATGAGAGGCCTCAGAGAGCTCAGTGCTCAATGAAGCCTCTATCACACCCACCAAGGCTCAGGGAATGGGGCAGAAAAGGAGGCTGAAAGAATGTAAGAGCCACAGAATGAGAAGGAATACTTTGGGACACAGTCTTCTGGACATGAAGTGACCCTGATTGGTGCATTCATGATCTCACAGTGGAGGTTGCTACCCCTACAAGACATGTGCAATACTGAGCTCATCAACATTTTGACATAGAGGATGGAGATGGACAAAAAGACTGAAACATCCAAACAGAAGAACTGCTCAGAAACAGGAGGCACTCCAGTGGAATAGGGGCTGAGGAGGTCATACAAAAGAAGATAATAGTGGGCTGGAGAGATGGCTTAGCAGTTAAGGTGCTTGCCTGAGAAGTCTAAGGACCCAGGTTCAATTCCATAGTACCCACATAAGCCAGATGCATAAGGTGGTGCATGTGTCTGGCACTTGCAATGGCAACAGGCTCTGGTGTGCCCATTCTCTCTCTCTCCCTCTCCCTCTCTCTCTCTGTCTCTCTCTGCTTATTTTTTTCTGTCTGCCTCTTTCTTTCCCTCTCTCTCTCTCTCTCTAATAAATAAATAAAATATTTTAAAAGAAAGCAATAGGAATAAGAATACAATCAAATTACAGCATGGTAATATGTTAAAATCCCCAATAAAAGAAAGAAGAGTGGAGAGAATTATATGTGAGAGCATCAAAAGTTGTTTGTAATAAAAATGTCAGAAACAACTTAATTTCCATCAGGAGAGAAGTGCTTATTATAAAGTGTGATTAAATAAAATATGAAGAGCTAGACATGATGGCAAACTCCCATAATCTCCACACTTGAAGAATAAGGCAGGAGAATTGCAAGTTTGAGGACAGCCTGTGCTACATAACAAGACCCTATTGCCCTCCTCACCTCTCCCACCCATACAATGTTCCCAAGAAAATTCTATGAAGAATTTGGACTCATTTTTGTTGTTGATCCTTGATATACTAGCCAGGCTATGAGGCACCAAAGATAGTATTATCTCCATTTCCAAAAACAGAAAAAAAAACTGAAAGTAGAAATACACAAAAGTATAGAATACTAGTGGTGGATAAGGATTATGATTGAGGATTTCACTTTCTTCATCATGTTACTATGTATTACCTGGTATTTTTCAGCTAACCACCAAATAAAAGTTACTTCCTTTTAGAAAAATATAGCCTGGTCTCAAGAGTGCATGTCATGAAACTAAATTTGTGATTAGGTCACCTATTAGACACATGAGGATCATGGTTATGCCCAGAAGACATATGTGTGCAGACAGGTGTATGTGCATTCTCTTAGCACAGGATTTTCTGCACCCAAGGAATACATGTTACCTGTGTGGCCTCGCCAGTGTCAGGCACGTGCAGAAGCATAATAAATTGTTTCCAATGAATGGATGAGAGCCCTGTTATAAGCATGATAATTTTAGGGATCTTTTAAATAAAAACTCTACAATAATTGAGCACAATTCCATTTAAAAAAAAAAAAACTTTCTACATACACTATATTTAGGAAGGGCTTGCAGCAGATGGGAAAATAGGAAGGAGAGTTAACCTAAGTTTGAGGTCAAATACATAAGACATGAGGTCAAGTTAACCAAGACATATTACTTAAATGTCTTTCTGGTGTTTTTTTTTTTTTTTTAAGTGGTGATAATCATGTCCACCAAGAAGTAACAGCCATACAAAGTGTTTCACACACGCCTGGCTCATGGTAGATTTTTAAACCCAAGTCGTGCTTCGTGTTTTTGCTGCTACTATTACTCTTGTTATGCAGTTCATGACTACAAAACTGTGTGTTCCAGCAGTTTCTCAGACCATTCAGTGAGCAAATCAGCCAAACTTGTTGCTTGACATGATCTCACCAGTCTCTGGGGCTCTTGAGATGGGAAACTGGCTTTGGCTACTCTCCTTTGTCCTTTTCTTAGGACAGACGAGCACAGAGCCAGTGTCCACTTGTCAAGCTGACCTCTTGTTAAATGCTCATAAGGTGTGTCAACCCAGCTGTGCCACTCGTTTAGGTGTCTCTCCTTACACCAAAGTCATTTCTTCGCTGGAATTTTGATTGGACTGCCTCCCTTAACCTAAATTATTTTTCAAATTAAAAAACTTCCAACAAGCCAATCTTTAACAGGAAGGTCATGTGGTACATTTCTCTGAAGTCAATTGGATTCTTCTCATTTGTATTCATAAGTAGATGCCCTAACAATGGCTGGACAACAAAAGAGATTTTTATTAAAAAGAAAAGTCAGCATCATTTGCTTAGGAACATTTTTGGTGAGAGGTCTTGAAAGGGTTTTGTTCCCTTTGGCTAAACCTTGTGATTGGAGTAGAGGTTCATGGCATTCTTGTTCTTTATTACAACTTACTCTGCATATGGGTCACTGTCTTCTACCCTTTTTAATCATGATGATGACAGTTGAGAACTGACATTGTGCACTACAGTGTACCATCGAATGCATAACAAATACCTTAATCAGGCTTAAATAGCTCAAGAACCACAACTCTTTATTGCAGGTCAGAGGCAAATTTCTGGGGATGGCAAGTAGGGATGTAAGTACATTGATTTCAATACGCCTTGCCCTAAGTGATATCACTTAATTTGACCAAGACATTGCTGTGTGTTATATGATGCCATGCCTCTTTTACAGCAGCCTAGATCAGATAACCTAGGCAGAGACCTGAACTAGCACTAATAACAAGATTACATGAGCTATTTTGTTGCTTTAATAAATTCACAAAATCAGAAATTTGGCAAATTAAATACAGTTCATTTCCTTACTTGGCTAAGAATTTTAAGCAAGCAATTTTTTTTTTGCATGTTGTTTGGTGATAAGTAACTACTGTCATTACATCATCATCTACATGTCTTCTTTCTATGGCTGCTAAGAGCAGAACAGAGGTTTCCAAAACTCAGGTCTTCATCTCTTCCACAGTTTTACCCACCTCCATGGTCCATATGACTTCTCCCCAAACTGAAGTCATACTTTTATTTTCTTTTGATTGATCATAATCCCTCCGATTACCTTCTTCTGTCCCCCACCCCAGTTCATTGAACCTCCTCTTCTTTCCAGCTAGTTTCTCTTCTCTTCTATTTTGTCTTTCTCTTTTGTGTGTGTGTGTGTGTGTTCTCCTCCATCATCCATGTCAAAATGTTGGTGGTCTCAATATCCTACAGGTCTTGTGGAGGTAATGACCATTGGCAGCTACCAGGAGGTCATGGATTCAGTGGTCACTTCATGTCTGGAGGCTAGTGTCCTAAAGTACTCCTCCCCACCCCTGGCTCCACTTCCTCTTCCATGGTGTTCCCTGGACCTTGGAGGGCATGCTAAGGTGTCTCATTCAGCACTGAGCACTCAACAGCCACTTATTCTCAGTACTTTGGCAAGTCTTGAATCTCCCCAATATCCACCTGCTTTTGAATGAGAAGCTTCTCTGTCTAATAGTGAGAGCATGATTAGTCCACAGAAGTATACAGAACATAAATTTTTCAGGGGAAAGTTGATGAGCCTATCACACACTCTTTGAAGCTGGATAGGTGCCAAATTTTAGAGGGAGAAAAGGCATCTTATGATCACCAAAGGGTCACTTTTTGTTTCTAATTAAAATAGTTTTTTTTCAAACTCAGTTGGCACATTTCAACTGATGGCAGGTAGGACTAACCACAGCAAGACTCTATTTCAAAATTGCAGAGCTTGTAAGAGCTTGCTGCTCCTTAACACACAAAGGCAATTTTTCAGGTCTACTCTGAGCTTGCCAAAGTAGGAGGGCATTGATTTCACACGAAGTCTGGGCAACACTCACTTGTTCTGACTTAGCACTTCCTAAATGACCGATGCACAGTTCATAACTTGACCAGCCAGAGTGTGTTGGGGGCCCAAGGATTTTCTCTATGTGGGTATTGACAAGCTGGCTTAGAGATCACCCTGGCTGGGGTTTCAGTCAATTAGAAAATACCTTATCCATGAAGTGGACTCACTGTCCTTTCAAAATAAACTTAGAGTAGACTAAAAGCTCTTCTATTCCAGTACAGATCTTTAAATCCTAATCAGCAGGCAGTGTGCTTGAAATTAGTCATCTGCCCTGTTTGGGACTTGCTAAACTCTGGCCTTATGTGAAGATTTCTAAAAATATTAATGGGATGATAAAAATGATAAATTCCAAAAACTTTTATGCTGATTTCATAACCATAGTAACCATAGTTATTTCTCTTCTTTCTCTTTCTCCCTAGTCCAAGGAAATCACTCAACTATACCAAATTACTGTGTGTGAAACAGGGAGCTTACTATATCAAGTGACTTTCTATTGCAAATTGAACTTAGGTAGAAGATATTAAGCAACTGCAGTGTTATGTTTTATAGCAACCATAATCTCTTGTATTTCTTTTCATTTTTATTTATTGATTTATTTATTGGCTTTTCCAGGTAGGAATTTGCTCTACCCAAGCTGACCTGGAATTCACTATGGAGTCTCAGGGCAGGCTCTAACTCACAGTGATCCTGCTACCTCTGCCTCCTGAGTACTGGGATTAAAGGTGTGCACCACCATGCCAGGCTTTGTATTTTTTCATGTACATGTATGTGCAAGTGTATATCCATGTTTATGTGGGTGGGTACACATGTGTGTGTACAGGTGTATATGCACATATGTGTGCTTGTATATGTGGGGGTCAGAGGACACTTTGGGTATACCATCTACCTCTTTTGAGACAGAGTGTCTCATTGGTGAGGAGCTCACCAATTAGACTAGGCTGGCCGCAAGCTCCAGCAATGTGCCTCTTTCTGCCTCCTCAGCCCTGGAATTACAGGTGCATGCAACCTCAGCCAACGCTTGTGAGGGTGCTGGGGATCAAACTTAGGTACTCATGCTTGCAAGGCAAGTGCTCTACTGACTGAGCTGTTTCCCTAGTTCTGTGACCACCATCTGTTTATGAGTTGTCATTCTTAACTTCTATGGTTCTCCTTCTTCCCCAAATACTCCAGAGTCATCATTGCCAATCTTTCCCTAACTTGTTGCCCAGCTGACAGATTCTACATGTATAATATTCCATTCCTTTGTGTCTTTTCCCCACTGCTGCTCTTCTATTTCAGGTCACTGTTTCTTCTCTGCAGGGCTAGCCAGACTCCTTAACACTAATATATCTAGTCATCTATTTTATATACTAATGCTATATAAATCTTCCCAGAACACAGGTTAGGTAAGGTCATTTCCTTGCCCCCAAACTCTTGATGACTACATATTGTTAACGTTTTACAATCTAATCCTGATCCAGTGCAGTGGGGATCCCTCCCCAGCTTCATACACTTGTCCAGTATAATTTCTACCAACTTTCTCTCACTCACTCATTAGTTCAGTATGGAGACTTCGTCACTATTCATTATTCATGGCCTGTGCATGGAATTTCAAGAAGCAAGTGTTTGCTTGTCCTTTCTCCCAAATTGCATTTCTCTTTCTGCCCCCATTTGACATAGTAAAATCTTGCCCTCTTTTACATCTATGTACTTTATGACACTGTCATATTAAACAATAATTATTTATGTGCCATGTATGTTATAAATTCCTTGAAATTAGAATCCAGTTCTGATTAGCATGTATACCACCCCCTTCAACTTTGCACAGTGACTAGCATAGCGTATCCACATGATAAATATTTATGGGTATATATTATCTACAAATGGACAAATGAATCCTAATTTCCTATCCTTAAAATATCATAAATTTACTTTTCTCAGACACTTACTTTCACCTATTCAGATCTTGAAGCATGCCAAATTCTAACAGATGTTTATGGACAGCTGGGAGAAATTACACTGCAGATACCAAATCATCCACACAGCTCTCGGGCTCACATCTTCACCTGGTCATGTGTTCCGGACAGCTGTGCCTTCTTGGAAATGCACTTGGCTTCAGGAGCTGGCTCTGTTTATAATACCCTTACTGCATTCCAGAATAAACAGGACCAGCCTTGCTGTGGAGTAGAATACGTGCAAGTTCATGATCGGTTTATGTTCTTCTGGGATTTAGGGCAGACTCATTTTGCATTTGTAAAAATGTTTCTTATCTCAAAGCCTCACTCATCTCAGATCACAGTAATTTTACTTTTGGTTAAAAAAAAAAAATAGCTCAGGTGCTCTGTGGTGAGAAAAATGTGAATAAGGAAAATGTATAGCTCAACATATGTTGTAGGCCAGAAACAAGACCAAATGATGCATGCTTAGGCTCACTTTTCCTGAATTCAATGCATGTTCTGCATCCAAATGTACATTAATTTTGACAACTGAGTCATTTTTTAAACTTGTCTGTTCTGAAATGGTTCTTAACATTCTCTGGGGACTCTGGCCAGAGGTAGAACACTAGTGAATATCCATGTTACCTAATCTCCTGGGGTGTATTTTATTCCGTGCCCTTTATTTTGTTTCTTTCCACTTGATTACTCACGTGCACCCTTTCCTGGACTCTAGGCTGGATAGGGGTAGATGGAGGAAGAAAATAAATATGCCAGTGATTGTCACTAGATACCAGTTTATAAATAGTACTGGTTTGACTATGCACTGGTTTTCTGAATACAAGAAGGTCAAGAAAAACATTTTCTTTTGAAATGAAAAAAGGAGGTTAAAACAAGAGTTTTAATAACAGCCTTGACACAGAGCAGTGCAATACCAGCATGAATCATACTTGGTAGCAGACTTTATTGGAAGTCCTAGATTGCTTTGTTCCTATCCCTGACATAATATTCAGAGTTGGGTTTATATTTGTCCACACGGAGGGCTTGCTACAATCCATGCAAATCAAATGCTTGATTTATGCACCATTCGACTGGAGGGTGTAACATTAAATTTAATTTTGTGAGGAAAGCCTGAGGTGCTTCCACGCCTGGGCCTGACATTGTGAACTAGGTAGAAAGGTGCACAGGAATTCATTACCATTTTCAATATGCGAAATGCAGCATTTGAATGAAACATTTGTCTCTTGTCAAAAAGGCGTCATGTCTGTTCCTTGGTAAAGTATTTCCACTCCCACCCCTCAAGGCATACGCACTAACACACCTGTGGTCTTCATCACAGATCTTGAAGGAAGATGCTTGAATACAGGCTTAGAAAGACTAAGGGGACATCAATGCTATGTCTGTGATATTAATAAATATCAATACATCAACACAACTCTCTTTGCCTTGACTGCTGAACATTGCCACAGAAAGCTGGTATAATGGTACAAATTGGCTATTTGATAAACTTGGGATCTTTCAGTATCTCTAGTGATATGCTACTTGGCAATCTTCTTGCTCATAACTAATGAGCTCCCTTTCTTATCTCCCATATCAACCATTCAACATGTCTTCACTGTCTCCCATATCCCCCCTCCCAATGCCAAATCCATGGGCTCAACACAAATTCTTTTACTTACTACCTTGGGAGACTCAGATCCAATGAAAATAAATATCATTAGCTTTTCTCTCGTGTTTCTCTCATTCTCCTATACACACTGGGGCCCTACACTGCTCATGGAAGAGAGTCTACACCCTTTCACATAAAGGTAAGGCTTTTAGTAACCTACGCTGGCCAGCTCTTCCTACCTCACATCCTGTCCAGCCCCCCAGACACCCAGGAGGGTTCAGCCTTTTGACCTTGTGACACAACATTGTCATCTACAAAGTTCACATCCAAGAGCCATGTAATTGAGTTATTTTTCTTTTTAAATTGTGGGCTAAAGAAATTACTCCTTGGTTAAAGGCACTATCTCGCAAAGCCTGACTGCCTGGGTTTGATTCTCTGCATAAAGTGGCACTTGAGTTTGGACTTGGTTTACAATGACAAGAGGCCCTTGTTTGCTCTCTCACTCTCTCTCCTCTCCCTGCTTGCAAATAGTCAGCACATCTAGTGCAGAAGATACTACATGGGCGACTGGGGGAAAATGAACAATATCTGTCCAAGCAGCTCATGGTCTAACCTACTTAGCAGCAAATAACCTGTTGTGATGTTCACACAAGTGCAATAGTGGCACACAGCCATGGTGGGGAACCAACTGCTCTTGATTTGGCTAACTGATCCCCTCAGTGGTACAGGACCCATAGCTGGATCTGGGAAACAGGTCAGAAACATATCCAAACATAAGCCCACTCTCCATTACCAAGCTACCACCAATCGTGGGCTACAAGAGGGCCTACACCTATTAAATTCTCTATAAAAAAAAGTAAGGGTTATCTCATTTGTCTGGTGCTAACTTACTCTCCGTTGGAGAATCTGCTTCTCTTTTTCAGATAGATGTAGATCCTAAGGAGAGAGCCACCCATCATACCTCAAAAGGGCCCCGGCTGAAACTAAGAACAACTGGCAAAACAAGCAAGGGTGCTGTTTTCCTGGTGAACCGGGTACCAGCACAAGGGTGGAAGAGATCAACTCAGAGTAAAATCAACTCCTACTAAATCAGAGAACCAGAGACCCAGAGGCCCCCAACACCTCATCACTGAAGCAGACCCAAAATGAACCCAACATGGCTCAGGGAAATTTTGCGGAAGAGGGGGCGGAAAGAATGTCAGAGTCACATGTTGGGTCATGATATGCAGAGACATTTATCCTACCCATAACTGTGGGCTAACTCCACAATGCATGACCCATATACCTCAACAAGGAGTGGCCAGGGGGAGGGGGTAGGACATGGATGAGCCTAAGAATGATACCAAATTGGCTGTATTTTCTGAGTACAAAACTAATTAATAAATTAAACAAATTTTCAAAACAAATTGTAGGACTGGGGAGATGGTTCTATGGATAAGCACTTGCCACTCCAGCCTGAGTACCCGAGTTCAATTCTCCCAAGACTCCATGTGAAAAGACAGAAGCCATATCAAGCTTCTGTAATCCCTGCATGCTGACGGCAAGATGAGAAGTAGAGATGGGAGAATTTCCTGGAAATCGAGTTCAGAGAGAGAAACCCTGCCTCAAATGGGGTGGACTGCAAGACTGACTTCTGGAAGTTGTCCTCTGACCACCACACATCACTGTGGCACATGCACACCTGAGCTCACACACATGCACTAAATAAATAAATGCAAAAAACAAACAAACAAACCACTCCTTATGTTTTAAGACAGTTTATGATGTTGTGTTGGGTCACATCCACCTTGGCTGTATGAGTCGTCATTCTGAACTTGAACTTAATCACAGCCGTCCTGATCTCTGTGTGGCCGGGGGAGCAGTGTCACATTTAGACGCGCTGGCCTGCCGTGCCCTCGGTGTAATTGCATCTTATTGAATTGTGAGTCATCAAGAGCACCTGACACAAAATCTGGTACACGGTAGGTACTCAGTAGGTGATTCCAGTGTTAAACTGAATTAAACAATCACTATATTAGGAGGAAACAAAGGCATAGAAGACCAAGAAAATATGTTGCCTCGATTTTCCTACATTTTGCCATATGAAAGTAAGTCAAATTACAGACCCAATTTTTTTTTGATTCTTTTGAGAACTTCATTATATAAGCATATTGCAAATTGGTCACATTCGCATTGGGTTATACTCTTATGTCCCCTCTCCCCCAATTCCAGTCTACTGAGTGCCCTCCTCAGTGGGTTTGCTAGCAATCACTGTGGGTAATGAATGCACCAGTCTCTGAAGGGGGTTATAATGCCTCAGACTACGACTTCCCACCCTGTGGCTCTTACATTCTTTCCATCCCCTTTGGCAATGTTCCCTGAGCCAACGTTTAAAGAAATCTAGCTACGAGATTCAGCAATGGTAGAAATTAGCTATGCCTTTCAACTTTTCTCTAATGCTTACATATGCATTTGTTCCAATCTATGATACAAACACAGATGTACAAAGCCTTAAGCATGGTTTAATTTTCCATTGCTTACAAGAAATGGGATTTATTTTAGGAATGTTTCACTAAAGAATCTTATTTTAAAAGACACACTTCTTAAAGCATTTTCTTGTCTATATAATCAGAAACCATGATGACATTTTTAATAATTAAATTGTTTAACTGAAAAAAAATGCTTAACTAATGTATTTTAGACTTAGAAACAACTAAAGGCTCACATTCTATTGACAAAGGTTTCTTAAAAATTACCTCAATCTGTTGGGCATGGTGGCACACACCTGTAATCCCAGCACTCAGTAGGCTGAGGCAGGGGGAGCAGGAGGTTCACTCAGAGTTCAAGGCCAGCCTGAGGTACTTAGCAAGTTTGAGACTACCCTAGGCTCCATAATGTCCCGGTTTCAAAAAATACAAAAGGCTAAAAAAAATGTATGAATATTAAATATGACGCCTATCAGAATTCCACTGAAGCATGCTCATTTGCATTTTACATAGCCTGTTACTGTGAGGTGGAAACCAACCTTTTACCTTGGACTTAAAGCATGGCCTAGAGAAATGGTTCAGTGTCTAAGGTGCTTGCTATACAAGCAAGAGACTTGAGTGTGAACACCTCAGCACCCACGTAAATGCTGCGTGGGCATCTAGGCTGCCTAGAATCCCAGTGTGCCAGAGTCAGAAATGGGACCCCTGGGCAAACTAATTAGCTCATCTATAGCCGAATCACTGAGCGCTGGGTTCAAGTAAGAGACGCTGACTCGACTAGCTGAATCTCTGAGCTCTGGGCTCGAGTAAGAGACCCGGTCTCCATTTGAAAAACATAAGGTGATGAAGAAAGGACTAAGGCTCGCCAGGTGTGGTGGTGCACACCTTTAATCCCAGCACTCAGGAGGCAGAGGTAGGTGGACCGCTGTGAGCTCAAGGCCACCTGAGACTACATAGTGAATTCCAGGTCAGCCTGGACTAGAGTGAGTCCTTACCTCGGGTGCTGATTTGATTCAGGTGTCCCCCATAAACTTAGATGTTCTGAATGCTAGGTCCCCAGTTGATGGAGATTTGGGAATTAATGCCTCCTGAGGGTGGTGTATTGTTGGGGCAGGCTTATGGGTGTTATTGCCAGCTCCCCCTTTGCTAGTGTTTGGCACACTCTCCTGTTCCTGTTGTCCACCTTATGTGTGCCAGAGGGTGATGTCACCCTCTACTCATGTCATCATTTCCCCTGCCATCGTGGAGCTTCCCCTCGAGCCTATAAGCCAGAATAAACCTTTAGCTGCTCTTAGTCAGGTGATTTCTGCCAGCAATGCGAACCTGACTGCAAAACCTCAAAAAGCAACAAAACAAAAAAAAAAAGAAAGAAAATACTAAGGCACTACTGTGTCAGTTCTCTGGCCTTCACACACAGGCACACACACACAAGAATATACACCATACACATATGTGCACATGTGCACACACTACACACACATACACAAATAAATAAAGTGAAAACACACCAGCTTCTAATCCCTCTACTCAACAAAAAACTGGCGAAAGTGAGGACAAAGACCTTAAACTGAAAAGAGTTGTCCAGAAGCAATAAAATCAACATTCTAAACAGAGTGCCCACTGGCCAAAGATGGTGAAAGGGATCCTGGGATGATGAGCAAGGCTGCGGCCTGGAGAGACCCAGGCAAAATGGAAGAAGACTTATGAGATGTTATCACAAGTACACATTCAAAACCAAGTGACCCAACAGTTAAAATATTCCCCCGTTCTGTAGGCTTGTTCTCTGGTTTGACTCTCCCAGTATGTATGCACACAGGTACACACACACACACACACACACACAGAATTTGCATCTCACTGCAAATTACTCCCAGGAATTTTCAGTCTTGTCTATCAGGAGGAAAATAAAAATCAAAAGCAGACCATAGTTGCAGAAGTACTTGTGAAGGAAGGAAATGAGCTCCTCTCTGAAACTTACATGAAACAGTACTGAGGTCAGGACTCCTGTCAGCTTTACTGGAGCCAACTCAGTCAGGTCCCCATATTTTCTATCTCCTCGTTCATGCAAGGAAGAGCCAGGAACAATGGTTCCCTACACAATGGGCCTTCATCTCAATCTGCACAAACTGCATGTGTAGATTCTATCACATGTGGACTGAAAGTATATATTATATATATATATATATATATATATGTAATATATTATGTATATATGTATATATATATATATATATATATATATATATATATATATATATGTATTTATGTTCCCACTGACATACCAGTATGCCAATAGTCTCCTAGTATGGGCAATAAAAAGATTTGTATGGAACTTGAAAACAATTACAAAACCAAATCAAAGCTAGCCTGATATTTTTTTGTTTTGCTGAAGATTCTTATTTAATTATGAATATAGAAGTTAAACTACCTAATTTGTGAGATCATTTTAAAACAGCATGCATCTCTTTACAATGAAAAGTATCAATTTATCAGATTTATTAATTAATCATTCTTTTTAATTTATATTTTTTTAGTTGGCATACAGAGGTTTAGGTATTATTAATTCTGGGATTTTCAATTTTTTCTTAGTTGATTTTCATCCCTCCCTGCTCTCCTGCTGAATTAATTATTCTGAATGCACCGCTTTCTAAAACTGGCCTGAAGCACAGGTCTGAGGCTGGGCAGTTAAAAAGAACCACATAACGGGGCTGGAGAGATGGCTTAGTGGTTAAGGCACTTGCCAGCAAAGCTAAGTCAATTCTCCAATACCCATTTAAAGCTGGGTGCAGAAGCTGGCACATGTATCTGGAGTTCATTTGCAGTGGCTGGAGGCCCTGTCCTGCCCTTTCTCTCTCTCTCAATCAAATAAATAAATAAATAAATAAAACATTGTTTTTAAAAAAGCGCCACAGAACTGAGCCCCCCAGAAGGTGCTTAGAATTATTATATAATTATAATAATTATATAAGGTGTCTTTGAATTATTTCCAACTTAAGGGAAACAGTAACACTACCACTTACGTAGCAAAGACGCTGGAGAATATGATATCTGTTTCACTTGTGGACCAAATACAGCTCACAGCAAATGCAGCTAAAAGGAGAGAGAAATGGTTGCTCAGGGTTTCTAAATGGCTAAAATTTGAATAGTAAATCTTTTACACATGGTTTTGCTCCTTACATGAAAGGTATTAAATTAGGGAAATGTTCTGTTTATGGGTTCTTATTGTTTGTGTGTGGTCTGTATAACGTATGTCTACATGTGAGCACACCTATCACGGCACACATGTGGAGGTCTGGGGACAACGATGGGAGGGTGTCCTCTCCTTCCATTTTGCTTGAAGCACTATCTCCTTTGCTGCTTTTTTTAAAATTATTTTATTTATTTATTTATTTTTACAGTCAGTTTGGTACCATTATTAGGCTCATCTGTGACCTACCCCCTCCCCTTGGCCCCTCCTTGTTGAAGTATATGGGTCATGCATTGTGGAGTTAGCCCACAGTTATGGGTAAGATAAATGTCTCTGCATATCATGACCCAACATGTGCCTCTGACATTCTTTCCGCCCCCTCTTCCGCAAAATTTCCCTGAGCCATGTTGGGTCTGCTTCAGTGATGAGGTGTTGGGGGCCTCTGAGGCTCTGGTTCTCTGATTTGGTAGGAGTTGATTTTTTGTTTGTTTGTTTTGACCACTTCTTATATGTCAGTCTAGCTGGTCTTTGAGTTTCCAGATTCTTCTGTTTCCCACTGCTGTAAACACATTGAGAATACAGACACATGAACCACTTCACGTCTGGGTTTATGTGGGTGGGAACTCAGGCCAGCAGGCTTTGCAAGCAAGCACCTCTAAACACTGAGAAAGCTTCCCAGACATTTGTGATATGTTTTTAAAGGAAATCAAATATCTCTCACATAAGAAAAATAATTTAAAACATAAGGGATAAGGCCAAAATATGAGCTATTTAGCCAATACAAATTACATTAAAGCCCAAATGTGATAAAGAAATAGAAGTGAAATTTTCCTAAAAAGAAATATTCACTCTTCTTATTCTCAAAATGGGTAACTTATACAAGGAAATTTACATGGACTGTGACACTTTCTTGTTTTGATATATATATAAATAAAAATAAAATCCATGTTGTCCACAGTTTCAGGGCTATGTAGGTAGAAATATGTAATTCAATTCTGCAGACAGGTCAGTTGATTTAAATAAGTTGGCACAATCATTCAAATTGATTCTGGCGTCTTCCTTTTCATTAGCTTCTGTGCACGTGTGAAGCATGAGTAAAGATGTCCTGATTGCTGTGAGTGACACACCCAACCATGTTTAGGTCAACCTTGGCAAATACACAAGGGCAAAACCAGATTCCATACTTCCTTTTTCTTCTTCTCAAACTCCTCTTCATCTCCTCAGCTGGTATACATAACGCCACTGGAAGTCAATGGCTGAGAATAGTGCTTGTGCTCTTATGACTGGAATTCTTGTGCAGTTTTATCATCATTTTCTTCAAAGCACAGCAATTTGGAATCATTCATTGCAGTTGTATTTTTGTTCTTCATTTTTACACACTGAAGCCCTTTTCTGTCTAAGGTTTCTAGTTGGCTTTTTGTTTTTTCTCAGAATTTTCCCCTTTATATTTCTCTTCTTTTTTTTTTCCTGGAAGCCACTTCTCACAGAAGGCATGGCATCTGTTGCCATGTGGTAGAAAGGTAAGATTCATGTGTTTGCAGAAACCACGCTACTAACACCCAGCTACGCAAATGTCAGGGTCCTCTTCAAATTAATCTGTACACTTTCTCCTGCCTGCCTCAGATACTGTAACTTGATGCCTCTCCCTGCTTTCCTCCTTCTACTTATCCCTCTCCACTGAGGCAAGACTTTCAAGTTCAAAGTCTATACCAAACAGATGGGACCCTGAACCCTGATGCAACCCGGTCACTTGACTGTTCACTCACACCATCATCAAGATTCGGATTTGAGCGAGTCTCTGTGGAGCCTGATAAGACTTCTGCCACACCCTTAACTGCACACGAAGCCAGGCTTTCACCAAGGGAAAGGAAAATGCTGTCGTATCCGTAGTGGTGTCTCTGTCATGAACCAGGTATCTCTAGATTCTCTCAGTTTCACTGATTGTTCTCCTTGGGGGTGACGTAGACAGTCTGGAAGCCAGACATGAACATGAATGCCTCTCTTCCTGGAGCTCTCCCGCAGGGTCCCTTTGACCATTCCCACCTTCAAGGTGACACCTGTTCTCACTCATACCTGTGTCAGAGTTGGATGATTCTTGCTGAGTGACAACTTCTGTGTCTCTAGATCATTGTACCTATTTCCCCGTGCTTTTCCACAGAGAAGCTTGACACTCTACACAAATATCCTAGATGATCATTTGAACAATGTACACTATATTGTGGCTTTTCATCATGTAATCTTTTCATCATGGTCTACTGACAGAGATTAATATAACCTCCTTCATAATAAATACCTACTTTTGCACACCAGCAGACTTAAGCGACTTCCAAAGCAATCGCTTTAACCTGAGTGGATGTAGAAAACATGCTGTACTGTGAGCACATTTATCTCTCATCACCGACTGCTCCTCACTACCATGGTATTTCACTCTTGGAATCCAGGAAGTGGAGAAGGGATCCTTCAAGATACCCCAGGTCCTTTCACTGAGGAGCCAAAGCCTGACATTTAGGGCCTCAGCAACCAGTCCACTCAGAGGTCAGTCCAGGCACCTGAGATGCTTGGAAGCATCAAATCTCAAGAGGAAGGAGCCTGCTGGCTAGAAGAGAGTAACAGGACCTCAACCAATGGGCTGCTGCTCAGGCTCAGCTTCTCATTCTGTCTTCCCCCAGTAACACATGATCCTATAGCACTAGGAGCCACTAGAAGCCCAGGCCCAGCTTTCCTTTCAATACTCATCATTCCAAACTATATCAATACTCTCCCAAGGGTTGGGGGTGGAACACGCACAGGTCAAAATTTGAAACAACTCCTACAGATATGACATTTTCTATATGCTTCAAATAATTGTATTTGCATTGTTATCCATTGATAAGCATAATATTCTAGAATCTAGGAAAGATAATTCAGAGAACTTTCACTATAGTCAAGTCAAGCTTGCTTTAACCACAATTTGGAGCTTCAATCCCCGTGTCTTTAAACAGAACATATCTTTAAATATAAGAATAGCACAATGGCTATAACAAAAAAATAGAACTTTAGTGCATTGTGTACCTTATTCCAAAGCCAACATTCATTATCATTCTATTTCTGATTATTAGTATCTTAGAATATTTGATAGAAATTAGTGAAAAAAGTTTTTGTTGCCAGTGTCTATTATGTATGTGTGTGTGGTGTACATGCGTGTGTATGTGTGTTTGTTTGTGGCACATGTGTGTGCATATGTTTGTGGAGACCAGAGGTTGGTGGTGGGCATCTTCCTCAACTGCTCTTCAGCTTACCAACTGTGGCAGGGTCTCTCACGTAAACCCACATCTTGACAATTGGGCTCATGCCGCTACCCATGTCTCCCTAGGGATGCCCTGTCTCCACCTTCAGAGCACCAGGATTACAGGCAGGCCACAACACTCACCTAGCATTTACATGGGTGCTAGGGGTCTGAACTCCAGTCCTTATCCACTGAGCCATCTCCCCAGCACCTTGCTGAGGATTTTTAGTGAGAATTTTGACTATTCAGACAGCTTCAAGCTTCTAAAATTGATATTGAAAGAAAAACAAGGGCTGGAGAGGTGGCTCAGAGGATAAAGGTTCTGGCAAAGCCTGCTAGCTTGGGTTCAGTTCTCCAGCGCCCACATAAAGCCAGATGTGTAAAGTGACACATACATCTGGAGTTTGTTTGCAGTGGCAATAGGCATGCCCACTTCTCTTTCTCCCTCTCTCCCTCCCTCTGTTCATAAAGTTTTTTAAAAAATTAAAGGAAATCTGTTGTTTCACGTAAAGGAAATGTTTCAAATGGAAAATTAATTTGAAATGATCTTTAACTAACTATGAGCAAAGATAGATTGCCACATCTCACTCTACTGAACAAGAATATGCACAGATCATTTTTAACAATGCCACAGGCAAATCTGCAAAAGGCATGGAAGCAGAGTGAAACTGTAATGCTTGATTCACTACTGTGATATATAAGGTAATTTCAAAGAACATGTATTGTAATTAAAATGTTTTAGTTGACAACTTTTACTTTACTTATTTTATTAAACTTTTAATTTTACTTTCTACTGGCATCATCGTATGTACCAAGATCAGTTTTTAAAATGCCAATTCCTACATTTATTTTCTAAGATCCTATTCTTTTCTGTTTCATTTCACAATTACTGAAAATAACTTTGTCACATAGAGGAAGGTTATTAAAAAGTGATACTGTCGGGCTGGAGAGATGGCTTAGCGGTTAAGCACTTGCCTGTGAAGCTTAAGGACCCCGGTTCGAGGCTCGATTCTCCAGGACCCACGTTAGCCAGATGCACAAGGGGGCGCATGCATCTGGAGTTCGTTTGCAGTGGCTGGAAGCCCTGGCGCGCCCATTCTCTCTCTCTCTCTCTCTCTCTCTCTCTGTCACTCTCAAATAAATAAATAAATAAATAATGAACAAAAAATATTTTAAAAAAAAGTGATACTGTCATTGGAGAGATGGTTAGCAGTTAAGGCACTTGCCTGTAAAGCCAAAGGACCCAGGCTCAATTCTCCAGGACCTACATAAGCCAAATGCACAAAGTAGCATATGTGTCTAGAGTTTGTTTGCAGCAACTGAAGGCCCTGATGTGCCCATTCTCTCTCTCTCTCTCTCTCTCTCTCTCTCTCTCTCTCTCTCTCCATCTGTCTCTTTCTCTCTCTCAAATAAATAAAATAGTTAAAAAAAAGTGATTCTGTATTAAGTGTGATAGTGTTCTGAATATGACTGTCCCTCTGAGTCTGAATGAGGGACTAAAGACTCACACCTAGACAGACAGACTACCCCTTATAACTGGATTCGATGTATTTTTGTACTACATATTGTCTGCAGAATTCCTGTCATCACATGATCGCACACAAGAAAACTGGCATGCTAGCAGGTCTCTGAACATCTCATGAAGAAGGACACAGAGATACAGTTACAGTTGAACCTGTTGCCTGCTCAGGAACACATGCACATTACTGCGCCTTAAATTTCTATCTTGCAATCATGGAAACCCCTTGTTTAAAACTCATAAGGGACATTTAAACAACCAGGCCTCAGTAAGAGTGAACTGTCCTTAGTCTTTCTGTTTCTTGTGCATAAATGTGTTTGGCTTGTCTCCTAGTAATTGTGCTAACCCAAGACCCTTGTGACTGAACTGGAGCCCAGAACTTGCATCTTCCAGGAGATGGCACTCTCTAGGAATGCAGCTATGCCCTAAGCTTCAGCAAAAAATCCTTGTTTTTGTCTTCATTTACTTGTTTTTCTTAGTATTCCATCACTAAAGAGTGATGAAGGGGCAGAATTGTTTCTAGAGATATTTAACCACACATACACATCTATAGATGGGCATAAGGTAACCTAAGAATACACATGTGAAAAGTTGCCCCTTTCTTGAGAATGATTAATTTAAAGTATTGTTTTTCTAAGTATAACAAATGTATGTCAAAATTATCTTTTTCTCGTTGGTGATAAGTAGCAATTAAAACTATAATATCAAATAAAACTTTTAAAATCAGAGTGACTTACCTATGATATTTTTGGAGAAAAAAACACTGTTTTGGACAATTGTGGTAATTTTTATATTAAGTGTGTGTGCATGCATATACATGCATGGATGTGAACATGTGTGTTGTGTAGTAATATGTATTTCCAACTATGGGGCATGTGAACCACTGCCAGAGAGCCAATACTAGACATGAAATGGCCAGGTAAGCCATTCCTCCTGTTTTGCAGAAGCCTAAGCTTCTCCTTGCTTTTGCAATGGAGACACTGTCTGTCTCCACATGGCTTCAACCAGGATTCCAAGGCCCCAGCCCTGGTCTTCTATAACAACATGGGGAGAGACAGAAGAACATTTCTGATCATGCTAAGCACATCCAACAATAAATTTATACCTGGTCTAAAGCAATTCATCAAAAATTGTTATTATTTCTTCTTATTATTGTTATCTCATGTTATTATTTCCTGTTCCCTCACTGCCCAACATGAAAAATTATTTGAGAAACTTCAGTGTGAACATTTGTTTCCTATGATAACTTGGTAGATGTTCTCCCCTTTGCCATGAGCTCTGGAAGGCTTTTAGGCTCCTGCAATGTAGATCTGCCTACTGTTATGGTAAATATATATGTGTGTGTGTGTGTGTATATGTGTATGTATATGTATATATATATATATATATATATATATATATATACACATAAATATATATAGTTATAGTCTCCCTTCACCTTAGCCCTTACTTTCTCTCCTGTGTTGTATTGTGTTTATTCCATTCTAATGGCAGCTGCCCATATTTCTTCTAAATACAAAATTAGTGCATATGGAAAATGGAAATATCACATTCCTGAACAATAAGGTCTTCTACAGCTGAAGCTGGATTTTAGATGAGTCGGGACTAGTTCTATATTGTGAGTATGCAAAATGCAAGAAAAAGTAAGCAAAGTAGGAAAAAGCTCAGTTTTAATACAGACTTTTAAATCCATCTTACCTCTAAATAATGATTTTTTTTCATTTTCCTTCTTTACTCATTCCTAAATTCATATTCTGTTGGTAACAATACTCATACCTGTTGCAAACTTTAAATTTTTTTCTCTTCACTGGAAGAAAGAAAGGTAGCAGTAGTAGAGAAAAAGCAATGCAATCCAAGAATTAGAATTTGACACATTTAAAATGTTATGAAAATTTTTCATGGAACAAAGAAGAGGAAAAAGTAATAACAGCTAACCTTGTCCTCTTTCTTGACTATTTGCTTTCCACACCAGTTACAACCTTCGAATGCATTCTACTGTTCTCTTTGCTTTTATCTGTTTTGTTCTGTTTTTCAGGGTAGGATCTCGCTGTAGCTCAGGCTGACCTGGAATTCACTACGTAGTCTCAGGGTGGCCTCAAACTCATGGTGATTCTCCTACCTCAGCCCCCAGTGCTGGGATTAAAGTCATGTGCCACCAGACCCAGCTTTATTTCTTTGCTTGAGATATCTTCTATATTTGCATATATGTTTGTATGTATATTAGGTATCGTGGTGGTTTGATTCAGGTGTCCCCCATAAACTAGGTTCCCAACTGATGGAGATTTCAAAATTAACGCCTCCTGGATAGAGTGTATTGTTGGGGCCGGGCTTATGGGTGTTATAGCCAGTTTCCCCTTGCCAGTGTTGGGCACACTCTCCTGTTCCTGTTGTTCACTTTATGTTGGCCAGGGGGTGATGTCCACCCTCTGCTCATGTCGTTGTTTTCCCTGCCGTCGTGGAGCTTCCCCCTCGAGCCTGTAAGCCAAAATAAACCTCTTTTTGTCCCACAAGCTGCTCTTGGCTGGGTGATTTCTACCAGCAATGTGGACATGACTGCAACAGGTATTTGTATATTTCTGAGAAAAAGAGAGGTGTGGAGGGGGGATGTACATACCGAGGCCTCTTGCCACTGCAAATGAACTCAAGGTTCATGCACCACTTTGTGCATCTGGCTTTACATGGGTATGGGGGAATTGAACCCAACCTGACAGGCTTTGCAAGCAAGCACCTTGAACTGTTGACCATTGCTCCAGCCCTGCTTTGATTTCTGATTTATCTCTTCCACTAAAATGTAAGCTTGGTGAAAGTGGGATTATTTTCCCACTGCTGTGTCCTCAAATATCTTGGCACAGTACGGGCTCAAGTAGCTTCATAATCTACACTTCGGCAATACTCTATTAACTTCTGAAAGGGATCAGTACTTAGCCAGGACACCTCCAGCCGCCCACCACAGATAAGCTGCTCACTGGAGTCTGTTAGATATGAACTTGCCCCATGTACTTATTTATAATTTCATACATTTATAGATTGTATTTTTATCATATGCATTTTCCATTGCCCTCCCGCTCCTGCTAAAGCCCTTTTTCTACCCAACTAATCCTTCTTCTTTCTTGTCTGTTTTGCTTTCTGGTTTGTTTTGTCTTGCTTTGTTGTTCTGTTTTCTGGTTTGTTTTGTTTTGCTTTGTTGTTCTGTTTTCTAGTTTGTTTTGCTTTGATGACCCAATAAAGGGAGCTATTTTCTAAAGGTAGATAACAAAGCTTTATGATGAAAAATCCTAATCTGAACAAGCTTTTTGAATTTCTTCTAAATCTGTCTCTTGCTTCCACAAGTCCCCAAAGGCTGACAAAGGAAGCTGTGTTGTTCTTAAGCCCAAACCTATCTAGTGCCCAGGAAACCACCTCTTCTGCCAGTGAATGACTCTTCCTGTGGCTCTGTGTGCATGGGAGCTGCTGCAAACGCAAACACAGCTGCCTGCTCAATGGACAACTTCTCCATTTCTTGTCTTCCTCATTCCACCCACAAACAAATAGCAGAGATCAAAAAAGTGACTTAACTGGACTCACAAGGAAGCCACACAACTACTTGATACTTCAGTCTCCATTCCTTTGTGCTTCATTCAAAGGAATGGGCATGCAGGAATAATAAAAGTTTGGCACGTTTGAAGATCCCAGTCATCAAAGAAAACAAAATGTTGGGCAAACCCTACCACATTTTAAGATCCTAGTCACCAAGAAAAAGAGACTTGGGCAAATCCTACCAGATTTCAAGTCAGGAAAAAAAAAAAAAAACCTGAGTTCTAGCCATACTATAGTGACTTGTGTAACTTCAGGTAAATAAAATTTGTTCTGAGATTCACGCTTCTTTCTCATCTGTAAAATATGGGTGATAAGCTCAGTGACTTCAGATGATAAATGTGAGGGGAAAATTGAAGAACTTGTATACAGACAGAGCATGCTATATTAATACAAATAATGCCTCATATTAATCATCCATAAAGTTAAAAAATAAAACTCAAAAGTAACAAAATGTGTCTGCAAAAAAACCAAGAATTGAATATTTAAAGTATGTTTTAATGACATTGAAATAATTTTCTACCTTCCCGAATTTGCCAGATGTTGTCTTTAATAGCATTTTACATTTACATTATTTTTTCCATTTTAAGGAAACTAAAAATGAGGTTTATAAATCATTAATCAAAATACATTTATTGAGCTTCCCCAATTCAGACACTGAAAGTTAAGGAACTTGCCCAAGGCAACATGATCAGACAGCAAAACCAAGATTTATAGCTGACATTAGCAAATATGGTAAAAGCCTCTAGAAGCTATAAGGAACTCATCCATGCTCAACCCTCTCTTCCAAGTAGGAACAAATTCTATGAGAAATTCTTTGCATCATCCACAGCTATGAGCAGACCATAGACTGCTGAGAATATTCCCAGATGAAGCAGGTAGTGACCGGATGACCAATTTTGCGATTCACATTAACCATCATTTTCTGGTCACCATGAATAAGAAGGCAATATTCTAAGTGAATGTGGAGGTTCAAACTCAAAGTAGCAAAATGATGGGGAAGCACACAGAGCAAAGGGTAGAGGAGTTTCAAAGGTGCCTGGAGACTGTCATGAACTAGCTTGTTTGTCAGCCATGAGAGAATGCCACCCTCTGTTTGTGGTTGATTGTAATGTATATGTGGGGGGATTCACATGTTTGGTGAACTTGAGCAAGGAAATTCTGTGTTGTCCCTGTAAAAGTCATCTCGTAGGTACATTATGTAAGAGCCAAGAGAAACTTAAATTACATAAAAATAATCAATCTTGGATTACGTATCTATCCTAACATTGATTAGCACTCCATAGTTCCTCAAACACTTCTTAAAACAGGCTGTCTCTTTCAAGTAAAAACACTATTACTTCATAGATAAACTGGATAATTCACCACTTTGAACATGAAGACACAGATATCCTGTCTTCTTGCTTTCCTTTCCTACCCTATGCAAAAATCAACCCTCATTAACTCATCCTATTAAGCTTGTCAATATCAATCATTTCATATTACATTGATTTCTATCGAGGCAGAGAGTATAAAAGAGAAAATACATGCCCTCCTCCTTCTTAAGATTCTGAATGTATATGGGAATCTATGCAGAGAAATGACTTGCATTTCCATATGAAGATTCGGGATTACCTGTCTCTTGATGAAAAGCTCAATTCTCTTTCCCTGGGCATAATTGCAGTACAGGAGCTTCTCTCCCCACCATGCCCTCAATTCTTCATTATTATGCATGCACTTAGCAGACTACAGAGAAGGAAGGCATAGTTAATTTCTGAAGTTTAAAGTTTGTTAAAATGCGCATAGCTGCACACATTAAGAACCTTAGATTCCTCTGCAGCCCAAATGCATAAGGGAACAGGCTTGAAATTGAAAATACAAAAGGAAAGTTTAGAAAACTGTTCTCTTTCTCCCTCTGATGCATATTCATCAGGACAGAGCTGCACAATAAATTCGATGAAATAAAATTAGTTTTCATAACTCAATGGGAACTCTAGATGAGCACCTGCACAGATTTTGTCATTGACAATGCAAAGACAGTTTCTCAGCCCAAAGCACTGATGCAGGCCCGATGAATATTGATGAAGGTGAACCACACCATGGGGCATGTGGCTCTTTAATTTTCAACATCCTTGCTTTTTATAGCCCCCCCACACACAATGGCCCTTGCAATGTTTTCCAAACAGTTCAAGCAAATGACTTGTGCTTTGTTTCTTGAACATAGAACTCTGCTTGCTAACCTGGTTTCATGTAGAAGGCATTGGAATTAGAGCTGCCTCCAAGGTCATTGATAGCTCAAGGGAACACTTTCCTTCCTGGGATCAGACAGCCTGATCCAGACATACATACCAAGAATGCTGCTAAAGATGTCAGTTCAAGGATTGGGACTGAAGGATGAACAGCAGAAGATTGCTCAGGATCGAAGTTTACAGCAGAGTGAAGCAAACACGCATTTGTGGAATGTCTGTCTGTACTCCGGTACTTTTTTGCTTATTAGTCAACTTTCTGTTTCTGTAACCAGTAACCAAGATAATTGCTAATCGAGAGAAAACAGTTGTTTTGACTCACAGATTTTGAAGTTTCAGTCTATGATTAATTGGCCCCATTGCTTTGGGACCTGAAAAAGAGCAGTAGAGCCTGGCAGAAGTAAGTGGCAAAACCATTCACCTCATGGCCAAGATAGAAAGAAGGAAGGAAAGAAGGGAGGGAGGGAGGGAGGAAGGGAGGGAGGGAGGAAGGGAGGAAGGAAGGAAGGAAGAAAGGAAGGAAAGGAAAAGGAAGGGAAGAAAAGAGAAAGAAATCAGAACCCCAGTGTCCTGTTTGAGGTACATCCCTTTGACCTAAAATTTCCTCCTAGGTTCCACGTTTTAACTTTCCACCATTTCCCTATAGCATCAATCTGGGACCATGTTTTAATACAAGAACATTTCAGATCCAAAGCAGAGCAGGTGCATTATCTCATTTGATTCTTACAACATTAGCTCCCTCCTCTTACAGATTAATCATTTCATTCAGCAAATGCTTTTGAACATCTATTGTGTACCATGCATTGTTTAAACTATACTACCAAATCAACTTCTTATACTTTATCTAATCACTATATCATTTTGAAGGGTTTTAAATCTATATAACATTTATACATAAATATTAATAAGAAGCTACAAAATAAATACATAATCCCTAATAGTCTGACATACATTCAATATTTTTGAAGTTATTTTCAACTGTTGATTAAATAGGACAGTGTCAGTTACAGAATATAAATATTAGATATCTCCTGATCTGCAAAATGGGGATAGTAATACCTGCATCTGGAGTTACTTCAAAGGTGACATGAGATAACAAACATTTATTATGGGCTCAATAGAGGTTATTTTTTCTCCTACCTCCTTCTCTAGTTTCATGTTACTCAAATGCCATTTGCCTCTCAGTGAAATAAAAAAATATAAGGAACATTTATATTGGATTCTCCTAAAGGGAAAGTGAATTATTTCTTAAGGAATGGCAATATGTCTTCTTTGGGAGACTTCCCAGTAAGATATTCCTATTGGCTAACATCATGAAAAATAGTAGATAAAAGCTTTAGTACATCAAATATATATTTTATACATCAAAATCAATCTATAATCTCAAAACACTTATGAACTTATAGGTTGGCTTTATTGCATCAAACTTATGAAAGTTTGTTGTATTCTTCTAGTATATCTAAAACTTGTTAGGAAAAATAATATTAAAACAGAAATTACTGATAAAACACCAAAAAGACAGTAATACTACAATTGAGAAATATTTAAGCTGGATCTGGTGGCACATGCCTTTAATTCCTGTACTTGGGATGCTGAGGCAGGAGGATCTCCATGTGTTTGAGGTCAGCCTGGGGCTGCAGAGTGGCTTTCAGGTGAGCCTGGGCTAGAATGAGACTCTACTTTGAAAAACACCAAAAAAGAAAGAAAAAGAGAGAGACGAAGGAGGAGGAGGGTAGGAAGGAAGGAAGGAAGGAAGGAAGGAACGGAGGGAGGGAGGGAGGGAGGGAGGGAGGGAGGGAGGGAGGAATGGAGGGAGGGAGGGAGGAATGGAGGGAGGGAGGAAGGAAGTAAGAAAGGAAGGAAGGAAGGAAGAAAAGTAAGAAGATAATACACCATTAATCAAAGAACCCCCCTAGGGAGATGGCAGTAGGCACTGAGGAGATGTAAAATTCATCAAAGCATAAATTAAAGCCTGCCAAGAGCTCAATACCAAAGTAGGCTTCTAACATGCCCTCTGAAGCTCAGGAAATATTGTGGAAGAGGGGCAGGAAGAATGTTAGAATCCTAGGGTGGGAAAGTGTTCTGGGAGGCACCATGCTCTCCATAGGAACTGACTGGTATATCTATGACTAGTTCTGACCTTTAGGCAAGTTATTCTCATGTAAGATTATCTACTAAGTATCTATTCCCACATCTAAGGAATCAGCCAGTCACCACACAGGATTGATCTGGGGTTAAAGTAAACAATCCAACTTTAATATGATTCTTGACCTGCAGCAAAGCCTCTAAAAGTATTAGTGGCCTTTCCCTAAGTATAATCCCACATCCTTTGTCACTAGGATTGTACTAGCTCTTTACTGAAGACATAACATAGGAGTCTATGAGTTAAGCCTTCTGAATAACTTTTATTGGGTTTTGTAGAAATATAAAGGGTCAAATGTCAGACAATTACTCACATGCCAATGTAGTCTTGAAGAAATAAATCTGTGATCCCCAATGGAAAAAAAAAATTAAAAGTGTAAAAAGAAATATTTGACATAAACCTTTACTAAACTTAACAAACACTACACTTTTATTCCCACTTCCCCATTTCTGCCAAGTGTCATAGAGCTATAAGAGAATTTGAAACAATATACTAGTCTCTGGCAAGGGGTGATAAAGGAATTGTCAAATTGGACTTTGATTCTTCCCACTACTTAAAAGGTGGTAATAATCTTGTGTTCCTTTCCCTGTTTGGCTGTTTTCCCAATAGTCTTTAGTGATAGTAAATATTAACAGTAATTTTTTTCTTTATCTTGGCAGATTTCATCAAAGAACATTCCAAAAGAAAAGACAATCTCAAAATAATTATCTGACTAAAAATCAACAAACCACAGGACTCTATTATCTAAACAACTATTTCCTGATTTTCTCCAAATTAAAGGTCTGTAGAGTTTTTCAGTCTGTATTCCAAAAGCCAACTGGGAACACTTTTTCTTCTTGCACTAAATATTTGTAGGAGAGACTATCAAATAAAAAGGTCTTAATTTTTAACCAAAATAAGTCCAAAAGGTCTATACTCTAATTTCTAAAACATTTTACACATTCAGTTTCAAAATATGAGATATAATTAGACATATTTATCCATGTTCTGTGGTAATGCCCTGCAGAAGAGTCTAGATAACAGTTGTGATCTAACAGTGTGACCTTGTATGTAAATGATTGCTCCTCTCTCTGCCTATCCAACTACACCATTAGAAATCTATTAGACCAGTGGTTCTAAACAGGTGGCAACCCCCATCCACCATTCTAACCCAAACCTACACTCTCACCTGGATATTGGCAATGCCTGGAAACATTTTTGGGTACAGGGGTTACTACTGACACCTAGTGGGTAAAAGCCAGGTATGCTGCTAAGCATCCTACCATATCCAAGAAAGCTTCCATGACTCAAAATATCAGTAGTACCAAGGAAAGAAATCCTGTTTGAGGCTCTGTAAATGTATTATCACGCTGAAATTTTACAAACTCAATAGGATATTTTAGACAACTTACTGCATATATATTCAGCTTGAATTTGTATTAAAACCAAACTTCCAGCATGAATAAATCTTCAATTTATCTTTAAGCTCTAAGTAATGAGATGCCAGAACTCATACTAGAGCAATTAAGCAACACACATCATATACCTGCAGTATGAATACAGCACTTATACAAGAAAAGATGTTAGTTTGAAATTAAATAAATTGTCAGCCATTGTGAATCCCAAAGACCTACAGGGTCCACGGCAACACTTGACACCAAGCCAAATCTTGATGGAATTCCTAGACGATTTGCTCAAACTTACACAAACCCTGGCAAACTGCTAGTCCTTCCACTGGGGAAGTTTTCAAAGATTTTCAAATAACTTAGTCTTCAAAGTAATTGGTTTATTGATCTGAGGCTGTAGTAACTAACAGAGGCTTAAAATATTCTACTGCTATGATAGATAGATTGTGTGTAACTGGGCAGCACAGTCTAGTACTCCTAGATCATATTTGCAATAATACAAAATGTGTGTGCTGCCAACATGAGCACAAGAAGAAGCAAAGGAAAGCAGCATATGTGTGGACGAAGAGCAGGGTGACCCCAAGAGAGCCAGCACATATTCCTGGAAATGATGGCAGGAAGATTTAAGAGGTGTGGAACAAATGAAAGTTAGCTCCATCTGGTTGAATCCAGAGATGATAAGAAAGACCTAAAGGGTCCGTGCAGTCCAGTAACTATACACACTTAAAACTAAACATCAAGGTCACTGAGAAATCAAGCTGGTGCTGAACTGGAAGCCTCCTTCCTGCTGACTAGCTGCCATGATTCTGAAAAGATCTATGCAGCCAATTGGGGGAGAAAAGTCATCAATGGTCTTAACCAGCAGCGGACCCTGTAAGCTTTATGGCTGGGTAGCCAGGCCATACACACCAACTGGTGCAATGGTAGCATGTCTGTTATGAGATAAAACAACTGGTCTATGACTGGATTTCAGGCCTGCTCAAGGGGAGAGAACTCCTGCCTGGTATAGAAAACTTAATCAAAAGCCTATGGCTGGGGAGTTAATAAGTCCCAGGGAGAGAAACTACTACTATTATCTGGTTAAATGGATATATTATGTCCACCAAGTTGCTCTCTAAATATTTATATTTATGCCCGCTTATTAATGCTATTCTTGCTTTTGGTTAGAGAAGCTACTCTTTTCAGATGATGGGGACCAAAGGTAATTCAAAACTCACCAAAGTGCTGAAAAGTGACAGTGGAGTGTTCAGCACTAAATAAGATATTTCTATCACATCCTCCAAGGCTCACGAACTATTGTAGAAGAGGTGGCACACAGACTGTAAAAGTCAAAGGAAGGAGAGCAATGTTTATAATACTATCTTCCAGACATGAGTGGTCTTGATATTCATTACCTTGCAATGGCTGATACCATTGCCTACACAAGACCTGCATAATAAGAGGGAAAAAATGATGATATCAAAATAGAAGAGAGACTAGTTGGAAAGAATAAGGGATTCAGCGGAGGGAAAGATTTGGAACATGAAAATGCAAGGGTGGTAGGAAGGGATTATGATCATGGAATAATGTCTATATTTATGAAAGTCGTCAATAAGTTTTAAAAGGAAAGAAAGTGAGCATCAGGGATCCCTTCCAGAACAGGGTCTCTTGCTGGGGATTAACTATTAAAGTGGAATCAAGACTGAATAAGATAGGGACAGTAAAACCAAAGGACATGGTCCAGATAAAAGTGGATCTTGGGGAAATGCCAAAACATCTCAGAAATCAAGCTGTCATGCTGTAATGAAAACAAGCAAACAAACAAAACACAAAGAGAGCATTCTGTAAAGGTGAAATGCTACCTAAAACCCGGCTCTTTCTCATACTTCTGAAAACCTAAATTCACATAAAAATGAGCACCAGAAAAATATTAAGGTCTACATCTTAGACAGCTGCTGTGAGAGAAGAAATAAGAATAACATCCAAATGGCAAAGAGCTCTGCAAGAGAAATTTCTTCTCCAAGAAAGTTTGATGAAGAAAATAAAGTTTTATGGATGTGTGATATCTAATACAGTAGTTGTGAGCATATCTAATTACAGACTAGCATATCTTTAAAACAGGTTGCTTAATTTGTTTTAGTGTGATATATGTGTGTATGTAGTTAGGGGCGGGTACATGTGTGTATGCATGTGGAGGCCAGAGCACACCCTCGGGTGTCTACAGTCCACCCTTTTTGAGATAGGGTCTCTCCTTGGCCTCTCCTCACAAAGTAGTCTAGCCTCCAGGATCTTGCTCTTCTTTCCCAGTGCTAGGATTACAAGCGCACATGACCTAGCCAGCATTTTTACATGGATTTGGGGATCAAACTCATATCTTCATTCTTGTACAACAAGCACTTTACTAACTGGGCAGTCTCCTCAGTCCCATAGTTATTTTAAATTTAAATTGCTATGTGATGTTAGGAAGTAACATTAAACAGTAAAATTTTGGATGATAAAAGCATGCCAAAAGGACTTAGTCAAGAGGAGGTAAAAGCTGTAATGTAACATTTCAAAAATAAGGAATGTCATTAAGAAATTAATATCACATAAAAGAGTAAAACAAACCAAAACTAGAATAAGTAACTGAGATAATACTCAAGGAGTAATTACAAACAGAATTTAGAAGTGGCACCTTGAAAGAAAACAAGGATCAATTGCAATGCTGTGAGATAGAAAATAAAATGACGGAAGAAAGAAATTAGATGTCAAAAGCAAATGAAGAAATAGAAGCCAAAGACTTGAGACAAGGGAGAACACTGAAGAGGAGCTGAGACCCAACATAAAGATAATGAAAATACCTGATGAAAACAAGTGCTAGCAAGCATGGAAATGAAGTATAAAGGCTGAAAAAACATGTTCTTAAATAAAAGAGATTTGAAACCATATATTGAACATGTATACATATCCTCAAAAGTTTAAAATCAGAATGACTAAAAACAATTTAAATTGTTTGAAGACCATGTGTTAAAAAAAAAAAAGCCCAATTTATCCTGAATTAAATAAAAAGACCACTAGGTAGACAAATGATAAATAAGAGAAGCCATCTTCTTTGTAACTTTCCAGCTGCTAATTAAGAACAAGATATAGAATTAACATATTATAACAGCATCATTTGCTCACCCCCAAAAATGCATAGACCAAATTATTGAGTATCAACTGCTAAAATCCTGCATGCACAGGCAGACACACACACACACACACACACAAGATTGATAAGTTTCTTGGTGATACAGCACAATGCTACAGAGATAAAATTTGAATCTGATTAAGACCTTGCTCCAGTTGCCAATTTTTAGAAAACTGAGAAGGTGGAATAATTTGTTCAACCGCCCTGGAGCAAGCCACAACTAAAATCAAGAGTTCAGGAAACTGTACAAGTCAAATGAACTACATTCTCCAATGGGAAAATTATAAGAATATTAAAAAGGCAAAGGACACTGTACAGAATCAATGGGGACATAGGAAATGTATTGTTAAAAGGATTGGGCAAAGCTAAACCATAGCATAGAGGGAGGCAGCTTAACAAGAACATGATTATAGTGTTAGAAAGATCGCTTAGCAGTTAACTCGCCTATGAAACCTAAGGACCCAGGTTTAATTCCCAGAACCCAAGTAATCCAGGTGCACAGGGTGGCACATGCATCTGGAGTTCATGTGCAGTGGCTAGAGGCTCTGGTGTGCTCTCTCTCTCTCTCTCTCTCTCTCTCTCTCTCTCTCTCTCTCTCTCTCTTTCTCATAAATAAAAAAATTTTTAATGTAAAAAAAAGGACATGATTACTATAAAACTATAAGCAGGGGCTTGCTTCACAGGGAAAAAGATTATAATTAGGGTGAGAAATATAAAAGGAGTCTGGAGTGACTAAAAGAGTTGGATTTTTATCTGAGTGATAGTTTTAAGGATCATCACCTAATTAAAATAATTTAATAAATTCTACATGCATCTGAGATTATTTTTATACTTGTGTATGTGTGTGGGGAAGGATATTATTACTGTCATCAATATGGAATTTTAGATCTATATATTAGTTCTCCAAAGAGCTAGAACTAGTAGAAAATGAAGACAGAAAAGGAGAGTATATTAGAAGAATGTATTTGAGGAATTGACTTGTGTAACGATGGAGGCCAAAGTTCAGGACAGGTTGACTATAGACTGGAGAACCAGACAAAGCTTCATAACTAGGGAAGGTATGGTGTAACAATTCTCAGTAGGGCCAAAGGTCCAAGAACATGGTGGGCACAGAGGCATGGTGCACAAAGGGAAGAAAAGAAGTATGCCCCAGCTACTTCATTTCACCTTCCCCTCCTGTTAGTTCTATCTGAGCCCTTACAAAACTGGACAGTTGGCCTGACCCAACACTGAGCAATGATCTTTCCCACTTGGTCTAATGGCATTCCTGCAGTCCTACAGAAACAGCCTCACAGGCACAAACACAAAATATGACTTACCAACTTCTTATGTGTTCCTAAATCCAGATAAATTGGCTCCTAAAATTAACTATCACTCTGTGTATTTGCTAGAAGAGTAAGAAAAACAACCTGAACTATCTAATCTAACCTCAGCTACTGAGTTAATGAGATTCAATGTTTGGATAGAAAGAATTTCATGGAACACAAGACCTTGTCTGGTGCCACCATCATCTTCTGAAGGACACTGAAACATTCTACCGTGCTGTGCTTCCTTTCACTTTTTAACTATGCCCAGGCAAACATCCCTGTACCATGTGACTCAAGAGAATATGTCTGCTGTCCCTTCCCATTCCAGAATACCAGTGAAGCCTTTGACTTCTATTCCTCATTGCCCAAACATGTCTCCATACCCTTTTCTCCTCAGTTTCCTTAATTGTCCATATTTTCACAATGTTCTTAACTATTTGCACTTTGTAATCTCCCTCAAATGTTGTTTCTTGAACCACTGATTTGGATTTAAGTTAATCTCTCCTCTGAGGTGCTAGATCACTTTTATATGCCTATTTATATTGAATGTATCATATTTCTGTTATTTTTTTCCATTCCATACCATTAAGAGTGTATCTTCATGCCAGTAATTCTAGTAAAGAGGTCCCGTAATTATTGAATAAGGTGATAGATAGATGGATGCATATCTAAAACAACAAGATCACTTAATAGAAATTCTGAAATTTTAATCTCTAAGGTTGCATGATTCTCTTTTGACATTAGTTGATTACCAAACCTTTTGGAGGAAAGGCTTGGAAACCAATATGAAGAAAAGATTTCATTGTATACTCGCCTCCCCTGAAAAACTAGGATGTTTCTCCTGTGGAGAGTGCAGTTTGCAGTGCTTCCCTGTGGGCCTTGTCATTGCATAATGGCCAGCTTATGCCTTGTCATGTGTGTATGTCTGATGTGTGCCACGTGATTTCCTTCCCTGCTCAATGAACATAAATGTCTAATCAAGATAAAGAACTAAGATTTGGAAATAATCAGAGGGACAAACCCAAGCCTAGGCTAAATGTGAAGAGATGGTATTAATCTTCATATTGTGAAATAATATTAAGAAGAAAATTCAGAGGGCTGATTTATATTGCTATGTATTTCTTGGACCAGTCACTTGGTTTTATCTTCTCCCTATCCAATGATCCAAATTCAGTGATGTATGAATATTCTATGAGAAATATTACTGATTTTATTTGTAACTAGCTTCATTTAAAGGACCTGTAATTAGTGCTGGTAGAAGCTCAGTGTCCATTTAGAAAGAATCATACCATTTAGATAAGAAAAGCATAACATTTAGATTCAGATAAAAGCCAAATTCCTTTCAATATGAAACAAAACTATTCCCTCTGCAACATAGAAACTACATTTTAAAATTCTCCTTCTACTGAGCTATAGTATATCACATGAATCTCACAATCTACATAGCATTTCAAATGTTTCCTTATTTTTCTGCCCTTTTCTTGATACTTGTTTTGAAATCTCTTTGCATTGGCCTCCTGAGCCTGTTAGAGTAATATTATGAAGCAAATGACCAGACATAATGACTTTCCAAGGTCCTTGTGCTTCCTTATTAACATTCAGTTAGCATAAGTCCTGACTTTATTATTGACTACATTGAATACACAAGACACTGACCTCTGCCATCTGCAACTAAATCTCTTCCTGCAGATCTATCAGAATGGTTTCATATACAGCGGAAGCGAGACACAACAAAGCAGAAGTCACTTATCTTTTCTGTCCCTAGAAACTTTAACACCCTCACATCTGTAATCCAAAAGGGAAAGGAAAACTCCTTTAGCATTAATTATTATAAAATCAGGAGTGAGAGTTGGAACATACCCAAGAGGAAAAAGTTCAAAATGGCAACCCCAAATTCATCTTTTTAAACTAAGATAAGACCTCTGAGTAAACAGAATCAGATATATCTAGTTACCATAGCACAAAACAACCAGTATATACAAGGCATTATGGATCTTTAAGGTAACAAGTAGTGCCCAAGGGACATCTATACTGTGTAATGAGGACTTCATCTTGTGTGACTATCAACAGTTCTGTCATAATTGTTTTACAGTTTCACTTGATCTTGCACACAATCAGATACACAGAAAGAATGAAGAGATTTTCCAAGTAAAATACTAGATGGAAAAGAATTTCCTCTGGTCTTGAAGCTTTGATGGGTCCCAGAAATGCTTGAGGCCAGGAGACAATAGGACAAAACTTGAGTCTGAAGACCTGGATCCAGTCATGATTCTGCCACAGGCTGAGGAGTGGAGAATGACCCCACCCCCACCCTCTGAATCTCCATCACCTCACAAATAAGATGACTATAGATGAGCTCATGCCAACATGAGCCATTTAGGTAGAAATTTATCGCCATTCTTTTCTTTACTTGCCTCTCTTAAATTGAATTGTGCCTTTCTGGCAGTAGAGGAACATATTGTCCCCATATATCTTTGCTACCAAGAGTGAAATGATTTGGTCACATGTCAATTTTCAAAGAGGGCAAAAAGCAATGCCATGCCAACATAGGCTTTCTTTAAAAGTGACAAGTTCTCTTAGCATACTTGAGTATTTCATTAAAAAAAAAATAGGTGAAAGGAAGGCAGGGGTGAGTAGGAAGTTCCAATATGACCAGACTGTGTTGTCCTCTGATATCACTCAGCAATGATGGTGAGGCTTCAGGAAAACTGAGGCTGTTTTTTGCTTCTCTGAGGCACTGCCTTCTCGTTTACCTAATTCCTTTGCCAATCAGCTCAGGAAGAAAACAAATCCAGCAAGATTTGCAGAGTATTAGGAGGATCAGAAAGCTCTCTCAAATATGTTATCTCGCTTGGCCATTAACACAGCCCTTTGACTTCAGTTAGTATGTATGTATGCATGCACGTATTTTTATTGCCATTTACAGATAAGAAAACTAAGTTTAAGAGAAGGAAAAGGTTCCTAAAATGTTTATATAGCTAGGGAAAGAATGCATCAGGACCTAATTCAGATTTTCATATTCTAAACCCCATTAACTTTTTACAGAGTAGGATTCTGTGAAGCTCAGGGCATCATAGAAATCTCATTTTAAGAATCTTACCTCTTTTCCTGGATCCATGGAAAAGCAACAAAGACAAACTGAGGGAGAGGGGCTGGTGACTACTGGAGCAACTTTTGGGTGCTATACACAATACCAAAGAAACAATGAAAGGCAGCTAATATGTAAATTAAGCGAATAAAAGGAAACTCATCGTTATAAGTAGCTACTTGTAAGAGGGAACATTGAAACTATCATAAATTGAACTTGTTCTTAATGATACCAGATGGTCATCAACTATATTCCATTTGCAAGAATTTGAGTCATATGTAAACAAAATTTTAACAATGTATTTCTTATAAAATTACTGTGTGTTTACACTTTAAAAAGTCTAAAAACAGGAATAGAGAGATGGCTTAAAAGTTAAGGTGTTTGTCTGCAAAGCCTAAGAACCCAGGTTTGATTCCCCAGTACCCATGAAAGCCAGATGCATAAGGTGGTGCATGCATCCGGAGTTCATTTGCAGTGGCACACCCATACTCACTCTCTTTCTGACTGTCTTTTTCTTTCTGACTTTCTCTCTCAAATAAATAAGTAAATAAAATATTTTAAAGTTTAAGAAGAATAAAATTATAAACACGTTATCTCTTCATCACCACCCCCTCCCCAGAAAAACAACATGATTTCTAATTGATATATATTCTTTTGGGCTTTGGTTTTTCTTGGCATAGAAACAACCATGAATACACTTTGCAAACAATTTTATAAGTTCTATTTTTCATAGCAATTTAATGTCAACATTTGTCTACATTCTATTCACTTTCCTATATTATTACTGAAGCCTAGTATCTCAGTATATGAATATATTGAAATTTAGTTAACAATTCCATAGTTTCATTGCCTTCAATGTTTGATATTCATAGATGATGCAGAAAAAAATACCTGTATAAAAATATGTTGGCACTTTTGATAACTGAGAAAGGGTGCACTACTGAACAAATTATTGAAAACAGAACTCCCTAGTAAATAAATGTACATTTATAGTTTTTTTTAATTTTTTATTTGCAAGGAGAGGGAGACAGAATGGGCATGTCAAGGCCTCTAGCTACTGCAAATGGGCGCCAGAAGAATGCATCACTTTGTGTGTCTGGGTTTAAGTGGGCACTGGCGAATAGAGCTCAAGTTATTAGGCTTTGCAGGCAAGCACCTTAACCACTGAGCCATCTCTCCAGCCACTATTTACTTATTTTTTATAATTTTCTTCCCTGTCAAATTTCACCTAAAAAGCTTAAACCAAATTATTCCTACCAACAACACATAAATAGGCTAGGTCTTCACCAGCACTATGACCAAGAGTGGTAGAAACTCACTAATATGATAATAAAGAAGTATTTCACTGTGACTTTACTTCACTTTTTTTTTTTTACTATCAGCTGGTAGAATAAAAATTTTGCTATTTCATTCCTTTTTGTGTGTCAATAATTTCAAGATTGATTTTTTTCTATTATTATTACTGTTATTGCAGTACGTCTGAGTGGTAGAAATACATTTCTTTCAATACAGCAGGAGTATGCTAGATAAATTCTTAAGATCTCTCCTGGCCCTATATTTAATTCATTGATTTATCAATTTAATCATGTGTTAAGGGCTATCATTCCTCATGTATCTTCTTATAAGTTTATATACAGTTTTCTATACAACATTAGATAATCCTTGAATAATCCTATGAAAAGGATTACTAGTCTATGTCTGTGAATGACTTCCAGGATCATATAAATTCCTTCAATTATATAATTTGTTTACTTGTGCACAAGTCAGTTTCTTCATCAGAGAAAGCCCATGACTTTAATTAGAATCTTACAGACTCACAAACAATGTTTCTTTCTTTCTTTTTTTTGGAGGGGGGGATTAAGCTCTTATTTATTTACTTTATAAATATGGAAAAATGGTTTTCCCAAAGTCAACTGCCTGCATAAGGTCTGAAGACTAATGAGTGGTAGAATGAGGATGAGCTCTGTTAGATTCAGGTCCAGTGCAATGTATAAGAAAGTTGCAGAAGAAGGAAATAGGCATGGTCATTTATCACCTGATGAGTTATTAAGCTCCCTGTAGGAAGACACCTTCTCCATGAACATCGTGAAACATGGGTTGCAAACAGTTTTGATTTGGGACCTCAGCAAAGTGATTGATAGTCAATAAGAGAAACATTCTCCCTATGTTACTATGGCTAACTTGCAGCTATGGCTCATTGAGTATCCACTAAAACTTCATGCTTGGTCTCTTTAGGAATATTGAATCATTGTGGCATTTTGGGAAGACACTCTTAGCCAATGTCAATGAAATGTATGCAGAGCATTGGCTGCAATGGCTGCAGTACAAGCTCTCACACAGTTTCAAAGCCAAAAAGTTTAAGGACAAAGTTAACAGAAAAGGATAAAGGAATGATTTAAATTAAAACAATGAAGAAGACAGATTTCTGTGGATATTATGGCTCACTAACTTGATTGTGAACATACTTGAGACTGATCTGCTGTCTTAAGTAATGACTATGGAGATTTTGGAAGAGTTTAGCTCCAGTTCCATTGGGGGGAGGGGGATGTGAAAATAAGTCATCCTGGAAGTTACTGCTATTAATGCAGTACCATCAGGGTAAGCAGGCTGCATTCTATATACTAGGTATTGTCCCTGGATTAAATCTTTTCATCAGGAAGGTAAGCCACCAGAACATTAACTCCATCATGCTCTGGCACTAATCATAACTGAGATTCTTGCTTCATGTCCTCATCTTATGCCAAGGTATACTATAAACATCTGGAAAGCTCTATTTATTTATTCTCGAGTATCTTATTAATAACAATACATACATGTGTTTCATAAGAAAATCACTAGGAATTCATTTTAGATCTAATTGCTAAGAAAACCTTTGTATTCCCTTAAGAATGCATATTTTTTTCAAAACAATGAGAGCAGGGCATGGTGGTATATGCTTATAATTCCAGCACCCAGGAAACTAAGGCAGAATAACTGTGAATTTGAGGATAACCTGGGCTACATAGAGAAAATCTATGGCAAGAAAATACTTTTGTTCTATATGTTTATCTTCTCTCTTCCTAGTCACATACAAACTTTCCCTTGTTATGATCTTCCACTGGCTCTACATAACTAATACCGTTTACATATTAAAGCATGAGGCTGAGGGTGGGGAATAAGAAAGGTAAGACAGCTATAAGAAGGCTAAGAGAGAGAGAGAAACAGAAAAGGACTTAAATGAAGAGAAAAAATAAAGGGACAATAGAAAGGAAGGAAGAAAGAAAAGGAGAAAGTCACTGAGGGCAAGAAAAGAATAAAGAGAAAAGACGTAAAATAAGTTAGAGTTTCATTCTGAAAGTGACTCACAGTTTATGTTGCACCTATACAAATGTGTCCGCATTTGACCCTGCCCATGTAGAAGATAATAAAATTAAACAAACAGATTAAGACATCTTCCAAAATTCAGTACGGATGGTGATTATTAGCACAAAATACAAAACAAACTCCTTCAGACTGCCACCCTCTGGTAACATAGGAGGTGAGAAGAAAATGCACACAAGACCATTATCTTTGCAAAGCCTCCATACATGGTTGTTGCTGCCAAGGAGCCACAGGAAGTCCTGTGTTCATTGCAATTCACAAGGTAGGATATTAGCCTGAAATGGGTGGTGAGACTCGGCACTCAGAGAAGGTGGCATGGGACCTCCAGGAGGTGAAAGGTAAACGGGAAAAGAACAGGCAGACAAGCCTGGAAAATGCTGGATGGAAAACACTGGTGCTGTGGCCAGCAAGAGCAAGCCAAAGTGAATAGATAACTTTATGGTAGAGGTTAGCAAGACTTAACCTTATGAGCACTGGATTTCAAGCTTAAGCAGATAACCACCAATCCTAACATGAGGATTTCTCCACCACTTTCAACAAATTATCATACTTAGGCACACAGAGTCAGGGAGCGACATGAGCAAGGTGGTAGGGTAACAAATCCCAGCCCAATACTGCACCGGAACACTGATTTAACAACTGCCATGATCAAATGTACCTTGCAGAGTGCTTCAGAATACAAAGGAGTGACAGAATATTAGTGGAACAAAAGAGTGAGGAAAGACATACGAGAAAAGATATAACAAAAAATGGACTTTATCCCATATTACCACCCACCCCCTGAAGTCAGCAGGGTATAGTGCCAAAACAAATTCCTTTCTAGAACCTTAATGTCTCCCATAGGGGAAAAATAGAGCTAAGTGTGCATCTGACGTCCTCACCCTTTTGGGGTGCTACCCTCATCCAAAAATTCTAGGTGAATTAGAATGAGGCAAAACTGCCTGGGGGTACCAAAGAATGAACCAAAGGGATGGGGTCCTCATCCAGGGTACAGATTTCACAGTTGACCCATAGTTTCTGCAGGCAGGCACATCCGGAATCTCTGGGTGTATTGACTCATGAGGGGCTTTCTCTCTGGACAATAGTCTGTGACTACAAAAGATGTGTGCCTCTCTAATGTGCAGACACATTCACAATTACAGAGACAAGAAAGAATCAGGAAAACATGGCAAAGTGTGTCGAAGGACCAAACTGACTTTTAGTAACTGATCCTAAAGAAATGGAAATCTATAAGCTGCATGTTAAATTCCAAAAAATCATATTAAAGAATCTCAGTGAATAACATAAGAACAAATCCAAGAAAGGTGAAAAACACCTATAAAAGCATCAAGCAGAGGCAGAAGGATTGTGAATTCCATACCAGCCTGAGCTACTTAGCAAGTTCCAGGCCAGCCTAAGCTATATAGCAAGACTTTGTTTCAAAAACAATTTTTTTAAGGGAGAGGGATGTACAATTAAAATCAGAACAATAATACGTGAACAAAAACAGAAGTTCAAAAAAAAAAACAATAAAGATCAAAGAAAAATGTGAAGAACACACTGGTGTAACTGGACTATTGTATAAAGAACGTCAACAGAATGATATAAGTATAAAAATGAATTGATTGACTCAGACTAATTGAAATTATCCATTCAAAAGCACAAAAAAAGCATAAAGAAATACAATACTAAAGCATCCATGGAATATTGTTAGGTGTTATGGGAATATAAGAAGAAAGAGAAATGGAGAGAAATATTATTGAAAGAAATAATAACAGTGATCACTTCAGCAGCACATATATTAAAATTGGAATGATACAGAGAAAATTAGCATGGCCCCTGTGCAAGGATGACATGAAAATTCATGAAGTTTTCCATACTTATAAAAGAGCTGGGCAGGGTGGCTCATGCCTTTAATTCCAGCATTTGGGAGGCAGAGGTAGGAGGATCACCATGAGTTCAAGGCCACTCTGAGACTACATAGTGAATTCCAGATCAGCCTGAGCTAGAGTGAGACCCTAACTCGAAAAACAAAAAAAGAAAGAGAGAAAGAGAGAAAGAGAGAAAGAGAGAAAGAGAGAAAGAAAGAAAGAAAGAAAGAAAGAAAGAAAGAAAGAAAGAAAGAAAGAAAGAAAGAAAGAAAGAAAGTCGGCTGGAGAGATGACTTAGCAGTTAAGGTGTCTGCCCAGAAAGCCAAAGGATCTCAGTTCATTTCTCCAGGATCCATGTAAACCAGATGCACAAGGGGGCACATGCATTTGGAGTTGGTTTGCAGTTGCTGGAGGCCCTGGCATGCTCGCTCTCTCTCTCTCTCTCTCTCTCTCCATATATACATACATACATATGGAGAGAGAGATACATACACACATATATATATATATATATATATGTGTGTGTGTGTGTGTGTGTGTGTGTGTGTGTGTGTGTGTGTGTGTGTGTGTGTGTATCCCTGTCTGCCTCTTTGTCACTCTAAAATAAATAAAAATAATAACAAATATTTTTAAAAAAGAAATAATTACAGAACATGTCCTAAATTTATAGAGGAAAACAGACCTAAAGAACCCACATAAGTTGACCCTAAGGAGGTCTACTTTGAACATATCATTCAATCAACAGTGAAAGTAAAAGAAAAAAGGTCTTTGGAAGCAGCAATAGAACAGTCTTGCAACAGGTGGAAAGAACCATCATCAGCCGTCAGATTTCTCAGCAGACGCTTTAGAGAAGAAAGTCGGATGATATATTCAAAGTGCTGAAATAAAAAATGTCCCAACCAAGAAACCTATACCTATTTAAATACAAGGCATAAAACTATAAAACATCTTGAACACAGTGCAAAGGCCCCAAGATACTGGGCTGAGTAGCTATGTTTTTAGATACAATAATAAAAGTACAGATAGCAGAAGTAACAAGCAAGACCCTATCAGACTAAAATGTTTATGCACAGCATGGGCAAAAAAATAAAAAATAAAAATAAAAGAACAGTATGAAAAGGTAACTTCAGAAAAAGGAGAAAACATTTGCAAATCATTTAGCCAGTAAAAGTTAATATTCCCAATAAATGAATAATTCCAGCAACTCATAGCAAAAATGTAGATAACCTGATTAACAATAAGAAAAAGACCTTAGTGGACCCTTCTCCAAGGAAGACATTCAAATGGATACTGGATATCTGAAAATCCACACAATATCATTAATCATCAGGGGAGTGCAGTCAAACCACACTTAGCTGTTGTCTCACATCTGTTAGAATGGCTATGATCAAAAATAAAAGATATCAAGTGGCTGAAGGAAGATCCAGAGCATGAGGACTCCTGTATGCTGCCAATTTGGTGGAGTCACTGTGAAAAAAAAAAAAAGAATGGACATTCCTAAAAGTATTGGAAATAGAAATACAATATGATCCAGCTATTCCACTTCTGAGTATATATCCAAAGGATTGGTAATGAGCATCTCTGAGGGATGCCTACACCCCCACTTCATTGCAGCGCTCTTCACAAGAGCTGAGACACAGAAATAATCTAAATGCCCATTGACATATCAACATGGAAGGAAATGTGGCATGTGTATGCAGTAGAACACTATTCAGCCTTTTAAAAGAATAAAATTCAGCTATTTGTACCAACATGGATGAACCTAGGTAACATTGAAATAAGTGAAATAACAGATACAAAGGCAAGTACTATGAATACCATTTATACAAGTAATGGTCCAACTCATAGAAGTAGAATAGAATAATAACAGAATAATGGTTTACTTAGGGGTTGAAATAGGGGTAAGGAGGGATGATATTAGCCAAAAGAGAATAATTTTTCAATTAGACAGAATGAGTAAGTCCTAGAGATCTACTTACAAGCATAGTGTCTGCTATAGTTACCTTTTCATGGCTGGCAGAATGTACCTGACCAAAAGCAGCAAATGGGATGAAAGGGTTTATTTTGGCTTACAGACTCAAGGGGAAGCTCAATGATGGCAGGGGAAAGCATGGCATCAGCAGTGCCTGGACACCTCCTGCCCAACATCAGGTGGACAACAGCAGCAGGAGATTGTGCCAAACACCAGTAAGGGGAAGCTGGCCACCACACCTATAAGCCTATCCCCAACAACACACCTCCTCCAGCAAGGATCCAATTCCCAAATTGCCATCAGCATTCAAAACATATGAATTCATGGGGGACACCTAATTTGAACTACCACATTCTTCCCCTGGCCCCCATAAACCAATAACAGTTCATGGTATAAACTGCAATGCATTCAGTCCAATGTTAAAAGTCCCTATAGCTTTTCATAAACACAAACACTGTTAAAATATTCCTATAGTCCATGGTCTCTTAACTGTTAGCTGTAAAATCAAAAAAAAAAAAAAACATAATGGCACAGAATAAACATTCACACTGCAAAAGATGGCATTGGCCATAGCAAGGAAAGACTGAACCAATATAAGGTTCAAAACAAATAAGAGCAAACATGAAATCCTGTAGCTCTAAGTCTGACATTCCCAATCAGTGGTAAAGTCTGCAATTCCAATTATGCTGGGCTGCTCATAGCCAGGTGAAAACTCCATTCCATGCCAGCAGATGTAAATTTCCTCTGTAAATTGATGACCAAAATGGTCCATCAAATTCTGCCTTCAGCACTGCAAAGCATCTCTTAGACCAAGATTTCAAACCATTCCACATTCCTCCCTCAAGTCAGTTCCAAAAGGCCAAAAGCCAGAGTCAGGTTTCTATTATCTAAAACCCCACTCCCTGGTACCAGTTATCTTTTGTAATTACCTTCTCATTGTTGGCCAAAAGTACCTAACCAAAAGCAGCTGAGGAGGAAAAATAATATTTATTTTGGCTTACAGACATGGGGGAAAAACTTCATGATGGCAGGGGAAAAGATGGCATGAGCAGAAGCTGGACATCATCTCCTGGCCAACATCAGGTGGACAACAGTAATAGGAGAGTGTGCTGAACACCAGTGAGGGGAAGCTGGCTATAACACCTGTAAGCCTACCCTAACAACACACCTCCAGCAAAGTTCCAGTTCCCAAATTATCATCAGCTGGTATCCATGTATTTAGAACACATGAGTTTATGAGAAACACATCGTTCAAAACATCACAGTGACTATAGTCAACAATAATGCATATTTCCAATTTTACTAAAATGATAGATCTTATGTTAACTCATTTTATCACAATAAAAACAATAGAAATAATTATAATTAAAGACATTAGGAAGAAACTTGTGGAGATGATATAGAAGTGACTTTTGGATTATGGGAGATGATTACAAGATTGTCTCCAAACATTGATATATATATATCATGTACATATATATGAATATATATATGATATATATATCTTATATTGACCATACCTTAATAATGTGGTGTTTTTTGTTTGTTTCTTCATGGTAGGGTCTCTAGCCCAGTCTGATCTCTGTAGTCCCAGGATAGCCTCGAATTCACAGTGATCCTCCTATCTCTGCCTCCCTAGTGCTGGGATTACAGGTATGCCCCACCACACCCAACAATAATGTTTTATTTAAGGCAATGTAGGCACAGCAAAGGACAGCCATTATCTCTTGGGCAGGTCTACATGGTATGCGGCTATATTTCCTATATTGCAGAATAGCCTTGTTTTCAGCGTCATGCCAAACCAAAGGAAAATCAGTTTGTTATTATAGAATTTAGAAAACAGTTTATTCATGAAAATAAATATCAAGAACAAATGAAGTCTCTGGGTGGGAAGATGGCTCAGTCAGTAAAGTGCTTACTGCACAAGCATGTGGGCCTGAATTCAGAGCCACACGCATGGCAGCATGTGACTGTAATCCCAGAATTGGGCAGATAAAGATAGGATCCCTACAGCTCACTGGCTAGCTACTCTAGTCAGTAAGGTCTGGGTTCAATGAGAAGTCCTATCTCAAAAAAACAACATTCAGAGCAATTGAAGATCTCCAATGCTGATCTCTGGCCTATGCATGCATGTGTACACATGTGTACATACACCCATATACTCACCTGTGCCTACATACATGCAAACATGGACACCATATACAAATATATCTGTAAAAAAATGAACTCTTGGATGGAGAGATGGCTTAGCAGTTAAGACACTTGCCTGTGAAGCCTAAGGACTCATGTTCTGCTCTCTAGATCCCATGTAAGCCAGATACACACAGTATCGCAAGCATGCAAGGTGCTTAAGCCTATCAACCCCAGGTTAAATTCCCCAGTACCCACATCAAACCAGATGCACAAAGTGGCACATACATCTAGAGTGTGTGTGCAGCAGCTGGAGGCTCTGGAATGCCAATTCTACCCCCTCTCTCTCCCTCTCCTTGCAAATAAAATTTTTTAAAAAAATTAAAAAGAAAGCAAATACATCTTAGTTGTCCATCCATTAACAAAACATTAAAGAACTCAAAATGAAAAGAAACCTTAGAATTTGTACAGAAGAAGAAGGAAAAGAAGGAATGATTTTGTTGGATAAATGAGTTAACTATGTATTTTATAACAACAACAACAACAAAAAAAAAGGAAATCTGTTAAACCACAACTGTAAATTGTGATGCATGGACCTTGAATTTGATGACATGTCATTTTTTAATTTTTTTAATTTTTAATTTTTTTTATTTTTTTTATAAATTAGTTTTGTACTCAGCGAATTCAGTCAATTTGGTACCATTATTAGGCTCATCCATTACCTACCCTTCCCCTTGGCCCCTCTTGTTGAGGTATATGGGTCATGCATTCTGGAGTTAGCCCACAGTTACAGATAGCATTGCTACCACTTGTCTGTGGTCCCATGGAGACGATGGGAGTTAGGAGGAGAGATGGGAAACCCAGATTTAATGTGCTTCAAGAAACCTAATGAATTGGTAACTTGCTGTAGGAAACTGGAGAAACTGAAAACAACCCAAACTACAAGAAATGCTTTGTTCCCAAGTTTCTTTAAAAAGCCAATATTCCTCTTAAAAAATTGTAAATTCCATTGCACAGAATTCCCAAGGAAGAACTTAAGCATTCATATGTTTTTATATTTGTGTCATTCATCCCTTTTATCTTCTTCCCAACCTGCAGTCCTCACTCTTTCTCTATTCTTTTTTTTCAACTCAAGAATTTATGTGGGAAGAGACAAAAAACAGTAAATTAAAAATCCTTTACAAATCTCCATTAACTGTCTTAAATGGGGAGCTTGCATTTCATTGACTGTAGTTTATGCAAATAGGATCAGAGGAATTAACATATTGGAAGGAGCTGACATTTGTCCTGATATATTGAATCGTTAGCATGACAGAATCACTTAAGCTGGATTCACTAACATCAGGTTTCCTCTCATTATTGACCCCTGCAGAGTAGGCTCTGACAAGTGGAGCTGCTGCAAAGTTCATTAATAATGTGGAATAAATCAATTGTTCAGGAAATACTGAAAACAGATGACACTGAACTCGGACATTTTGCAAGTTCAGCACAACCCCATCTCCACCAAGGACGCAGCAGTTGTGCCCTTTTCCTACCTATCCGTGGTGTGTGGTCTTCGGTGTCACCTGTCCTCCAGTACACCCATCCTATGTGTGGCTCCTGGAGCCCCTTGGAACAGGGCAGGCCAATGGTCATTCAAAAAGAAAGAGCTTTGACCTGAAAACAATGAAGAGACTTGAAAGCTTTATAAACAGAAGGACAATGAATGCCACAATTCAGAGTATGTGGCTGCACTTTTCCTATACGCACGATTAATATCTCAAGTGTACTTATGGCCTAAGGTTCTACCTAGCAGTGACTCAGCTTGTATAGGTTAAAAAGTATTGTCAGGAATAGCAAAGGGCCCAGAACATAGCCTGACATACATATGGTTTTCTTGCAGGGTCAGTTACTTCTGGGATGTAAAGAATGGTTAACCTCATTGCTACCAGTATTTTCAGAAAAGTCCTTATTTTTGTACTAGCAACCCCTCAATGCTCCTCAAATTGTAGCCATTTAAATCATATTTATCACCTACAGGCTTTAGTTTAAATCTGTCCATGTTTTAAAAATCTTTAGCTCCAGGGGTGCCCATGTAATCAGCTCTGTTTTGCTGTGCTGCGGGGACAGAAATAACATAGATGAAGGGAATCCACAGAGAATACAGAAATAAGCTGATGCTAGCCAATACATTCCACTTCTCAGCACCAGGCCTTAAATGGAAGCTCCTTCCCCTGATTGATTTTTCTCCTCTTCAAGACTGCTTAATAGAAATGCTAATGAGCAGTGTAATAAGCAAAGGAAGAGTGGAAAGAGAAAAAGTGAGAGGACCAACAGAACAGCCCAGCCCAGGAGCTGCCCTGAGTCAGAGGAGGAATTACCTGTTCTGAAAGCTGACTGGTCGGACTTCGTCCCTCTGTACTTTGTTTCTCTTTATTTCCTTTGCCCCTAGCATGTATTTCTATAAAAGTGGGGACAGAGTAAGAGGGAAGTTCCCACATTAATATTACCTGAGGAAAAAATAAACAAAAAATGTTTTCTTCCATTAAACAGTGGGTGTGGAATATATTGGTAGGACATTGATATGTGAGTTTTTCCACATTAGTATTACTCCATTTTTTTAACAAAAAATGAGCTGCCTCTAAATATTTCATATGCTTCAGAACTTCTGTGAAACAATTAATGGACGATCAGAGCTCCTTCAAAAGGAAGATGCTCCCTGTGGACTTTACTGTCTACAAAAACTGACATCTGATCCCTCGTCTCCTCAGAGCAACCACCCAGGATCATCAGACCAGAGCTCCCTGTTACTCTTACTCTTATCTTTGTAACCTCTGAGACTCAACTGTAGTATGCAATTATTACATTTGTTCATTTATTGGCCCTTTCTTTTATTTCCTTAGCTCTCACATTATTTGAATGTACACTCTACAAGGGCAGTAATTTTGTTAATGTTTTCATCATAGTGATTGGCCCACAGTAAAACACTAGTTAAATAAGCACATAAATGAGAATGTGAAGACTTGACCCACCTGCCCATCTATTATTACTTTTAAATATTTATTTTATTTTTTTATTTTATTTATGAAAGAAGGGGCAGAGAGAGAGAGAGAGAAAGGGCATACCAGGGCCTCCTGCCACTGCAAACAAACTCTAGACGCATGCACCACCTTGTGCATCTGGCTTTGTATGGATACTGGTGAATTGAATCTGGATCCCTCGGCTTTGCAAGCAAGTGCCTTAACTACCAAGCCATCTCTCCAGCCCTCATATGTTATAATTTTCTTTGTTTATTGTATATGAAATAAAAGGCTCACCCTAATTTTATTTTTCTTGATGTTATTTGCAAGAAGAATGGTCCAATCAGTAATAAACTCTATGCAAAAAAAAAAAAAAAACGCAAATCTGATGAAAGACTATTTGAAGAACTTTTGTTTGAATGTAAACACCAATATGGAGAAAATGAATACTGCCTGCTTTTATTAGAAGAACAGTACTTGGCGCATTCTGGGCAGCAGCCCAGAGGGAGCCTTGATATGTTGTGTGTCCTACCAAAGCACTTAGATGAGATAGGGTAACCTCAGATGTCAGCTACACTGTCTTCCTGGTTTGATTTGTTCATTTATTTTACAAATATTTAGTTCTATCTCCAGTTATGTGCCGGGAACTGGGTCAGACACTGAGGTTGTAGGATCAACACCAGGTACAGAGCATACAACTACCTGTTGTACACGCAGTGGAAAATTTGCCTCCATATCTATGGTGTCTTGAAATTCTCAAGGATGGGCTTTTGCTTATTAAAAATACCAAAGTGGGGCTGGAGAAATGGCGTGGCAGTTAAAAACACTGGTTTGCAAAGCCTGATAGCCTGGGTTTGATTTCCCAGTACCCACATAAGGTATGCACACAGTGGTGTATGCATCTGGAGTTCATTTGCAGTGGCAGGAGGCCCAGGTGGGCCCATATTTCCACTCTGCCTTCCTCTTTCTCCTCTGTCTACCGTTCTGAAGTAAATTTAAAAAAATTAGAGGGTAGCTTCTAAACTCCAAGCTCCTATGTAACTAAGTAAAGTTCAAGGTCCACACACCAGGATAGGTAAATCTCCAAGTTAATCAAAGCCAATTTCCCCTTATGGAATTCCATTTATTTCATTCTGTATATTTAGTCATAAGATGCAGAAGCAATTACTATTCTGAAAATTTTAAGTTGAATGTTTTGTATATATTTGATACAGGCAATTCACCTTAGTGGGCAATATAAAAGAGATTAAATTTAAAAATCTGAATGAATTTTGCACTTCATTTCTTCACAATATATTTACATTATTTCACTTTAAAGAGAGAGCCGAGCGTGGTGGTGCACGCCTTTAATTCCAGCACTCGGGAGGCAGAGGTAGGAGGATAGCCGTGAGTTTGAGGCCACCCTGGGACTCCATGGTGTATTTCAGGTCAGCCTGGGCTAGAGTGAGACCCCACCTCGAAAAACCAAGCAAAAATAAATAAAATAAAGAAAGAGAGGAATGCTCATAAGAAACTCATCCTGTTCACCAACACAGGAAATGTGTAAATGAATTCCAAACCCCTGATTCACATTGAAAACCCAAAGTGACTATACACAAACAATGCAACAAAACAAAGAACCTTAGGCTGCAGCAATAGCTCAGAAGTTAAGTCTCTTGCCTGCAAAGCCTTTTGTTTGCAGAAACTAAAAGCCCTGGTGCACCCATTTTGTGTGTGTCTCTCTCTCCCCTCTGTCTCTCGCTGCTTGAAAATAATTTTTAAAAAAATAAAAAAGAAAGACACTGGCCAGACATTTAAACAGTTTTAAAATACATGAAAATTTTAAATACAGTTAATTAACATTTAAAGTTAAAATCAAATATTTAAATTTAAATTATACATGATGTTTATTCCTATTTTGTTTTTGAGGCAAGCCCAACAGACTGGGCTTTTTTTTATGAGAGAGAGGGAGAAAGAGAGAGAGAGAGAGAAACAATTGGCACACCAGGGCCTCCATCCACTGAATAGAACTCCAGACATGAGCACCACCTGTCACCTTGCATCACCTTGTGCATCTGGCTTATGTGGGACCTGGAGAGTCGAACACTGGTCCTTAGGCTTCACAGTCAACTGCCTTAACTGTTAAACCATCTATCCAGCCCTAAATTATAAATGATTTTTAATTATATGTGATTTTATTATATATCTTCAATTTAAATAATTTTTTTTTGTTTTTTTGAGGTAGGGTCTCACTCTAGCCCAGGCTGTTCTGGAATTTACTATGTGGTCTCAGTGTAGCCTTGAACTCATGGCTATCTTCCTACCTCTGCCTCCCGAGTGCTGGGATTAAAGGCATGTGCCACCACACCCGGCTTAAATAATTCTTAACTAACCAAGTGCCATCTGCAAATATTTTAGAAGAGTGGACTTTTCAAGTTTATAAAGCAATGATGTTATTAAGTACATTTATGCTAAAATACAATGCAATAATTCTGCAGGAAATTCTTCAGAAAATTCTCAAGCAGAATTATGATAGACTATGAACCAGGATGCTCTCTGTGGAAGCAGGAAGTTGGAAGCAATGCAGGTGTCCATCAGTTGAGGATTATATAGGTAAAATGTGAACTATGCACATCACTGAATATGGATCATTTGTAAAAGCAAGTGATCCATGAGGAAAGTTAAGAAACAAGATAAAATTTATATTACACAATGTGTATATAGGCAATAAATTACATACACAGAACAATAATGCACATTCAAGCAAAAGTATACACACTGAATACATTGCCATGATTTCCAAATAGGAGAAAGGGGAAGGAAAAGAATTGTCAGAAGTGAGCCGGACACAGGGATGCATGCTTTTAATCCCAGCACTCTAGAGGCAGAGGTAGGAGGATCACTGTGAGTTCGAGGCTACTCTGGCACTACAGAGTGAGTTCCAGGTCAGCTTGGGCTAGAGTGAGACCTTACCTCAAAAAGTGGGGAGAGCTGGAGAGATAACTTAGCAGTTAATCTATTTATGTGCAAAACCAAAAGACTCAGGTTCAGTTCCCCAGGACCCACGTAAGCCAGATACACAAGGTGGCACATGTATCTGGAGTTCATTTTCAGTGGGTGGAGACCCTGGTGCACCCATTTTTTTTCCTCTCCCTTTCTCCCCCCCTCAAATAAATAATTTTTTAAAAAAAGAACTTTCAGAAGTGAAAAACATAAATATAAGCATACAGATTTTTATATATATATGTGCACTCACCTATATAAATACACGTGCAAAAGTATATATATATTGCTATGAGTAGGAATGAGAATGTCTTCCATGGATTCAATTTTTGGACACTTGGTTTCCAGCTTGTGGCCTTATTTTGAAGACTGGGGAGTCATCAGGAGTTGAGGCCAAGGCAGCAGAAGTAAGTCACCTGAAGCAAGTTTTGAATGTTATGCCCATTCCTGGTTCCAGCTTGCTTTCTTGGCTTCCTACTCAGGGCCATGATATGAAGAATGTCTCTACCACATGCCCCCCCCACCCCCCGCCATGAATGCTGCCATTCCTTCCCAGCTACAATCGACTCTCACCCTCCGAAGCCTCCCTCCCCTTAACTCATCTCTGTCTGGTATATTGTCACAGCATGTGGAAGGTAGCTAACACCCATATATTCAAAAGAGGATTCTATCAACTCTCTATGACACAGTTTAAAAGAAAAACGTACTGGTTAAGGTGTTTGCCTGCAAAGCCAAAGGACACAGGTTCGATTCCCCAGGACCCACGTTAGCCAGATGCATAAGGGGGTTCATGTGTCTGGAGTTCATTTTCAGTGGCTATAGGCCCTGGTGTGCCCATTCAGCCTCTCTCTCTCTCTCTCTCTCTCTCTCTCTCTCTTCCTCTCTTTCTCTCTCTCTCTCCCTCTCTTTCTCTCTCTCTCTCCCCCTCTTTCTCTGTCAAATAAATAAATAAATAAAAATAAAATATTTTTAAAAGAAAAACTGCATACCCTTATCCTGCCTTCATTTTCATGAGTGCTAGAATTTGGATAGAAAAAATAGTGTTCATCAAAACAGTGGCTAACTAATTTAAAGTCCATGGCCTTCTGAAGATATCTCAAGCCATTCAATGCTACTGGTTGAAGCAGCTTGTGCTAATTAGGAAAAGACAATCACCACCAACTCCATGTAAAAAGTCATCAATTTCTTCAAATTAGTGATCTACAACTCTTTGAGACCCAATAAGATTTTATTTAAGAAATATCTATGAGATAGTAAGCCTGCACCAGAAACTGTTCTGAGTGCTTTATAAATGCTAATTCATTTACTCTACAGAACACCCCATGAAGTAAGCAATTCCAACTATACCCACATTGTACAGGAGAGGAAGATAAGGCAGACACTATTTCCTACACATTTTGCATACCTGAAGTTACATAGCTGTATTATTGCCCTTAGATTAAAGCAATGTATCAAATGCAAAAATATCTAAATTAACCCTCTCTTCTCTTCCCTTCCTCTGATGCCATATTAACTTCTCCACCCCAGAATTCTGTCCCTCTGCTTATATTTCTACTAGCCCCTCCCCCTAAGCCCTACCCTTTCACCCTCCTTATGGCTCCTTTTGAATTTCCTGGCCTCTACTGACTTGCTTACTGATTGAAAAATTTAAAGTGAGGATCCACATGTGAGAAGAACATGCAACATTTGGTTTTTTTTGTTTTTTTTTTTTTGTTTTTTTTTTGTTTTTTTTTTTTGGAGCAAAGGAAAACCCACTCCTTTGCTAACTAATTTAAAAACATACTTAAGGAAAAGAAGGAATAAAGAAAACAAACCTTCATTAGGACATAATCTTCCTATGGGGATAAATAATGCTGCCTGCAGAAGCCATAGTTTGTTACAAGGAAACCCCAGTGCCAGGAGTGGGATACCTCCCAATATATGTTGGTTATGAGAGCCTCTGAAGCCCACAAAATAATTTAGGCTATTGCCAAAGTTCTAGGATGTCCACCAGAACTATAGAGTGAGACCCTATTGCTGAAGACAACATGTGCATCAATGAAAAATCAAAACGAAACTAATCTGGAAGCCTCCTCCCTGCTAGCCAGTTGGCTGTCATAGTGCTGGAAACTGCTATGTAGGTTTCTGGGGGAGGGGGAATGCAGTAACAGGCTTCCCAAACTCCTGAATAACCCTGTGTGCTACACAACAACTAGCCAGCCAAGAGGTGCCCCCAGTGCAAAGTGGCATGGCTGTTATGGAGGTAACCAACTGCTCTCTGATTGGATCTGAGACATGTCTAGTACTGAAAACCTATTCAAAAGCTTACAGTTTTCTCCCTAGCCATCTAGGAAATGCAAATCAAAACAACTCTGAGATACCATCATACTCCAGTCAGAATGGCTGTCATCAAGACAACAGATAGCAAATGCTGATGAAGATACAGGGAAAGAGGAACTCTCGTCCACTATTGGTGAAAGTACAAATTGGTACAGCCATAATGGAAATCAATATGGAGGTTTCTCATAAAGTTACAAATAGACATCCCATATGACCCAGTCATACCACTCTGGGGCATACAACCTAACTATGCCACACTCTACTACAGAGATATTTACACATTCAATTATTAGTGCTCTATTTATAATGACTAAGAATTGGAAATAGTCTAGATGCCCACTGACAAATGGATAATGAAAATGAGGTACATTTACACAATGGAATTCTATTCAGCAGCACTGAAAAATAAACCTATGAAATTTGCAGGAAAATGGGTGGATATGGGAAGAATCATATTAAGTGAAGTGACTCAAACTCAGAAAGACCAAAAATTCATTTTATCTCTGATACATGGGTCTTAGCTTATAATACCTATAAGTACGAATACATGGTGGGGGGGCAAATGTGGATCAAACCTATAAACAGAACTATAATCAGAAGTGAATATCAAGGGATGAGCTAGAAGAAGAGGGAGAGATGGGCAAAAGAATAATTGTCACGTATAGCAGAAGGAAGAAAAATATAGGGAAGAAAGACCAGGGGAAGAGGGAGAGTGGGATGGGAGGAAGGACAAAAATAATCAAAAACATATTATTTCTGAAAAGGTCATGAATTTTAAAAAGTTAAAAATAAAAAGCTATACTTATTAAGGTCATAGACCAAGGGATAGCTACTACTACTGGTTGACTAAAAAGAATATGTTGTACCCATAAGATTCTCTCTGAATATTTATATCATGTTTCTCCCCAAGATTATTGCTGATCTTACCTTCAAAAAAGCTTCTTTTTGCATATGGTGGTGACTACTGGGGACTCAAAAATCACAAAAGTGCTGAATAGAAAGGAAGACTAAGTACTCAGTGCTGAGACATCACTATCACACCTTCCAAGCCTCTGGGAACATTATGGAAGAGGAGGCAGAAAGAATGTAAGAGCCATAGGATGAGGAAGAGTACTTTGGGGTAGTATCTTCCAGACAGGAAGTGAACATTACATTATGACAAGACCTCCACAAAATTGAGCTCATCAATACTTCAGTATGGATAATAGACGAGGACAAAAAAAAAAAAGTCATCAAAATAGAAAATAGTCTAGTTAGAAAAAGGAGTTCAGTGATGAGACATGGGGGATCAAGGACAAAAGAAGGTATTGGAAAGAAATTATGGTCAAATTACATTATCTGCACATATGAAAACTGTCAATAAAACAGTTTAAACGAACTTAAAGCCCCACCACCACCACCAAATATCTAGATTGGGGCTGGGGAGATGGCTCAGTGCATAAAACACTTGTTACACAAACTTTACCTGAGTCCACATCTCCAGAACCCACATATATCCAGATGCAATAGCATGAACATCTGTAATCTCAATATGCCTATGACAAGAAGGGAGGAAGGCACAAGAGAATCTCCCAGCTCTTATACCAGATAACCTGGGGAACACAGAGATGAACAAAGTGAGATCCTGTCTAAAACAAAGTTGTCTTCTGACCTTAACACACATGCCATGGCACACACACACACACACACACACACACATCTATATTACCATGGATTCAGAGCCAATGACTTTGCATAACTAACTAAGTAGAAGTATGGAGGGAGCAAGACATTCTGCTGAGTAACTGTGCATACTATGATGTTATTCAATGTTGTTCTGTTCTGCTAGTAGCAGAGGAAACGGAACTCAAAGAGACCAATGAACAACTTCCTATCACATAGCTAGTAGGTAGGAGAGAAGTGTTGAAACCCAGGCAGGTCTGGGTTTTGGCATGACTCCATGGAGAACCACACAAATCCTAGTCCATGTGAATGACACCCAGGTCTTCTTGTGCTAGCCATGACTCTAGATGTGTCTGACTCCAAATCCAGTTCTCATCCCACTAAAAAGACTTAAAATCAGATAAGCTCCTATAGCAGAATCAAATACAGTGACTAATGACTGCAAAGCATTGCCATAGATCAGCATTTCCAGTCTATTAGGTCTTGAATACATTAATACTCAGATTGCTCTTAGCTCAGTAATATGATTTCAGCCTTCTCTTTGTTCTATGCCTATGGTCTTGAAATTAAAAATTCTGTCAGGCCTCCATAGCCATATGAAATTAATTAAGTATTCAGGGAAACAACTCTGATGGATATTTCAAATAGCTACAGAAAACCCTCTTCATTCTTAGTAAAATAATCAAATCTTAGCTTTTAAATGGTTTTCTCAGCTAATCAATGACAGTAAGCATTTTTTATCTTGATCATTCATTCACTCACAGTTCTTCAATCCATATATATACATACATACATATATATTCTATATTCTATACTCAAATAGTGCTTGAATATACTCAGCTAAATAACTTTAAATTTATCAAGAAAATTCTGCAATTATGCATCCACAACATATTTGAGGTGATGTCCACCATCTAATTATATTCTTTTCAGTGGTTCATCTTTCTTTGTTCTATTGATTACTTTTGTTGGCATATTTCCAACAGATTGCTGATACCTGTTGGGGACAGTAAACACTGCACTCAGAGGATCAACTACTTCTCTGCATAATCAAAGGGCAGCTGCTCAAGAAGATGCACGACAGCCTAAGTCACATGATGGGTTCATGGCCAAGGTAGAGAATGGTGGGGTGGGGAGAGTGGTTCTTTGAGAACTATAACCTGAGGACCCAATTTCTTCACACACCACAACTATCTGGATCCTTTACTCAAATACGACCTTGGGGCTTTACTTAGAAAGTCATGACCCTCTCCTGTATGAAATGATATTTCTATAATAAGTGAATAATTATAAGCCTGGTGATGAAAAATACTATAAAATAAGGGGGGAAAGGTCTTTAAAACCCAATAAATTGGGATTGGAGAGATTGCTTAGTGGTTAAGGCACTTGCCTGCAAAGGCTAGCCACCCGGGTTCAGTTCCACAGTACCCATGTAAAGCCAGATCCATAAAGTGGTACATGTGGCTGGAGTTGGTTTGCAGTAGCTAGAGACCCAAGTGTTGTGCCCAATTCACCATGATGTCAACAGGATGATAGTTCATGCTTACAATGTATTTATAATGTGCTTGGCACTATTCAGTGTTTTCCATATATTTATTAAATAATTGCAACAACATCATCAACTACACTAACTTATATTTCTACTTTATAAAGAAAAAGGATGCAAGATAATTCAAAATTTTGGAAAATAACTAACAATTTAGATACACCTTCTATGTGTGAACATTCTACCCTTATGGGAACTAATACATTTTATCTTTCCATTACTGTCCTCACTTAACAGACAAGGAAACCAAGGCACAGTTAAAGAAGTACTAAGATTCAAACCCAGGCAGTTTCAATTGAGGGCCTATATTCTTATGCATAGCTATTTGCTTAATATTATAAATATCTAGCACCTGAAAGTTTGCTGGGTTATCATTTCCGTAATCTAAATGACAAGCTTAATTAAGTTAATATTATACATCCGAAAGAACAGGAAGTTAGAATCACATTGTCACATGTAAAAGGAGGAAGAAGAAAGAGAGAAGCAAGCTGGACTATAAAACCTCAATCAAGGCCTGCCCCAAGGAACATACTTCCTCCAGCAAGGCTCTACCCACTAAAGGTTCTACAACCTGCCAGAATAGCACCATCAACTAGGGATTAAAGATTAAAACACACCAAATGGCTTAGTGATTAAGATACTTGCCTGTCAGTGACCTTGGGATTACTCAGAAGGTATCATGGTACTGCAAAGAAGTGACTGGAGTGCTCAGTACTGCAATGTCTCTATCACACCTTCCAAGGCTCAGGGTCTAATGCAGAAGAGGTAGCAGAAAGAATGTAAGAGCCAAAGGAAGGGTAGGACTCCTTACAACGTGCTCCCTCCAGACACAGAATGGCCTGGATATCCATGACCTCACAGTGTCTGACACTACCTACACAAGACCATCATAAGAGGAGGAAAAGATCATGACATCAAAATAAAAGAGAGACTGATTGAGATGGGGAGGGAATATGATGGACAATGGAGTTTCAAAGGGAAAGTGGGGGGAGGGAGGGCATTACCATGGGATATTTTTTATAATCATGGAAGTTGTTAATAAAAATTTGAAAAAAACAATACTTGCCTGTGAAGCCTAACGACCTGGGTTTGATTCCCTCATATCCACATAAGGCCAGATGCACAAAGTGGCACTTGTATCTGGAATTTGTTTGCAGTGGCTAGAAGCCCTGACATTCTCTCTCTCTCTCTCTCTCTCTCTCTCTCTCTCTTTCCAAATACATAAATAATTTTTTTAAGGCCAGGTGTGGTAGTGCATGCCTTTAATTCCAACACTCAGAGGCAGAGATAGGAGGATCTCTGTGAGTTCAAGGCCATCCTGAGCCTACATAATGAATTCCAGGCTAGTTTGAGCTACAGAGAGGCCCTACCTCAAAAAAAAAAAAAAAAAAAAAAAAAAAAAAAACTATAAGGGTCTAAGGGTAATTTTATGGTCAAACCACCACAAAGGCCAAGAGATATTCCTTGCTGAGTTTTTTTGCACATTGGACAGAACATAAATTCCTCACAATAGCATGTAGCTTCATCAGACCTTGGGATTCCAAATACCTTGGCGCTATTCACAATCCCTTGCAGACCTCTGAACCAGCTCCCTCCTTGTATCACTCTCTTCTCTGCCTTCTTCATCTGCCTAAATCAGAGTCTCAACCTGGTAGCTGTGACCTCTGTATAATGTAGGAGCATATTTTGTTTGGTTGGTAGAGGGTTTAATTTTAAAATTATTTTTAACATTTAAAAGTTCAGATACCCAGCCGGGCGTTGTGGTACATGCCTTTAATCCCAGCACTCGGGAGGCAGAGGTAGGAGGATCGCTATGAGTTCAAGGCCACCCTGAGACTACATAGTGAATTCCAGGTCAGCCTGGGCTAGAGCAAAACCCTACCTTGAAAAGCAAAAAAAAAAAAAAAAATTCAGATACTCAATGAGGATTTTTAAAGGCTTGATTTCTGGTTCCTCTGGGAGAACAAGGATTACCTAGCTATCATTTCTAAACACAAGAACTGTTTGGAGTCTCTATTATGCCCTGTCATCTTTTTAACATTCAGGTTGATCCTCTGGTGCTATTGATCATTTCATTAGTGCTGGTTTGAATCAGGTGTGCTCCATAACATTATGCTTGCTCTATAGCTGGTGGCGATTTGGGAGGTGGAGCCTTGCTGGAGGAGATGTGTTTTTAGGAATGAGCTTAGAGATGTTACAGGCCAGTTTCCCCTTTGCCAGAGCTCAACTCACTCTCTTGCTGCTTTCTGCCAGCTGCTATGGCAAAAAGTGATACCCAGCCTCTGCTCTACCATCCTTTTTATGCCATAATGAAACTTCCTCTCCAGACTATAAGCCAAAATAAACCCTTTTCTCCTATCAGTTGCTTTTGGTGAGGCATTTTATCTCAGCAGCATGAAGGTAACTACAACAACCAGCCAAGAACATGGTGAAGACCAAGCGCATCTGAACCAGGTTGCATGGATCTGGGATTTAGCCATGCTCCTTGAAGGCTATGTGGTCCTAGACTAGCAGGTAAATTTCTTTATGCCTCAGTTCACTTAACAGCAAAATGGAGGTAATAATTATAAGAGCCATCATAGGAGTCAAAACAATAAATTCATACAAATAAATAAATAAAGTGGCAAAAATGATGAGTGTCTGGTCGTGAGTTGCTGTTTTGATGCTTTGTTTCATCCATACTATATTGCTCACTGTTGTAGGAGCTTGTAGTCGTGGCATAACCAAATACTACTTCTCTTGTAATAATAACCCAAAGACCTTTCATTTTATGTGTCACATGAGTATTCTTCAGTGTGCCTTAGGTGCATTTGTCTCTCCCATCTAAGCAAGTTCCACAATAGAATGGATCATGTCTTATTATTATTTTATCTTAATCTCCTGCCCCAAGCACAGTGCTTGCTGCATAAAACTGTTCTAAAAAGTCACTGAATGATGCAAATATTGCCTACTCTAAATACTTTAAAATGCATATGTTCAATTGCATATATGTTACTGATTTAATACTTTGTGAAAGCTTTTTCAGGCATCTTCTACGTGTAAGTATTCCACTTTCAGCTCCACTATAACTGGACAACAGGGAGCATGTCTTCCTTTCTTTTGAATTAAGTCTGTTTACATGAAACAGTTGTGTATCCTCACTTTTTGATTCATAAGCATGCATGCACTGCACACAATAGAATTATTAAGCTTGGGCAGCAACTATATTGGTATCCCAGGGATTGGCCACATGGTCACATTTTGTGCCACTGGAATGCAGAATTAGATGAAGGGTGAGAGGTAGGGAGCTCATCAGCCATAGCTCTTTTGTTCAGTCCACCTCTTTTTGTATGTCCAGTTCATCTATCAGGGAGCAAAGGAAGAACACATTAATATGACAGGAATTCTGTGGTGTAATCAAAGTCAGAGATAAGTGGGATGCTGTTCACAATAAGAGCAACAGGGGCTGGGGAGATGGCACAGCAGTTAGAGGTATTTGCTTGCAAGCCAGCTAAACACATGTCCAGTCCTCCTCACTATCCACATAAAACCAGTTGCAAAGTGGCACACATACCTATGATACCAACTGTGGTAGTTTGAATATGACACTGTGAATGCAAGGCCTCATAGACTCAGATGCTTTATTAACATTGAGTTTGCAACTTCAGCCCCTAGCAGGCAGATGCCTGCTACAGGGGAGCATGTTCCTGGGAGAGGATCTGTTTCCAGCCCAAAGGTGTGGAGAGAGCAGTTTGAGCTCTGGAAGTTCATGCTTACTGCCTGTTGGCATTCGCTTGCTGCAGTTGTTTCTCCCTGCTTGGATCTATGGAAGTGAGCAGCTTCCTCCACCATTGATGGAGTTTCCTCTGGATCTGTAAGCTGAAATAAACCCCTTATTTCCATCAACTGTGTCTGGTTGGATGTTCATCCCAGCAACGTGGAGCTGACTATAACATCAACATGCCCACAGCAAAGAGAGACAGAGCCAGGAGAATCCAAAAGCTCACAGACCAGCAAGAGTGGTGTACACAGCAATAAAACAAGAAAACCCCTATCTCAAAACAGGAGGAGGAAGAAGACAGATAGCTCGAGGTTGGATTCTGACCTCCGCACATGCACCGTGGCATACACGTACTCATATGCACCTCCCAAAATTAAAAAAATATATACAATGAGGAAAAGAGCCAGGATTGCTAGAATACAACATCCATGCTTTGTCTGTTACTCCGTACCATCCCAGGGCAGCAGATGAGAAAAGAAATGTTAACTTTCTACATAGGATATGAAGAATAACCAACTATCAACACAGGACAAGTGAATCTAATGTCACAGTACATAGAAGTTAAACATAAGGCTCCAATTATAAGACTACAGCTAAAAATAAGTAGCACACTGGAGAGCTCAAAGAAAAAGGATCCTCAAATGTGAAATCCAATTGTCTAGTTTTCCATTTTATGCAACATAAATAAGCAACTCACTTTTAGGTTGTATAACTTGGGAGGCCTGGGGGAGTTTAGAGCACAGATCACAGACAAAATGTAAAGCCTGTGGGTAAAGGAAATTGTCAAGGGGGCACCTCCTTCATGAAATAGCTAAGGAAAGTGTCCAGTGGTTTCCCTAGGTGGCAAACTCATCATTTCACAATCACTAATTTGTCATTTGACATGGTTAATGATTTTAAATCGCTGGTTTCTGCTGCTTAAACAAGAGGGGATAATGTAGCCGATAATGACTGTCCTCATTTCTCAATGCCAGAAAGATCTGTTGGATGGTTTTACCTTTGTGGGAGTTAAGCATTTGTAGCCCCCCCAGGCCTGAGTGTTCTACTTTGACCTGGCATCTGGAGTTTAATGGACTATTTCAAGAAAGTTCTTCAACTCTAGTAACTTCTACTAGTAACCATTGCTAACCTGTATTGATGGCCAGAATGTGCCAAGCACTTTCTAAGTGAAGCACACAATTAATTTCATTTAATCTTAATGACAATTCTGAGGATTAGAACTGTTATTATCTTGCATATTACAAGTGAAGAAATTAAGGCACAGAGATATTCTTAAGAAAAGTAAGCATCTGAAGTTATAGCACAATTATAAAGTAATACATGATCCCAGCATTAAAATACAAGCCATTTGACTTCAGACTATGTGCCCTAATCTCCATATGAATCCAACAATGAGATTCCTGCAATATTTAAGACCCCTGAGATATCTACATAGAAGCCCCAATATTCAGAGATATGCCCTGTGGATCTTACTAGGAAGCCAGATTAATGCTGGAATATTATTACTTTTTGTATTATCATTATCATCATTATTATTTTCTTATATCATTGTCATTATTATTATCATTTTCTGGTATGTATTATTTTCTGGGCATGATATGCAAACCCTTCTCAGATGTTAATGAAATAGTTACTACTAAACCAGCCTTTCTACATATAAATTACTAGAGTTTCTAAATAGACTGACAAGAAATCCCTGAGCAAGGGGAAATTACTTTTAATAGCCATGAATAATACAGCAAGAAAGGAAACACCAGTCTAGAAAAATTAATCCATTTTATAAGGGCTCTATACAGGGTAGAGAGCTTAACCCTAAAACCATGGGCACTGACTGGTAAATCCCAGGCCCAGAATTGGGTTGCACCACACAGTGAGCTGTTAGTCAGGAAGGCTAATGAGGTCCACGAAACAATGCAGGTATGGCCAAAGCACTTGGTTACCCACCAGAGATAAATAGTAAGACCCTATTGCTGAAGACACCACAGACCACAGACACAGGACATAGAGAGGTCAAGCTGGAATCTAGAAGCAAGCCAACTCCCTGCTGGTTAAAGCCCTCATTGTGCTAGAAAGTGCTATGTGAGCTTCTGGGGAATCATGGCTACAAGTAGCATGAACAAGCAGGGAACCCCACAAGCCATGAAATCTACCAGCTGGACAAGATGTACCCATTGTGAAATAGTAGTACATAGCTTATGCAGGTAATCAATAGCTCTCTGATTGGATATGAGACATATTCAGTGGGAGAGAACTAATATCTGGTACTGAGAACCAAGCCAGAATCCCATGGATAAGAAGGGCAGAGACTCCAGAGAGAAGCCCCCACTGGCCTTTAGCCAAGAAGAGTAGCCATACCCATCTAAAAGTCCCCTAAATGACTAGGCATATGCTCTTTAATCTGCTCTCACTCGTGGTTGGAGTATTTATTTTGTTTCATAGAAAGCAATAAAAATGGGGAGAACCAAGATTCATCAATATGACAATAAAAGATAGCTGACTGCCTAGCACAAGACAGTCTACCTCCATCACATCTGCCAGAGCCCATGAGACATTACAAAGGAAGTAATGATCTAAACATGAGTGCTGCTCTCACTCTACCCTGACAACCAGCTCTAGGGAGATGGCAATAGACAGTAAGGACACTCAAGATGCCTCAAAACAGAAATTCAGAGATTGCAGGAGCTTATCACTAACATAGTCTTATAACATACCCTCCAAGGCTTAGGGAACATTGCAGAAAAGGGAACAGAAAGATGGTAAGAACCACAAGGTAGTAAGGAGTATCCTGTAGCATTGCCCACCCTCACCCCCCACATATACAGACTGACTGATGCATTCATGACCCAAAGGGAAACACCAATAACCCCACTGAGGAGGGCCCTCACTGGATTGTGGGCAGGGGAGAGAGGACCTAAGTGTATATATATAACCTGATGGGAATATGACCAGCACCAGATAGGGTCATACAATAAAATTCATAATCAAAAAAAAAAAGAAAATTAAGCCAGTTAGAGCTTTATATGTAAAAGCTCACCCTGATTCCTTCCAAGGTGCAACTATTGTTTTGAAATGAAATCTCTCACTCAAGATCAGTGCAGCTCACATTTTCACTATTAGGGATTTGGAATGACATGATTCTTTCCTCAAACCTCACCCCTTTCTGTATTTGATCAGACATGGTAGTCCAATTTCTTCAAACCAAATACATGGGTTTCCTGGTCCAGATGGATGCCAATAAGGATCCGGCAGACATGGCTGTGGCTGAGGAAGATACAATGGCATGGTGCAAGCTTCCAGGTGGGAAGAAACCTCAGAGGAAATTATTACAGAAGCAATCAGTGATGCCAGAAGACAAAGAAAATCGGGATGTCTAAATGGGCAGTACACTAGCTCAGATTTGTGATTAGACAAAGTGGTGTGGAGGAAATGCTCAACTAAGAGTTCTTGAGTGACAAGATGAGCAAATGTGTTTGCCTTGGTTTTGATTTTTGCTATCTTATGATTAATTGTGAAAGCATAGTCTCCCTTGTTGTGGTTGTGGTGATACTGGTTTTCATCATTGCTGTTATTTTTGTTTTGTATTGCTTTTGAGACAAGGTATCACTCGCTAGTAAGTAATCAAGGCAAGCCTAGACTCTCTATCCTCCTGTCTAAGCCTCCCAAGCCCTGAGACTATGGAAATGAGCCCTCACGCCTGGCTCTTATTCTTGATCATATGCTCAAAGTAATTCAAAGACTCTTCCAAAGATAACCTCTATGTTTACAAGAAAGTCTTTCAAAAGTTACCTTGTCCCTCTGCCTTGTGAAGACACAGCCAGAAATTGCCTTCTGTTAACCAGAAAGCAGATGCTTGCCACACACAAAATTTGCTGGTGCCATGATCTTGCACTACTCTGCCTCCTTATCTGTGAAAAGTTTCTGTTATTTGTAAGCTATTCAGGCTATGATATTTTGCTAGGAAAGACAAAAAATGATCCTTGTTAAATAACAATATCTACTACTATGAACTTGGTGTCAGGGGAAAAGAACAATAGGTTAGGTGTTTTCTATTGTTTAGAACAAAAAGAAAGAAGCTTTAATAGTAGGAATAAATATATCAACTAGATGAATGTATTAGTCAAAATATGCTAGACAGGGCTGAAGTAATAAGTAAAACCCCAAATATCAATGATTCACAATAAGATTGTTCTTGTCATTCATTAAAAGTTGGAAACATGCCGGGCGTGGTGGTGCACACCTTTAATCCCAGCACTTGGGAGGCAGAGGTAGGAGGATTGCCGTGAGTTTGAGGCCACCCTGAGACTACAGAGTGAATTCTAGGTCAGCCTGGGCTAGAGTGAGACCCTACCTTGGGAAAAAAAAAAGTTGGAAACATGTTAGCAGCCCTCTTGCATCTTATAGCTGGACCATCTGTCCATTTGGCTTGCAAAGTTGCTATAGGTAAGGAAACAATGAGGGATGATTTAATAGCATATCCATGAAATTGGAACACATTATTGTTACGCATCTCCATGGGCCAGAATGCAATCAGAAGACCAACTTAGGTCAACACATGGAGACTGAGCAAAGGGTCAACATGATCAGCAACTCCATAGAGGCACCTGGTAGGTCTGAGAACTGAATCCAGGTGTAGAATCAAGACTTGGTATTAGCCTGAGGTTAAGCAAAGAGTACCTCCCCATAATCCACACACCTTAGCCTGAGGAAAAAGAGATGAGATGAAGTTCAATCAATTAGGACCAAATTAGAGCTATAGATAGGCTACAAACCTTCATCTTAATAGTGTTATGTTGAAATCCCATCATAGTTCCAGCAGAATACAAAATCCAACACAGATAGGTCAAGGGAGTCTAAAGGAAGAAGTCTTCACAAAGATTTGAATGAAGTGAAGGAAAGCAGCAATGAATGCTGAGGCAAACCGAATCCAAGTATCTGTTACTACCTATATTTCATTCATGACAGGGTAAGGAGAAAGCCCAGGACCCGGGGCACCAAACAACCCCATTGAAGAAGCAGATACAGAGCAGCATTGGTCCAAAGAAATGTTTTATTGCCAGAACATGTGCCAGGGCATGAATAGAGCAGGGAAGAAACACACTGACACCCCCTTCCAGGTTTCCAAGCTCCTGCCAATACCTCCCACTGGCTAAGCAGAACAAGCAAGCAAGCCAGGTTAGGTATGTCTATGATCCCCAGCATGCAAGGGCAATAAGCAGTAGAGCTGGAGTAAGAGAAGGCCTGAAAATAGAATAGGAGAAACTCAACAAGACACATGAAAAATGAAAAGAGAAATCTTTTGGAGAACTGGGAAAATTCATCCATTCCACTTATAATGAACAATCTCCCTCTTACCATTCCAATTGGCTCCAATCCTAGAGTGACTATTCAGATTTTAAAAGGAACTGTTATAATGGCAATCTGTAGATAATACAAGTTTCTTAACAGAAAATCATCCAAAACGAAAGTACATCTATCAAAAGGGCTCAGGGCTTCAAAGGATAGCCCCATAGCAATGGAGCCTCCTTAAGCTATTTGTTTATTTACCCATCAAATCAGCAAATATCTTGTGAGTAGTAACCAAGGACCAGGCACTTCACTAGGCCCTGAGAAAACAAAGATGAACAAGACAGTCATGGCTTTTCCTTTACTACCGGATACAATCTGTGGGAAAGGTTCACATGATGTGAGATCTGGAAGCATGTGCCAGGTCATGAAGAGCCCTGGCAGTCCTGATGAGGAATGGAGAAATTTTACTCAAATTTCAGTGGGAAGCCAAGGAAGTTAGAAGACTGTGACTCCTCACTGCACTTAACATGAGCCATTTAGGGCTCAAGACCAACAATCCCTTCCTGAAATTGGATGAAGAAGGGACCTGTGGAAGGTATGTGAGGAAACAGGGATGCCAGAGAACAAGTGATCACTGAATGGTCCAGGGTTGCCCTTGTTGTAGAACTTCAAAAGTGCACATTCAAAGCGCCTGTTTGCACAGGTTCCCAGGTGTTAAGGCTTGTTAAGATCACAGTGAGATCAGTGTCCACCTCAGAAGAACCTTTACAAACCCATGAGTCCTGCATGTACTGGCTGACCAGCTTCATGGGTAGAGGCTGTTCTTGGTATCACACCTTCATGAGTTCGCTGAGTGCATTTGTTTCCTAGGGGTGCTAAAAGGAAAGGCCGCAGGTTTGGTGGCTTACAACAGGAGGCTTTTTTTTTTTCTCCATGGTACTTGAGGCCAGAAACACAAAGTCAAAGGGTCAGCAGGTTAGCTCCTTCTAGTGGGTCTGAAAGAGAGCAACTCTGTGCTGGGCTTGGCTTTCGGTGGCTACAGGAAATCTTTGACACTCTTATCTGATGTCTTTCTCCCTCCATGTGGCCTTTTTGTTTAACTTTTTATTGACAATCTCCATTCACGTATACAACCATAATCCTTTCCTTTCACCCTTCTTTTCCCTCTTCCTTCACCCCCTCTCCACTAAACTCTTTTTTTATAGCTAGACCCTATTTTGATGTTATCTTTTTTTTTTTTTTTTTTTTTGCCTTCATATTATGCAGGTCTGGTTAGTTAGCATCAACTGCTACAAGGTCATGAATGCCTTGGTCACTTTATGTCTGGAAGACAGTATTGAAAAGCAGTCCACCCCTTTCTTTAGCTCTCACATTCTTTTCTTCACCTCTTCTGAAATAATTCCTGAGCCTTGGTATGATATGGATATGATAAAAAAAAATGTCTCAGTGCTGAGCACTCCATTGTCTTTTCTTCTTAGCACTTTGATGAATTTTGATTCTCCCTAGTGGTCACCTCCACATGAAAAGATAAGCTTCTTTAACCAAAAGTGAGAGTACCGGGGGCTGGAGAGATGTCTTAGCAGTTAAGCACTTGCCTGTAAAGGCTAAAGACCCCAGTTCGAGGCTCAATTCCCCAGGACCCACTTAAGCCAGATATACAAGGTGGCACAAGTATCTGGAGTTAGTTTTCACTGGCTGGAGGACCTGGTGTGCCCATTCTCTCTCTCTCTCTCTCTGTCTCTCTCTCTCTAATAAATAAATAAACAAACAAAAAAGTGAGAGTAACATAAGTCCATATGGTCTCCTTCCTTCTGGGACTTTGTCTCAACTTTCCCCTCTCTTTTCTCTTATGAGGTCATCACACAGTGGATTTGGAACTCATTCCAGGACAGTCTCTTCTCCTGTTCTTAATTACATCTGCCAAGAGACTATTTGCAGACAAGGTCACATTCATAATATGGGAGGATTGACTTATACCCAATTCTACCCACTACCCTAAACTTTTTATTTTCCCATATGTAATATGTAATATGACTATCATGTTAAACCAAATCAAACCAAATTGGATTAAGTGCTACAACTGGATATAGTTTTAAAGCAAAGTACTATATAAATAGTGTTTCCAAAGCCATGGAAGGACAGATGTATCATAGCCAATATATTAACTATATGTTTTTTTTCACAAATGAACTTTAATAACTCTAATAAAACAGTTACATCACAAATTGCACTTATCTAAAACATACTTAACCCTTATAAAGCACATAAACTTATAAACAACTATGCAAATATGTAAGAAGAGACTTATGGAAGGAAAATGAGGGCAAGAAAGAATGAGAGAAGAATGAAGGAAGAGAAAGAAAGACTGAAAAGAGAGGAGGAAGGGGGAAGAGCATTCTTTTATGTATTCTGTACCATTTTATTTCTCTTCTGGGTCTATTCTCTAACCACAGATGTGAATATCCTAAATACAAAATATAAAAAGAAGCTAATTCTGTGAAGCGCTAATCTCAGAATGCTCATGAGTGTTATTTCACGTAGTATGCTTCCTAGGATTCTGTTGCAGTCAGGTTCGCATTGCTGGTAGAAATCACCCAACCAAGAGCAGCTTGTGGGAAAAAGAGGTTTATTTTGGTTTACAGGCTCAAGGGGAAGCTCTACAATGGCAGGGGAAAATGATGCCATGAGCAGAGGGTGAACATCACCCCCTGGCCAACATAAGGTGGACCATAGCAACAGGACAGTATGCCAACACTGGCATGGGGAAACTGGCTATAACACCCACAAGCCTGCCCCCAACAATACACTCCCTCCAGGAGACATTAATTCCCAAATCTTCATCAGCTGGGAACCTGCATTCAGAACACCTGAGTTTACGGGGGACACCTGAATCAAACCACCACAGCCTCCATGGTGCACTTGACGTTTAGAGAGGTCACATCACTTCCCAGGATCACATGGCTGTGGTTCTCTGTGGGAAACTTGTCTGAGAGGTTTTCATGGTGCCTGAAGCCACTGCGCTACATTGCTGTTTTAATCCTGTGTATTACTTAGTCATTCTTTTCCAACAAACATTCACTGGGTACCTGTTATAAGGATAGAAAACAAAGTTGAATAATGTGGAATTGGCCCCTACTCTCCCTACTTTTAGAACCTACATTTTATTAGGGAAACTGACAATAACCCAGGAAGTATGCAGAGAAATTTTCATTTAGACTATGGAGTCAATAATACAGTATCGTGCTAAAGTCCCACCTGCCAGGAGCTTGAAGCTTGAGAAAACACAAACTTGAACAGATAGGGGGAATATTCCAGGGAGAAAGTAGAGCAGTTGCACAAATTCTAAGGTATGTGTGCTAGAATGTCTGAGGAAAAGCAACAGGCCAACAAGGCCAGGAGGGACAAGGTGGAAGAGGAAGGATGCGTGAGGTAGGGGCTGGGTCAGATGGCTCCCTATGGGCAGGCAAGGGAAGGAGAATGACTGGAATTCTAAATGCCATCCAGAGTCCTGAAGGGCTTTCAGCAGAGGACGGAGAGGATTCACTGCTAGTCTTAAGAATCACTCTGGTCCTTCACAGGAGACTAACTATAAAGTAGACAGATTCAAGATCAGTTTCAACATTGTTTTCATCTTACAGAGGTGTTATCAGCCAGACCAAGTTAGTGCGGGGACAGAGCAAATGAGACAGTGGAGCTGAGCAAATATTCGTGATGGACCTAGATGTGATCATTCAGGAAAAAGAGGAATCAGAGAATGATTGCTTGGCTTTTGATGCGATTAATTGGACCATTGCTTTACACTCCAGAGCTGAGGTTTGGAGTGAGGGGCTCTTGCTATCCTATTTGAGCACGCCTCCCTCCTGCATCTCTATTATTCATGGCTCTAAATCATTTTTTCCTGCCTGCCCACCAATGCCTCACAAGCCACATGCCTCCAACTGCACATACACACACACACACACACACTCATGCATGCACGCACACATGCACTTCCAACTGTGACACCTCAGAGACACCTCCTCTTAGTTACATTAGAATATTACCTCTGAGAAATGCTCTCTGAGGCCCTCCTTTCACAGACAGAAAGCCGAGAAAAAGCTCAAGATACATTTGCTTATTCAAGGTCATCCAACTACCATGGCAAAACCAGGAATGAAAGATCTTGTTTCCCAAAACCTCTTTCTGTTTATTTCAAGCTAGCTTCTAAAATCAAATCCCCTTGTCTCCATTGGCTCTCTTCCTCCACTACAAGAAGTGTGATGTGCAGTTGGTCCTTTCTCTGTCTCCTCTGCACATACTTTGCCTCTGTAGATAAGGTCAAAGACTGTGTCATCATTTGGCATTGCACACAGTCCTTACTATATTACCCAAGCTATTCAATACACTTAGGGGTTGCTGATTGATTATGCTGGACTCCCACATTTGCATACCTAGCCTCTCATATTTTAAGTCTGCAATCACAGTCTACATAGCAGTCAGGTACATCCGGTTCTGGTCTGCACTAAAGAAAAAGTAAAATATTGCTGATTTTAGATCTTTATTATTATCAATGCTATTGCTATATCTGCTCAGCCAATCATAAAGGAAATTGCAGTCTCTGCAGCCTTCAATTGCTATGACCATCTCTACACAAACTGGGCTAGCCTAAAGTCTGAGATTGTGTCTACTTGTTGCTAAATCCTAGACATCTCATTACTGATCAATGACCTAATCTTTTTAATATGCCTTCCAAGAAGGTTCCTCATTACAGTATCCCTCAGGAAGAGGAAGGGACATAGGTGGGACAGGAGGGTGGATGTCTTCTAAATTCTCTGAAAATCTGCCTTAGACTTAAAAAGAAGTGAAATGATAAACACAGTGAAAAATTCTGCCCTGCATTCACTCTCACTGATGTAACAATCCTGCACTTCTCATCTGGTCCTGTCTCACCCTGTGGAGCTCCTGACAGGCATGAACTGCTCTACGGGTGCCATCACTGGGCTTCCCAGTAAGACCTCAGAAAAGAAACACAGCTCGCACTCTGTCTTACTGCAACTCCATTTGTACTCTTGTTCTAGATTCCCTGGCTCCCTTTGAAGTAAGACCTTGGATCCTTCTCCAATCTTGGGTTTTTTTTGGGGGGGGGTGGGGGAAGTAGGGACTTTTCAAGGTAGATTCTCATTGTAGCCCAGGCTGATCTGGAATTCACTATGTGGTCTCAGGGTGGCCTTGAACTCATAGTGGTCTTCCTACCTCTGCCTCTCAAGTGCTGAGATTAAAGGTGTGCGCCACCATGCCTGGCTTCCTATCTGCTTTTGTGGTTGCTATTACATATTTCCTGGATATCCCTGGCTTTATTTTCTAAAAATATTTTATTCACTTATTTGAGAGAGACATAAACAAACTGAGAGAAAGAGGCAGACAGAGAGAGAAACTGGATATGGGCACACCAGGGTCTCCTGTCATTGCAAATGAATGCCAGAAGCATGTGTTTTATGTGATACTGGGGAATCAAACCTAGGCCATCAGGCTCTGCAAGCAAGTGCCATTAACCACTAAGCCATCTCTCTACCCTCAACTTTTAAATATCCTATAACATATCACAAGTTAGACATATGTTTTAACCCATATTTTAATGATTAACATTTTAACAAGGTGTGTATATTAATAACTATTATTAATTCTAAAGGCTGTGAAACTTAGGTATTAAGAAATATGTTTTCTTTTTTATTTATTTATTTATTTCAGAGTGACAGACAGACAGAGAAAGAGGCAGATAGAGAGAGAGAGGGAGAATGGGCATGCCAGGGCCTCCAGCCACTGCAAACGAACTCCAGACGCATGCGTCCCCCTTGTGCATCTGGCTAACATGGGTCCTGGGGAATGGAGCCTTGAACTGGGGTCCTTAGGCTTCACAGGCAAGCGCTTAACCACTAAGCCATCTCTCCAGCCCAAGAAATATGTTTTCTTGATGGTAATCATTTTTCTGCAGTATGATAGTATCTCAAAGTTGTTTGGATTTCCATTTCCGTAATGGTGAGGGATATTGAACACTTTTTAAGGTACTTATTAGCCATTTGTGTTTCTTCTGTTGTGAACTCTGTTCATTTCATTAGCCCCTCTGGTGATTGGCAGATTTTTTGTTGTTGTTGTTTAATTCTTGCAGTTCTTTATATATTCTGATTATTAGTTCCCTGTCTGAAGTATAAATGGCAAAGATTTTCTTCAATTCTAGTATAGCCACTATGGAAATTAGTATAGAAGTACCACAAAAATTAGAAATAGAACTCCCATAAGACCCTGCTACACCACTTCTGGACATATAGCTTGTACATCCATGTATTTTGCTGCTCTATTAACAATAGCTGAGAATTGGAATCAACCTCAATACCCATCAATAGATGAAATGGATAATGAAGATGTGGTACATACACACAATATAATTCTATTCAGCAGTATGAAAAAGGAAAATTGTGAAATTTGCAGGAAGCTGGATGGACCTTGAAAGAATTATATCAAGTGAAGTGAGTCAAACTCACAATGTTCTTTCTGGTGGTGGATCTTAGCTTGTAATGTCTATAAGTATGTATATATAGGGGGAGGCAAATGTGCATTAAACATATAACAGAACTGTTACAAAAAAAGTGAATATAAAGAGATGAGCTGGAGGTGGAGGAAGGGTAGGGCAAAAGGACACATGTCACATGTAAAGAGAAGGGGAAGATACAGAAAGGACAGGAATTAGGAAGAGAGAGGATGAGGGGAAGAAATCAACAGAAACAAATTGTAGCTGGAAATGCTAGAATTAAGGAGACATAAATCTCTGCATTCCAAACAAACAAAAAAATTTTTTTTCAAGGTAAGGTATCACTCTAGCCCATGTTGACCTGGAATTCACTATGTAGTCTCAGAGTGGCCTCAGACTCACAGTGGTCCTCCTACCTCAGCCTCCTGAGTGCTCAGATTAAAAGTGTGCATCACAATATCTGGCTAATTTTTTTTTTTTTTGGAAAATTTACATCTCAGAAAAACAAAGAAAGAAATCTGAGTTAGAGTTCAAAAAGACCTAAACAAAGCTTTGATCCTCTGTATAATACTGCAATGTTGAGCAAAAAGTTTAACCTCTCCAAGCCTCAGATTCCTTATCTATTATGTAAGGATTAAAAGTATCTCCATAGGGTTGTTAGAATTCAAGGGCAGCATACATGAACGTTTTAGCATAGAGCCTGGCAGAGAGTAACCACTTCATCATCACTAGCTGCTCTGAGTATAAGTGAAGTTTTTGTTAGAAGAATTGGTGTTCTTCTAAAACTGAAAATAATGACAGAATCCAGACAAGAGTTCCTTTAGTATCTTTCTGATTTAGATGAGACAAAGGAAACTCCAGGAGACTATGGGAAACTGTGTTGTGCCCCATGGGTGGTAAAAACCTGCTGAAAAGACCAGTGGAGCGGCAGCCCCATAGCTGCAGGAGATGTTAAGTTCAGGAGCATTACCCAGAAACTTTATCTTGTCCACAAAAGTAGGCAGGGGCTCTAGCAAAATGAATTTAAATTTGGTCACTACCCAGGGCTTTGAACTACAAATACAGATGGACAGTAATATTTATGGTCAATTTACCAGAATCAGGTATCAGATGACCTCTGACACCAACCATCACTTACTAAAGAGCTAATTAGCTGTAAAAATGAGGTGACAAGTCAGTTGTATCAGCACAAAGGACGAATTTGTCATGTGGGATTTGTCTAGTAAGGCTGCCAGGACAGCTTCTGGGTGGCCACTTTCCCTACCAAAGCAGCTAACTTAGGGGAAGAAGGAGGTGAGGCGGGAGCCAAGTGCCCAGGGAGCCCTGGGCAGTGACCTCCCAGGCAGTGTGTGAGCGTACACCTGAAAGCCCAGAGATACCATGTGCTCATGCCTGCTGGTGAGCAAATGCCAGCCTCATCTGTCTGTGGTTTAATAACCAAGGACATGCTAGCATCCTTCAAGAACCAGTGAAAATGTTCTTACTCACCGAGATTCCCCTCTGCTTCAAGCCATCAGAATAAACTTTTGTTTGCTACACTGTGTGCACTGTTTCCCCTGATTCTTAAACTCATTAGGTTCATGAAACTTCCAGAAACCTAAGGGGAAAGAGAGGTGGAGGGGATGGGGTCACCTGTACTTTCTCCATTCTGAAATCATCAGTGTTAATGTCTTTGCCTTTGATGCAGCTCTTTCTTACATTAGAAAACAAAGTCAGAATCAGATTAGATACTCAAAATCTTTATTAGCCTCATATTATATCCCCCAACAGCACATCATTATGTAGTTAATCATATTCCAGGAACATAACTATAATTTTTTTAATTAATTTATTTATTTGCAAGCAGAGAGGGAGAGAGATAGAAAGAACAGAGACAGACAGAGAGAGAATGGCCATGCCAGGGCTTCCAGCCCAAACGAACTCCAGATGCATGTGCCCCTTGTGCATCTGGCTTATGTGGGTCCGAGGAATCTAACCTGGGTCCTTTGACTTCGCAGGCAAATGCCTTAACCTCTAAGCCATCTCTCCGGCTCCACATAACTATAATATTTTATCATTCCTGTTTCTATGTTCTCTGACTTTCAGAGATCATTCTTTCTTTAGTGACAATAATGGCAATAACCACTTTCTTCTCAACATGATGTGAAGAATATTGAGATTTTCTTACCCATGCTAGTCAGCTATGCCCAAAGTTGTTTAACCATTTCAAAAACTGCCCTCTGTGTCGTCAGAGCCCATGTCTCTACCATTAGTTGGCTTCTAACTTTGGCTCTCTAGTCGAACAGATATTTAGTCAAAGAAACATAGATCCCTTTGCTCCTGAAAGCAATATAACCATCACCAACCAAAAGTAAAGGGGAGAAAGCCAGGCTATGTAGAGAAGACGTATTCCCAACTTCTCTACCCCAATGTGAACGTAAATTCCTCCCTTATGTCCCTGAATTCCACTAAACTTGGGCTCCAGCATTACATGGGACTTTAATGAAATTTTATGGTTAACATGGGAACAATATAGGATGGTTTGCTAACTACCTGGTAAGTTTTCCTAAGATTCTTCACATAGAAGGAATTACCAACAGAAATTTCTAGGAATCTACATCTCAGAAGTCTTGGCCTCATCTTCTCATCTGGTTTCAGGATAGTCTCTTCCCCATAATGATGAGTTAGGAGAGAACCCCACTTTGTCTTCCAGAGGAAAAAGAACCTCATACTCAATCAGAGAACATGGTTAGACTTCCAAGGTCCAAACAAGGTAATGCAAAATTGACTATGCATTTCCCAGAGTTACCATTCCTCCTGGTTTGGTATGGTCACACCATCTCTCAGATTCAAGTGTTAAAGCATCAGCCATATGAAATGTTTAGTAAAGTAAAAAGTATTGCTGTTGATTTTCAAATTCACCATCTTCTTACAGAACTATACTGCCACCACCATCTCTCTCTCACACACAGAGAATTTACAAACATAGGATATTTTATACTCACCTGAAGTATCCGCAATCAAATTCATGGTGATTTCATTTTCTTCAAGGACAATCGGGAAAGGTTCTATCTACTTACGACAACTCAAAAACAACTTCTTTCAGAGTTCAAAATTGGTACAAAGATCTAGATATCACACATGACATGTTCCACTAGAATAGTAGTGGTCACTGAAGTAGGACCAGTGATTCAAGAGGCATAGGTGATTTAGAAAGGCAAACAATAATATATTTGAACATCGGTGAAAAAATGTTCTGGCATTTTGATAAGAGAGCCACATTATAACACCAGCTCTTTGGGACACAGTGCAATTTTAAATTGTAGTGTGAATTCCAGGCACTGTGTTGCTATTATCATTGGGTTTCCCCAAAAAGTCACTGTGGCTTATAGTCAAGAGCTAGTCATAGAAAACTGATTACCCCATAATAACAGTGAACCTCACTCAAGCAATCGTGATAAAAGTACAACAGGTAAAGGAACAGATATAGGTGGCTATCGCTTCTATTATCAGAAAAGAATTTACCTCAAAGAACTAATCTCCACAGAACTTGTTTAAATAGTAGGTGTCCAATGTGCCTAGATGTTTATTTACTATCCTTTAAGTCCTCAAGTTCACAAGCAGGAAATATAAGGAGCTGACTAAAGATTAGTTGAAACTGAAGTTGAAGCACTTCTGGAATTATAATTATGAAAAAGTAATTACATTAAATTGACTCAGTGTCCTGGAAATATGCCAAGTGCTTAAAAATGAATAATGCCTTTTACCTTCTCCCTGAATTCTTGTTATCCAAAATGAAAAAATATAATAAAGTTTAAATGAACATTCTACCATTGCTAAAAATCAACTGGCTATCACAGACTCCTCCCGAGCTAAATTTAAGTATACTCAGTTCATCTTTTTCTAGACTCAATACTGGAACATTTAAATGGTTTTCCAGTAGGTAACCACTCTTTCAGTCATTTTTCAAATTATTTATTTATCTTTATTTTGATTACACAGCAAATAATGTGGTTGTTATACAAAAATTAAGAAATGTATGAAAACACAAATAAAGTCAAATTATTTCCCCAAGTGGTCACTACTAACACTTCATTGTTTTTATGTTTTTGGTTTTAAAAAAAAAAACTAGAATCATACTTGGGATATTATTTTATAGTCTGCTCTCCTTTTCATATAGTAACATACTCTGAACTTTTCTGTGACATCAAATATTATTTCACCATATGATTCTTGAAAATATGACATTTCAGGACATGAATACACAGCAAACTGTTGAAACAGACCCCAGTGACAAGGCACGTAGGCTACTTTCAATATTTTATTATTATATTATTAAAAGTACTTACTCAGGAGATATAAATTGCTATGTACATATGCATTTCTTTGGAATACAAGAAATACAATTGACATCCTCAGAAGTTTAATTGCTGGTTTAAGTGGAAAGAAAACTCTTTAGACTTGTCAAGTCAAGACCACCCTCCAACCCCACCAAAGTTGTCTCTGTGATAATTTTTGCCTTGTTCTCATGAGAAATTACTATGACTTTTGAAACCCTTTTCCTGATAAACTAAAAGCAAAGGTAATTTGATGATTTTCTTCTATTTAATTAATGGAACTTGAATGTATTTTCTTTAATAATGTTTATTGACCATTTGAATTTTATGCTTTCAACTTGCCTTCTACCAATTTATCTGCTTTCCAATTTGTTTTGTTTACAAGTAATGAAGATCATTTCAGGGTTTGCTTTCAGTACTATATGCTATGGTTTTTCAAACAAAAAAAAAATGACAGAATGCATTGTAATAAGATAGTTTACTAAAGCAATGAAGCAAAGCAGGGCCTAGCAACCAGAACTTGTCACTTCATGAACAGTTACTAAAAGCCTTTATTTTGACCCCCAAAAGCTTCATCATAAACAAGTTTTGTCAAAACGATTAAATTCTTCTATATTTGTTGTAGAAATTTTAGTAATATGTAATTAATCATCGTGTAGATCTGGATTATGAGAAAAGTAAAGTGGAAAATTAAAATGATCACTGAGGGAATCCAGAGTGGGGGAAAGTCCTCTATAGCACAGCTCAAACCCAAAATTTTCACAGTACTTTCACAGGTACAGAAGGCCTTACTTGCTTCCGCGGAGCAGTTTGGAAAAGAGGAGTATTGACAAGGCTGTCACGTCTCTTGGAAGGCATTGTCAGACAATCTCAGTAGCATCTGTAATGAGGGACGAGTAAGGAGAGAGTTTCCTCACGTGCAGGTGTATTTGTCTGAGAGGGTAGACAGAAGCAGGCCACATTTGTTGTCTAAACCCTCGTTTCCAAATTTGTTTTTAGGTTTTACGGCAAGAAAACTTGTGCCTTTCCTCTGCTGTGGGACTTGCTGAGGATGCTTCTGCTCAGAAAAGAAGCCTCTGGCATTGTTCGCATTGCAGCAGCCAGTTGCTTGGCTGCGCTATCAAAGCAGACACAGCAGATCCTCTTGAATGGAGGGAGACTCCAAGACCCACCGCAGACTGGCCACACTAATGAACAGAGAGCACAGATTCTGCTGGGCCCCACTGGGGTGGTGGGCGAGGCAAATAAAATCCCATGGAGATGGGACCAGGCTGTAGCCATAAAGCACCAACTTGTCTTAGCAGGTGCTGTACTTCCCAACATCTGCTGGCCGTATATAACAAAGTGGCTAATGGACAGTGTGGAAATGGTGAGACACCATGAACAGTTACTTGCTCACTCCTTTTCACACTGCTCATATAAAGGGTTGGTGATATATACACACATATGCAAATACATATATGCATATGTAAATGAAGAAAACTTTGTTGGGTTTTTTGTTTGTTTGTTTGTTTGTTTGTTTGTTTGTTTTTCAAGGTAGGGTCTCACTCTAGCTCAGGCTGACCTGGAATTCACTATGGAGTCTCAGGGTGGTCTCAAACTCATGGTGATCCTCCTACCTCTGCCTCCTGAGTGCTGGGATTAAAGGCAAATGTCACCATACCTAGCTTGTTGTATTTTTTTAAAAGTAGCAGAGACAGATAAATTATTTCTCTAAATGTATTCTTTTTTAATTTATTTTATTTATTTGAGAAAGAGAGAGACGGATAGATAGACAGAGAATGAGAGCGCCAGGGCCTTCAGCCACTGCAAACAAACTCTAGATGCATGTACCACTTTGTGCATCTGGCTAACGTGAGTCCTGGGGAATCAAACCTGGGTACTTGGGCTTTGCAGATAAGTTCCTTAACTGCTAAGCCATCCCTCCAGCCCTCTAAATGTATTCTTAACATAATACCCAGAAGTGGTAGACTAGCATGCTTTAAACAAGAGCAAATCTTAAATCAGTCATATTTTGAAATCAGTGAGCTTTATCTGCCAAGGGAAGACAAGAAGAAAACTGCTTTCGCTGATCCCAGCAGCCTCTGATGGAAAATATGGCAAAGACCCATGGGAACTTGCTCACAAAGACATGACTACAGCAGCTAAAGATCCAGGCTCCAGGCTTAGTAGGATATGAGTTCAAATTCCTAAGCAGGTGTTTACCATACATATTCACTTCTCTGAGATTACATTTCCCTCCTTTATAAAATGGGAATAAAAACACCCTCTTCAACAACTGCAGGCAGATTAAAACAAAATAATTTTAAACTAAAATAATGTTAAGGCATATAGAACAACACTTACAACAAAGTGAACCACCAATTAATGGATCAATGATGCTCTCTTGCTATTAGTTCTGCTATTACTATTATTTATGCCTGTTTGTCTAAAAAAAAAAAAAACAGATTTAAGATGAACCTGTAAAGACAAATAAAATAAGAAAAAATTACCTAAGTTACAAGCAGATGAGAAAAGAATGTTTACTCTGGGGATCAATCAGATCAAAATTTGTATTTCTTCTTCACAGGATACTCATCAAATACAAAGGAACTAAAACCAAAGGTAGCTTAGCACCACTGTAAAGGGCTCTTGGGAAGACTAAAAACTTCATTTTTATTTCACTTCAGGTCACAGACTCTTGTTCATGGTCCCATGAAAATAACAGTTATCAGGGAAAGGTTACAATAAACTTTAGTGTCTGGGGCACAAGCATCAAGGAGCAGAATAATTTGGTTTCCATCGACTCTGGCACACAAGTTCCATTCACACTTCCTGTTCACTTTGTACTGCAGTCTTTCCTCTCAACCCTTTACTGTTTCTCAAGCTTTGCAGAATGTGTAACATCACACTGTCATTTAACCAGACCTCAAAACTAAGATCCCATCATAAATTCCATCTTAGAAAAGATATGCCCCATCACTTCCCAGGCCAGATCTCCAGGGAGGTGAAGCATCTTGGCATATAAATGTACACAAGCCTACTTTTGAATATTAATTTTGTATTGCACTACCTCCCCACATAATTATTTTTGCTATAAATTTGAAATCATTATCCAGCAAGCTGTAAGATTAGCATTTTAAAAACTTGCTGGAGATGGGAGTTCAACCAATAAATATAAACACTCTTGGCCTCCTGTTGGGAAACCCCTTAAGTTCTGATGCTCAAAGTAAATGTTTATTGGAACAGAGAATTGGGAAGATCATTCCAGAGATGGAAAGAAACAAAAAGTTTCTTCTTTAATGCCAAGTCCATGTCAATAGCTGAAACCCTTTGTTGAACAATATCCTAGGCCAGTGCTTAAATTCAATGAGAACTAACTCTGCAATTTCAAATAAAGGCAGCTGTCATGAGCAGAGGAGCAAAGAAATGGGGCCTGATGACAGATATTTGCTCTTCCTGCTTTCGACAGAAGACCTACGAAACACATAATGCCACATTTAAAGCCCTGAAGAGCTGCCCAATAGAATTTTAAATGGTGAGCCAAGGGATTCCTCCTAACCTGTAGACCCCTGACAATCGTTCAAGCTGTCATGCTCAGTGAAAAACAATCCAGGTGAGCCCTGGGCTGGTGTTCAGCCAGAAGAGGCCCATGACATTACTACCAAGTTCAGGAACTCACAGGAAAAGCAGAAAGTGGACAAGGAAGGTGGATTAAGACAGGCAAGGAGTGCTGGAGAGATGGCTTAGTGGTTAAGAGCACTTTCTGTACAAGCATGAGGACCTGAGGAAGCCTGAGACAGCCTGAGTTCAATCCCCAAGATCCACATAAACAGCTGGATGTGATCACATGCATCTGTAACCCCAATCTTACAGGGTAGCAGAGAGTCAAGGATCACTAGAGCTCTGGGAACAGTAAGAGATGCTCACTCAAATAAGAATGAGTGGGAAAGCCATGGAGCAGAACATCCTACATTCTGTTCTGCTCTGGTCACCTCAGGAAAGTGCACCCATGGTCTGTGAGTGCCTCACACACACACACACACACACACTTTTGTATATACCACAGATATCACATTACACATACACATCAAAAAAAAAAGAGGGGAGGGATTGTTACTGTATCTTGCAAGTATATTTTGTTTGGTAAAGCAAAGACTGTTGCAGAATGGATGTTTGGTAACTGAAGCAAAGACAGTAACAGAGCTAGACTGCTCCTGTAGAACTTGGTCCTGAAGAGCAATGATTCCTTTGAAGCACTACCTCTCCCATCAATCTGGGCCAGACTGACAAAGGCTGTACCTGCAATGACAGACAGCAATGGTCTCTGCTGCTCCCTCCCATTGGTCAGCATCTGCAGAGAGCGCAACCTTCTGGCCTTCCCCAGACCAACGGCAACAAAACACTGGGGGCAAAGTGGTTAGCCCTTTTCCTGAGGTACAGACTGCATTGTCTCAGCTCAAACAGATGCTCTTCTTTGTGGTAACTGGGCATGGGACATCAAGGTGACAGGGAAGACTTGAATCAAAATTTAATCTCATCATTTCAAAATAATCATTGAGTAAAGTATATGTTTTTTTTTTTTTTTAGTTTCTTACTAAAGGACTAGCTGTAAGACAAGGTAAGAACACACAAGGACTAAATATTTTATGATTTCATTATACAATCAAATATACAGACTAGGTAGATTTATTGAGACAGAAAGTAAATTCATAGTTGCTAGGGACTGGGGGGGAGTAGGGAGTGACTAATGGGTGCATCTCCTTTTGGGGGTAATGAAGACAACTTAGAACTCAATAGAAGTGATGGTTCTGGAATATTGTGAGTATTCTTAATGCTGTTGAATCATGCACTTTAAAATGATTAATTTTCTATTATGTGAAATTGTGAGTTCTACCTCAATTAAAAAAATAATTTGGGTTGGAGGAATGGTTTAGTGGTTAAGACATTTGCCTGCAAAGCCAAAGGGCCCAGGTTCAATTCCCCAGGACCCACGTAAGCCAGATGCACAAGGTGGCACATGCATTTGGAGTTCATTTGCAGTGGCTAGAGGCCCTGCTGCACCCATTCTCTCTGTCTGTCTGTCTGTCTCTCTCTCTCTCTCTCTGCCTGTCTCTTTCTCTCTCTCTCTCTCTCTCTCTGACTCTCTCAAATAAATAAATAACTTAAAAAATAATTTGTAGGGGAATTTTGTGGAATTTAAATATGAACTGGATTTTAGATGACATTATGAAATTACTAATTCTCTCTTGTGTGATACTGGTATTGGGTCATGTAGGAGAATAACACTTTTTATTCACTTTTCAAAGTTGGTAGATCTCTTTAGGGATAATCCTATCTTTAACATACTTTCTTATAAGGTTAGCAAAAAATGATCCATTTGTATATAGAGATTAAAACAACATGGAAAAATATTCATGACTTTGTGTCTGAGTGAAGACTAAGTGGCTGTTTATTGGGGTATTTTTAATATTTCAATATGCCTGGAGTTTGACAAATATTGAGAAAAAAGTGTTATGATCTTCTTAAGTTCAGAATAAAATCCAAGCCTCATATTAAGTAATGCAAAATAAATGAGTTCAGCAACTACTAAATTTCAGGTGCTGTACTATGTATGTAGGATATTGTAATGAACAAAACCTATGTAATCTGGGCCCTCTCAGCTCCCAGCCCAGTGAGGGCACCCATAAGTGTTTAGACACCACAAGAGAATTTGCAGTCGACATGCAAGACGCCAAAAGAATGCCAAGGATTTCAAAACCTGTCACCTGAAAGACCTTATTCAGAGTCAGTGGAGGACAGAAAAAGAAAGGAAAGCTAGGTGATGGTCTGGAGGTGAGATGCTGGAGGAGAGATTTCAAATAGCACCAGTGAGTGACAGCAGGGACCAGTGCCATGGAAAGGAGCCCATCCATCCCACAGCAGCGGATCTGCCACTCAGTGCCAACCAACAAGAAGACATAGGAGGTAGGAGGAAATCAGGGACCAGAGAGATCAAGTGATGACCTCCAGTTGTAGGTAAGCCCAAGCCTATAGTACATCCACTCTTGCCTTGGAAGGTATCGCCCTTTTCCTAAGCAGGGTCTGGGGAACTGACAGCCGAAACTACATTAGAAAAACACGAGCCACTGGAGAAACAGCAGGGCTGGGTGAGGAACCACAACCATGACCGCCAGCCAGGCGCAGGTCAGTGTGAGTACTCATGCAGTCCAGGGCCTCCCCTCTGTGAGTATCTGTCATTTCCTTTTAAATACAGCTGGAAAGAGGCATGGACACAGGTTGGCAATTCCCAGAGTTATAAATTCTCAAATCTATTTCGGGTTGAATTGGTGGCTTTCTAGAACTACTTGCATAGTCACAGGGACAAATGATGAGTTGGGGGGCGGGGGTCACGACTGTGCTGCTTGTGATTGGCTGTAGCTGGACTGCTCCTGACTCACACTGGAGGGTGAGGAAAGTGCCCTTACTTTGTCTCTGTGATCTTTGCTTCCACAGTGTTCATACAGGAGAAAGACAAGGTGAAGGCTTAGGAAAAATGAATACTCAGACCACTTGAACTTAATTGTGGTGTTTGGCTTTTAAAAAATAAAGAAAATGCTTTAAAAATGATCATTTCTTTTAAGTTAGGGTTTTGCTATAGTCCAGGCTGACCTGGAATTCACTATTTAGCCTCAGGCTAGCCTTGAACTCAGCCACCTTCCCATCTCAGTCTCCTGAGTGCTGGAATTAAAGGTATATACCACTATGTCTGTCAATAAAAGGATAATTTGGTAAAAATAATAATAACAAACAAATTGTGCTACACAATTTTAATTACCTTTTACAAGGCTCAGTAGGCATTACCACGAACATATTTAGGGAGAGTTGGTAGACTAGGGACATGTACAGCACTATTTTCAGGATTTCAGACTAGAAGCTTTGAAGGGCTTTTGCAAAACCCAAGGGAGCCTCTTCACCCAGAGAGATGCCAGGCTACCTACAACCCTGGGCCACCACTTTCCCGTGATGAGTGAAGAAATGATACTGAAAAAAAGTCTCCCCTTTCCCTATCTGAAAGCCTATCTCTGGGGGTTACTGTAACCTATTCTGGGGCCTGAGAAGAAGCCTGACTGCTAATTCACAGCTCAGGCGCTTTGAAGTACCATTGATATTCCAAACTTGGGGAGCCTCCCATATCATAAAGGAATCTTCTATCCACTCCCCCTCAACCCAGCCACACTACAAATAAACTTGCTCCGGCAAACCTGCAAGCAGGCCTTGCGCCTCAACGCCAGCCAGCCTCTGAGAAAGGAGTCTGGGCAGTACAAGCTCTACAAAGAAAAATAAAACCCTCAGCATGGAGCCTTGAGCAAGAAAAACAGTGAGCTATTTAAACCTGACCATTTCTTTTATAAAGACTTGGGTGTTCTTCAGAAAGGGAATGTCCCTCCCACCTCAGAGAGGTCCAAAGTGTTACTCATTATTTACAGAGCTTTGATGTGAGCCTCCAAAGTTTGAGTTCAGCTCTGAGGAATGTGAGGGTCAAATCATTTTCCCTTTCTGGGGAAGGGAGGCTGTGAATTTAATACAACAATTTGTTCAAAACAAGGAAATAAGCTGAAGTGTGCTCCACACTGCACAACAGTGGCCGGTTGGAACTATCTCACACCCCAAAGAGTTTATATAGTTTGGCCAACAGTGGTGATCCATTTAATGAGCCTTCTGGTTAATCCATTCCTATCAGCCTTGATAGCTATTAAAAGCAAGACACTTTGCCCCTAGTCCTAGGAATTGACTGGATTTGTTTAAACAATGTTAGAGTCACCATCTTCTAACAGTAAAATAGTTATAAAATATTCCTATAGCATATGTATATTTTATGAAAACTAGAAGTTAAATAGCACAGCTGTGGCATGTGGCTTTTTCTGGTAACCCTCCAGGTGACCTTTTCTTTTTAAAAGTGGCCTTTTGAGCTTTATTATCTTAGCAAGAGCACCCCCCCCCCATTTATATAGCTGCTTTCTTTATGGAGCCTGAAGTGCTTTGTTGACCTTGGAATGCCCTTCATGCATAGAAAGATGCTCTCCCTCACCCACAGAGCTGGCTAGACAGTTGCAGGCCAGGGAGCAAAGTGCTCAGCTATCGGCTGAAGTTCGTGCTGGGTGTGCTTCTAAAAACCATTCTCCCTGCTGGAATGATAAGGCTATCTCCTAATCTGGGACACAGCAGCAGCTGCACAGCTAAAGAGGCTACAAAGAGTCCAGCACTCTGGGTTTGTTTTATCAAGTTTGTGCTCTGCCGCTTACCGGCCAGTAGCCTTGAGCACATAGCTGAAGTTCTTGTGACCTCCTTGTCCTCATCTGTAAAATGGGATTAGTAGTGTCTACCCCGTACCTGTGTTTCTCAACACTTCATTGCCTTCATATGTTCATGTGGATGACTGCCACTGTCTCCCAGTTTGCAGTGTAGCTGACCTGTCATTTTTGTTTGAATAACTATTGAATGACCCCACACCGTATTCATGGCTCTACTTAGATCATGTTAGTCACCTAGGCTAAATATAATTATTAGCAGACACAAAATGGCAGTACTTAGAACAGTTAAGTAACATCTGAATTCATGAATTAGTGGAGGTGAAGGTCAAGGAAAATAATTCTGCCTCCCAAGCTTGTGATCTGAACTGACACCATATTCTCTCCCAGACCATCTCAGAACTGCAAATAAATGATTAGCATGTGATGTCCTAAGGAGATTTAGTGAAAGTCACCTTCGGATGTTTTTTTAGTTTTTGGGGGTTTTTTTATTAAAATTGGTCCACTTTCAGAACACAATATGGACCATTTAAACTCTGTAGCATCCTCACAGTGAAATCCTGTCAGGACTCTTCTCAGCTAGTATCTTCCCTTCGCACACACCTTGCTTCCTTCTTCACAGATACTCAATGGGCGCTCCTCCCAGACTCTGACCGCCCACTGCCGGGTAGCCTGGCTTTGTGCTGAAACCTTCAACAGGTCAGATAGAATCATGGTTTTTGAACCAGATCATGTGAACCTCTAGGAACACACAAGAAGATTCCAGGGAATGTGTGGTCAAGGATGTTCATAGGGAATTGGTCTCTAGATCCTACACTCTTATAGTCAATCTTTCCTAAAATAAATTTGCCCAAGAGAAAGCTTATTGAAAAAGAACAGCTCTTATTTCTCTCTTTTCAAAAATATTTTTATTTGTGAAGAGAGAAAGAGAGATAGAGGGAAAGAGAATGGGCATGCCAGGGCCTCCTGCTGCTTCAAAACAAACTATAGATGCATGTACCACTTTGTGTGTCTGGCTTTATATGGGTACTGGGGAATCAAACCCAGGCCAACGGGCTTTGCAAGCAACCACCTTTAACCACTGAGCCATCTCCCTAGCCCCAACTCTTGTTTATCACATCTCTTTTCACTTCTCCCCTCTTATATAATAAATGAATAATATATTTTTCTCAATAAGACCCAAGGGTATAAAGACATCAATAGTGTCAAAGAGAGAGAAACTATTTGTCTGTCACTAGAGTCCAATATTTTCTTCAACCATATACATTGAAGGAGAATGTAATTTAATGTTTAATTAATGGGTCATTAAAAATAATTTTTGATTATCATTTTGGAAGTAAGCCAAAATTTCAAGCAATTGAAAAATGTTGAGAACTTCATCCTCTCCCACCTTCTTATCTACTAAACAATTTTCTCAACCATAAAGAGAAATGATGCTAAGCCCTGTCTCACTCTAGCAATTCTGGAACATTCACAGTTCCATCCAACGAAACTGTAATTGAAGTAATAAAATAAATGCTTCCTCAGATATTGAGAGAAATGCCTTTTTAATAATAAAATTTGGTTTTAAGTTATTTGTCAAATTGTATATTTTTATGTTTTTGCCAATTGTATAAACTGATGATCATAAAATAATTCAGTCAAGAACATTTTAACATTTATAGCATCAAGCTAGAGGAAAAATTTAAAGGTCAATGTTTATACATATCATTAGCAAAGAATTATGTTGCAGTGGTCTATTAAGAACTTCAAGCACAGAATGCATTACATAAAGATAAAAAAATCCCTGGAAAAGTTAAATAGAAAAATGACTTCAAAAGAAAAATGCATGGATGATATAAATGTTCTGTTAAAGAAGTTTGTATATTTTTAAATAGGTGATGGTTTTATCTAAGTAGTACTTCAATTCCATTGGATTCATTTTAAAGGATTATGTAACAACTGTATGTAAAAGTTCAAACTTTATTTTATTTAAAAGTAAAAATTTAGAGCCGGACATGGTGGTACATGCCTTTAATCCCATCACTCAGGAGACAAAGGTACGAATATCACAATGAGGTCAAAGGATAGCCTGAGTGAGGCTGTATAGTGAATTCCAGGTCAGCCTGAGCTAGAGTGAGACCCTACCTCAAAAAAAAAAAAAAAAGTAAAAGTTTATTGTATAGTGGATACCCATCTCTATTTATACTTGAAATGTATAAGGTGATATTAAATTTTTAAATTCTCATAAGACATACATGTAAGCAAAAATTTTAAATCACACACACACACACACACATATATATATATATATATATATATATATAGAGAGAGAGAGAGAGAGAGAGAGAGAGAGAAGAAATACCCATATCCCCTCTCTGGAAAGCACAAAGTAGGTGATGATAAAGGTATGTGCTATAGAGACATGATAAAGCTCTTTGTAAATTCAAATCACTCCACAAGTGGTAAGAGTCTGTGACACAGCATCGTCACATGCCAGATGATTACAATGGATACCCCACACTTGATTCAAGATGAAGCCCTGTCCATGGTGCTCACTGTTTTCCCAACATCCTGGTCAACTTTCAGAATTCACCTGATTCTAACTTCAAAGTGAGTCATTAGTAGATAAACTCAATTTTGAAACATTTCCATTGGCAAATACTGTCACGCTAGTGGGTGCCAGTGGGAGTGCAAATCCCTCTGGAGTGGAATCTGACAACAGCACTCAAAGTTTCAAATGCAGGGCTGGAGAGGTGGCTTCGTGGTTAAGGTGCTTGCCTGCAAAGCCTAAGGACCTGTGTTCGATTCCAGATCCCATGTAAGCCAGATGCACAAAGGCAAGGCAAGCACAAATTCTCACATGCCCACTAGATGGTGTCACCATCTGCAATTTGATTTTAGTGGCTGAGGCCCTGGTGTGCCAGTTCTCTCTCTCTCTCTCTCTCTCTCTCTTGCTCTAAAATCAAAAATGTTACAAATTCATTTACCCTTCACCTTGCAATGGTATATTGAGACTAACCCTAGAGATGTTCTCATACCTAAAGCAACCTATATTTTAATACATGGAAAGATTGGAAAGTGACCAAGCAAGTTGTATAACTAAATTATAGGCCATCAACACCAGGAATACTACACAGCAGAAAAGACTTGGTGCCTATAAACTGATAGGCAAATATCTCTGGATCTATTGTTAGCTGGGAAACAAAAACCATAGTGCTTAAAATGATGGCATACAAACTTCTGTGCAAGGAGGCCACTGAGCTAGGAATGTTCATACTTGTAAAACCACGTTGATGAGCTAAGGAAATGGCAGAAAAATAAAAACACAGGACAAAAAGGCACAGCACAGACAGGAAGAAGGTCAGGTTGAGGCTGTTCAGTGAATAGGTTTTATATCATTTGGATTTTTGTACCATGTTTTACAACCATTTCAAAAAACAATACAAACAGGTACTTACAAATGTTTTCGCCAGCCACAGTCCAGTGCTGAACCAAGTATATATTAATTAGCTAGCTTTATCTAAGAACATTTTCTGAATCAATACCCATACTTAAAGACCCTAGCCATGTTTTTTCTGTGTGAGGGTAGATACATATTTTATTGATTTTGCTGTGGGAACAGTAATTGCTAAATTGGAACTCCATGAAATGTGTACATATACCCCACACCAACTTAATATGTTTAATGGTTTTAAGCAATTTACAGAAAGTGATTTGAGTTTGGATTTTTTTTTTTTTTTTGGCTTGCTCCCTGTATTCCTCCCTTCTTTTTCATTCCAATAGTTGATTGAGTTTCCTACATTTCGTTCAGCATACTTGAATGTAGAGCAGAACTATTTTAATGGCACATTTAGTGCCCATTTATAATAATGTTTTTAGTCATTAAGATGTACACCAGGGAGGACCATGATGGCCGGACTAGCTAATGACAACCATGCCGAAGCTGGGAGGAGGAGAGGGAGGCCCAGCTCTCCAACACCCTCTTCCAGTTTTTCACCAGCCTCTTGACCTCAATAAGACCCCCCACTCTCTTGATCCGTCCGTTCTGTTAGTCCATCATCTCCCTCTGATTTCACTTCCTTCCCCACTGAGCCAGGACTCTGTGGTACATCATGTCAACCTGTCTCTTGTCAGCACCCTCAATTTCCTGGACCCTCTGCCTGATGCCATATACCCCCTGCCAGCCTTCCCATCTGGATTCCTCCAGCAATCCATCTTCTCTTTGCCTGCACCAAGACTGCCAGGCACAGCTGGAGAGAGTCACATGGCTCCACAGATGGATACCACTGCAAACTGAGGGTTGCTGAACTCAGTTAATGTCTCACCCTCTCCTGAATCAACCTCACACACACATCTCTCAAGGGTTATTCTAAATACTTATTCCATTCCCCACCCTACTTAACTTTAAGGGTGACTTTGTCCCAATGTTCCGAGAGAATGAAAGCTACAGAGCAGACCAGAACTAAAGCCTCTGTCCGTTCAGACCAGAGGTGACCCACAATGTCAATAGCGCTGTAACTGAGAATCCCTGTCAGAAAGGGAGAAGAGAATATGCTAGAATGGTGAAGGGAGGTGGGAAAAGAAGTGGAGCACTGAAAGTCTCTGTTACAAGGGAAGAAAGGGGGAATGAAGAAGAGAAGTTGAAGGAATAATGATGACAGGACAATTTTGTTTGTTTGTTTTTCTTTATTAGTCAGTTCTGTATTCAGCAAATACAGTCAGTTTGGTACCATTATTAGGCTCATCCATGACCTACCCCCTCCCCTTGGCCCCTCCTTGTTGAGGTATACGGGTCATGCATTGTGGAGTTCGCCCACAGTTATGGGTAAGCTAAATGTCTCTGCATATCATGACCCAACATGTGGCTCTGACATTCTTTCCGCCCCCTCTTCCACAAAATTTCCCTGAGCCATGTTGGGTTCATTTTTGGTCTGCTTCAGTGATGAGGTGTTGGGGGCATGACAGGACAATTTTAATCCTCTACTGAGTCTTTACTTTGAGACCTTCCCACAATTTAAACAGGTGGACTAGATCATCTTCTTAACAATATCATGTGGGTCAATTCTCGCTCAATTTCTTTTCCTGACTGCCCTGTCCTCACAGCACCTCCCATAGCTGTGTTGCATGCGCATATGGTTATGCTCCCCCGCCCCTGCCAGCCATCTCATTACCTCCTGTGGCTTCCTCTCTCCCTATTCAGGTTGAGCCTGGTCAAGCTGGCTCCGACTTTGATATTGTGGGTCAATTTCTCAAGCTATACACATGGAAATACATTCCCTGTGTACATGAAGTTAGGTGATTTTTTGGCATATCTTCTTCTAAATGTCTCTCTAACCCAGCTTTTTCACTCTCTTCAAATCCTTCCGTTTTTGTTCATAACTTCTTCAGCTCGTGTTTGCATGTAGCAGCTCAGTCCATCGTCATTCTGAATGAACAAGTAAGAGAATGCACCAACTGGATTAAGCCATAACCCCGTGGTCCATGGTATTCTTGGTGGCTATAGTCCTTTATAAACAACAAATCAGACTTTGTCTTTTGTCTGCCTTATTTCTTTTCTGTTGCCTATGGAAGAAAATCCAGCTTTCTGTGCCTTTAGCCCCTGTCTTTCCAACTGTATTCCCCATTACTCCCTTACTTATAATAACATTGATAAAAATAACAATATCTGACACTTTGATCGCTTACCGTGGAAAGCAGTATCAAAACTCTTAAACTGCCTATCACGTTTAAACCTCACTCTGACACTGTCTATGTAAAGTATTTATAATCTGTTTATTGTATTTATTCACTGTTCAGATGAAAAAAATAGACACAGAAAAAGGCTGAGTAGCTTGTCATAGTCATGTATTTAGAAAGAGACCACAGATGGGGTCAACTCTAGGAAAATGACTCACAAGGCTGTGATCTGCCCATCTTGCGCACTACAATTGTACCCTGGGTAAGAACCATGAGAAATCATTCACTCCACCTTTGTCCAGCATGGTTCCCAGCTACTCCACGCCTTTCTTCATGCTCCTCTATAGAAACATGCAAGGCCCTCAAATCCACTTGCCCTTCCATCCCCCTCCCTTTGGCCACACCCCACTTTAACTCTGAATACACAGGTGAACTTCACCTTCCTTGACCTTCTCAGACTGTTAACTGCTTCTCCACCAGATGCCTTAAGTTATTGGTACTTAAATGTATTGTGATAACACATTGTACTATGAACATCCCTCACTAACCCATCACCTTAGGGAACAGAGACCTTGTCTCTCACATCACTGAATACACAGATAGGTACATGACCAACACTTAGGTCTGATTATGGTGATAGTGACTATGTCCTATTATTACAAAGCTGCACACAGATGTGACACTTTCAATACCAGAAGATAACAAAGGGGAGTGTGGTGGTTTGATTCAGGGGTCCCCCATAAACTTAATGTTCTGAATGCTAGGTTCCCAGCTGATGAAGATTTGATATTAACACTTCCTGGAGGCAGTGTATTGTTGGGGGCAGGCTTATGGGAGTTATAACCAGTTTCCCCTTTCTAGTGTTTGGCACACTCCCCGGTTGCTATTGTCTACCTTATGTTGGTCAGGGGGTGATATCTGCCCTCTGCCCATGCCATTGTTTTCCCCTGCCATCAATGGAGCTTCCCCGTCAAGCCTGTAAGCCAAAATAAACCTATATTTTTTCCCCACAAGTGGCTCTTGGTTGGGTGATTTCTACCAGCAGTGCGAACCTGACTGCAATGGTAAAGTGGTACTGAGGTGTGGGGTTGCTGCTAGACACCTGACTGTGTGGCTTTGGCCTTTTGGAGCTGATTTTCAAGAGGAATGTGGAAGGATTTGAAACCTTGTCCTAAGAGATGCCTTGCAGTGCTGTAAGTACAGCTTGATGGACTATTCTGGTCAGAGTTGAAAGACCTGAATGCAGTAAGAACTATGGACTGTGAGGTTTGGCTTATGAGGGTGAGAAAGAGCTTTGCCTGGACTGGGCTAGCAGTGTGTGAGAAGCTTGGTGTTATGCCCGTGTCCTGAGAAGCTGTGCAGGATTGCTTTGTGTAGAAATGAACCGATGTGCACAGAGGGATATAGCACAGAAAAAAAAATCTTTGGGTGAACTCCTGCCCATTCAGCTGCAATTGACAGATTATAACCTTTGAGATTGGGCCATCTGACCTGCACTTGGATAACAGGAAGAATGTAGACTCTTTTGAAGGAGCCTGAGTGCTCAAGGAGTGTCCTGTTCTTTAAAGTCTGCTTTATTTCCCCCCAGGATTAACAAATTGACACCCTACTGGGTATTGTGGAGTATAAGAAATGCAGGAAAGAGAGAGTCATTGAGTTTGTAATACAGTCTTGTGTTTTGGAAATGGCCATGGACAGTGTGAAACATGTTTGCTGGATGCCTGGATGGAGACACAATGGAGCTGTGAGGATGAACCATGGATTGCAGTGGAGACACAGTAGAGATGCAGAGACCATGAGATGGCTGCTGAGGAAAGCTGCCAGCCCCAGATGAAATTGTCCAGGACTGTGAGTAGCCTAACTGGAGCGGTGGAATTGGAACTCCAGAGACTTGTTGCTGGTTAGTTATCAGACTGGGAGAGTTGTCACTGGCTAGAGTTGTTGGACTTGAAGCTACAGAGTTTGATGTTTGCCCTGTTTAAATCTTGTATTTATTGAATATTTCTTTGCTATACCCAATGCCATCTTTTATGGTGTGGATGTTTATTTTGTGCCATTATGGTTTGGGGGGGATTTTTTGGTATTATGGCTCAGTTAAAAGATCTTAGACTATGGGGATGTATGAACATCATTGGAATTGATAAAAACTGTGGGGACTATGGATGAATGCATTACATTTTACATTATGTATGGTTATCAGTTTATGGGAGCCAGGGGTGGAATATGGTGGTTTGAGTCAGGTGTCCCCCATAAACTTAAGTGTTCTGAATGCTAGGGTCCCAGCTGATGGAGATTTGGGAATTAACACCTCCTGGAAGGAGTGTATTACTGGGGGAGGACCTATGGGCGTTATAGCCAGTTTCCCCTTGTGAGTGTTTGGTACACTCCCCTGTTACTATTGTCCACCTTAGGTTGGTCACGGGGTGATGTCCACCCTCTGCTCATGCCATCATTTTCCCTGCCATCAATGAAGCTTCCCCCTCGAGTCTGTAAGCCAAAATAAACCTATTTTTTACCCCAAAGGTGCTCTTGGTTGGGTGATTTTTACCAGCAATGTGAACCTGTCTGCAACAGGAGCCACTGTAAGTGGGGAAGAAAACATCAAAGCAGTTCAGTTTATAAGTTTGTTGAATGTTTGGCACAATTTCTCTTATCATAGTTTTGGGAGGGATGAAACAAAGAAATAGGAGGGTAACTTGGAGAAGATTCATACTACAAGGCATAGAACCTAAACTAGGGATGGCATGAAATGATCAATGAGTGAATAAAACCCTTTCCCTAAGTCATCACCAGGGATTTTTCTAGCATATCCAGAACTTTGACTTTCAGCTTACTTGATTAGTACTGTGCACTATAACAGTATGACTTATGTAGCAAAAGGTAAATGGAATTCACTATGTCTTGAAGACCTTACTGTCTACTGTACCCCCTTTGTGCAGTACTTTCAGCTTTTCAATTATGTTGGCATAGGACATCCCTCACAAGTAACATAACTTTCAGAATGTCTAAGAGGAAACTGAAAGATTAATCCAGGCTTATTTAATGGAAACTTGAGGAAAGTAAAAATTAAATATTTCTATGATTTGCTTGAGACCAAATGCCCTGTGAAATTATCAAGAATTATAGAAAAGTGAATTAATTGATGGAAAAGAGTATATCAGACCAATAAGTAGTACCCAAAATAAAGCTAATGTAAAAATGCAAAGATTAAAAATTGGATAGCAGCATCCAAACAAGTAAAGAAATTTACTGGACTTAGGGAATTTGAATGCATCATTATGATTTCAAAAGATGATGGGATAATAATTTTTAGATTCTGTTATTTTAATAGTATGTTAAAATTTGTAGAATAGATGTTCTACTCCCTGTACATTTTGATCCTAAAGCATTAGTGGGGAAGGACAAAATGAGGACACATAAAGGTCTCCAGAAGGTCACTGGGGCCCAGGCACAACAAATAGCTGTCTCTATTTGAGGATAAGAATCATGTATGGGAAGTCAGAGCTATGGTGAATGAGGTGGTTTAAACATAAAATGCCCCCATATGCTCATGGTGTTTGAATACTTAATCCCTCACACGTGGTACTATTCTGGAAGGTCTTGGAACCTTTAGGAGATAGAGCCTTGGTATAGGAAGTGTGTCACTGGAGACAGCACTGAGGTGTTACAACGGCCCAACTTGCTGTTCTTTCTCACTCTGGTTTCACTCTGATATGACATAGATTTCTTGCTTGGACGTTCCATCTCTTTACCCACCATGATATGATGGGTTCTGAAAAGTGAGTTGGATTAGATCCTTTCACTTTTGTGAACCACTTATGGTTATGTATTTTATTCCAGTTATGACAAAGTAGTTGATATAAAAAGTGTACTAAAAATGGAGCTGTTTGACTGCAGAGATAGCTTAGTGGTTAAGGAACGTGCCTGCAAAGCCTAAGGACCCAGGTTCAATTCTCCAGGTCCTATGTAAGCCAGATGCACATGGTGACGCATTTGTCTGGAGTTCGTTTGCAATGGCTAGAGGCCCTGGCATGCCCATTCTCTCTCTCTCTCTCTCTCTCTCTCTCTCATAAATAAATAAATAAATAAATAAATAAATAAAAACATTTTTTTAATGGAGCTGTTGCTGGAGTAAACCTAACCATGTGATTCTTAGTCTTTTGGAACTTGTTTACAGAGGAATGTGGATGGGCTTGGAACTTTGCACTAGAGAAGCATTACACTTCTGTAAGCAGCTCTTAACGGGTGTGCATTTGTAAGACCAGAAGACCAAGAGAAATGTGAACTATAGATGCTCAGCTCATGATGAAATTTCAGAGAGAAATAAATGACTCTTGAGAACTGGGATAGAAGTAGTGCATGTGATATTCTAACAAATAATCTGCATACATTCTGCCTGTGTCCTGAGAACTTGAGTGAGGTTGAATTTTAAAAATAATGGACCAGGGGGTCAAGATGGTGCCCTCCTAACATCACCACACCTCCTGGGGAAGGAAAGGCAAGACATTAAGGGTCACTGGATCTTCTAGGGGGAAGCAGACTCTAATAGACCACCAGTGGGTGGGTGTGGAGTGGCAAAAAGGGGAATCATCTGATTCCCATGTTCTTGGGTAGCCCACCAGTCCCCCAACCCCCTCAAGCAGCCATCCTAACCATACTCCCAGCCATAGGTTCCTCCGGCACTAACTACAGGCCAGGGAACCCAGGCCAGCAGAGCTCCACCTGTGCTGCACACAGGCAACCATCCCATCCCCCCACACCCTGCATGACCAGCATCCCACTCTCCCCACCCCTTGCAACCTCAGTCTCGCTCTCCCTGGCCCCCAGGACTGCAGTCCTGCTCTCCCTGCCCCCTGCAACCACAGTCCCCCTCTCCCTGCCCCTCGAGACCTCGGTCCCACTCTACCTCCACCTCACGACTTCAGTCCTGCTCTCCGCCACCCACGAATGCTGTCCTGCTCTCCCCATCCCCCTGTGACAACCTTCCCACTCTCCCTACCCCTCACAACCTCAGTCCCACTCCCCCAACCCCCATGACAACCATCCTGCTCCCCCTACCCCCAATCCCCGCAGCCTCAGTCCCACTCTCCGTGCCCCTCACAACCTCTGCATCATGCCCCCCACCCTGTGCAACTTCCATCCCACTTGCCCCTGGCCCCCACCCCCTTGTGAACCCAGGAAAGCCAAATTAGCTCCACCCACACCTCCAGGCTCCTGAATGCCATCCCACTGCCCACTGCCCTCCATTCCCCTGTCCATTTCAGGCCACTGGAACACGCATTCCCATACCCCAAATTCACAGAACAACAAGACACCACATCAGGTCCTTGGGACCCCACCAAAGCCTCACAGGCTCCTTCCCTCTGAGCAGGCAGACCCAATGGCCACCAGAAAACCAGTGGAAGCAAACATAAAAGGGAATAACCAGTGGACACATTTCAAGGGTAAACTATAGTTGCCTCCTAAATTAAATAAGACTTATACACTGTGATGGGCAGACCACAGCGCAAAAGGAATAACAAGAAAAATCAAATTCCAAGTAAATGCAATAAGATCACACAGTCCCTCAATGGATGTCTCTAATCAAAACATGGACGAGACATCAGGATCAGAACCTCAAAATGAAGTTATAAGCTATGCAACCCTAACCAAGTAAATAGCAGAACTTGCAGAAAAGCAACAAAGGGCCGATAATCATATGAATGCTTTCCACATTTGACTAGACCTAATAAATAAGAAACTGGAAGGGGTCCAAAGAAGGATATTAAAGAGAGAAAAAAAAGAGGACCTCAAAAAACAGCTGGCTAAGCTCAATTAAGACATAAGGAAATGCAAGGATGAATTCCAAGAAGCATGAAGAAAATCAGAAAATGATGTGAAAAGGGAACTTGACAGAAACTATACATAGAAAAGTATTAGAAAATGAAAATCAAATTGAACAAGTCCAAAACTCTATAGAAGCTCTCAAGAATAGAGTCAGCCATGTGGAGGACAGAAACTCAGATCTGGAAGACAAAACAGAAGAAACAGTTTGAGAGTTCAAAAGTTTCAAAGTTCAAAATTTTTTATGAACAGAACATGAGGCAACTGTGGGATACCCTTAAACATCCTAACATTCAGATCATGGGAATACCAGAAGGGGAAGAAATTCAGAGCAAAGGCATGGAGAACTTATTCAACAAAATTATCAAAGAAAACGTTCCTACTCTCTCACAAAAAAGGCCCATCAAGTTACAAGAAGCTAACAGAACTCCAAACAGACTGGACCAAAAGAGAAACTCTCCAAGACATATTATCATTAAGACTCTAAACATGATACCAAAGAGAAAATCCTAAAAGCAGCTAGAGAAAAACAACACATTACGTTTAAAGGTAACCCCATCAGAATTACTTCAGACTTCTCAATGGAAACCCTAAAAGCCAGAAGGGCCTGGAATGGAATACTCCAAAGTCTAAGAAACTATGGTTTCCAACCCAAACTACTCTACTCAGAAAAAGTATCCCTCATAATAGATGGTAAAAGCAATACTGTCCATGACAAAACTGAGCTTTACAGCTATATGAACACATTCTTCTCAGCAACCCATGGAACCTTCTCTAAAATAGATCATATACTGGGTCACGAAGCCTGCCTCCATATATTTAGGAATATCAACATAATTTCCTGCATGATATCAGATCACAATGCTCTACTTCCAGAAACTAACCACAAAAAATGCACCAAGAATCCTATCAGCTCCTAGAAACTGAACAGCACACCTTTAACAATAAATGGGTAGTGGATGAAATTAAAAATGAAATTGCAAAATTTCTAGAAATGAATGACAATGAGAACACATTGTACCAAAATTTGTGGGACACAACGAAGGCAGTCATCAGGGGAAAATTCATAGCACTAAATGCCTTCATAACAAAGACAGAGAGATTCCAAATCAATAACCTAACCATCCACCTAAAGGCACTGGAAAAGCAAGAACAATCCAACCCAAGAAGCTCCACAAGGAAAGAAATAATTAAGATCAGAGCAAAAATTAATGAATTTGAAACTAAGAAAACAATTAAGAAAATTGAAAAACAAAGAGCTGGTTCTTTGAAAAAATAAACAAGATTGACAAACCCCTGGCCAATTTGATCAAGTGAAAAAAAGAGATGCTTCAAATTAACAAAATTAGAAATGAAAAAGGAGAGATCACAACAGACATAAGTGAAATTGAGAGAATCATCAGGACTTATTTCAAAACCTGTATTCCACAAAACTGGATAATATGGAGGAAAAGGATGAACTCCTGGACACATACCATCTACCAAAGCTAAGCTCAGGGCAGATCACATATTGAGATTGAAAAGATAATAATAAAAAAAAAAACCTCCCCAAAAAGAAGAGTCCAGGACCAGATGGCTTCTCAGCTGAATTCTATCAAACCTTCATGGAAGAACTCAAACCAATCTTTCTCAAACTGTGCCACACAATTGGAGAACAAGGAAAGCTCCCCGACTCCCTCTATGAAGCTACTATCACCCTAATACCAAAACTAGGCAGAGATACCACAAGAAAAGAAAACTATAAGGCTATTTCCCTGATGAACTTAGAAGCAAAGATCCTAAACAAAATCCTCACAAACCGAATCCAACAACACATCAAAAGCATTATCCACCTTGATCAAGTAGGCTTCATCCCAGGAATGCAGGGGTGGATCAACATATGGAAGTCTGTCAATGTAATACACCATATAAATAAGCTTAAACACAAAAACCACATGATCATTTTGATAGATGCAGAAAAGGCCTTTGACAAAATACAATTTCTCTTCATGATCAAAACATTGGAGAGAAGTGGCATGGTCGGTTTATATCTCAACATAATAAAGGTTATATATAAAGCTCCTAAAGCCCAAATCATACTTAATGGAGAGAGACTGAAGGAATTCCCATTGAGCTCAGGAACAAGACAGGGGTGTCCACTCCCACCTCTGCTTTTCAGTATAGTACTGGATGTCCTAGATCAAGCAATAAGACAGGAGAAAGAAATAAAAGGAATACAAATTGGAAAGGAAGAAGTTATGTTACCTCTATTCGCAGATGACATGATTCTACACATAAGAGACCCAAGAGCCTCCATCTCAAAACTCTTAAAGGTGATTAACTCCTTCAGCAAAGTAGCAGAATGCAGAATCAATGCAAAAAAAAAAAAAGTAGCCCTTCTATATGCAAATGACAAAGATACAGAGAGAGAGAAATAAGTGACATGGTCCCATTTTCAATAGCAGCAAAAAGTAAAAAATAAAAAAATAAAACAAATAAATAAAATAGCTTGGAATAACATTATCCAAGGATGTGAAAGATCTTTACAATGAAAACATAAAAACACTCAAAAAAGAAATTGAGGAAGACTTGAGAAAATGGAAAGACCTCCCATGTTCCTGGATAGGCAGAATTAACATTGTGAAAATGGCAATCCTACCAAAGGCAATATACAGATTTAATGCAATACCAAGCAAAATCCCAACACTGTCTTCACAGAGATAGAAAAAAAATGATCTCAAAATTCACATGGGAAGGCAAAGGCCTTGGATATCCAAGCATATCCTTGGCAAAAGAAACACCTCTGGAGGCATCACCATACCTGATCTAAAGCTATATTACAAAGCCATAGTAACAAAAACAGCATGGTATTGGCATAAAAACAGGAGTATAGACCAATCGAACAGAATCGAGGACATGAGCTTTGGGTCAAGTAACTACAGCTACTTGATATTTGACAAAGGCCCTAACAATATAGGCTGGAAAAAAGATAGCATCTTCAACAAATGGTGTTGGACAAACTGAATAACCATATGCAGAAAATTGAAACTTGATCCACACATATCACCATGCACTACACTCAAGTCCAAATGAACCAAAGACCTCAATATAAGACTGAAAACTTGGTTACTAATGGAAGAAAAATTAGGAGAAACTTTCCATGATATAGGAATGAGAAAAGACTTCCTGAACAAAACTCCAGTAGCACAGGATCTTAAAGAATCACCCAACCAATGGGATCACATGAAGCTGAAAAGTTTCTTCACAGACCAACATACAATAATCAGAGCCAATAGATTACCCACAGAATGGGAGAAAATATTTGCTGACTATCCAACTGACAGAAGCCTAATTTCTAGGATCTACAAAGAACTCAAAAGCCTAAACAATAAAAAGTCTAACAACCCACTCACAAAATGGGGCAAAGAACTGGACAGGCAGTTCACAGGGGAAGAAATACAAATGGAAAACACACACTTAAAATGTTCATCATTAGGGAAATGCAAATTAAAACAGCTATGAGATTCCACCTTACCCCAGTATGGATAGCAAACATTAAAACATCAAATGAAAAAAAAATGCTGACAAGGATGTGTAGAAATAGGAACCCTCATCCACTGTTGGTGGGAATGTAAGATGGCACAACAATTTCTTTTTATATTTTTATTGACAACTTTTATACTTACAGACAACAATCCATGGTATTTCCCTCCCCTCCCCTCCCCTTCCCTCCCCCACTTTCTCCTTCATAGCTCTGTTCTCTGTCATATCCCCTCCCTCTCTCCATTAGTCTCTCTTTTAATTTGATGTCATCATCTTTTTCTTCTATTATGAGGGTCTTGTGTGGATATTGCTAGGCACTGCGAGGTCTTGGATATCAAGGCCAAATTCTGTCCCAACAGTTGTATGTAGGGAGTGGTACCCTTCCTTTGGCTCTTACATTCTTTTGGCCACCTCTTCTGCAATGGACCCTGAGCCTTGGAGGGTGTGAGATGTTTCAGTACTGGGCATTCCTCCGTCCCTTTTTCTCAGCACTATGTTGCCTTTTGGGGTATCCCAGTGTTCATCGCCATCTGAAAAGAGAAGCTTCACTAACCAGAAGTGAGAGTAATATTAATATATGAGTATGAACATTAAGTGTAGTGCTTTCAGGGCAATTTGGTGAGAGTAATATATGCATTTATCCAGACAAGAGCAGGCTTTATACCCCTAAGGCTGATGACCTCTCCTGCCATAGGCTAGCACAATCATTTTTGAAAGCAATACAGAGACTCCTAAAAAATTTGACTATAGAGTTACCAACAGACCCAGTTATTTCCTTACTGGGCATTTATCCTAAAAGCTGTACACCTCAGTTCAGAGTCATTTGCTCAACCATGTTTATAGTTGCTTAATTCATAATAGCTAAGAGCTGGAATCAACCCAGATGTCCATCATTAGACAAATGGATAACCAAGATGTGGTATATCTACATGATGGAATTCTACATAGCAATAAGGAAAAATGACACAATGAAATTTGAAGAAAAATTATTGAATCTGGAACAGATCATTCTCAGTGAACTCACCCAATCACAGAAAGATAATCTCCTCATAGTCTCACTCATCTATAGGCTCCTAATCTGAATCTACCTGAGATGCTGACATACCTAGCAAGCATCTCGAGGACCAGACAATAGGATGGGTGGGGAGGGATGGGAGAGTAAGAGTGGGGGTGGGGAACACAAAACTGGACCCAAATGGCAGTACCGCCATAAAATTCTACATCCTAAAAGACAGAGTAAATGGTTGAACCTTTACCAGGCCCTTAGAGGGAATACGTGAATCACAAGACCCTGGAGAGGGTATGATGAAGACTGAACTTAATCTTCTCCTATTTCTCTCTCTACCATCTTCTCTCTATCTCTTTTATACTACTTATCTTTTTCTTCCTTCTTTACTTTGATACTGACCTGTAACTCCCAGTACCAGCATGTGGCTATCATCCACACTGAGCTGTTGATCAGAGAGACTGACAAGGTTTCCCAAAAGAAGACAAATTTCTTTCAGAGTACTTGAGGACCCACCAAAGGTTACTGGTAAGACCCTACTGCTGAGTACACCATATGCTGTTGGTACATAACATGGAGTGACATGGCTGGAAGCTGGAAAAGAGTCAGTCATGAGACAGTTAGCTTGTCTAGTACCAGAAGGTGCTATAGGTCCAAGCATCTCATGGTCTAAACTACTCAGCAGCAAACAACCTGACGTGATGCTCACATGAGTGCAATAGTGGCACATAGTCATGGTGGTAAACAAACAGCTCTTGATTTGGTAAACTGATCTGCTCAGTGGAACAGATCCAAAAGCTGGAGCTGGGAATCAAGTCAGAACCATATCCAAAATTAGCCCACTCTCCATTACAAAGCTCCTACACCTATTAAATTCTCTCTAAAAAACAAAGGTTATCCAATTTATCTGGCACTAACTTCACTCTCCATTGGAGAATTTGTTTCTCTTTTTCAGATGGACACAGATTCTAGGGAGAGAGCCAGCCCATCACACATCAAAAGGGAACTAGCTGAAACTAAGAATAATTGGGGAAATGAGCAAGAGTACTGCTTTCTTGCTGGACCTGGTACCAGCACAAGGGTGAAGGATATAGACAAAGAGAACACTCAACTCCTGCCAAACCAGATATCCAGAGACACAGAGGCTCCAAAGACCTCATCACTGAAACAGACCTAAAATGAACCCAACATGGCTCAGGGAAATTTGTGGAAAAGGGGCCAGAAAGAATGTCAGAGCCACGCATTGGGTCATTATACAAAGAGACATTGCTTCCTACCCATAACTGATGGCTTACCCCACAATGCACAACTCATATTTCCCAACAAGGAGGGTCCCTGCAGAGGGGGAAGAACAGGGAGGAGGCTAACAATGATATCAACTTGACTGTATACACTGAGTTCAAAACTAATAAAAATAAAAATTAAAAAAATAATGGGGTCAGGGGGCTGGAGAGATGGCTTAGTGGTTAAGCACTTGCCTGTGAAGCCTAAGGACCCCGGTTTAAGGATCCATCCCCCAGGACCCACGTTAGCCAGATGCACAAGGGGGCGCATGCATCTGGAGTTCGTTTGCAGTGGCTGGAAGCCCTGGCATGCCAATTCTCTCTCTCTCTCTCTCTCTCTCTCTCTCTCTTGCTCTCAAATAAATGAATAAATAAATAAATAAGTAACAAAACATTTAAAAATAATAATAATAATGGACCATGGCTAGAGAGATGGCTAAACAGTTAAGGCACTTGCCTGCAAAGCCTGACGACCCGAGTTCTATTCCCCAGTACCCACATAAACCAGATGCATAAAGTGGAGCATGCATTTGGAATTCATTTGCAGCAACTAGAAGCCCTGGCATGCCCATTCTCTTTGTCTGTCTCCTCTCTCTCTCCTTATTTATTTATTACAAATAAATAAATTAAAATAAAAAATAATGAACCAAAAAAAAAATTCCAATGTGTTTGTCAAAAGAAATTTCAGCTTAAATAGTACTGAGTTTGCAGTATGGCTGCTCTTAACTGCCATGGTTTAGATCCACAGTGAAAAAGAACAAAATACAGAGCAGAAATATATTAAAAAATATTAATGGATAGAAGTGTGATGAGGTTTAAAGTTTTGAGCACAGAAACTGCAGCAGCTTCAGCTGTAATTGTTAGCTCACCACCATTAAAGATAAACCAACTGCTTTGCACTGGAATAATAGGAAAGATACGATGAGGATAAAACCTAACCCATTAAAGGTTCTAGATAGTGAATTATTATCATCCCTAACTAGCAGCAGAACTTGGCAGCATGGTCCACATGGTACTGGTTTTGGAAGAAGGAAAGATGCAAGATGGAGGGGTCATGGAGTATTGTATCAGTTTTGGAGTATCACTGAACCTAAGCAATGTGGGGCAAGGTCAGAGACCCTGAAAAGAGGCCCTGTTGGGCCTTGAGAGGCCCAGATGCGAGGCCTAGTGGAACTTCCTGAGCCTAGCTAAAGTTTGGCGACCTGTCTCTGGCCAGCTATGACTCAGCAGGGCGCCAAATTGCCTCTGGCCTGCTGCTGCCACGAAGGAAGTTAGAGTTCCCGTGCACACTTAGAACCAATCATTTCAAAGGTTGCGGTATGCTATTGGCCCTTACACCTCACCCCATCCTGAGATCCCCACCTTCATTCTCAACTCTATATAAGCACCTGCCTGTTACAATAAAATGAGATCCTGCTTCGACAAGTCTCCCGACTCAGTGTGGTTTCTCTCCGGTGCCTAGGAGGGAGGTCTGGGTCGTCAACACTCACCATCCTGCTCAGCCCCAAGGAGAGACCAGCGGGACCGGCTCTCCTACAGCCCTACCTGCCGGAGAACCGGGCAGTCTGGTGCCCTGTGTGAGGAACTCTCTCTCTTTCCTACAGAAGAACGTTGACGGGCCAATCGGCCTGCAGGTGAGTGTACCCTCATAAGTTATGAGGAAGTCCTCATATCTAATGTGCTGACCTTTGCTTCTGTAACCTGTGCTTGCTTGTCAACATCTCTTCATTCCCTTTCTTTCCTTTCAATTTCAGTTTGCCAGCAAGCTACATCTGCGGCGTCCGTATTTCTGAACGGGTCATACACCCCTGGTGGACACACCGTGTGGGCAGACCTGGAGGAGACTCGAGGTGTATTGCCCCCTCATTTGAGTGGGAGCTCCGTCCCGGAAGACAGAGCAAACCTGCTGGGGAGATCTGCTCCCATCCGTACCCTGTTTGGTGTCATCGAGCCGTCCCCTAAGGATACAGACTCGTCTGGCCGTCATGGATCTAAATCTGAACTTAATTCTGCAGCATGTTTAGCTATTTTTTGGGTCCTTTGTGTTTGTGTCGTACTTGTGTGTCTGTGTGTTGCTGTTACCCTAGGCCTTAATCTTTCTGATAACCAAGCCCTCCAGGCATGGGGCTATTTACTCAAGATTGCTCCCTAGTTGCCTGAGAGTAATATTTTTGACGGGGACACCTGGGATCAAATTAAAGTTCTGATCAGGAGGGCCCAGGTGGAAAAGGGGGAGATCCCCCCCTTTAAGTGCCCTCCCAACTGTATCAGCCTTAAAAGGCTGTTTTCCACCTAGGGCCCTGAAGGAAAAAAGGGAAACCCTGACCCAGGAGGAGACAAAAGACGATAAAAAGCTAAAAGTAAAACCAAAGCCAAGCCCTGAACCCTAAGGCCCGCCTGAGTCTTTGTATCCCTCCTTGGATCCTTTTGGAAGTGCTCCTTGGCCCTCTAAAGGCCCATCACCTCCAGACCCCCCTACTAACCCCTCCCAGATCCCCTCTTTCCCTCCACCTTATCATGGGAATGACACTTCTGGGAAAGGAATAACCAACCTCTTCCCTGTCAACGTTAATCCTGGCGGTAATCGCCCCACCGCCTGGTACCCCTGGGAGGCTCATGATTTAAAAGACCTTAAAAAGGCTGTCTCAGAGGATGGACCTAATTTCCCCTGAGCGGAGACCATCCTCCAGGGTTTGGCTCATCATAAAGCCATTTTTTCTGGCCCCCTCTACATAAAGTGGTGTGCCTTCTTTCAGGATGAGTGCCATATTCAGGCTGAGTGGAATCAGGCCGCTCAGCCCCCAGTCCCAATCACCTTAGGCATGCTCTTGGGCACCGCTGATGTGTTTTCCATGGACCTCCAGCAAGCTGCCATCCCTGATCCATACCGGGATCAGGTGCGGGCTTTGAGAGGCCCAGACACAAGGTTTAATGGAACTTCCTGAGCCTAGCTAAAGTTTGGCGACCTGTCTCTAGCCAGCTATGACTCAGCAGGGTGCCAAATTGCCTCTGGCCTGCTACTTCCACATAGGAAGTTAGAGTTTCTGCGCATGCTTAGAAACAATCATTTCAAAGGTCACAGTATGCTATTGGCCCTTACACCTCACCCCATCCTGAGATCCCCACCCTCATTCTCAACTCTATATAAGCACCTGCCTGTTACAATAAAGTGAGATCCTGCTTCGACAAGTCTCCTGACTCAGTGTGGTTTCCCTCTGGTGCCTAGGAGGGAGGTCTGGGTCGTCGACCCTCACCATCCCGCTCAGCCCAAGGGAGAGACCAGCGGGACTGGCTCTCCCACAGCCCTACCTGCCAGAGAGCCTGGCAAGGCCCTGTGAGACCACTGTCTGAAACTGTGTGTGAACCCTAAGTTACAATGGAGGCCCCAGGATGCCAAGACTATGGGACATCTATCAAGTAAGCTGTGGGTTTAGGCAGATCTGGCCCAAGGTAGATACTACGGGTAGCAGAGCTGGAAGGGTAGAGATGCCCAAGCCTTTTGGAGCCAGACGATTTCATCAGGAGCTTCAGAATTTGGTATTTGCCCTGCTGTTTTCATTCTACTTTGGTTCAATATTTCTTTACTATGCCACCATTCCTCCATTTTGGAATGGAAATGTTTATTTTTTGTCATTACATGTTGGAAGTATTTAACTTGTATTTTTAAATATTTAATTTAATTTATCTATTAGAGAGAGAGAGAGAGAGGGTGAACCAGGGCCTCTAGCTACTGCAAACAAACTCCAAATGCATGTGCCATCTTATGCATCTGACTTATGTGGGTACTGGAAAATCGAACCAGGGTCTTTAGGCTTTACAGGCAAGCACATTAACCACTAAGAAATCACAATAAGAAAGCATCTCCTCAGCCAGGGAGGTCCCTGATGCCCCCAAAACATTACAGGCCATTGCCAAGGCCCTTGGTTTCCCACCAGGAATAGATGGTAAGACCCAATTACTGAAGACTCCACATACTTGGGCTGCAAAGCCACTGAGAAATCCTGCTGGAACTGAGCTGATAACCTCCTCCATGTAGACCAGCTGACAGAAAGCTGGAAGAATCCATTCTGCATGCAGTTCAATGGGAGAGAGAGAAGTCACAAGTGAAGATACTCAACAGTGGACATTGCAAGCCTTATATTTCACAAGCCAAGCCAAATGAGCCAACAAGTGAAATAGTGGCATGTTTGTCATGGTGGAAACCAACTGCCCTCTAATTGGATTGGAGGCCTGCTCCATGGGAGGGAGAACATCCTTGATACTGAAAACCTACAACAGGGGTAGTCATGAGTCCTAGGGGTATAATGTCTGCTGTTGTCTGGATAAATGTATATACTATGCTCATCAAACTTCCCAGTAGGCACTTCTCTTAATGTTCATACCCATATGTTAATACTACTCTCACTTTTGATAGAGAACCTTCTCTTTTCTGATGGCAGTGACCTTGGGATGACTCAGAAGGCATCATGGTGCTAGGAAAAAGTGACCAGAGTACTCAGCACTGCAATATCTCTATCACACCTTCCAAGGCTCAGGGTCCATTGTGGAAGAAGTGGCAGAAAGAATGTAAGAGCCAAAGAAAGGGTAGGACTCCTTACAACATGTTCCTCCAGACCCAAAATGGCCTGGATATCCATGACCTCACAGCACTTGACACTACCTACAGAAGACCATCATAATAGGAGGAAAAAGATCATGACATCAAAATAAAAGAGAAACGGATGGGGAGGGAATATGATGGAGAATGGAGTTTCAAAGGGGAAAGTGGGGGGGGAGGGAGGGCATTACAATGGGATATTGTTTATAATCATGGAAGTTGATTATAAAAATAAATAAATAAAAAGAAAGCATCTCCTCAGAGGTATGGTCTGAGCAGCGTGAGGGACATCTGTGTGGGGCAGGGCATCCCAGAATGGGATCTCACCACTGAAGTGATGAGAAGAGGACATTCACCCTAGAGAAGGATAACAAGAAGACGGGAGAGCCTACCTGAGATGAAGAGAGGTTCCTGCAAATTGGCAGCCCACGTTATGGTGATGTGACCTCTTAGACCACAGACTAATGATTTATATGAAACAGACATTTGTGTAACAGAAATTAATGCCTTTGTACATAAAGTACTCTCAGTGTTCCTTTACTCCTTAAAATTATTGGCATTCAAGAGGCTATGCAATTTTTTTTAATTTCACTATTACTGTATGTTTATAACAGACCTACCCTTTTATATTGATTCATTTTGAAGACAGTATCCTACTCCCAGAGTAGTAGAGAAGACCAGACTAGGTGTCCCACACCTGGGCAGAGATCTAACTAGCAGACTATATTAATAAACAGGGCCCATCTGTTTACTTCCAAGGCCAAGGTAAGTTTAAGGTGAAAGGATAGAAAAAGATATTCCAAGAAAATGGAGCTAGGAAGCAAGCAGGAGTTACTGTTCTGCTATCTGACAAAATAGACTTCAAACCAAAAGTAGTCAGAAAAAATGTAAAAAGTCACTCCATAGTGATTACAGGAACAAGCCATCAAGTGGACTTTACAATCCTAAACATATTTGCACCAAATGCTGCTATACACAATTTCAGGAGGCAAATACTACTGATTGTAACAACACAGATTAACTCCAACACAACAATAATGGACGACTAAAATAGTTGACGCTCTCTAATCCATGGTCATCTCAACAAAAATGACAAAGAAACATCTGTTAAATGACACCAAATATCCAATGGACCTAACAAACATCTAGAGAACATTACATACACTACAGAACATACATTTTTCTTGGCAAACTAGAGTATCATTAATATCTAAAATATACAAAGAACTCAAAAAAACCTAAAGAAACAAATCACCCAATCAATAAATTGGCTAATAAACAGATAAAGTACAAATGCCAATAGGCATGTGAAAGAAGTTCAACTTCACTATCCATCAGAATAAAGCAAGTTAAACCTACAATGAGATTTCATCTCCTTCTGATAAGGTGGCAGTGATTAAGAGAACAAAAAGGCTGGGGAGATTGCTGAGTAGTTAAAGGTGTTTGCTGGCAAAGGTGGGCAGCCTAGGTTCAATCCCCCAGTACCCAGGTAAAGCCAGACACACAAAGTAGTACATGCATCTGGGATTTGCTTGCAGTGGTAAAAGGCCCTAGTGTACCCATTCTCTCATTATCTCTCTCACACGCCCTCTCTCGCTCTTGCTCTCATTCTCATTCTTCCTCTCTCCCTCTCTTACCCTTTCTCTCTCCAGTAAACAAATAAGAATATTTTTAAAGAGATCAGATAACCACAAATGCTGGGAAGCATGTGAACACAGGGAACACTTACACAGTGATGGTGGATTGCAAATACATCTAGCCACTGTGGAAATCTAGATAAAGCATATGATCCCACTGTTCCACTCCTGGATATTTACCCAAAGTACTGTAAGTGAACATATCACAGAGATACTTGTATATAAATATCTATTGCAGCATAGTCACAATAGCTGTTATGGAACCCAGCTAGATGTCCAGTCAGAGTAACAAAGAAAATCTGTTATATATACTCAAGGAAGTTTTTCAGGCATAAAGAAAAGCAAAATTCTGTCATTGGCAGGAAAGTGGATAGAAGTAGAGATAATTATATTTAGAGAAATAAGTTAGTCGCAGAAAGATGAGTATCACATATACTCTTTTATTGTGGTCCCTGAATTTCATGTAGATACATAAGACCATGTATGTATAATGATATTAGAAAAGAAGTGAAGTTGTCCTTAGTGAAAAAGTAGATAAATAGGAGGGGAGTAGGAGGAGGGGAGGACAGGATTAATAGAAGGGGAGTTGGGAGAGGGGACACGGCAGGGTGAATAGGAGAGTAGTGGGGAGAAGGGGAGGGGAGGGTGAATAGGAGGGGAGTTGAGAGAAGGGAGGGGAGGGTGAGTAGGAGGGGAGTTGGGAGAGGGGAGGGCAGGGGAGTATGGGGACATATGCTCAATGTACTAAGTGTGCTGTATGAAAATACACTTATGTAACCCAGTATTGTGCACAATGAATATGTCCTAATGAAGACAAAGAGTTGATAGGAATAAAATAAGTCATTTGTACTCATATTTCATCAACTGGATAATAAGGGATTTGTCATTGTGTGTTGTATATCTTCCATACCCTAAGAAATGAGTTTATATAGCACACTTGTAAAGAGCTTGGTCTCCTGAGCTACCCTGCCTGGGTTTGAATCCCAATTTTAGCACTTACTAACTGGGCAAAATCTTTAATTTTTCTGTGACCCAAATATCTTACTCTCTAAAATGGCAGTAAAAACGGAACTAACCTCACAGAATGAAGCAGATTAATATAAACAAGGTAATTGAAACAGTTCCCAGAACATAAAAAGGACTGCATAACTATTAGATAGTATACTCTCTGTAAGAGAATAAATAAGATTGCTAAGGAATAAAAAGCATAAATATACAGGAAAAATATTTCAAGAAAAAAGAATCTTTTTTTTCTTCTGTATATTTATTTCACTGGCATTAAAACAGCTGATATATGAATAACATTTTGTCTCTGGACCCTCCTTACAAAATAAGCATGTCAACCTTTTCAATTTATTATTTTTCTTTCTCTACTTCAAACTCAGCTATTTGGCACATTCTGTTCAAAACTTCGCCCATGTTTGGAAGCCTAGGTTTTTAGAGACAGAATTAGGACCTGGTAGGGATCATTTGATAAGCAGTATTAGATAATACTAGATCATAGGTGACATCCTCAGAAGCCAGATGTGTCGTCGGCTCAACATGTTTACATGATAAGCACGTGTTTACCTCCTAACCAACATGACCCCCTGTCCTCCAGTGATTGGGCCTACCTGCCTTCCCCAGCCCTGATGAAGGATGCCATTTTCCAAGCCTGGTCAGTGATATTCTTACTAGGGACTTCTGAAGAAATGCTGCAGATTGAACAATGTCCACTTCTACTGTTAAGAGAAGACTAGAACTACTATTAGACATGCTTGCCACTGCATTGGAAACACGTGCTGAGCACAATGTGCACATACAGATGTCAGAACCCAAAAGATGAAGACAGTGGCTGAGAAGCATCACTAGACCTCTAGAATCTTCTGTGGTTACAAGCTTGTTACTACTGTGGTTATAGGCTTATTAGTATTGAACAACAATGTCCTAACTAATTCACAAATATTTTCTCTATTTTCGTCTTATTTACTTAGTTACGTGAGATAGACACACAGTGAGTATGGATGTACCAGGGCCTCTTGCCACTGTAAACAAACTCCAGACACCAGACACATACGCCACTTCATGTGTTTAGCTTTACATAGATACTGGGAAATCAAACCCAGGCTGTTGGGTTTTGCAAGCAAGTGCCCTTAATGGCTGAGCCTCCTTTCCAGCCCTAATTAATTTTCAAATTAACAATGTGAAGTAGATACTGTTATAAGATTTATGTATTAAGAAATTGAGCTCAAGCCAGGTGTGGTGGTACATGCCTTTAATTCCAGCACTTGGGAGGCAGAGGTAGGAGGATTGCCCTGAGTTCAAGGCTACCCTGAGACAACATAGTGAATTCCAGGTCAGCCTCAGCTAGACTGAAATCCTACCTTGGAAAAAATAAAAATAAAAAAGAAAGAAAGAAAGAAAGAAAGAAAGAAAGAAAGAAAGAAAGAAAGAAAGAAAGAAAGGAAGGAAGGAAGGAAGAAAGAAAGAAATTGAGCTCAGTGTGGTGGCACATACCTGTAATATCCAGCACTTGGCAGAGGAAGGAGGATCAGGAATTCCAGGCCATCCTTGGCTGCATAGCAAGTTCAAGACCAACTTAGCTACATGAAACCCTGTGAAATGAAGGGAGAAAAACAGAAAAGGAAGGAGGAAGAGAGGGAAGGAGAAAGTAAGAATTAGAAGGTCATATACCTTATTTAGCTGGTTTAAAAGGAACAAATAGAACCAAGATGTGAATGGAGGCTGCCTAGCCTCCACAGTCACTTCCTCCCTCACCCCCTTTGTGTACATCATTGCATGTTCTTCTTTTAGTGCACCTGTAAGATTTCTCTAGTTTTCCTTTATTTCTTCTTATTCGTCTGAGAGCCTGGCCTCTTATTCCAGGTGGGGAAGATGTTGAATAAATGTTTTCCAAATATATGGACCTCTGCCCAATCAACTGCTTTGGGGGATTTTTAGCCTTGAAAAAAAAAAAAATCTTGGCTCAGAGCCACACCTTCAGGTTCAAAGTAACTTTCAAGGCACATGTTAAGGTTTACAGTTACTAATGGTGTTGACCTATGACATCAATCAAAATCACTGACAACAGAGCTGAGCCAATAGAATCTTTAATATGCTCATCCACATTTAGCAGTGATTCTAGTACAAGTGTCACAATTGTTCAGGTGTTTAACACCAGCATGTCAATGTGTTGTTGAAATAAAGCCCTTTTATTAAAAAAAAAAAAAAAGAAAGAAAGAAAAGAAAAGAAACTGAAAAAGTTCTTGTGGTGGTTTGCTTCAGGTGTCCCCCATAAACTAAGGGGCGCTGCATGCTAGGTTCCCAGCTGATGGAGATTCAGGAATTAATGCCCCCTGGAGGCAGTGTGTTGTTGGGGGAATGCTTATGGGTGTTAAAGCCAGTTTCCCCGTGCTGGTGTCCAGTTTCCCCATGCCGGTGTTTGGCACACTCTCCTGTTGCTGTTGTCCACCTGATGTTGGCCAGAGGGTGATGTTTGTTTTCTGTTTTTGGTTTTTCATCCCACAAGCTGCTATTGGTCTGGTGATTTCTGCCAGCAATGTGAACCAGACTGCAACAGTAATGCCTCCTGGAGTGAGTGTATTCTTGGGGGCAGACTTATGGGTGTTACAGCCAATTTCCCCATGCCAGTGTTTGGCACACTCTCCTGTTCCTGTTGTCCACCTTATGTGGGCCAGGGGGTGATGTCCACCCTCTGCTCATGTTGTCATTTTTCCCTGCCATCATGGAGCTTCCCCTCGAGCCTGTAAGCCAAAATAAACCTCTTTCCTCCACAAGCTGCTCTTGGTTGGGTGATTTCTACCAGCAATGCGAACCTGACTGCAACAGTTCTAAACACTGTTCTCCCTCCATCCATCTCTCTCCCTCTTCTCTCTCTCAGAATGCAGCCTTGCTTAGAAATGGTTTTTGCTGATATAGCTACTTAAGGTGGGTCCTTCTGGAGCAGGGTGGGCCTCTAATCTAATGATTGTTATCCTTACAAGAAAAATATTGAACACAGAAAATGCAGGGAGAATACCAGGTAAGACAGAAACAGAGATTGGAATGACACATCTACAAGCCAAACATTGCCAAGGACTGCTAGAGCCAGAGGGAAGGTATGTGCAGTGAACTCTCCCCTAGAGCCTTCAGAGACATGGCCTTGCCAAAAATCTGATTTCATACTTGTTGCCTCCATAGCTCTTAAAGAATACATTCTGCTGTTTTAAGCCACTTAGTTCAAAATATTTTGTTTCAGCATCCATGGGAAACTAATACAGTATCCTAAAGCAAAGTTAAAAGCTGAATCACAGGGGCATTAAGGAGATTAAATAACAAAAATATGAAGAGCTTAGCAATGCTGGCACATAATAAATGTTTAAGAAACAGTATCTTCTGTTATCCATAATATTATTAATAATTACTATTGTTACATAATAATTGGAATTAATCTACCGTTCCCAGAAAGTATCATCATGTCCTTATCTCTGATTCTTTGGCTTGAAAGGTTAGAATGCCCCATCTCCCTACTCAAGGGCCTCACCAGGTGATGATAAGTGAACAGTACACCAAGGATACAGAAGTTCTTGCCTGGCCATTAAAACCCAGCCCTTGGGGAACGTCAGCTGACACCACTTACATTTCTTTGTCTGAAAGCAGAAGAGGAACCTAGTCAATAGGCATCCTTCACAACCCCCCAAAAAAGAACCATCAATCTTAGCCTAGGTGACTGTCACATTGAACATTCTCAAGCAGCTTTTTCAACCTTGGAGGTTTGGGCAACCTGCCAGTAATGAAGATGTATTAATGCTTAATGCAGCTTAATGTAATAGGTGTCATGTTCATAATTTACAGAAGCTCTTTCTAAAGCATTAAATTCATTTATACTCCTTAAAAGCTACTCAATCGTGGGGGCTAAGTTAGTTTGGTAGGGTTTCTTTTTTAGGATCAAATGATATATAAATTGTTAACATATCCAAACTCATCCATTAGTGCATGTGAAAGCAATAAATGTGCCAAAGTAGCAATAACATGATCGAGGAAAGTCATTGTGGTCATTAGGGCTGAAAGGGTTTCATTTATGGCCCTGGGAAAGAGAATGAAGGCTGTAAAATAGACCCAGGAGCTCCCGGTGACCAGAAGTCCTATCTCAAATAAAAATAAAACAAAATGTACATTTTAGGTGTTCAAGAGTGACAATGCCTTCTATTTTATGTCTTCTACCTTCAGGTTCACCTACCATTGTGAGCAAAGAAAATGGAATGGATTGATGAGGCCTTCACATCCCAACTGTCTGGTTATAGAATATTGATTGGCCTCTTGGTAAATAACTCTAAGCAAAACAGGGGGATACAAGTAATGAGAGCCCTTACTTCTTGGACAGATGAGGGAAGTCAGTAACTGATGAGATTATAAGTCCCGGTTCCATGTTTCCAAAGTAACCCCTGGAATAGCATGAAGGTGAGAAGAAGTCACAGCTTTGTACATCAGACAAGACAACCACTACCTGTTACCCCATTATGGCCTGCTGGCATCCACCATTCCTCATTTCCCCACGGGTCAAGTTCCCCACTGCTCAGAAAAGTTAAGTAAACAACAGTTCTGCATGGTTCAAGAAGCACTAGGAAAAGAAAGCTGGAGGAATAGATTTTTAAAACTCAAGAAGAATAGTTATTTCAACTGTTTGTTTTTCCTATTCATTTGCATAGTTAGAATCACCTTGACCACACCCCAGACAAGATTGGCCATCAGCATGCTAAACGTGCTCCAGGGAATTCACATGTGTAGGAATGATTAGGAATCACTAACTTAACTAATATTTACGAGGAGCTACCAAAGTTCTCTAAGTAAAACTGGTACCACACGTTAGTCAGGCCTTCTGATTTGGAGCTCACCACAGAACAGTATGTGACAGCCATTCAGTATTCCCTTCAAGAGCTTGATAATTGGTTTCGGTGTTCTCTGCAGGAGGTCTCCAAAATACAAGATGACTCTCTTCCCAGGGGTCTCCTCAGCATCTGGAAAGGTGTAATGTTCTATTGTGATATTGGGGGACCTACCCTCCCTGAGTCCACAAAGCATGCCAGGTTCTGCCATGGCTCTGGGCCTCTCTCACCTGGATAAACAGCTCAACCAGTAGTGCTCATAAGCCTTTACCAAGGGAATGTCCTGCTGAAGACGTACGTCATTGTGAGCTCCGATTTGGTCTTGGAAAAGGCCTACCATAACTTCATAGCAGAAGAGCTGCCATCAGGAGTCTTTTCTAAGTGCTCTGAATGACGGCAGTATGAGGGGCAAACACAGGGTGTCCGGTGGGCAAGGGCTCTAAAATCCAGACGGCCCACAAGAGGATCAGGGAGTAAGTGTATCTAATAACCTCTAATTAAGTCATGTCATGTAGCCAGATTTGACTTGGAGAAAGAAATGCCTACAGTAATTGCATTGAGTTCATCTTGTAGCATGCTCCCAATCATAACTGCTAATTCAATTGTACGTTCATCCTGCCAGCTCATTGCCATTAAGCACACATTTAATTACTTCAATAAAGGATTAATATGCAGCACACCAAAGGAGGGACTGAACACTGTGCCAAAGCACACAGCTGCCCCAGCGTTTAGCCCAGAGATAAAACAAGAATATCATTGGGCAGCATAATCCTGCTCCAAATACATCATTATTAGATGAGCATTCCAGACTTTTATTTTCATGCTTGTATGCACCATTCCACATGCATATATTTCTGTGCCACCAGAAAGAGCTGTAAAGGGCGTCCAACAGCTTCCTATTGTTGTCTCAATCCAGTACCCGCTGCCCCACCCCTGCCTTTCTCCATGCTTGTAAGGCTCTGCTTATCTCGTCTCCAGGCAAAAGCTTACAGACCCTACATTACAACATCCTGAGATAAGAGCCCTCCCTTGACATTGTTCCTGCCCAGACTGCAAACAAGTGACAAACCTGGCATGTATAAAAGAGAGAGAAGGGGTGAGTAACAAAGCCAGGGCCCCCCCTCCCCCGCCTCCTCCTAACTCCTCCTCAAAGGACAGCCCATCAATTCTCCAGGATGTACACAATCATTATTGTAGGGGAAACAAAGGCCGGTGTCAATTGTGCAGTGTTATAAAGCAGTCCCTCAAATTAAAACCATGTACCTAACTGCATGTGATGGCAGAAGCTATTTAGCAGTGATATTTTACAGAAAGGCAATGAAAAGCAATAACTGCTTTATTTAATGTATCTGTTCAATCCAGCTGCCCTGGATAGGCCTTAATAGAAGCTGTCGATCAATGTCAGGCCCTTAGAAATAACTGCACCAGACTGCAATAAACATGAAGGAAAGATAACTAGACCTACTGATCAGCCTCTTGTTACCCTTCCTGTGCCCAGAGATTTGTCATTTGTTTATACTGCTCATACTAGCTGGCCAGATGATTATCATGTTACCCCCAGGGCATTGTGGTGGGCACCTCAGGGTGGGGAGCAAAAGAGCAAGACAAGTGATTTCAGAAGGATGGGAGGAAGGAAATATCAGACACCTAAAACCAAAGGGTGAGAATTTAACGAGAGAAAATGCATGTCTAGGACACAGGAGGGTGAATCTAAAATGTGCAGAATGGCACGTTCATTCAAATGCTAGTGTTGTTCTTTTCTTTATCACCGCTTGATGGGCTCTCCCTTAAGATTAAAGAAATTGAGCATAAATGTTAAGTTTCAGTGTCCCCAAAAACCCTGTCTGTTGTCAGGAGACGCTAAGAAGCTGGTGTGTCTCTTGCTCCAGCCTCAACCTTCTATGACACATTCTCTTTGCTGTCCTTATGCAGTCATCTCTGTGTCCTTACCGTCACAGTCCATGAGCCAATCCATCAAACACCCTGCTTTATATATAAGTAACATTTTAGAGCTGTAGGGATGACTTAGCCATTAAGGCGCTTGTCTGTAAAGCCTAAGGACCCAAGTAGGAGTCCCCAGTACCCATGTAAGCCACATATACAAGGTGGCTAGGGGCCCTGGCCCACCCATTCTCTCTCTCTCTCTCAAATAAATAAAAATATTTAATTAATTTTTTTTATTTGGGAGACAGAGACAAGAGAGAGAGAGAGAGAGAATGGACATGCCAGGGCCTCCAGCCACTGCAAACAAACTCCAGACACATGAGCCACCCCAAATTAATTAAATAATTTTTAATTAAAAAAAGAATATTTTATGGAACACATTCACATCTGTTCTTTAAAGTTTCATCTGTGGTTGCCTGGTGCTAAGGTGGCAGAGTCAAGTACTTATGACAAAGTTGTCCCCAAAGCCTAAAACATTTATAACCTCATATGCTTTTAAGTTCTCATCTACCAAACACGTATTTCTAAACCAGATCTCTCTCTCCATCATCTGTCCCTCTACTCTGCCCACATTCCCTCCATCTATCTGTCTTCATGCAACTCTTGTGTATGTGTCTAAAATCTCATCCCTTCTGCAACGTCTCTGGCTTGGTGTCTCAAGGACTGGCCTCATTATCATTTTTGATCACTCAGTTAAAAAAGCTGAGTTATCTTTGACATAAGCCTCACTCTGTACTTCTTTTTCCCTCTTCATCCTCTTCCCACACCAATCAGCCCTATTTGTCCCCTTTCCTCTGAAGGGAGCCTGAAGAATATCCTATTCTGCCTGCTTAGAGACTCTGTCTGCCCACCTTGTCTCAACTCTGCCTGGATTTTCATAAACTCTTAGCCAGTCTTCCTGCTTCTAGTTGCCAGTCTTTCAAAGGCAGTGATAGACTTCAAACAATAATGGCCTTTATTTAGTATTAAAAACCTTCCAGGCACCATACTCCAATGACTCCATGTATGTGTCCATTTAATTCCCCCTAAACTCTACGGGATAAGGTAAGAAGTGCTGTTATTTTCCCCTTGAGGAAGCTGAGTCTTACAAAGGTTTCATGATTTGCCACAGCCATGCAGTTTGCAGATAGCTACACTGGGATTTGAACCCATGCCCATTAGTATCTAACACCCAAAATTTCCTCATGACAATAATGCTTTTCCCATCCTTTAAAAATCTTGGAGAGTTCCCCGCTCCTTACTGAATAAAGGCCAATGTCAAACATATGGCAGTCACATCGTTTTTTTGTTTCACTTTCTGCATGGTCTGCCATCACATGCTGTCACAAACAATGTTTGATGTGTCCATGAATATAGAAGTGATGATGCAGTTAACATAGGGCCTCCTCTGTCACTGCTCCTTGATCCTCACATCCACTCCAGCCTTCCTAGTAGACATGTTCTCCCTTGCTACTCTTACAATACATACTCTGGTCACACTGCAGGTCGAACTGTACTATATTTAAAGGAACCTATCTCTACATACTCTTTAAGACTACAGATCTTTAAAAGAAATGATAATTTCCTAGATATTTTTTATTGCCAGTGTCCAGAACTTAGAAAGCAATGACTGAAATGGATGTTTCTTCCAGGCCTTCATCATCCCAATGCATTTTTATGTTGTTAGACCACATGAGCCCTATTCAGACGAGCTCATCGCTTGCCATTTATGTACAGGACATGAAGGTCCATACTCACGTCTTAGCTTCATTTTCAACAGTTTTCCCTCCCACACCCAGATGCATATTGAGCTCCTGGGCCTTTGAATGTGCTTCTATGTCTTCCAGGAATGATCCTGCCCCACATGGACCTCTGAGAACCTTTGCTCATTCTTCGTGACTCATTGTCTACTAGAGGAAAGTCAACCTCCCTTAATATGGGCCTGCAGGTAATCATGATACTGAGAGTCAAAACTTACATCAGGGCTGGAGAGCTGGCTTAGCAGTTAAGGCACTTGTCTAAGAAGCCTAAGGACCCATGTTCCACTCTCCAGATCCCATGTAAGCCAGACACGCAAAGGTGAGGCGAGCACAAGATCACACATGCTCACTAGGGGCAAGCGTCTGGAGTTCGATTGCAGTGTCTGAGGCCATGGTTCACCAATTCTCTCTCTCTCTTTCTCATTCTCTCTTTCACTCTCTCTAAAAGAAAAAAAAAAACTTACATCACATTTAGCTAGAAGAAGCACATGGAAGTGCTATTGATAATGCTATGAAAACTATGTGTTAAAAATTAAACAGCCTTAAGGTCCTCAGGACCTTAGAGAAACCAAGGCAAGCCTAAGAGGAACCAAGTGCTCAAACATATACAGTTTCAGTTCATCTGCCTAATATTCGTCTTTTACTGTCAGTTGGCTCTTATGGGAATTTGTGTTTAAACACGGAGTGATGGTTTGTGTTCTTTTAGCTTCAAAACAACTCTATTTAAAATAAATAAATAGGGCTGGAGAGATGGCTTAGCGGTTAAGTGCTTGCCTGTGAAGCCTAAGGACCCCGGTTCAAGGCTAGATTCCCCAGGACCCACGTTAGCCAGATGCACAAGAGGGCGCATGCATCTGGAGTTCGTTTGCAGTGGCTGGAGGCCCTGGCGCGCCCATTCTCCCTCTCTCTGTATCTGCCCCTTTCTCTCTCTGTCACTCTCAAATAAATAAATAAAAATAAACAAAATAAATAGAAAATAAATAAATAGGGCCGGGTGTTGTGGCCATCCACCTTGTAATCACAAGGCAACAAGTTACAGGATAAAAGAATATATAAATTGGATTGCAAGACTGCAAAGAGAGAGAGAGAGAGAGAGAAGGAGAATTGGTGTGCCAGGGCCTCCAGTCTCTGTAAATGAACTCCATATGAATGCTGCACTGTGCATCTGGCTTTATGTGGGTACTGGGAAATTGTACCTGGGTCGTTAGGCTTTGCAGGCAAGCGCCCTAATCACTGAGCCATCTCTCCTACTCCCTCCCCCCATTTTTTTAAAACAACATACTTAAGCCTATATATCATTGGTCAGAACTATGTTATATAGTCAGTAAGGCAGGCCGGGACATCTAGGGATTGTGGTAGGCATTTGTGTGGCCAACCACTAAAGCAATGATTATGCTTGGAGTCACGTTCACATGGATTCCATTTGCTTTTGACTTCAGGAGGGTCACTTTGAACAATGGATAATCCCAGATTTCTCTGCTTCATGAAACATTTAAATAAACAGCGTTCAGTCTGAGAGAAGAGGCTCCACCTCCCAGGTAAGGAGCAGGTAGGGCCGAGGTACTGCGTGGGGCTGGTCCAGGAGGAAGGGCAGCCCTGAAGCCATGCTGGGCACGTGAGCACCTTTTACCCAGCACGGTGGCAGGGAGGCTGTTGGAGTCGTAGTGACTGAAGCCTTTATGGCACTTTGTTTAAGTCAGAAGACCGTTTTCCTCTGCAATTAAGTCAGGCTTTTGTGTTGTGTTCCCCAGGCAGCAGCGCAGGAAGATGAAGGGTTTGGGGAGAAGGAGTGAACAGTGCCCCCACGAATGAGCTCCTAGCTCGAAGCACATGTACTTGACTCGTGGAGATCAGCCTCCTGGGTAGACGCGGAGGTCATGGCCCTGGAGTCCTGAGAGATGGTGAAAGTTAGCCGACCTTCAGGACCAATCCACCCGCAATTGGCACCACTTACAGCCGCCGCTTGAACACCACTCAGAGGGCAATCCAAACCCAGCACGAAGCCTCATTCTCCACCTCTTTCCCAGGCTGACTGGGGACCCACTGAGCTCCTGAGACACAGCGCCAGGAAGGGTTGACTGCGGAGTAAAGTAGCAGGGCCATTTACTGAAGAGGCCAGCGATGCCCCATGCTCGCCATCCCGGGGGCTCCATCACTGCGGAGCTCTCAATTCGCAGAAATGAAACGAGAGAGGGGAATGGCCCACTTAACACAGCGGCTAACTGGCTTGCTCTGGGCACTCAACCACTTTGTCAGTGGGAGCCAATTGCTTTCACAGGAGTCAAGCAGTTAATCACACCCTCCTCTCCCTCAAAAAAAAAAAAAAAAAAAATTACCCAAAAATGAGACAAGATGGTTTAACGAGGTGGGCTGAAGAGCAAACCTTGCTGAAGGTGTAACCGAGCAAGGCTTTAAGAATGGATGAACTCGGTGCGCCCTGCCCTCCAGGGGTGATCCCCTCAATGTCAAGGGTATCACACCTGACAGAGGCAAAGGGAGCCTGGCTTCCTTCCTCACAGATGTCAGAGAGGGTTCACACAGCGTGTGTAAGTGCCCTGAAATGCTGGGGAGTGGGTCAGCATACAGAAAGCAAATCAGAGCCTCGAGAGCAGCCTACTGGGGCCTTTGCAAGTTTGTGACCATCTCTGGGACTATTTCCTAGTGCGTAAAAAAAAAAAAAAAAACTTAGGGGCTGGAGAGATGGCTTAGTGGTTAAGGCATTTACCTGCAAAACCAAAGGATCCCAGTTCGACTCTCCAGGACCGACATAAGCCAGATGCACAAGGGGCGCACGCATCTGGACTTTGTTTGCAGTGGCTGGAGGCCCTGACATGCCCATTCTCTCTCTCTCTCTTGCTCACTCTCTCTCCCGCCCCCCATTTCTGTCTCTCAAATAAAAGTAAATAAATAAATAAATAATTTTAAAAAACCTTTAACTTTCTGTGGATTTAAATGATTTAAGAATTCGGAAACATAACTGACACAGTAAACTCTCAGAATGTTGGCTACTATTTGGATAAACTGTTAGTTTCTAATTGCATTTCCATATATATGTATATATCTGGTACATGCTTATGCATCAGATCAGAGTACCTGCTGTACCCAAATTTATCAATTTATCAGCTGTTTGTGTTAAGAACATTGAAAGTCCTCTCTGCTGGCTAGCTACTTTGAAATACACAATTAGTTGTTAACTACAGCTATTGTGCTGTTACAGAACATCAGAGTGTGTGTCTCCTATCCAACCACACCCTTACACCTACTAACTGTCCCCTCTCCAAAAGCACTGAAGATCCAGCACAGGACTGAGTGGAACAACAGGAACTGCACATTAATTATGATCATGGATGAAAAGTTTACATCATGTTTGGCTTTCAATTTCCTAGCACTTAGAGGAACAGCCAGTAAGTTCATTTAGATCTCTGAAATCAGAAATAACTGATCAAAATTATTCTGAAAGAACTTTGTGCATTTTTAGATAAAATGCCATCTTAGTTTGTAGCAAGAAAACAGTCATTTCAATTCTAGTCACTATTCAGAATATTCCTTTTTGAAAATATGTGGCAAGACTGGGCATGAAACCATATGCTTGTCATCCCACTACCTGGAAGGTGGAGGTGGGAAAACCAGGAGTTTAAGGCCAGCTTTGGTGACATAACTAGTTCAAGGCCAGCCTGGGCTGCATGAAACCATGTCTTAATAAACAATCAAATAAATAAATAATGATCTTAGCTATGTGGTCAATATTGAATCTGCTCAAAATACTTCTAAATAACTGAAGTTTGAAGCTTGACCTAATTCTTGTGGCTGTTTTTGAAATCTCTTCAGGTAACTCTTAGATCACCTTTTTTTTGTTTTGTTTTTTGTTTTTAATTTTTTGTTTTTCAAGGTAGGGTTTCACTTTAGCCTAGGCTGGTCTGGAATTCACTGTGTAGTGTCAGGCTAGCTTTGAAGCCACAAAGCCATGTGATCCTCCAACCTCCTCCTGAGTGCTAGGATTAAAAGCACGAGCCACCACACCTGGCTCAAATATCCATTTCTTTTATTTATATTTATTTATTTATTTATTTGAGAGAGGGAAAGAGACAGAGGGAGAGAATGGGCATGCCAGGGCTCCCAGCCACTGCAAACGAACTCCAGATGCATGTGCCACCTTGTGCATCTGGTTTACATGGGTCCTGGGGAATGGAACCAAGGTCCTTTGGCTTTGCAGACAAGAGCCCCAGCCACTAAGCCATCCCTCCAGCCCAAATATCCATTGTCCTTTATGGCTGCTTATGGGTGCTTTATTTTTTCATTTGGTGATAATATATTTTTTATTTTTTTTTATTTTATAAATATTTCGTATTTCATTTATACCTCATATTTCATATATTTTATTTATATATCATATTTCAGTGTTCAAAAACAGTTTAAAAATTAAGTAACTATTTACTGGAGAAATGTGTCTTTATGATACCTAGACATAGTCTTTGGTCATTTAAATTAAAATTGTTTTAGTTAATATTAAATATTAAGAGTGTCTGGCTAACTCAGTTGGTAGAGCATGGGACTCTTAATATTAAATATTAGTGCATCCAGATTCATACATGATCAGTTTAGTATTCTGTGTCCAACAGTTCTGGTTAAACAAAGATTAATGTGTGAAAAATAAATTATGGGAGAAATAAAAATTGAGTAACCTCTCATAATTTGATTATTAAAATTATAAAAGTGATTTTAACCATATCCTCAGAATGGTCAATATCTACTTCTTCCCTCTTGTTAGAATCAATGAGGCAGCAAACATGTTCAAAGAGCCGGTAACTATAGTTATAGATATTCGTCAGTTACTGCCCTAAAATGGACCAGCTGGTAAATGGTGAGAGGGTTAGGCTGCAGTACTTTTCAGAATAGCCCTTACAGAGCAAGTCTTTTGGATAGCTCATCACTGTAACGTCATCTATACATTGCATCTGTTTAGCTGTTTCTTGCTATGTTACTAAAATGATTTCATAATGATTTACCAGTTAGAAGAGAGAACACAACAGACATTTTATCCCTAACTCAGTGGTCGGTATCTGTACTGGCATTACAAAATATGGTTTACCATATTTTGGGTGTTTCCTATTTTTCCTCACTATAATCCTATATAGTAGATAGTATCATATCCATTTTACAAATAAGGAGACTAAAACTGATATCAGAACCTGGTGAAATGGGAATTTCTAGCAGTCATCCTCTTGCAGAAGCAGCAAGAATTTATCCATGTGAAAAAATACCTTCCCACGAGCTAAGGAATGCAGGTAAGATCAAAGTACTAAGAAAAGTTGGCTGGGTATGGTGGTCCATGCCTTTAATCCCAGCACTCAGGAGGCAGAGGTAGGAGGATCTCCATGAGTTCAAGGCCAGCCTAAAACTACATAGTGAATTCCAGGTCAGCCTGGGCTACTTGAGACCCTACCTTGAAAAACCAAAACTTAAAAAGAAAAGTTACAAATAGAAGAGGGTGAGAAGGCTGGGTAGATGGCTCAACAGTTACAGGTACTTGTTTGCAAAGCCTGTCAGCCTGGACTTGATCATCCAGTACCCAAGTAAAGCCAGATGCACAAAGTGGTGCATGCACCTAGAATTCATTTGCAGTGGCCAGAAGTCCTGGAATGCCCATACTCTCTCTCTCTCTTTCTCTGTCTCTTGCTCAAATAAATTAATAAAAATATTTTTTAAAAAGAAGATGGCAGTGCCTGGTACTATCTACACAAGACCATCATAATAGGAGGAAAAGACAATGACATCAAAATAAAAGAGAGACTGATGGAGAGGGGGAGACGATATGACGAAGAGTGAAGTTGTGAAGGGGAAAGTCACAGAAGGGAATTATCATGGTTTATTGTCTATAATTATGGAAGTTGTCAGTAATCAAAAATAAAAATAAGAGCCACACCTTTAATCCCAGCACTCAGGAGGCAGAGGTAGGAGAATTGCTGTGAGTTTGAGGCCACCCTGGGACTACATAGTGAATTTCTGGTCACTCTGGGCTAGAGCAAGACCCTACCTCAAAAAACTTAATTAAAATTAAATTAAAATAAAAAAAACAGAGGGCTACAGAAAGTCAGATGAGATATGATGATGAAAGGAAAGGTCAGAGAGACAGAAGTGCTATTTTTGTTGTCATTGTTTATTTGTTTGCTTGTTTTTGAGAAAGGGTCTTATGGACCCCAGGTTGGCCTCCAACCCGTCATGCAGATGAGGCTGTTCTTGAACTTGTAATTCTCCTGCCTCTACCTCTTGCATGTTGAAATTAAAGATATGGGCTACCATTAAAAAAAAAAAAGATGGCAAGAAAGACAGATTCATATTAGCTATGCTATGTCTCTTCCAAGCCTATGCAACACCACACAGAGGCTCTCCACAAAAGCTAAGTAAAGGGAGAATTTACCTTTACCACAGAACTGGAAGCAGACCAACCCCAGTGACCACAGCACAGTTTAGCACCAGTGGCCTACAGCTCCAGGCCAGCCACCATAATACCAGGCCAGTCTCTGTAGCCCTATCTTCCAGGCTGGCTGGCACTCATAGACCCAGGCACCAGGCTAGACCTACAGACTCCAGCTTTACCCTAACAAATGTGGACCCATGCTTCAGACCCACAGCATAGTAAGGCGGACTTTCTTAGCTCCAGGCTCCAAGATGGGACCCATAAGCCCAGGATGTAGGCTTATTCCAGCACCAGGCCAGTCCCTGAAGCCTCAAGCTTAAGGTGGATCCAGGCTTCAGCAGACCCAACATCTGGACTCACTCCTATAGTCTCCAGCATTGACAACTTCCATAATTATAGACAAAAGCCCATGGTAATTCTCTCTCCCCCCCCCCCACTTTTCCCATTGCAACATCACTTTCTATCATACCCCTACCCACACTTAATCATCTTTTTTATTATTTTCATGTCATCAACTTTTCCTCCTATTATGATGGTCTTGTTTAGGTAGTGTCAGGCACTGCAAGGTCATAGATATCCAGACCATTTTGTGTCTGGAAGACACACCTTTCCTTTGGCTCCTATGTTCTTTCCACCACCTCTTCTGCAATGGACCCTGAGCCTTGGAAGGTGTGATAGAAATGTTTCAGTGCTGGGCACTCCTCTGTCAATTCTTCTCAGTACCATGGTGCCTGCTGAGTCACCCCAAAGTCACCACCATCTGAAAAGAGAAGCTTCTCTAACCAAAAGTGCTAGTAGCACTAATATATAGGTATGAACATTAACAGCAGTGCTTACCAGGCAGTTTGGTGAGCATAGCATATACATTTAGCCAGACACCAGCAGATGTTACACCCTTAGGGCTCATGACTACCCCTGTTGTAGGTTTTCAGTATCAGGGATGCATTCCCTCCCATGGAGTGGGCTTCCAGAAAAATTAGAGAGCAGCTGGTTTGCTCCGTAACAGAGATGGCACTATTGCACCCTTTGGCTCATTTGGCCTGGCTAGACAAATTTAAGCTTTGCACTGTCCACTGTTGAATATCTTCACTGGTGATTTCTCTCTCTCCCATTGAACTGCATGCAGCATAGCTTTTTCCAGCTTTCTGTCAGCTGGTCTACATGGAGCTGGTTTTCAGCTCAGTTCCAGTAGGATTTCTCATTGACCTTGTAGCCCAAGTATGTGGAGTCTTCAGCAATAGTGTCTTACCATCCATTCCTGGGGGGGAAACCAAGAGCCTTAGCAATGGCCTATAATGTTTAGGGAATATCAGTGACCTCCCTGGCCAACAACTCACTGGAAGGTACCCCAACCTGGCAACAAAAATTGTTTAGTGACAATCTATGGCTTCTGGATGTTCCATTGTCCAAAAAAGTAGGTTTCCATATGAATTATTCAGACCCTCTTGGATTTTGATTAGCCCTCCATCCACCTTTCCTTTATTTAATCTCTTCCCCTGATCTCCCACTTAGGCCTTTCCACCCCCATTAATCTGTTCCTCTACTTACATATATAAAATGCCATCCTATTAAGTCCCCCCTCCCTCCCTTTCTATTCCCTTTAGATCTCCTTTCTAGCTTACTGGCCTCTGCTACTGAGTTTTATTCCAACTCACATAGAAGTCCAATAATTTGTAGCTATACGCATATGAGAGAGAACATGTGACATTTGGCTTTCTGGGCCTGGGCTACCTCACTAAGTATAAATTTCCAGATCCATTCATTTTCCTGCAAACTTCATAATTTAATTTTTCTTTACTGCTGAGTGGAACTCCATTGTATAAACGTGACACATCTTCATTATCTACTCATCAGTTGAGGGACATATAGGCTGATTCCATTTCCCAGCTATTGTGAAAATAGCAGTAGTATAGCAGTAGTAACATGATTGAGCAAGTATCTGTAAGGTAGTCAGATGAGTCGTTAGGATATATGCCTAGGAGTGGTATAACTGGGTCATATGGTAAATATATTTTTAGCTGTCTCAGGAACCACTATATTGATTTCCACAATTGCTGTATTGGATTTAATTCCTATCAACAGTGTATAAGGGTTTCTCTTTTTCCACATCCTCACCAGCATTTATGGTAATTTGTTTTCATGATGGTAGCCAATCTAACAGGAGTGAGATGGAATCTCAATGTAGTTTTAATCTGCATTTCCCTAATGTCTAGGGATATAGAACATTTTTTTAGATGTGTATTGCCATCTGTATCTCTTCTTTTGAAAACTCTATTTATTCCATAGCCCATTTTTAAATTGGGTTATTTGATTTCTTATTATGTAGTTTTTTGAGTTCTTTGTATATCTTGGATATTAATCCTCTGTCAGATGCATAGCTGGCAAAGATTTTCTCCAATTCAGGTAGGTTGCCTCTTTGCTCTATTCACAGTGTCCTTTGCTGTACAAAAGCTTTGTAATTTCATGTGGTCCCAGAGGTTGATCCATGGGTTTTTTTGTTTGTTTGTTTGTTTTTTCCTGAGCAACTGGGGTATGTTCAGAAAGTCTTTGCCAATACCAGTATATTGAAAGGTTTCCCCTACTTTTTCCCTCTAGCAGTTTCAGAGTTGCAGGTCTGATATTGAGGTCTTTGATCCGTTTTGACTTAATTATTGTGCATGGAAAGTGATAAGGATCTTTTTTCATCCTTCTACAGATACATATCCAGTTTTCCTAGCACCATTTGCTGAAGACGTTGTCTTTTTCTCCAGTGAGTATATTTGGCATTTTTGTCAAAGATCAGGTGGTTGTAGCTACCTGGACTTACATCTGGGTCCTCTATTTAGTTCCATTGATCTACATGTCTGTTTTTGTGCCAGTACCATGCTGCTTTTGTTACTATGGCTCTGTATCATAGGTTAAAATCAGGATTGGTGATAACACCAACCTTATTTTTGTTACTCAGTATTGTTTTAGATATTCGAGGTTTTTTGTGCTTCCAAATGAATTTTTGGGTTGGTTTTTCTATTTCCATGAAGAATGCCATTGGAATTTTGATGGGGATTGCATTAAATGCATAGATTGCTTTTGGTAAGATTGCCATTTTCACAATATTGACTCTTCCAATCCAAGAACATGGGATGTCTTTCTATTTCCTAGTGTCTTCTGAAATTGTAAATGAGAGTGATTCTCTCATTTCATCCTCTGTGTGTTTGTTGTTAGCTTATAGGAAAGTTGCTAATTTCTGTGTGTTTATTTTGTACCCTGCTACATGGCTATAAGTGTTTATCAGCTCTAATAGTTTGCTGGTAGAGTTTTTAGGATCCTTTAGTATAGAATCATATCATCTGCAAAATATAATAACTTGATCTCTTCTTTTCCAATGTGTATCTCTTTCATGTGTGTCTTTTGCCTTATTGCTATGGCTAAGACTTCCAGTAGCATATTAAATAAAAGTGGGGAGAGTGGACACCCTTGTCTTGTTCCTGGTTTTATTAGGAACACTTCAAGATTTTCTCCATTTAGTATTATTTTGGCTGGAGGTTTGTCATAATAGCCTTTATTATGTTGAGATATACTTCCATTTCCAGTTTCTGTAGGACTTTTATCATGAAGCATGTTGGATTTTGTCAAATGATTTTTCTGCATCTAATGAGATGATCATGTGATTTTTGTCCTTAGGTCTATTTATATAATGTATTATATTTATCAATTTGCATATGTTGAACCATCCTGTATCTCTGGGATAAAGCCTACTTGGTCAGGGTGAATGATCTTTCTGATATATTCTTGTATTCTGCTTGCCAATATTTTGTTGAGAATTTTTGCATCTATGTTCATTTGGGAGATTGGTCTGTAATTTTCTTTTTTGTTCTATCTTTGTCTGGTTTTGGAATCAGGGTGATGCTGGCTTTGTAGAAGGAGTTTAATAAGATTCCTTCCTTTTCTATTTTATGGAAAAGTTTGAGAAGCATTGGTGTTAGTTCTGCCATGAAGGTCTGGTAAAATTCACCAGTGAATCCATTTGGGCCTGGACTTTTTTAAGTTGGGAGATTTTTGATTACTGCTTGGATCTCCATACATTTTATAGGTCCATTTAAGTGGTTAATCTCATCTTGATTTAATTTTGGTAGGACATATAAATCAAGGAAATCATCAATTTCTTTAAGATTTTCAAACTTAGTAGAGTATACATTCTTATAGTATGTCCCTATGAGCTTTTGAATTTTTCTGGCTCCTGTTTTAATGGTGTGTTTTTCACCACTAATTTATTAATTTGTGTCTCTTCTCTCTTTCTTTTGCTCAGATTTCCTAAGGGTTTGTCAATCTTATTTACCCTTTCAAAGAACCAACTCTTTGTTTCCTGATTCTTTGGATTTTTTTTGGGGGGGGGGTTCTATTTCATTAATTTCTGCCCTAATCTGTATTATTTATTCCCATATACTGATTTTTTGTTTGCCTTGTTCTTCTTTTTCCAAGGCCTTAAGGTGAAGCATTAAGTTTTTTACTTGTGACCTTTCTAATTTCTTAACACAGATATATAAAGCTATCAATTTTCCTCTTAGGACTGCCTTCATTGTGTCCCAAAGGTTTTGGTATGATGCATTCTCATTATAATTTGATCCTATGAATTTTTTTATTTCCTTCTTGACTTCTTCATTGACCCATACATCAGTTAGTAGTATATTGTTTAGTTTCCATGATTTTGTGTACGCTCTACAGCTTTTCTTGCTATTGATTTGGAGTTTAATCCCATTGTAATCAAATATAGCATAAGGAATTATTTCAATTTCCCTGTTTTGTTAAGATTTGCTTTGTGTCCTAATATATGGTCTATTTTAGAGAATGTTCCAGGTGCTGCTGAAAAGAATGTGTATTCTGCAGCATTTGGAAGAAATGTTCTATAGATATCTGTCAGGTCCATTTGTTCTATGACCTCATTTAGTCCAGATGCACCTCTGTTTATTTTTTGCCAGGATGACCTGTCAATTGATGACAGTGGAGTGCTGAATTCACCCACTATAACTGTTTGGTGTTATCTATGATCTTAGTACTAATAGTGTTTGTTTGATGAAATTGGGAGCCCCCATGTTAGGTACATATATGTTTAGGATTATAATGTCCTGTTGGAGTTGTGTTGTAGTGTGCCTTGAATCAATATAAAGTGACCTTCCTTATCTTTCTTTGGTCTAAAATCTACCCTGTCAGATGTTAGGATATCAACCCCTGCTTGTTTTCTAGGCCCATTTACTTGAAACACCATTTTACAACCTTTCACCCTAAGATAGTGTCCATCTTTTGTGGAAAGGTGAGTTTCTTGGAGGCAACAAATTAAAGGATCCTGTTTTTAACCCAGCCTGCAATCCTATGTGTTTTGGTTGGGGTATTGAGACCGTTGATATTAAGAGTTATTATTGAAAGGTGTGTATTTGTTTTTGCCATTTTTCTTGTTTTATACTTCTTCTGGTGTTACCTTTGCTCGCTTGAATTAAGTAGTATTTTAGTATGGTTTGTTTTTTCCAGGTCTTTATATGTGTGCTTTTCTTTCTCTTCAGCATGGAGCATCCTGTCAAGTATTTTCTGTAGAACTTGTTTGTTCTTCATATATTCCTTCATCCTGATTTTGTCATGCAATGTCATTATTTCTCTGTCTATTCGAAATGGATAGCTTTGCAGGATAAAGTAATCTTGGCTGACAGTTGTTATCTTTCAGAACTTAGAATACATCATTCCAAGCCTTTCTGGTTTGGAAAGTTTGTGTTGAGTAATCTGCTATTCTCCTGATGGGCTTGCCTTTATATGTGACTTGATTTTTTTCTCTAACTGCTTTCCATATATTTCTTTGGCTTGTGTGTTTTGTAGTTTAATTATAATATGACAATGAGAGATTCTTTTCCTGATTTTGTCTCTTTGGAATTCTGTAGGCTTCCTGTATCTATATTGATATCACTTTCCCTACTTGGAGGTAGTTTTCTTCTATGATTTTGTTGAAAATACCTGTTATGCCTTTGGAGTGAATTTCTGCTCCTTCTACTGTGTCCTGAAATCTTATGTTTGATCTCTTCATAGTGCCCAGAATGTCTTGAAATTCCCATTTTTGCCTTCCTATTAGTTTGTCTTCCTCTTTTTTGGACTGTTAGATATGCCACCTGGTCTTCTAGTTTAGATATTCTGTCCTCTCCTTAATCCATTATACTAGTGAGACTTTGTTCTACAGAGTTTTCTATTTGACTGACTGTGGTTTTCATTTCTAGTATTTCTGATTGGTATTTTTGTTGTTATTTCTATTTCATTACTCATGTTTTGTATTGACCTACTTATTTCATTAAGTTTCCTGTGTTCTCATTCAGGAAGTGGTTTTCTTCTTTGATTCCTTTGATTTCTTCTTTGAATTATTTGTACATGAATATAATCTTTTTTCAAAATCTTTGTTAGGCATTTCTTTTTTGTGGAATTTCAATTTTTTATGAGATTGTATTATCTTGATTTTTTGTGTTTCTTGTATTGCAATGTTGACATTTTTGCATCTTGAGTTAATTTGATGCTTGGGTTTTCTAATTATCTCCAGTGTTCTTAACTGTGTAAATCAAACTTTATATGTCTTTGGTGTAGTAGTTTAAAGTGCCAGGTATAGCTCCTATACTCCAGGAGAAATAGCAGAAGTGACTCTAGGTATTGAGCTTGCCTGCTATTCAAGTATTGTAGTAGACTGGGTAAAGCAAATTACTGGCAAATCTAAAATTCAACTGAGCAATATAAACATTTGATCAAAACCTACATAGAGTATTTATACAGGCGTGGGTTTTAAACTAAACATATAATCTAATGAAGCCAAAGCCCCTAAGGATAGGTGTTTTCCCATACCCTTAATCCTGTCAACTAGAAGGTTGAGATTTCTAGTCTGAAATGGATTCCAAGTCAGCCTGGGGCCAGTAATTCCCTGCCCCCAATAATGACAGAAGAAAAAGACAAAGGCCCCCCAAAATCAGGAAATGTCAAAGGCAACTATAGTCAACACCAAAATACAGCTTATTTGTGAAGGGTAAAGCCAGCAAAGAATATATCATTCAAATGTGATACTTACCTTTCTTGACAATGAAAGAGAGATTAGCACTTCCAGTGCAGGCCTATGTATCTGGCTTTGTATAAGTAGGCCCTGTTACCTTTTGAGATGTCTTCCAATCTCACTAATGCTGAGTGCCCATCGTAATCTCTCTCAGTGCCAGGCAGCAGGGGGTGAATGAGTTCTCTGGATGTTCATAGCCCTGATGGTTGAAAGATGGGAGACTTTGCAGGGTGCCTGGGGTTGTACCGGAGCTGCTCAGCTGTTCCCATTTGTGTTCTCCTGTAGCAGCTGGTCTCTTATCTTCCCCTTCAGGTTTCTTGACTTTGCGAGGTGGCTAATGTGAATGGGAAATCCTCTCACTTTGTTTCTGCTCCTGCTGCTCTGTGCCAGGTGGGTGGGCAGGCTCGACAGATTGGGACTGCTGGTGCCTTCGCTGGGATTCTGGCCAGTTTCCTCCTTTCTGGAAGATCTTGGTCTCTACTGCTTATCTTCTTTGGTCAATAATAACATATACACCTTCACTTTTCAGCAGAAGAGTGTATTTTGCTGTGTTTCTGTTCATTTCCCTCCCTAGGCTGCTTTGGAGTGGCTAGTATGCCACCCTCTTATTCAGAAGTCCCTTTTATTCTTAATGTAATAGCTTATCATGCAAAGTGAAACCAAATAAATGGACTAAAATAAGTAATATCCTAACATGTTGGTTTCAAGGGAAAACACAGCATTTATTTGGTTTAACTTTCAAACACTATAATGTACAATATATTCAAGTTACATGACTTATTTGTGTAAATACAGAACTTTTTGTATACAAGAGAGATGATGAGGTAGTGTTTTTTAATGTATTTTCAATCTATTTCACATATGTAAAATTTCCACCTTTTTAAGTTCTGCTATTTCATTTTGTTTTTAGCTAAAGATGTTTTCTGTGAAAAATTGACAAGAAAAAATAAGAAAGCAGAAAGGCATGGATCTGGAGAGATGACTCAGTCATTAAGGGGCTTGCCTGCAAAGCCAAAGGACCCAAGTTCATTTCCCCAGCACCCATGTGAAACCAGATGCACAAGGTGGCACATGTGTCTGGAGTTCATTTGTAGTGCCTAAATGCCCTAGCATGCCCATTCTCTCTCTCTCTCTCTCTCTCTCTCTCTCTCTCTCTCTCTCTCTCTGCCTCTTTCTCTCAAATGAATAAATAAAATATTTAGCCGGGCGTGGTGGCACACACCTTTAATGCCAACACGTGGGAGGCAGAGGTAGGAGGATCGCCATGAGTTCGAGGCCACCCTGAAACTACAGAGTGAATTCCAGGTCAGCCTGAGCTAGAGTGAAACCCTACCTCAAAAAAAAATAATAAAAATAAATAAATAAATAAATAAAATATTTAATGAGACAGAAAGGCACTCCAAAGCACATGCACACATTTTGCATTGACTGCATTTACTTTTAAGCTGTTGTTATTACTTACATACAATTGTTCTTGTTATTTAGTATATATTTTTTTAATTTGTAAAATTTATTTGGAGACTTTGTTAAAGTTGATAAAGTTAGTAAAAAAAATTTTGTTATCCCAAGTTGTGATGAAATACATCGTAATTTTCCCTCTTAAAAATAGGGCTGGAGAGATGGCTAAGGGCATAAGGAGCTTGCCTGCAAAGCCTAAGAACTCATGTTCGAATCTCCAGGTCCCATGTAGCCAGACACATGGTGATGCAAACGTGCAGTGTTGCACATGTGCACAAGGGAACACACCTGTCTGGAGTTCGTTCTCAGCTGCTGAAAGTCCTCGTGTGCCCATTTTCTCTCTCTCACTCTCTCTATCTCTGCCTCTCTGTCTCTCAAACATAAATAATACATTAAAAATTAAATAATATTCTTATATCAACTATAAACTGAGAAGCTAAAAATAAGTGGACATATTTGCTGATTTTGTAATAATATTTGTAGCCCTGATTACAAAGTTACTATCAACAACACATAAATAAACTTTTACAAGCTTAGGATTGATTTAAAGGACAAGCCATACAGCCACCAAAAAAAAAAAAAAAAAAAAAAAGAACAGAAGATAAGAATACAGTATTTCTAGAGAAAAAAATATGAGTGGTTAACAAATACATAAAAATTTTTAGGCCAGGGCCAGGCGTGGTGGTGCACGCCTTTAATCCCAGCACTCAGGAGGCAGAGGTAGGAGGATTGCCATGAATTCGAGACCACCCTGAGACTCCATAGTGAATTCCAGGTCAGCCTGAGCTAGAATGAGACCCTACCTCGAAAAACCAAACAACAACAACAAAAAAAATTAGGCCAGGCATGGTGGTGCACACCTTTGATCCCAGCACAAGGGAGGCTGAGGTAGGAGGATGGCTGAGAGTTCAAGGCCACCTTGAGACTACATAGTGAATTCCAGGTTCACCTGTACTAGAACAAGACCCTACCTCAAAAACAAACAAACAATTTTTTCCCCTAGGGGCATGGAGGGGGGAGAAGATGAGAGAGCGAAAGGAATGGCGGGAAAGAAACCAAAACTAAGGACATATGAATAAGCCACATGGAAACCTACTATTTGATAAGTCAATTTAAAATATGATTTTTTAAAAAAGTTCTTAAATGAAGGTCCCTACATGGATGGATAAAGCTACTCCCAGAAGCCATTTGGCTTGGGCTGGAGAAATAACTTAGTAGTTAAGGTGCTTGCCTATGAAGTCTAAGGACACAGGTTTGATTTCCCAGTACCCATTTAAGTCAGATGCACAAGGTGATGCATGCATCTACAGTTCATTTGCAGTGGCTAAAGGCCCTGGTGCACTCATTTTCTCTCTCTTTCTCTCTCTCTCTCTCTGTCTCTCTGCCCCTCTCCTCCCTCTCCCTCCCTCCTTCTCTCTAATAAGTAAATAAAATAACATGTTTTTAAAATCCCACTGGCAAGAATAAGATACCTCCCAATGAGCTGTTGGCCAGGGAGGTTACAGAGGCTCCTAAAACAATATTGGCTATTTCCATTGCTCTTGGTTGCCCACCAAAAGTACATAGTAAATCCATACTGCTGAAGACAACACATTCTTTGGTTGTAGGATATAAAGAAACCTAGCTGAAACTGAACTGGAAGCTTCCTTCCTACTGATTAACTTCTCTCTCCCTCCCTCTTTCTCTCTCTCTCTCCTCTTTCTCTCTCTTTTTCTCTGCAGGGCATGGTGGCTCACATGTTTGATCCCAGCACTTGGGAGGCTGAGGTATGAGTATCACTGTGAATTCAAGGCCAGCCTGAGACCACATAATGAATTCAAAAAACAAAACAAAAAAAAAGATATTTTTAAATTTATTTTGTATTGACAACTTCCATATTTGTAGACAATAACCCATGGTAATTCCCTCCCTCCCCCCACTTTTCCCTTTAAAATTCCACTCTCCATCATATCCCCTCCCCCTCTCAATCAGTCTCTTTTATTTTAATGTCATGAACTTTTCCTCTTATTGTCATGGTCTTGTGTAGGTAGTGTCAGGCACTGTGAGGTCATGAGTATCCTGGCCATTTTGTGTCTGGAGGAACACACTGTGAGGAGTCCTGCCCTTCCTTTGGCTCTTACATTCTTTCCACCACCTCTTCCACAATGGATCCTGAGTCTTGGACAATGTGATAGAGGTATTTCAGTGCTGAGTACTCCTCTGTCACTTCTTCTCAGCAACATGGTGCCTTCTGAGTCATCCCCAGGTCACTGCCATCTAAAAAGAGAAGCTTCTCAAGCCAAAAGTGAGAGTAGTATTAATATATTGGTATGAGCATTAAGAAAAGTGCTTACTGGGCAGTTCAGTGAGCATATATATATATTCAGCTAGTCATCAGCAGACATTACACCCCTAGGGCTCATGACTAGGTAGATAGATAGATAGATACAGATATAGATATTTTTTAAAATCTATGATGAGGGCTAGAGAGATGACTTAGCAGTTGAGGCACTTGCCTGCAAAGCCTAAGGACCCAGGTTTAATTCTCTAGGTCCCACGTAAGCCAGATGCACATCATGGCGCATGAGTCTGGAGTTTGTTTTCAGTGAGGAGAGGCCCTGGTGTGCCCATTCTCGATCTCTCTCTCTCCCTCTGCCTCTAATAAATAAATAAAATGATTTAAAAAATAAATAAATTTTAAAAGTCTATGATGGATCAGCAAGGATGCTTCCAGGTGTAGTTAGCAAACAATGAGCACACACATGAACTCATTGAACAGAAGCGCAGTGGTCTCTGTAGTGCTAGACTAGTACTGTGCCCGAGTGCAGTAGTCTCACTTTGATCACTTCCAGTGATACATTAAGGACCAAGATACCTTGTGTCTTCTACTCCATCTCTCCAGCATACTGGCTTTGTCCTCACCTACCTCTCCCCAAGTCCACAAGACAATGACCAAATTTCCAAGCATCAGTGAGCTACGGCCACATGCAGGATTTTAGAAGTGGGAAAACCTGGGCCAGAAGCCCATAGCAACATCAATGACCAATGCAGGTAGCAGAATATCCAGGATGCGCCTCATAGACAACATTTCCCCTTAAACTTTGAATGGCCTCCCTATTTCTGAAGAGTGGCCTCCTGAGTAGAGCTATGTTTTTGTATCAGCAATGAGAGAAATAGCTAACAGGTAGGGAAGTGTCTCCTGCATATGGTCTGAGCCAGTATGCATTGATATAAAATTATATGTGCTTTTGTATTGAGTGAAGACACTTATATGCTTAATATTTAAAAAGAAAGCATATGTCTTCCCTAGGCAAAAATCGTAGCATCTTCTCAATGTATAATTTTAGAAGTGCAGTCTAAGGGCTTCTGGGCTTCTTTTTTTTATAGCTTTCATTTTAAACCCAAATGGAGGAAGTATGCCATAGAACATGTAACTCCACCACTTTGAGTATTAATACTACAATTTCTTTGTGTCACTTAACTATTTAAGAGGTTAACCTCTCGCTCCACCCCCAAACAAGCCATCCATTAATCTTCAAACAATATAAATGGTTTTTTTTTTCTTTCCCCATTTTTCAAATGTAGTTAAGGAAGGCCTGGCAGAATCCCATACATCTCTGAGCAATGTGTAAGACACTGCCTGGAGAGACTATTATGTTGTCTTTTAAGATAAGAGCTCTTAAGTATTTTTAAACCATCAAGCAGTATTCATCAGAACAAATAAAGGCAAGTATACTCTCCTTTTGAGGCAGGATACATTCTGTGACCTGTCTTTTCTGTGACCTACAGGGCTTTAGGAGAGAGCTTCCAGAGTTTTATTGGCAATGCCACTATTAGACAGACTTCCCTCTCTCTTCCGAGCTCTTTGGGGGTCAGGTTTAAAGTGAGCATTAAGTGAATGGCTAATGGAATTAAGGGTATAATAATAGAAGGATATAGTGAGACAATTGTATTAACAAGAAATAAATCATGTTGAATGTAAGGTAAGTGTTTTTTAATTGATTGATGGGAAGGATGCTCCACAGGTTTCGCTGGGGACTAACAGCCATTTACCTCTTCATCTACAGTAAAAAGCCAAAATGTAGGAAAAAAATGATAAGAAAATTATGCAGGGAAAACATAAATTATTCACAGAAGATAGCCAATTTTTGCTGACATCACTAATGTGAAAAGGCACTAAATCTTTGACACTAGCCTCATTTCTTAGGAGCTGTGGCTGGAATTACATTGTGTGCCAGAGATAAAACTGAAATTTCTATTCCTAAAGCTTTCCTAAATGCTAGGAAGGGATTCTAAGTTGCCTGGACACCTGAAGATATAGCAGTACTGTGCTTTCCACATCGAAGCATAACTTCTGCTTTGAAAGCTAGTGACTCGACCTACATTGTTGTAAGAGACAGAGCCACTAATTTTCCATCCACTTGGCAAAAGCTCTCGTACACAATGTCAGGGATGTGGTGAATTATATAGAATACATTTGGATATATAAAAAATTGATGTTGAAACAAGCAGGAGGTCACATGCCTGCAATCCCAGTACTTGGGAAGCTAAGGAAGGAGGATCACAAGTTTCAGGTCAGCCTGGGCTATGTAGTAAGACCCTATTTCAGAGAGAGAGAGAGAGAGAGAGAGAGAGAGAGAGAGAGAGAGAGAAGAGAAGTGAAGGAGAGGCTGGTTATTGAATATCAAAACTATGCTTTTTATAAACTCTCAGAATTACCAAGTCCCTGTCTTGAGTCTGTTTCCTCTTCTATTCTACCACAATCCTTTTCAACAACTATTCTTAACTCAGTCAATGATACCTCTCATTTCACACTCAAATTCTCACTACAAGATGCTACTATGAAGGAGAGTGAGTTGACTCTGGTTGTGTCTATGAGAGACCATTATTATTTACAATATTCCTTTAAGAGTTACTTCTGGGGCTGGAGAGATGGCTTAGTGGTTAAGACACTTGTCTGAGAAGACTAAGGACCCACATAAGCAGATGCACAAGGAGGCACATGCATCTGGAATTCATTTGCATTGGCTAGATGCCCTGGCATCATGCCCATTCTCTCTCCTCCTCTCTCTCTCTCTCTCTCTCTCTCTCTCTCTCTCTCTTCATCTGCCTCTTTCCTCTCTCAACTAAATAAAAAACATAAATAAATAAAAGACTTACTTCTGATCCTTACACCATATTTTGCTATTTTTGATTATTTCATTATTAAAATTTATAAGATATGATTGAAGAGACTTTTCCCCATAACATTACAAACAACACATAATGAGCATATGTACAAAGAAATGCAACTTTTTTATGAAGAAGTTTATTGTACTAACATATTGCATAACATTCCCATTCCCATCAGGTTATACCCTTATGTGCACTCTGTCCTGCCCCCACTCTGAGGGCCCTCCTCAGTGGGATTATCAGTATTCACTGTGGAGTCATGAACACACCAGTCAGTCTCTGGATGGGGGATTGCTTCAAAGCACACCTTCCCACCCCTGTGACTCTCATAATCTTTCCATTCCCTCTTCCTTAATGTTCCCTGAACCTTGGAGGTGGTGTTATATGTTTCTTTGAGTGTTGAGCTATCAGCAGCCTCTGTTTTGATGAGGTTTGAGTCTCCTCAGCATCTGCTGCCATTTCCCTGGAGAAGGTTGTCAGGCTAGCAGTGAGAGCAGCACTCATATTTAACTTGCCACTTCCTCTGTAATGGCTCCTGGCAGATATGATAGAGATGGTTCATCTCCTGCTGGGCAATCAGTGCTTTTCTGGTCATACTGATGGCTCTCCTTAGTATTCATTGCCATCTGTAAAAAAGCAGATTCTCTAGTCAAGAGTGAGAGGGGATAAACATAGACAGTTAGAAGACTTTTTGAAGGGAATACCCTTTCCTTTTAGCCAAAGAACTAGCTCTTTTAGCCAAAGAGCTTTGCTCGAGGGTCTATGGCCTTCCTAGTCATGGGCTTCTGACTTGGTTCTCAGTACAAGGTATGAACTTCCTCCCACTGAGCTGGAAACCCAACTTTTTGGTGGCTGCAGTTATGACCTCACAGTTGCTGTCACTACCTGCAGAATACCTGCAAATATGAGGGCCAAAACAAAATTTTTTAAGACATTAAAATAGAAGAGGGACTACTAAGAAAAGAGGCAGTGGTTCAGTGGAGGGAATATGGGTGGGGGGCAGCAACAAAGGAGAGTGAGTGGTAGGAGGGGATTATGATAAGGATATGTTGTGTATATATGTGAAGGTTGTCAATAAAAATTTCTGAAAAAAAGAAACTCACCTTTTAAAAATCTCCAATCTTTGCCAGTTCTTTTTTCTTTCATAAGTAGATTTTTCTATTAGTAAGTGATAGTCCTCTTCTCTTCTTTGTTTTTTTTTTTTTTTTAAATTTATATTCACAAGCAGAGAAGAGAGAGAGAGTACACTGGGGCCTCCTACAACTGCAAACAAATTCCAAACACATGCACCACATTGTGTATCCACCCTTATCTTGGTACTAGTGAATTGAACTCAGGCCATCAGACTTTGCAAGCATGTGCCTTTAATTGCTGAGCCATCTCTCCAGCCTTCTTTTTGGCTCTTGTTGGAAGGGAATGTAGTTGACCGATCCTGCACATCTGCTATGAGCCAAGTAACACAGTCATTCATTCTTCATAACTGAGCTTTGCCACAACTGTGATTACCCTCATTTCAGGGAATAAGAAAACCAACATTCAGAAAGATGACATACTTTTCTCAAAGCTTACACAGTTAGCTAGATAAAAGGGGCCCTTGCACTCAGGAATGCGTGGATGACAAATCCAGGCCTCAGAGCCTCAGGAAGGGTGTGACCTGCACAGACTGGAGCTAGAAAGGATCCCAGCTGGAGGCAGCCGCTCTCCCTTCAAAGGTATACCTCTGTGTCTATCATGCAAACGAACTCATGCTTTCCTTAATGGATAGTAAAAAATGGACTATTAAATGGCTTCTTTCGTTATTTTTTTTATTATATTATACAATAGGATGGAGGAAATGTGAGAGTGCATTTGGATAAAGAACTCAATCCCAGATCCTGTACAGTAAGAACTGCACTCACTTTCCTATAGTCTTACCTCATTTTACTTCAATTTGTGTCACAAGACCAATGGCTGCTCCAGCTATCCCTCCCAGTTCCTACTTTTCCTTGTAAAGATTTATTGTATAAAGTTTACTTTTCAGGCTGGAGAGATGGCTTAGCAGTTAAAGCATTGGCTTGTGAAGCCTAAGGATCCAGGTTTGATTCCTCAGGACCTACATAAGTGCGAAAGGTGATGCATGACTCTGGAATTTGTTTGCAGTGGCTAGAGGGCCTGGCATGCCATTCTCTCTCTTTCTGTTTTTTTCTCTCTCTCTCTCTCACTCTCTCTCATCTATATATCTATATCTACCTATCTGCCTCAGTCTCTCTATCTCTCTCTCAAATAAATAAATAATAAAAATAAGGGTTGGAGAGATGGCTTAGCAGTTAAGTGCTTGCCTATGAAGCCTAAGGACCCTGGTTCAAAGCTCGATTCCCCAGAACCCACATTAGCCAGATGCACAAGGGGGCGCACGTGTCTGGAGTTCATTTGCAGTGTCTGGAAACCCTGTTGCACCCATTCTCTCTCTCTCTCTCTCTCTCTCTTTCAATCTCTCTGCCTCTTTCTCTGTCACTCTCAAATAAATAAAAATAAAAAACAAAAATAAATAAAAATAAGTAAAAATAATTGCTTTTCTACATTTTTTATTTTCTTAATTCCCTTCTACCTTTTGCAGTTTTTGAATAGCCAAGCCTCTTCTTGTCTGAGTCAGTTTACATCTTATATATTTTTTGTATTATAAGATAGAATTCACATTTACAATTCTACTTGCTCACCACCTACTCCATATGAACCATAATTTTTAATTAGCTTTTACAAATTTGACTGGTTTCTGCAGCCTTCATCCTGTTTATAATTACTGACTTTGTGGTCAGGAGTCTTTTTGTCTGAAGCAACCACCACACTTATGTGAAGGTTTTCATTTCCCCCTCAAGGTCCTTTCAACACAAGAATCACAACAGCCATCCTGATGATTCAACGTTTTGTTGGGAATATGTGCTTTCCCCTTGTGTCCTCCAGGAATACAGGTATGCTGAGATGATTGACAATTTCTCCTTATCCCCTGGATTCATCATAGCTAAATTTATGATCATTTCAAATCCACTATGGTCATTTCAAACCCACTTCTGAGTCACAACAACCTGTTAATGTAGTACTACACACAGCCACAGATCAAAATTATTCACAAAACAAAGTATATCCTCTTAACATGGGCAGCCTTCCATGAACAATACAGTGTATCAACCAATCACATATAATTTATATCATCTTAGACATTATAAATAATCCAGAGATGATTTAAAGGGGTATTGTGTAGGTTACATGCAATATCATGTAGCTTTATATAAGAGTGTTGTGATTTGAATGTGAAATGTCAATTGGTGGTGCTATTTTTAGAGGTTGCAAAACCTCTGAAGGTCAGGACTGGAGAGATGGCTTAGCGGTTAAGGCACTTGCCTGCAAAGCCAAATGACCCATGTTGGATTCCCCAGGACTCATGTCAGCCAGATGCACAAGGGGGCTTATGCATTTGGTATTTGTTTGCAGTGGCTGGAGGCCCTGGCATGCCCATGCTCTCTCTCTCTCTACCTGCCTATTTCTGTCTCTCTCTCTCTCTCTCTAATAAATAAATAAAAATAAAATATTTTTAAAAAGAAGTGAGGTCAGCCTGGTGGAAGTAGACCACAGGGAAAGACTTAGAGTTGTAGCCTGCAGTCTCTCTCTCTCTTTCCTGCCACTGGGTTGTGACCAACCTGTAAGCTTACACACAAAGGCCATAGTCTCATCTGCTATGCTCCTTCTCTACCATGAAACTGTAAGCTAAAATAAACCCTTTCCCTATGTTGCATCTATCAAGTATTTAGTAAGATGATGAGAAACGTAACCAATACAAAGAGATGAACATCTGGAGATTTTGGTATTTTTCAAAGGTCTGGAAAAAATCCCCATGGATCAGTACTGAGAGGAACTATGTATGATTTTGGTTGGCCTCAGAAAGACAGGGAAATATGTTAAAACTTTTGTATGTAACAATGGGAGAGCACTAATAAAGATAGAGTGAACATTTTGCTGGTGAAGGAAACGTTCATCTCTCTGTCTTGCTTTAAGGTAGAATTTATCAACTTCATTATTGATACTGATCTCTACCCACTAGATGTCAGGAGCACTACATCCTCTAAACCTGACAACCAAAAATTTCTCCCAATATTGCCATGTGTTTCCTGAGGAACAAGCTTATCTCAAGGTCACAATCATAACACACAAAGGACTTCTCAGGGATGGTGGTTGGGAGGAAGAGATACAAGAGGAATGGTGAGTGCCTCATGAAAGGAAGGATATGGAGAAGGCAAGGGAGTAAAGCTCACAGTGGCATCTCCTTCTCCCATAAACATGTCAAGAGAAAGCTCAAGTGTGTTAGAACTTTTGCTGTTTTATTTTGTGGTTATTTTCTTCATTGTTTTCTTTGTCTTTAATCGATTTTTAGTTAAAGTAGTGGGTTTCATTATAAATATATTGTCCTCAAGTACATTTGAACATTAATTTTTAATTTAAAAATATGTTTATTTATTTGTGTGTGTGTGTGTGTGTGCATGTGCACACATGTGTGTGTTTCCAGGATCTCTTGCTGTTGTAAACGAACACCAGATGCTCACAGCATTGTTTTTGTGTGTGTGGCTTATGTGGATTTTTGGGAATTGAATTTGGACCACCAAGCTTTGCAACAAAGCACCTTTAGCCACTGAACGATCTTCCCAGTCCCTTAGAACTTAAATTTTATCCTTTCTACACTATAATTACTTTTTGAAATCCCCTTAATCTTTTAAGAAAAGTATTTGGACTTCTCTGAACAGTTAACTTGATACCTTGAAGATAGAATCTAGGTTAAATATGAGAAAGAACTCATGAGTTTGACTAAGGTAAAGAGTCTAATCTCAGCCGGGCATGGTGGCGCACGCCTTTAATCCCAGCACTCGGGAGGCAGAGGTAGGAGGATCGCCGTGAGTTCGAGGCCACCCTGAGACTCCATAGTGAATTCCAGGTCAGCCTGGGCTAGAGTGAAACCCTACCTCGAAAAACCAAAAAAAAAAAAAAAAGAGTCTAATCTCAAACTAGCCAGCTATGATCAGGGGAGGCTGTTATTCATATCCTATAGTTTCTACTGATACCATGTAGGCAAGAGAGTAATATTCCCTAAAACAACTATAACATTATCTCATGTATATTGAGTGCTTACTTACACCAGCCACTATACTAATCATTTTGCTGGTATCAGTCCACTTAATTGTCAGTAATCTAATAATCTAGGAGTTACTGTTTTAAACCCTAGAAGTTATAGAGACTAAGCTAAGCCTCATAATTATTAGACACTTTTTTTGGACATGATATAATAGAACTGAGATGTGAAGACAGGTAGTGTGATATCAGAGTCTAAGGTATGGTACTATGCACCTTTCAAGATGGGATTTGGAACCTACTTTCTGGGACAATGGTGCACCCCAAAGCCATAGATTGTTACTAGAAAAATTTCAGTTCCAGGTATGAGATACCTTCCATTGAGTTGTTGGCCAGGGAGGTCCCTGATGCCCCCAAAACTTTACAGGCCATTGCCAAGGATCTTAATTTCCCACCAGAAATAGATGGTAAGACCATATTGCTGAAGACATCACATGCTTGGGCTGCAAGGTTACTGAGAAATCAAGCTGGAGCTGAGCTGAAAACCTCCTGCCTATAGACCAGCTGACAGAAAGCTGAAAAAAAGCTATTCTGTATGCAGCCTAAGGGAGTGAGAAGTCATCATTGGAGATGATGTCACAACAGTGGGCATTACAACCCTTAAGTTTGACCAGCCAGCCTAAATGACCCAATGGGTGCAATAGTGGCATGTCTATTATGGGGGAAACCAACCACTCACTAAGTGGACTGGAGGCCCACTCCATGAGAGAGAATACATGCCTGAAACTGAAAATCTATGACAGGGGAGGTCATAAGCCCTAGGGGTATAATGTCTGCTGGTGTCTGGCTAAATGTATATATAATGCTCACCAAACTGCCCACTATGCATTTCTCTTAACATTCATACTCATATATTTATGCTATTTTCACTTTTAGGTTAGAGAAGCTTCTCTTTTCAGGTGATGGTGACCTTGAAGATGACTCAAAAGGCACCATAATTCTGAGAAGAAGTGATAGAGAAGTGTTCAGTATTAAAACATCTCTATCACACTCTCCAGAATCCATTGTGAAAAAGATGGCAGAAATAATGTTAGAGCCAAAGTAAGGGTAGGACTGCTTAAAATGCAGTCTTCAAGACAAAAAAATGGCCTGCATATCCATGACCTCACAATACCTGGCATTGCCTACATAGGACCCTCATAATAGGAGGAAAAGATGATGACATCAAAATAAAAGAGAGAATAATTGAGAGGGGTAGGAGACATGATGGAGAGTGCATTTACAAAGGGGAAAGTGGGGGAGGAGAGGGAATTATCATGGTTTATTGGCTATAATTATGGAAGTTGTCAAAAAAAAGTTTAAAAACAAAAAGAAGGTATTTGGGGTAATATGAGGCATGTCATCTCAAAAGTATACATCACATGCACATCCTCCTAATCCTGACTAATAGTAGGGAAGGATGTCCAGTAATTCTTCATGCATCCTATCATGGGACACATCCACTTACTATTATGAATTTTATATGCATGTATTTAATATGATAACATTGACTTAAAAAGCTAACTACAGAGATGGCTTAACAGTTAAAGTGCTTGCCTGCAAAGCCTTAAGGACCAAGGTTCAATTCCCCAGTACACACATTAGCCTTATGGACAAAGTAGCACATGTGTCTGAAATTTGTTTGTAGTGGTTAGAGGCCCTGGTATGCTTGCTCGCTCGCTCTCTCTCTCTCTCTCTCTCTCTCTCTCTCATAAATAAATAAATAAACATATTTTTTAAAAAAAAACTAACTTTAAATATAGATATTTGGTTAGATCCACATATCTTTTACAAAATAGAAACAGTATTGTAATGGAAACTTTGTGTGGTAGTTTGAATGTGATAGTGTTAAATGCATGGGCCCACTAGACTCCAGTGTTTCATTATAATTAAGCTTATAACTTGGGTCTCCACCTATCCAGCTGGAGAAGGTGTTACTGAGAGTGGATACTGGGGTCCAGCCCTAAGGTCTATTTGGGGGTGGATCTTGACTCTAGACCAAAGGCGTACAGACAGCAATTTGAGCTCTGACTGTTTTGTGGTGTTGACTGTTGGTAGTGTCTCTCTTCTTGGATCTATGAAAGGGAACCAGCTTCAACTGCTATTGATGGAACTTCCCCTGGATCTTTAAGGTTGAAATAAATCCCTTCCTCCCATAAACTATGCCTGGTTGGATGCTTGGTTCAGCAACATGGAGCAGTCTGCAACAGAATTTGGTACCCAGAGTATTGCTATGATGAATTTGACCATGTGGATTTGGTCTTTTGAAATTTGTGTGCTGGAGGAATGTGGCAGTCCCTGGTAACTGGGGCTGCCGAAACCTTACAAAGTTGTAAGTCAAATTTTATGGGCTATTCTGGTGATATTTGAAAATGCTAAATGCAAAGAGAATTGTGTTGGCTTATGCAGGGGGCCACATCTAGTTGCCAACACTAGATGGCGCTGGCACTGCAGGAAGCCACATCTAATCCGCCATTACAAGATGGCGCTAACCTCGTGGTGTTCAGCTTCTTTACAACAGTGCCTTGGCGCCAACCGTATTCAAGGTACGCGCATGCGCTTGACGCAACCTGTCCTGAGCCTATCCCGTGGCGCCTGGTGGTGGCAAGCTGGTAGCAACCAATCAGTGGGCGCCTCATTGCACTTCCCTCTATAAAAGTAGCTGCACATCCCGCCTCCTCGCCCCTCGCCATCAACCTTTCTGTTAACCAAGAGCTCTCCAATAAAAGTGTGATCAAGAAGGATCCTCGTCTTGTGGTCGTTCTTCCCTGCGGGTCAGGGGGCTCGCCGCAAACTGGTGCCGAAATCCCGGGATGCCGGGAGCCTTGTGGTCACCAGGCGAGGGGCCGAAGAGGATTCAGAACTTGACACACGGAGAGGAAGACGTCGGTAAGTCATCCCCAGTCATGCAGTTTTCTGACCTAGACTTTAATCTGATCCTTGCCGTTTTCCTTCCCTTCTGGGTTTTGTTTTTTATTGCCTTTGTTATTCATTCTTGTCTAAGTCAAGGTAGCCACACAGACATTATTAGACAGGGACGGAAAGCGTTGGCAAGGCATCAGGATAGTCTTTCTGAGTCAGATACAAATGGGGAAACCCCAGCTAGGCCTAGGAAAAGGAAAAAAACAAAAAAGGAAATACAAAGGGAAAAAAAGGATAAAAGCTTACAAGATGAGCTTAGAGAAATGGGTGAAGTTTATGATTATGCCCTCATTGAGCTTTCTAAGGGAAAGGAAAGACTGCAGAGGACTTTGTTGGAACTGGGCTACTGGCATAAGGGCTGGCTGCGTCCTGCTGCCCAGGCCCAGAGTGTTTGATCAAGGTTAAATTTGTAATGGACTGATGTGCTTGGCTAGAGATATTGGACTGAGAGATTTAAGATTTTAAGCTGGAAAACCTCAAGCAAGTTAAAATTACAGGCACTGAGACTGGTTTTAGGTTACTGAACCTGCTATTGTCAAACACATTAGCAATCTTAAGGAAGATGTTCCAACTGCTTTACATTAAAACAATGGAAAGGATGCCTGAGGAAAGGCTATCATAGAAATGCAAACACTTTTGGAAAGAGTTGACTGGAGGAGGAACCTGCTTTTCAAGGCTATTGAACTTGAACTGCAGAAGTTTGATGTTTGTTTGATGGTGGTTGAGTTTACATTGTTTTAGTCTCTCCTTGCTTTAATCCCAGAGGAATTCGCCCATTACAAATTTGGCAGATGGATGTTACTCACGTCCCATCTTTTGGCAAATTACAATATTTACATGTTTCCATTGATACTTGTTCTGGAGTTATGTTTGCTTCCCCATTAACCGGGGAGAAAGCAGCCCATGTTATTCAACACTGCCTTGAGGCGTGGAGTGCCTGGGGGAAGCCCAAAATTCTTAAAACTGACAATGGACCAGCTTATACTTCTCAAAAATTTGGACAGTTCTGTCACCAGATGGGAGTGACCCATTTGACAGGTCTCCCGTATAATCCTCAAGGACAGGGTATTATAGAACGGGCTCATCGCACTCTAAAGTCTTATTTAATAAAACAAAAAGGGGGAGTCGAGGAGGCTCTGCCCTCAGTCCCACGAGTGACTATATCCATAGCACTCTTTACTCTTAATTTTTAAAATTTGGACAGTCAGGGCCATTCGGCGGCTGACCGTCATTGCTCAGAGCCTAACAGGCCACAGGAGATGGTTAAGTGGAAAGATGTTTTGACTGGTCAATGGAGAGGCCCGGATCCTATTTTAATAAGATCCAGGGGAGCTGTTTGTGTTTTTCCACAGGACCAAGAATCACCCCACTGGGTTCCTAGTCGGTTGGTGAAGACGGTCCGACCTTCTCTAGAGGACAGCTTGGAGAGCCAGGATGATCCTGAGAAACCAGAAAAACCAGATGTGGACGAGTCTGTGGATGCTGACCCTCCAGTGCTTGGCACTCAGTAGAGGAGAACAACGCTGGGGCATCTTGTCAGCCTTTCCTAAGCCCCTGCCAGTACATCATGCTGCAGCGGTCTTCCCTCGCTTCTTCACAACTCAGAAGGAGCTGGGTCTCCCCACTGTGATTGGGGATACCACGTATGTCAGCTTAGGGGAAGATCGGAGTTTTGAGAAAATCGGAGCCCTTTGCTTCACAATTGATTCACCCCATAATTTTTGTATAGGGCTGAGAAAACAGGCCTTTGGTTGGTTTAAGGATGATAGGATATGGGGAAAAATTTCCCAAGAGAGACGTAATTCCAGATTTGGTGCAGAAAATAGTACTTCTCAATATCTTTTGCAAATTATACGGACCATCCTGGACGCGTCTTAATACTTCTGGGGGTATTGAGAAAGTCATATATACTTTTGGGAGGATGTGTGCTTTGCCTCTGGTTGGTTTGCCGCCTGCGAGCCCAGACCAGGCGGGACAAGGTGGTCATTTCTCAGGCACTTGCCGCTTTGGAGTGTGGGTCCTCCCCCCAGATTTGGCTGTCGGCCCTAAAGAGCACCTAGTTTCCCCTGGCCCTTGCACCCTTAGGGCCTGAAGTGCCCATTGCACAAGGATGGGCAGAGGGTTGGTGTTGGGAGCACGGCACTCATCACGCTCAGGATGCGAGACAAAGTACTGCACATGAGGTATGCTCTTAGCAGCCTCATGGAGGGCATGTTTGATTGCATATGGGTTGGTACCGACATCCCATCTCTGAGAAAAGGTACCGGACAGGTGAGGCACCAGCCTGGCTGGCCACCTGGCCTGGGGTCTTCACAATGTCCTTTTGTTTATCAGAGATCAAACCTCTACCTTCACCTGCTGCGCATTATAATAGAAAGGGGGAACTGCAGGGGGCCACATCTAGTTGCCAACACTAGATGGCGCTGGCACTGCAGGAAGCCACATCTAATCCGCCATTACAAGATGGCGCTAACCTCGTGGTGTTCAGCTTCTTTACGACAGTGCCTTGGCGCCAACCGTATTCAAGGTACGCGCATGCGCTTGACGCAACCTGTCCTGAGCCTATCCCGTGGCGCCTGGTGGTGGCAAGCTGGTAGCAACCAATCAGTGGGCGCCTCATTGCACTTCCCTCTATAAAAGTAGCTGCACATCCCGCCTCCTCGCCCCTCGCCATCAACCTTTCTGTTAACCAAGAGCTCTCCAATAAAAGTGTGATCAAGAAGGATCCTCGTCTTGTGGTCGTTCTTCCCTGCGGGTCAGGGGGCTCGCCGCAGGCTTATGAACTTTCAAAGGGGAAGGAAAAACAGCAGAGAATTTTGTTGGAACTGGGCTACTGGCATAAAGGCTGGCTGCATTCTGCTACCCATGCCAGAGAGTTTGATCAAAGTTGAATTTAAATATAATGAACTGGTGTGCTTGGCAGAAGGTACAGAAATGAAAGATGTGCTATGTAAAGTTGGAAAAATTCAACCAAGTATAAAGTTTCAGGCACAGAGATTAGTTTTAGGTCACTAAAGCTGCTGGTGTTAAACAGATTACCACCATTAAAGGGCCAACTGCTTTACATTGAAACAATAAATGTAAAAGATGCCTGGGAATGAAGTCCATCCAGGAAAGGCTGAATAAATAGGAATACAAACTCTTTTGAAAGGAGGTGGCTAAAAGGAAGAATTCTGAAGCTCATGGTTAAGATTTATATCCCCCTGAATTAGCAATGCCTGTGTTGGTGCACACCTAGTATTGATTTTGGAAGCATGAAAAATGGTGAATGGAAGTGGGTCATGATGTGCACAAGTACCAAGAGCCATGCTGAGATGTTATGTGCAAAACAGGAAGATATCTCTTTATTAAAGGCAAATCTTGAAGTCCAGCCCTAAAGTATGTTTCAGGATGGATTTTGATTCTAACCCAAAGGTATGGACAAAGCAATTTGAGCTCTGGCTGCTCATGTTTTGTGGTGCTGGCTATTAATGGTTTCTCACTGATTGGATCTATGAAAGGGAGCCAGCTTCTTCTGCCATTGATATAACTTCCCCTGGATCTGAACGATTAAAATAAATCCCTTCCTCCCATAAACTGGTTGGATATTCATCCCAGCAACATGGAGATGACTATAACACTTTGGTATGCTAATAATAAAAAGTAAAGATGAAATTTGGAGAGAGAGTAAATACAGTGCCTTTCTTGATCTTCAAAAAGGTTTTCCTTCTTTCCATCATATTCTTTAGACATTCCTTTTAAATCACATAGCTTACCTTCCTAAGAAAAGGAATAATAATAATAAAAAGAGTGGGAGTGATGGTTGAGCAGTTAAGGTACTTACCTGCAAAGCTTAAGGACCCATGTTCAACTCTCCAGATCCCACATAAACCAGATGCATAAAGGTGAGGCAAGAGAAAGGTTGCACATGCCCACTAGGTTGTGCAAACTACTGGAGTTTGATTTTAGTGGCTGTGACCCTGGCATGCCAATTCTCTCTCTCTTTCACTCTCACTCTCTCTAAAATAAAAAATAAGTAAAAGGAATATGACCAATTGACATTTTAGCCATAAAGTATTAAGACTCTCCACCAAGTATTATTTCCATTTTTGGTATTGTTATCTCCCATAAAATGCAGTTCCTGGACCTGTTAGATCTACTTGTTCATTCTGTATTTATGTCATGGAACCTCTTCAAAGGCTGTGGTCCAACCTAGAGCCCATTACTCTGTATTTCTACTCCTCACATCACTTCACCAAGGGTTTTACCTCAAAACATGACCTTAAATACCAACATGCAACTCCTCATTTACTAGCGTCCCATGAAAAGTCAATCCTCATATCTTATTTTTATTTATTTGCAAGCAAAGAAAGATAGAGAGGAGAGAGAGACAATGGACACTCTAAGGCCCCCAACTGCCACAAGCTCCAGATGCATGAGCCACTGTGCAGCCGGCTTTTACATTGGTACTGGAGGATCAAACTCAAGTTATTAGGCTTTGCAGTCAAGCTCCTTAACTTCTGAGCCATCTCTCCAACCCTAACTCTCACTTCTTGAGAGTTGAGATGGTGAGGGAGAGCAGCTTGAAACTGTGAATGAGACTGGAGCCATGGGAAATGTAGAAAGATGAAAAAGCACCAAGAAGAAAATTAGAGAAGTAAAGAGTGGTTGAGGAACAGAGGGGCCAGGCACAAAGGAAGAGAACAAAAATATGAGTTGGGTTCATTCCTCATGGTTTGTCATTTTCACCATCACAATAAAAATACTACACAGTTGAGGAAGATGTCCAGGGACAAAGTTAGTTAAATATTGTAGGCAGTTTAGAAAGAGCTCTATGCATGGAGAAGCAAATGAAGCCATGAAGGGTTGATGGGTATGGAGACATGGGAACAGAGGAAAAGCCAGCGTACTGAGAACATTTCAAGTATAATATATCAGAACTGGAATGAAATCACCAAGCACATCCCTACCTGGTAAGTGGGGGGCCTATTATTAGTGGGAAGCTATGACTGGGGCTGCTACACCATTTTCTAATATTCAATGTGGTTTTTGTCCTTTTCCTCAAAGTGTTGGAGGAGAAAAATTATCCCAACTTGTTAAGTACATGTGATTGCATTCCCAGGCCCATCATCCTCTTCCCACTTATGATAAAATAGAACAATTGTGTATTTCAAAGCTGAATTTCCAGGTTCAAGTTTTGGTTTTCTTTCTTGAAGAATTTCCATGGAGAAGTTACCTGAAGTCTTTGGATTTCTGCTTCTTTACCTATGAAAAGAACATAGTATTAACTTCTACACAGAGAAGTTGTAAAGATAAAGTAGTATTTATGAAAATTACTTGGTTCTTCAAGAATAGATGTAATTGTTTTATTTCAATATATTCTAAATTAGCTTTCAAATAAGCCTAAAAATTCTTAACCATGCAGTGTGTTGAAAGCTACCTGTCTTGTTGAGCTTTGTGTTCTCATTTCAAAAACACTGACTGAAACACATCCAATGGAAAATATATAAAAAATTAATGAGTGATATAATTACTAAATAAAATTTGTTTTGAAAACTATTTGAGGCTAAGCACCAAGTGTGCATGCCAGGGCTAGGTGCCATTCCAGGGCATCTGCCTGTGAGGGAACAAAACAGAGAAAGGTCCAAGAGGAGCGGAGCAGGGCTGTGCACCATTGTGAGATGGGGCTGAGCACCTGGGTTCCATGCCAGGCTAGACATCATTCAAGGGCACATGCCTGGGTGGTAAAAAAAAAAAAAAAAAAAAAAAAAGGAAAAGCCAGGCATGGTGGCACATGCCTTTAATCCCAGCACACAGGAGATAGAGGTAGGAGGATCACCAGGAGTTTGAGACCATCCTGAGACTACATAGTGAATTCCAGGTCAGCCTGGGCTAGAGCGAGCCCCTACCTCAATGAAACAAAACAAAAACAAAAACAAAAAAACTAGAGGAAAGTCAGTGACAACCACGACTACATGCCATTGGGAGACAAGGCTGAGTACCAGGGTTGTGCACCAGGACTAGACACCTGGAAGGGAACAAGCCAGTGGAACTCCAGCAGCAAATAGCCAACCAACTTGGATTCAACTTCTCACAACCACCTTGCAATCCTTCCACCCTCCCCACCAAAAAAATATTATCTGAAGAAGGTCTATAGCAGGAAGTAACTGTGTACCAGCTACAGGAAGGGGAAGAAATAAAGGCCAAGTGCACAGAGAACATCTTCAACAAAATTATTGAAGAAAAATTTCCCAACCTTACAAAAGAGATACTAATCTAGGTACAGGAGGCACACAGAACACCAAATAAACAGGACCAGAGAAGAGATATGCCATGTCACATAATAATCAAAACACTAAACACAGAAAACAAGGAGAGAATACTAAAAGCTGTCAAAACAGCTCATTATATATAGCAATAAACTCATCATAATTACCTCAGATTTGCTGTGGTGGTGGCACATATCTTTAATCCCAGCACTTGGAGACAGAGGTAGAAGGACCACCATGAGTTCAAGGCCACCCTGAGACTACATAGTGAATTCTAGGACAGCCTGGGCTAGAGTGAGACCCTACCATGAAAAAAACAAAAAACTAAGCAAAAAACAAAAACAAAGAAAGAATGATTTTTCAATGGAAACTCTTGAAGTCAGGCGAGTTTGGAGCAAAGTATTTCAAAAGCTAAAAGGCCATAGCTGCCAATCCAAACTATTATACCCAGCAGAATTATCCCTCATAATAGATGAAAGAAAAACCTTTCATGATATAAACCAGCTTCATGATTGCATGAGCACGAATCCAGCCCTACAGAGAATACTGCATGGAACACTCCAACTCAGGAGAGGAACCAACATGCACATGAGGAGAAAAAAAGAAGCAACCAGAGACTTCCAGTCAAGGTGGCATCCTTCTAACCCCACCAAACCTCCTAGGGGAAGAAAAGATGGATGCAGATCCTGAGTAGACAATCAGCCCATCGCACCTCACCAGGGCCCCAGCTGAAACCAAGAGTAATTGAGGAAATGAGCAAGAGTGCTGCTTTCTTGGTGAACCTGGTACCAGCACAATGGAGAAGGAGATAGACACAGAGAACACTCAACTCCTACAAAAGCAGATATCCAGAGACACAGAGATTCCCAAGACGTCATCACTGAAGAAGACCTAAAACACACCCAACATGGCTCAGGGAAATTCGCAGAAGAGGGAGAGGAAAGATTGTTAAAGCCACATGTTGGGACATTATGCACAGAGACATTACCTCCTCCCCATAACTGATGGCTAACCCCACAATGCACAACTCATATTCCCCAATGAGGAGGGTCTTTTTGGAGGGGGGAGGACAGGGAGAAGACTAACTATGGTACCAACATGGCTGTATACATAACTGATAAAAAAAATAAATAAATGTAAGCCACAAAATGTTAAAAAAAAAAAAAGCAGCAACCAAAACTAGAATGGACATGAAAGCATGCAAAGACAGTAAAACACCAAACTCCACAAAACCTTCAGTGTGACAGGGATTAAATCACACTTCACAGTTATAACTCTGAAGATAAATGGGATCAACTCTCTAATCAAAAGACACAGGTTAACAGGCTGGATCAGGAAGCTGGTTCCACCCATTTGCTGTCTACAAGACACCTACCTTACAATTAAAGATAAACACCATCTTAGGGTGAAAGGATGGAAAAATATATTCCAGGCAAATGGAAACAAAAAAACAAACTGGACTGGCTGTACTGATTTCTGATAAAACAGGCTTTAATCCAAAAGTAATCAAGAGATAAGGAAGACTACCTCATACTCATTAAAGGAATAATTCAACAAGAAAATATTACAATTATTAACATATGCACCAACACAAGGGCACTTAATTTTATACAACAAAATTTATTAGATAATAAAACAAATATAAATTGCAATACAATAATAATAGGAGACGTTAATGCCCCACTATCATCAATACACAGATCTTCAAAGGAGAAAAGCTGTTACACATAAAATTTTTTAAATTAAGAAGTGAAAGTAGGGCTTGATGAAGCACGCCTTTAATCCCAGTACTCAGGAGGTAGAGGCAGAAGGATCGCCGTGAGTTCGAGGCCACCCTGAGACCACATAGTGAATTCCAGGTCAGCCTGAGCTAGAGTGAGACCCTACCTCAAAAAACAAAAAAAAAAAAAAAGAAGAAGAAGAAGTGAAATAAAAACTATTTGGTAAAGAATTGAATGGCATCAAAGTTGTCTATTTGGGATCTAATCCAAGGAACTTTAATAACTTTAAAAGGAGGCTTTTGTTGCTTTTTTGTTTGTTTGTTTCTGTGGGGGGATATGGGTGTGGTGCTGTGTGTGTGTGTGTGTGTGTGTGTGTGTGTGTGTGTGTGTGTGTGCAGCATGGGTGTGGTGCAGTGTGTGTGTGTGTGTGTGTGTGATGTATGATCTTGTATGTAGATGTGCACACCCCTTGCACATACACAGGGAGGCCAGAGGAGAACATCAGGTGTCTATTCTTATCACACATCCACATTCCTTGTGACAGGTTTTCTGCCTCAATTCAGAGCTACTGTCAGTAGGCACATTCCAGGGATTGGCCAGACAGGTGTTACAGATGTGTGTGTCCATGCCCAGGTTTTTATGTGGGTTCTATAGAGTCAAACTTGGCCATCTTAAGCCCAAGGGGTTCCCATTCTAAAGTGGCAAGACCTTTTGCCCCGACCATCTCCCCAGCCCACTTCCTTTTATTTTAAAGGACGATTGACTATGATGATCTAATTTAGTTACATCTCAATATTTAGTTGTTACTTCCCTGTCGATAACAGTTCTCTGTTTTGTTTTGTTTTTGTTTGTTTGTTTTGTTTTGTTGGTTTTTGTTTTTTGTTTCTCAAGGCAGGGTCTCACCCTAGCTCAGGCTGAACTGGAATTCACTCTGTAGTCTCAGGGTGGCCTCGAACTCATGGTGATCCTCCTACCTCTGCCTCCCCGAGTGCTGGGGTTAAAGGGGTGCACCACCATGCCCCATTCTGTTCTCTGGTTTTTTTTTTGAGGGGGGTTGGGGGGAATAACCACTTCACAGCATTCTTTCCTGTTACTTCAGCTTTACAATTAACTTAAGATTTCAAGGGCTGGAGGGATGCCTCAGCTATTAAGGTGTTTGCCTGCAAAGCCAAAGGACACAGGTTCAATTCCCCAGGACCCACGTTAGCCAGATGCACAAGGAGGCGCAAGCAACTGGAGTTCATTTGCAGTGGCTGGAGGCCCTGGCACGCCCATTCTCTCTCTCTCTCTCTCTCTCTCTCTCCCTCTTTCTCTGTCAAATAAATAAATAAATAAATAAAAATTTTAAAAAATAAAGGTGTTATAGCCGGGCATGGTGGTACACACCTTTAATCCCAGCACTCAGGAGGCAGAGGTAGGAGGATTGCCATGAGTTCAAGGCCACTCTGAGACTACAGAGTGAATTCCAGGTGGTCAGCCTGAGCTAGAGTGAGACCCTACCTCAAAAAATAAAAAAAAAAAAGATTTCAGACTTTAGATATGCAGTTTTGCCCATTAAAGGGAAAATCCTTAACAAGTTTGGAGGTATATTCCTAGCTCTTTCTTGAGGTGGCTCTCCATATATCTATGGAGATACAAGTTTATATAATAATAATCTAAATCCTGTTTAAAAATATCTTTATTTTATTTATTTATTTGAGAGAGGGGGAAAGAGTAAAAGACAGAGAAAGAATGAGTACACCAGGGCCTCCAGCTGCTGCAAACAAACTCCAGTTGCATGAGCCACTTTATGTATCTGGCTTTACATGAGTACAGGGCAATCAAACCCAGACCAGGAGGCTTTGCAAGCAGATGTCTTTAACCACTTAGCTATCTCTCCATCCCCAAAAAGTCTTGATTGGTTGAACATTTCAAGATCTCTATGGTCAATTCTAATCATAAAGACTTTACTTTTAGGCTGCAGAGATTGCTTAGCAGTTAAGGCATTTGCCTGCAAAGCCAAAGGATCCTAGTTCGGTTCTCCAGGACCCACATAAGCCAGAGGCACAAGGTGGCGCATGCATCTGGAGTTCTTTTGTAGTGGCTGGAGGCCCTGGCGCATCCATTCTCATCTCTCCTCTCTCTCTCTCTCTTTCTCTCTCTCTCTCTCAAATAAATTAGGAAATAAAATATATTTTTATAAAAAGACTTTTAGCAAAATGAAAATTTGGAGCAAAGATTGAAATATTGATAGTAGCACTCTAAATTCAATTTATGCTATTTTAAATGAAAAATTACATGCTGTCTTACTGGATCACTTTAATATTAGGTCTATATGATCTGTAATTTGTCATGGGTAATTGAAGCTGAATATGAAGCATTAAAAAATAAACCACAAAAAGCTGAATTTTCCAAGTGAAAGAGAATCTTTATTTTTGAGTACAGCTTTCTGTTGATTAATACAATGGCTTGGAAGTCGAAATTCGGGAGAATTCCCTACATCACCATAAATTTCAAAGTAGGGTTTTGTGTTATTTAAAATCCATGAAAGGTGGTTTGAGCTACAACTTCATGAGGTACAGAAATTGAAGTTACATGATGATTTAGTAAACCTACTACTTGATCCTATTACAGCCAGAGAATCCATTCATTGTATTTGCTATTGATACTGTCTTGAGAATACTGTGTCGAGATTAGAATCGTGAATTTTAGAACTAGCCTGCTTTGGTTAAAGTCACACTAACAACGTGAAGCTGGCCTAGACCTTTAATTGCCCCATCATTCAGTTTTTTTGATCTATATAATGAAGATAATGGTAGCATCAATTCCACAGGAGATTAATAAAATTCAAATAATTAAAATCAAATTAAATAAAGGCATTAGACACAAGGAGATACTTAAAGCAATGTGCACGCAAAAACATAGTGTACTTTTATGGAGGGAAAATATGCACAGAGTGGGGCCGGGGTCAGGAATTCATGGCATAACGGCTACTTAAAGTCTACCCTGAGTCACAATAAGTTGAACACAGGATTGGTCTTCAAATTGGTTCATCGGAAAATAAAGCATTCTTTGCCTAGACAGGAGAGTATTGGTTAAAAAAAAATAAGGCACAAGTATGGCTTGATGATCAAGGCACTATCTCATTCAGTTTACACTGCCCCGACCCCCATATGGCATGGTTTGGGTTGAGTAAATAAGAATTTATTTCTCACATTTCTAGAAGCCATAAGTCCAAAAGCGCGGTGCCAGGAGGCTTGCATTAAGTGAGAGTTCCTTCCTTCCCACTGTTAGTGCGTACAAAATGTGACAAAATGGGTAAACAGTCCTGGTTCTCTTCTTTTTTTTATTTTTTTGTTATTTTTATTTATTTATTTGAGAGTGACAGACAGAGAGAAAGAGGCAGATAGAGAGAGAGAGAGAGAATGGGCGTGCCAGGGCCTCCAGCCACTGCAAACAAACTCCAGACGCGTGCGCCCCCTTGTGCATCTGGCTAACATGGGTTCTGGGGAGTCAAGCCTCGAACCGGGGTCCTTAGGCTTCACAGGCAAGTGCTTAACCACTAAGCCATCTCTCCGGCCCACTGGTGTCTCTTCTTAAAACGACACCCAGCTCCTTACCACAGCCCCACCTCATGACCCCTCTAACTTAACAATCTCCCATAGATCCCTCTCCAAATAGAGCAGGAGGCAAGGCTTCCACACAGGACATTCTGAGGACGGGGCACATAACCAATCTGTAGCAGGCACCAAACTGGCAAGCAATACTAGGGCATCATATGCCAGTTTTTGTTTGTTTCATTAGCCTTCTCATTCTGCTTTCACCAATTCCCATTAACTATAATCCCCAAAAGTTGACAATTCAAATACCCACATTGGTTGGAATACAAAATAATTCAATGATGAGGACAATCACATGATGAATATGGGGAAAACTCTTTAAGCTCTTTCAGTTCAGTTCAGGGATCCACCCACTGCATCAGTTAAGTCTCCTCAGCAGCCTGGAAGAGCAGAAGTGTGGAGAAAAATAGTGCTTTGTATAGTCTGCCCCCACAAGAGTTAGAGTTACAGAAATTCTATTCACAGTAGGGGCTATGAAAGCCTCTTAAGCAATGTGTTTGTTCTGCCCTTGCAAAAAAAAAAAAAGTAGAAATAAGGCCCCTGGCTCAGCTGGGTCCTCTCCACTCCATGAGGTGAATGAGGTTCAAGGCGCCTCACTTGCCTAGGAGCACAGCATTTATGCCTGACGACCTGGCTGCAGAATTTTATGCATCATTTAGGACTTTGATGCAGACCTGAATTCAGAGGAGAAAAAAAGTGCATCTGCCAGTGTGGGTTGCTGCTGACCAGAATAATGTTGATTAGTGCCGATGACAGAATTCTGCTTGGCTCCTTACTGAAAGGCTCTACCCTGGTCTTTCTAAATTTGAATCAACATCTACACTGCTGAAGGTCCTGCCACAAAAAGGACAAGTGAAAGAATGATGGGTTCTTTTATACTCAAATCTGAAGTGGGTCAGAGGGAGGAGGTGACAGCATTTGTAGTGTTGACATTCTGTATTTTTTCAAACAGGGTCTTGCCAGGCTGACCTGGAAGTCACAATCCTCCTGCTTCAGCCTCCTGAGTGCTAGGATTGTAGGAATATGCCACCACACCCAGCCGACACATTGTCCTTGAACATCCTAAGTTCCCAACAGGACCTTTCACTCAGATTGTCTTGCAGCTTGAGCAAGCACATGTGTCTGGAGTTTGCAGTGGTTGGAGGCCCTGGTGCACCCATTCTCTCTCTCTCTCTCTCTCTCTCTCTCTCTCTCTCTCTCTCTCTCATAAGTAAATAAAAATAAAATATTTTTTAAAAGCCAGATGTGACCATGCACATCTGTAACTTTAGTCCTGTGAGGGGAGAATCTCTGGAGTTTGCTGATGAACCAAGTCTGACAGAAAAGAAAGAGCAGCTTCAGGTTCAATGACAGACTTCTTCTCAAGGAAGCAGTAGAGAAGAGCAGTAGAAGAGGACATAAAATGTTACCCTCTGGCCTCCACATGCATGTGCAAACGTGTGTGCATCAGCACTATACATACACACTACAGCACACATACACACACCACACCTCACGTACTGCGTGCATGCCAAAACAATAAATAAATGGAATGAGTTGCAAAATTCAGCATATTTAAGTGTTTATATACCCATGCTCCTAATATATTTTGATAACCTACATATGTTTAACAATATTTCGATGAAAATTTGCCAAGTTAACATGTATATTTTATACTTAATTATCAAGTAGCAAATATCTCCAATGCAATTACAGCTACTTTTGTATACGTATCACACTCAGGTATCATGCATGTATATATGCACTTATAAAAATGCAATAAAATGCCGGGCGTGGTGGTGCACGCCTTTAATCCCAGCACTCGGGAGGCAGAGGTAGAAGGATTGCCGTGAGTTCGAGGCCACCCTGAGACTCCCTAGTGAATTCCAGGTCAGCCTGGGCTAGAGTGAGACCCTACCTTGAAAAACCAAAAAAAAAAAAAAAAAAATGCAATAAAATACCAAGGTCTGCTAGCAAAACCAGCTACTCTGGAAGCCAAGGCAGGAAGATTACAAGGGTGACTTACAAAACTCTACCTCAAAATAAAAAAAAAAAATAAAGCAGGGATAGAAATATGTCTCAGAAGTAAAGCACTTGCCTAGCATGCTTGAAGCCCTAGACACAATCAATAGTATGCTCCAAATTACAATAAAATAAAATCACTCATTTTTCATGCTGGTACTAATACTTTATGAACACAAATATAGATACATACAATACATGCATAAATTAAGAGTAGGGCAGGCAGCACACTGTAAATATTAGCTTGTGGCATGCTCTTTTCCATTATTAACATATAGAGGATTTTATTTTATTAAGACTGATAGATTCATCTCATTTCTCAAGACAGTCTTTTCATTTAATACATCACAGACTCCTCTCCATATCAACATCCCCACACACTTGCCTTATCCTTTTAAGAGATACATTTAATTTCACTGTATAGGTTTACCATGGTGATATACTAGTGGATGTGTCGTTAACTTCAACTTAAAGTAATGCCACAATACTTTACCACATGCATCCACCTACACATGTATCTTTGCACTTTTGGCTATTTCTATATTAGAGAATTCTATATTAAAGACCACGTTCATTTTTAATATTGTCCTTCCATTTTTAGAGTAAATTTCATATAAACATATGAAATATTGACCTGAGGTATGCAAGTTTCCATCCCTCCTCTAAGAAAGATAAATGCATCCTTTCTATCTGTTCATTAACCCTTCTGTCCAGTATTTTCAGTAAAGATACAATGCTCTGACCAAGATAGCCAACTCTTCCATGCGAGGGTGACAATGGAGATAGTGGTTTTGGATAAAGACAAATAGTTATTGATGAGCTACAAGCAGAGTCACAATTTGGTCTTCCTGCTCACCTTGTCATGACAGACAGCCACGTTGTGAAGTTAAATTGAAGTTGGTAAATACACAATTATTCAGCTTGTGTCTCAGTAATAAATGTGCCTCCAGGCAGTGAACCTGCCAGTCCTCAGAGTACCACTTTGCTGATTAAGGAGATAAAAAGTGGATATTGTAGACAGGGTCATTTCAAGAGTAATGAATCTTTATTCTGTCACTGTACTTTGCCAACGGAGAGGAGGACTTGACCAGGAATGAGACATCCTGAAATATCTAGGTGTAACATGGAGAAGGGCAAATCAGAAATGACTGTCACTGGGACACATTATAAAAAAAAACAACAGCAGGATCTATAGTGGCTGAGAAATGACAATATAGGTAAAGTAAGTACATCTCAGGGAGAAGCCTTATTAAATTAGCCTAATACCTTATTGCATGATCAATAACAATGTATTTATTTTGTACTGTGGCCTTGAGTGACTTTTCATTAGAAATTTAAATGATCTCAGAAAGCTACCATCAATTTACAATACTTCCAAGAGATACTAGCTTGGCCTCAGAACAAAAAAAAAAAAAATGACTGAAAATGTGGTTCATTATTTAAGGCAGAAAGAGAATGTCAAAAAAAAAAAAAAAACACTTCACCTTGGCATTGAGGGCAAGTTTTGTATTAAAAGGATTAGGGATGTAGCTCAGTGCCTAGTATGTATAGGACCCTGAGTATTGTCCCCAAAATCAATGAACAAAAGAAAAAGAAAAGATCAAGTTATGTATCCAACAAATGATACTACTCATTGTTTTTGTTTTGTTTTGTTTTGTTTTGAGGCAGGGTCTTGCTCTAGCTCAGGCTGACCTGGAATTCACTGTGTAGTCTCAGGCTGGCCTTGAACTCAGAGCGATCCTCCTACCTCTGCCTCCCAAGTGCTGGGATTAAAGGTGTGTGCCACCACCCCTGGTTTAATACTACTCCTTGTTTTCTTGCCTGGATTCAGAATGAAATAGATCAAGGAAGTGTTTGTCCTGTTGACCTTTGTGCCTGTGCATTTCAAGCACTACCACACAGTGTTCAGACTCTATGATTATTGCATGCATCCCAAATGATGGGTATTACAGAACCAGAGCCATCAGGATATTTTGGATAACCTTGCACCCAAGACAATCAAATTAAACTTATGTTTTTTTTTCTGGGGAAAAAAGTTTTATTCATTTTTAATGTATGCCCTCTATTTATATTACATGTATACATTTAAGTTGTCCTACCTTCTTTCTACAATAAGGTAGAATATATATATTATATATACATATATATATATATATATATATAACTTATATATTATATATTCTACATGTCAATACAAGTGCTATATGTTCCATTCAAAAACAGAGTGTTTACAATCTCAATAGCTATTAGCCCAGATAACTGTTGAGATAAAAGAGGTTGTAAGACTGGAAAAAACGGACATACTGGGGGCTGGAGAGATGGCTTAGTGGTTTAGCGCTTGCCTGTGAAGCCTAAGGACCCTGGTTCAAAACTTGATTCCCCAGGACCCACATAAGCCAGATGCACATGGTGGTGCATGCATTTGGAGTTCATTTGCAGTGGCTAGAGGCCCTGGTGCTCCATTCTCTGTCTCTGTCTGCCTCATTCTCTGCCTGTCACTCTCAAAAAATAAATAAATAAAAATAAACAATTTAAAAAAATGGACATACTGCTTTAAAGTGAGTATATCCATGAACTGCCAGGCCTCTGCCACATTGTGTTGGTGTTCACCTATGCTCCTTGGATTCCTCTGTAATTTCCCCTGCCCACAGATTCCAGATCTGATTTTCACTCCACACACCAGCATGTGCTGCTGTCAAACCACCAGAATGGCTTTGAAGGAACCTTAATATATGCTCTGTCCTCAGCCCTATCCCAGTAACTGTAGACAAGCATTTTCAGCCTTGTCACCATTGATATTTCGGGCCATACAGTTATCAGTTATTTATGGAGAGGGCTATCCTGTGCATTCTAGGAGTTTTTTGCTAGCAGCACCCTTGGGCTCCCTACTGAGTACCATTAGCACATTTCCCCAGTATGACAACCAAAAGTGTCTCCACACATCATGTAAATTCAAGGTCAACCTGGGCTAGAGTGAGTTCCAGGTCAACCTGAGCTAGAATGAAACCCTGCATCAAAATGCCACCACCAACAACAACAAAAAGATATCTCCACACATTGTCAACTGTACTCTGGGGGGGGGGGTGAAGGAGGGAACATACCAAGTTAGGAATTCCAAGTGTGAAAGTATGAACATCCTTGCTCCTAATTGGACTGTTCCATGTGGCCACAGGTCCCCAAGGGACAGCCCTCCAGAGAACCTTTGCCACTGATAAGCTCTTGCTCAAGCTTCCCAACTCTGCTGCCCAATTCTCCACTGATGTTCCCTGGGAGCACTTCCCAATGTTCACAGATCCTCACGTCAGTCTCTAATTCTTAGGATCTCAACCCAAGGCAGAACCACAACTGAGATGCCATTTAGCTTGTCACAGAGGGAGATGGTGCTACCTGAGGCACCTTTATTGCCCTGACACTGTGTCTTACTTCCTACCTTCACCTGAAGGGCCAGTTCCCATTTGATTAATTTCAAACAGAGACAAAGGGTAGAGGCGTGGAAATAGTGTCAGTTCTGACCCTCATTCATTTCTCTCGCCCTCTCCTCCAAGCTCCTCCTCCTTCTTTCTTCTACAGGATGGTGTCCAGCGTCCTCATCAGCAGGCTCCTTTTTGTTTTCGTGATTCATTCTTTTTTTTTTGTTGACAACTTCCATAATTGTAAACAATATCCCATGGTAATTCCCTCACCCAGCCCCCACTTTCCCCTTTGAAACTCCATTCTCCATCACATCCCCCAGGGAAAGAGATTGAATAAAGGAAAAGTGGAGGGAGGGCTAATCAAAATCTAAGAGGATACAAATAAGTCATATGGAAACCTACTTTTTCTGGACAATGGAACACCCAGAAGCCATAAAATATTATTAGAAAATTTTCAGTGCCAAGGATGGGGTATACCTTCCAGTGAGTTGTTGGCAAGAAAGATCTCTGATGCCCCCAAAACATTACAGGCCATTGCATGTTTTCCTGTTTTCCCACCAGGAATAGATGGTAAGACCCTATTGCTGAAGACTCACATACTTAGGCTGCAAGGTCACTGAGAAATTCTGCTAGAGCTGAGCTGAAAACCTCCTCCATGTAGAGCAGCTGACAGAAAGCTGGAGAAAAACCACACATCATGCAGTTCAATGGGAGAGACAGAAATCACCAGTGAAGCTACCCAACAGTGGACAGTGCAAGCCTTATATTTGGCCAGCCAGGCCAAATGAGCCAATGGGTGCAATAGTGGCACATCTGTTATGGGGGAAACCATCCACTCTTATTGGACTGGAGGCCCTGCTCCATGGGAGGGAATACATCCCTGTTACTGAAAACCTACAGCAGGAGTAGTCATGAGCCCTAGGGGTGTAATGTCTGCTGGTGTCTGGCTAAATGTATAAACTGTGCTCATCAAACTGCCCAGTAAGCACTTCTCTTAATGTTCATACCCATATATTAATGCTACTCTCACTGTTGGTTAGAGAAGCTTCTCTTCAGATGGCAGTGATCTTGCGATAACTCAGAAGGCACCATGGTGCTGAGAAGATGGGACAGAAGAGTACTCAGCACTGAAATATCTCTATCACACCTTCCAAGGCTCAGGGTCCGTTGTGAAGAGGTGGCGGAAAGAATGTAAGAGCCAAAGGAAGGGTAGGACTCCTCACAATGTGCTCCTCCAGACACAAAATGGCCTGGATATACATGACCTCACATTGCCTGACACTACCTGCACAAGACCATCATAAGAGGAGGAAAAGATCATGACATCAAAATAAAAGAGAGTTGTCATTCATTCTTTTGTAAGTGATGCAGTGAGCTCTCTCTCTCTGGCCCTCTGGTCTTGAAACTTTTTTCACCAGGCATTCCTTGGCCCAATGGTCACGCATCTTCCCTGGAGTACTGACAGCCCTTCCCAGGGCTTATTTCCTAGATTACTGCCTCCGAACTTCATTCTCTCTGTGCATCATGTTTGAAAAGCTTAATCATTTTATGATAATTTTTCATTTACTCTTCACAACTGGGTTTCAGTAAGGATAAGACAAAGAAAACAATTTGGAGAAGCCCAAGCTGTTAGAGATAGCAAGTCTCCTCATGTATTTTAAGAGTAGGAAACATGTCATAAAATGTAACAATGACATTTAAAGGCAAATATCGTTTAATAAAACCACCAGAGGTGTATCAAAACACAACTTACTGTCTCAGTGGACATGCCAGCAATAAGCCATTGATTTTAAAGCCCTATGTCACTTTGTGACTGTCGTAAAACAGAAAACAGAAGTGTGGACATGCCTTGGCCCTGGCTGCAGATTTTCTCTAAATCCCTGTTTACTACTCAAGACTTTAGAATGAGATCTTGAACGGCACTAATCCGGTGTCTTATTTTTCCAAGTGGCCTTGAGCTACATCTCAAAATGAAGATAAAAATAAAAATGATCCCTTTCTGATGACCCTTCTAAGCCAAACGAATAAAATCAATAAAAATGCAATTAATTTGGATTCATTTGGACTGAAGAATCATGAGACAATATAAGGAAGCATACTTACCAGGGTATGTGATGTAGCTTTTGGCCAGAAACCCTGCTTCCAAAAGCACCCACCTCCAACGTAGCAACAGTAATAAACTCCCTGTGTCTTATGCATCCATAAATCCTTGTACCAACCAAGATTTCAATGGTCTCTTTAGTCCACACATAAACCATTCCAGACACTAATTTAGAATACTAATTACACCTCAGAAAATTGCAATGAAACTCAGTACACAGTGTTCCACATAACCTGTGTAGTCATTAAAAAAATGATTGTGTACTCCAAGGACATCCTTGTGAATGCGGACATTTTCAAAGAAACTATGAAGAGCACTGGAAGGATGGCTTAGTGGTTAAGGTGTTTGCCTGCAAAGCCAAAGGACCCTGGTTCGATTCCCCAGGACCCATGTTAGCCAGATGCACAAGAGGGCACACATGTCTGGAGTTTGTTTGCAGTGGCTAGAGGCCCTGGCGTGCCCATTCTCTCTTTCTTTCTCTCTGTCAAATAAATAAATAAATAAATAAAATATTTTTTAAAATAAAAAATGAAATATCTTTTAAAAAAGAAAATATGAAGAGAAAAATGCTATCTTTCCAAATAATGTTGGTACATTAGGAGGCGCCAACTTGGCCTAAAATTGCCATCACATCAATATGTGATCAACTTTAAATGAGCGTTTATAAGTTGTATTTTAACTTTCATTTATTTATGTGCAAGGAGAGAGAGAGGATGAATACAGGCCTACCAAGGCCTCTTGACACTACTAAAGAATTCCAGGCACATGCTCAACTTTATGCATCTGGCTTTATGTGTGGACTGGGGAATGGAAACTAGGCTGTCAGGCTTTGCAAGCACCTTTAAGCATTGAGCCATCTCTCCAGGCCATAAAGTATTTTTAAGTCAGATAAAACATGTGAACATTGTTTTTTAAACTTATTTTATTGACAACTTCCATACATATACAAAATATACCATGATCATAATCTCTTCCCACAATCTACTTTAGTCCCTATCCCTATTCTCCCTCCACTGAATCCCTTTTTTTGTGGAGGGGGTTGAGGTAGGGTCTCACTCTGGCCCAGGCTGACCTGTAATTCACTATGTAGTCTCAAGGTGGACTTGAACTCACGGTGATCCTCCTACCTCTGCCTCCCGAGTGCTGGGATTAAAGGCATGTGCCACCATGCCCGGCTTTGAATCCCTTTTGTTCTACTAGTCTCTGATATACTTTGATGTCATTTTTTAAACCCTCCTAGTATGCAGGTTCTTGTGTAGGTTTTTCTGCAAGTATTAATATGGCATGTGTACATTGTGGAAAGTACTGTGCAGATGTACTCCAAACTATATCTGAATGCAGTTTACTTTAGTGGAGGATCAGGCCATAATTCTAAACTATGCCATGTGAATCCAGGAATAATCCAGAAGGAAATCTCACACAAATTAAACAAACAAACAAAAAAATCCAAGAGCTTCAGTGAGTAGATTTTAATGTATGGAATTTATGAAACAGTTCTGGGTCTGTGAGGAAAAGGATTGTTGTATTCCCTAATGGATGATCACCCTGCTCTACAGTGTAGTTATCTCCCCAAAAGTGATGATCAAGCCATACTGGGCAGTGCCAGACTTACCCTTCCTTATTGGCCTTCCACATCACATTCCTTCAGGTTGTAAACAGTAAAGTTACTTTCAGAAAATCCTCCCACTGCCAGCTCCAGCTGGGAACTAAAACACAGAGAGAGAGAAAGAGAGAGAGAGGATACTTCCTGCCCCTGGTATTATCTGCAGCTAGAAAGCTAAGAACATCGATTTGCTTATTTTGCTTATTTTGTCCACCACAAATTTCCCGGCTCTAACCTGCTGATATACCCAAAGCTGCATTTCATCACAAGGATCAAGGATGGAGAATGAAGAACTGCCTTAAAAAAAAAAAACAAGATTTTATTTATTTATTTGAGAGAGAAGCAGATAGAGAGAGAGAGAGAATGGGCATGCCAGGGCCTTCAGCCACTGCAAATGAATTCCAGACACATGTTCCACCTTGTGCATCTGGCTTACATGGGTCCTGGGGAATTGAACCTGGGTCCTTTGGCTTTGCAGGCAAGTACCTTAACTGCTAAGCCATCCCTCCTGCCCAAGAGCTGTCTTTTTATTGTCGATCATTCAACACATTTACCGAGAACAGTATTCAACATTGTGCTGGGTGTTTTGGGACACAACCGATGGGTGATACCCAGCCTCAGTCATCTGTTGAGGAAGAAAGGCAAAAAACAGATTGTTACTAGCAGGGATGGAAGCATCTCTACTGCCTTGTGTGCATGAGGGAAAGACACCCAGCTGTGGTGGCAGGGTGGCCTCCAAGGAGGAAATGATGTCTGAGTCGATACTTGACAGATAAAAAAATATTCAGGAAACTAGTGAAAGTCTGTGAAGAGAATGACTGATACAAGAATGAATATATTACATAGGAAGAAGGCTACAGACATCACAAGTTTTAGGATCCATGCTACCAACTTCTGGCCTTAACTGTAGGCAAGGAGGTGATAGGATTGACAGCTGCAAAATATATAAGCTCTTTTATTCTGTGCTGATGTCGTTACTACAAAAATTCCTTTACAGCAAGTTCTTTTTTTTAAGCTGTGCATTTGGTCACTTTATCTGCGATTAATTTTCTGATTTGAATTTCTCTTTCTCCTATCCTTCCTGTAGAGGTGGAGCAGGACGGCACAGTGACAGATGAATTTGAATAAACGAAATCTTAGGCACTTTCTGGTAGTATTAATTAGGTACAGAATACTTGCTATGCTTCTTCTATGATATAAACATAAAGTTTAATTTCAAAATTTACTGCATCACTGAGGAGATTTCTCAGTGGTTAAAGGTCTTTCTTACAAAGCCTGTTGGCCCAAGTTCAATTCCCCAGCCACCAATGTAAAGCTAAATGGGCATTCATTTGCAATGACAAGAGACCCTGATGTGCTCCTGTCACAAGTGAAATCGTCATTGTATCTGTGTCCATATATAAAATGAAAGAAGGACAGAACACATGGGAATATTTAAGAAGAGTGAAAAATAATTCAGGAAAACTAAATCCAAAAATGCACTCAGACCTGAAAAAATATTTAAAAAAAAAACAAGATAAAAGGATATATATGATCCTTAGCATCACTGTGATATTAACAGTTGACAAAGAAAACCCACAGCTATTCAACTTTTATTTTGTTTTATCTTTGAGGTGAAAGAGAAGAAATGATGGGAAGTATAGAGCAAATATTGGGTGAGAAAATTGAAGAGCAAGACAAACAAGGAACTAGAGAGGCACCTTCTACATATGTCCGACTCTTTGCCCACTGTTGCCGGAAGTCTCTTTGGGACTGGGGAACAGGACCCATTCTTGGTGATGACATAAGTGATTGCTCACCTTTCACCAAATGGCAGCCAAAACCAAAGCCCAGGAGTTAGTGCCTTTTCCTGGCCCACCTGCCTCTACGGCATCAGGAATTTCTTTTTCTTTTTTTTAGTTTTGTACTCTATAGTCAAACTGGTACCATCATTAGCCTCCTCCCTGTCCCCCCCCTCCATAGGGACCCACCTCACTGGAGAATATGGGTCGTGCATTGTGGGGTTAGACATCAGTTATGGGGAGGAGGCAATGTCTCTGTGCATAATGACCCAATGTGTGGCTCTGACATTCTTTCTGCCCCCTCTTTCACAAATTTCCCTGAGCCATGTTGGGTTCATTTTAGGTCTGCTTCAGTGATGAGGTCTTGGGAGCCTCTGTGTCTCTGGATATCTGGTTTGGTAGCAGTTGATTGTTCTCTGTGTCTATCTCCTTCACCCCTGTGCTGGTACCAGGTTCACCACAAAAACAGCACTCTTTCTTGTTTCCCCACATATCTTTAAAGCTGAATCACAGGAGGTTGTGATGCGAAGCCAGAATGCTAACTCTACTGAAAGTCCATGAGCTTAGTGTTAACTCTAGCCAGATTTTAAAGTATATTACTCTCTCTGTTGCAGACTCCAGTTCGAGAACACTCAAGAGGAAAGTGATGATTGTTAGAACAAACATGAATCTGTGGCTGGAAGGAGGTTGTAAAGTTGGTATCTTCCAAAATCTTGGGCTAGAGTGATGGCCTAGCAGTTAAGGCACTTGCCTGCAAAGCCTAAAAGACCCAGGTTCAATTCCCCCAGGACCTATGTAGGCCAGATACACAAAGTGGTACATGTGTTTGGACTTCATTTGCAGTGACTAGAAACCCTGGTACACCCATTCTCTCTCTTTCTCTCTGTCCTTCTCTCTCCATATATATTCCTCTTTCTCTCTCTCAAATAAATAAAAAAAATTCTTAAAAAAGCCTATTGAGAAACCAGGCTTTAAAAAATAAATATGAGGGACTGAAGAGATGGCTTAGCAGTTAAGGCATTTGTCTGCAAAGCCAGAGGATCCCGGGTCGACTCTCAAGGACCCACATAAGCCAGATGCACAAGGGGGTGCATGCATCTGGAGTTCATTTGCAGTGGCTGGAGGCCCTGGTGTGCCCATTCTTACCTCTCTCTCTCTCTATCTCTCTCTCTCTCTCTCTCTCCCTCCCTCCTTCCCACTTTCTCTCAAATAAATAAATAAAAATAAACATATTTTTAAAAAATAATATGAGTCTTGGGCTGGAGAGATGGCTTAGTGGTTAAGCGCTTGCCTGTGAAGCCTAAGGACCCCGGTTCGAGGCTCAATTCCCCAGGACCCACGTTAGCCAGATGCACAAGGGGGCGCACGCATCTGGAGTTCGTTTACAGAGGCTGGAAGCTCTGGCACGCCCATTCTCTCTCTCTCTCTCTCTCTCTCTCTCTCTCTCTCTCTCTCTCTCTCCTCCCTCCTTCTCTCTGTCACTCTCAAATAAATAAATAAACAAAAAAAAATAATGTGAGTCTTGATGTTGTCATATTTAACATTTTCATCAGTATTTTGAAGGGGGTTGACTATGTTGTGCATATCAAATGTGATGGCTAAACTCTGATTGTCAACTTGACAGGATTTAAAATTACCATGAAACAAATCTCTGGTCAAGTCTACAATGGATTTTTCTAGATTAGGTGACTTGAGCTAGAAGAACTCACCCTAACCTATGATCAGGATCCCTGAACTGCCTAAAATGGAGAAAGATAGTTGAGCATGCAGCATCCATCTCGCTATACATCCTCCCTGCTGACGTGATGATGTGATGCCAGTATACTGCACCTGCCATGCTTTCCCCACCCATGATGGTCTTCCCCTCAAAACTGTGAGCCACTAATAAATCCTCTCCTTCCTTCAGTTGCTTATTGTCAGGTATTTTGACCCAGGAATGAGAAGGTAGCTAATATGTAAGATTTCCAGAGTATCAGAGTAAGAGGTCATAGAGCAGTTTTGGATAGTGAATGACAAAATTAAGATTCAAAATCACAACATCTGGTCAGAGTAATAAGTAGAATTAATTAGATGAAATCCAATAGTATAAAAAATTGTACAAATTTAACAAATCAAAAGAGTCAAAAGTTTTTATTAACAGCTCAATGCAAGTTAACAAAAAAAAATGTCAAAAAAGCATTAGAATGCATTAAGAAAATATCTATCAAAATAAGACCATAACACCAGGTGTGTTGGTGAATGCCTTTAATACCAGCAGAGGTAGGAAGATTACTGTGAGTTCAAGGCCAGCCAGGAACTATAGAGAGTTCCAGATCATCCTAGGTTAGAATGAGAACCTACAGCAGAAAAAAAGAAATTCTGTTGACTATTTATTTCCAAAATCAGACCAGAAATAATCTGTTTAACATTGCCACTCTTAAAAGAAAACATTAGGAATGCTGGAATCTCAAAACAGGAAGCATGGGGAAGGCTTATGAGAACAAAGAAGAAGAAGGCAGGCATTTAAACTTTGTAAAATCTGTGTTCAAAAATAAAGGGAAGGGCTAGGTTTAGCAGTTAAGGCGCTTGCCTGCAAAGCCTAAGGACCCAGGTTCAATTCCCTAGTACCCACGTGAGCCAGATGCACAAGGGGGCGCAAGCATCTGGAGTTCATTTGCAGCGGCTAGAGGCTCTGACATACCCATTCTCTTTCTCTTTCTCTCTCTCTCAAATAAATAAAAAATAAGCCAGGTGTGGTGCTGCATGTCATTAATCCCAGCACTCAGGAGGAAGAGGTAGGCAGATCACCATGAGTTCGAGGCCAGCCTGAGACTACGTAGTGAATTCCAGGTCAGCCTGAGCTACACTGAGACCCTACCTTGAAAAACCAAAAAATAAAATAAAATAAAATGGTTTTTTTTGAAATAATAAAGTGAAGACTTGATTCATTTGCCAATGGCTATTTCTAATACCAATGACCAGAGTTAATAAGGAGTCTTTCAGGTCCAAGCAGGAAGAAGCCTGTGAAAATTAATTTGTTCAAAAATATATGAAGTGGGCTAGAGAGATGGCTTAGTGGTTAAGGCATTTGTCTGCAAAACCTAAGGACCCAGGTTCGGTTCTCCAGATCCCACATAAGCCAGATGCACAAGATGGCACATGCATCTGAATTTGTTTGCAGTGGCTAGAGGCACTGGCTCACCCATTCTCCATTCTCTCTTTCTCTCCCTCTCTCTGAAATAAATAAATAAATAACATTAAAAAATATTGAACAAAGTTCATTTGGAAGAATAGATGAATGATTCTAGATAAGACATTTCAAAACAAATATATATATAAAGCTTTCTTTTTCTTTTTTTTAAATTTATTTATTGAAGAGAAAGACAGAGAGATGGATGAAGATAGAAACAGTGAGTATGGGTATGCCAAATGAACTCCAGATGCATGCACCACTTTGTGCATCTGGCTATATGTGAGTACTGGGGAACCAAACCCATGCTTCCAGGCTTTGCAAGCAAGCACCCTTAACTGTTGAGCCATCTCTCAAGACCCCAAAGCCTTCTTTTCTCTCAAAGTGTTTAAGCAGAGGTGGGATCATCACTTTTCAAGAATATCACAAAATATACATATCTTCTGGTATTTTTCACCTGTAATAGGAAGAATTTGAACTCGAAAATGATTTCCAAGTTGCTGGTTGTGATAGGATTTTGGTCCTATGAATATTCAGGAAAAATTCCTTCTTTGTTCTCTGAACACCATACTTTCCTACCTTAAGCATTCATTCACAAGCCCTTATTAAGTGCTTAGTACATTCCTGGTCCCAGGGCAAGTACTGGGTTCATAATATTATATTTTATAGAGAGGTGTGCGAAAAGAGTGATGAGAGCTAGGAGAGTTAGTAAATCAATCATGTTTTTAAAGACTTGATCAACATAAAAGATCAGAAAGACATTTTAGAAGAGAAGGCATTTGAAGCAGACTTATTACATGCCTTCTAGAACTTTTTCTGTAGCTATCAATTCATAGGCACATGAACTCTTAGCCTTTCCTGAGAACGTGACACCATCCTCTCTTAACTTCAAGGTGTGCATGAAGTCAGGTTGCCTCTTGTCTACCCTCAAATCTATGCCCATATGCAACCCACACAATGTGCCTGTTCATATAATTCAATTGAGAAGTCCACAAAACAATCTAGAGAGAAACCAGGGTAGTGGCTGGGGAGATAACTCAGTCTGCAATGCGCTTGCCACACAAGCATGGGGATGAGAGTGCAGATCTCCATCGCCCACATAAATGCCAGTTGGGCATGGGTGCCTGCCTCTAATCCCAGGGCATTCCCAGAGCAAGCTGGCAAAATAAAACTAGCCAAATCAGTTAAGTTTTGGGTTCAAATGAGAGACCTTGCCTCAGTAAATAAAGGCAAGAGTGATGGATGTGGATGCCCAATGCCAACCTCAGACCTTCATATGCACATACATACACATAAACCACACACATATGCAGAAAAAGGAGAGACAGCTAGGGTAGAGAGAGCAAGGATTTGGTGGCAGAGAATCCAAGTTGAGGATTTGGACTGAAATCTTATTTACCTTCTCTGCCCTTGGGTACTTAATTTCCTCATCTGATAAATGGGATGTTCATTATAATATATGTGAAAGTCTTTGGTAAACCTAAATGCAGTACACACAAAACCAATGTGTTAAAGGAGAAATCAGTGAGCACAGGCACTTAATGTGGGTGGCCCTTGGGTTCCAGCTAAAAATTCCTTGTTGAAATGACTGTTTATGTTCTCTGGAAACAACTCTGGATTATAACTGGATAATTCCTCTCAAAGAAAGGATATTTTATATGACACTCACACTAGGTTACTATAACCATTATCTGGTTTCCATCACATTATCTCTAAGAAAAAGTTGTGGTGGGATGGGGAGATGTCTCAAGAGTTCAAGACGCTTGCTTGCAAAGCCTGACAATTTGGGTTCAGCTCCCCAATACCCACATAAAGCCAGACACACAAAGGAACACAAACATTTGGAGCTTTTATTTTAAAAATAATTTTAAATTTATTTTATTTATTGATTTGAGAGACACACAGAGAGAGAGAGAGAGAGAGAGAGAGAGAGGCAGGTGGAGACAAAGAGGGAGACTGGGTGCACCAGAGCCTCTAGCTACTGTAAATGAACTCCAGACACATGCACCACCATGTGCCTCTGGCTTACGTGGTTACTGAGGAATCAAACATAGGTCGTTAAGGCTTCTCAGGCAAGTATCTTAACCTCTAAGCCATCTCTCCAGCCCTAGAAACTTTTTATTGACCACTTCATAAGTATAGACAATAAACCATGATAATTTCCTTCCACCACCTATATTTTTCCCCCTCCTAAATCCATCCTCCACTGAATCCTTTTTTCTTTCCAATTAGTCTTTCTTCTATTTTGATGTCATCATTTTTTTCCTCCTATTATGAAGGTCAGGCTGCTGTGATGGTACGAATATCAAGGCCATTTTTTGTCTAGAAGACAGCATTGTAAAGCAGTCTTAACCTTCTTTTGGCTCTTACATTCTTCCCACAACTTCTTCTACAATGGACCCTGGGCCCTGGGTTGTTTGCAATAGCAGGAGTTTTATGCATGCCCATCATATTCTTTCTGTCTCTCTTTTTCTCTCTTAAATAAACAAATAAATACATTATTTTTATAAACAGAAATAATGGTGAGATATTGACCAGTATATAACCTTTCTCCCTTATGAGTAATATCAGAGTATGTATCTTTCACATACTTTTGCTGTATTAAACAATATTTGTTATGAGTGACCTTATTTTTTTAATGTTAGGCAGAATTAAAGACATTTTAATGCAACAACACGTTTTGCTTTAAAAAAAATGCATCTCTCACCAGTTAATTTTTCATAAATATAATTATCCCTTTTGTGCAGCCATCATTGTTCCACATTTTATATGAGCCACTATTTGTTAAATATAAAATTTAACCTACTGCACAAATGTGAACAGCTGTTGAGCTTGTAGTCCAGGAAGGACCATTCACATCCAACACCAAATTGCAAGTGTCATGACTGGAAAATAGATCACTTTTGAGCTCACCACAGTGCAAAGGCATACTAATCCAAGAAAGAGTTTACTCTGTGCAGGTGAAACCTTTCTAGGTAAACCAGGGTGGCATGGCTGGTTGAAATTCGGTAACAAATAAAGTTTCCGTTGAAAGGCCCTTAGAATGGTCTTTCATCCCATGCCCTTGTGCTTTTCTACTTTCTTCTGGAGGTTTCTTAGCAGAGGGGATATATTCCATCATGGCCAGGGCTTGACAGCAGAAGCAGGAGGCCGTGGTCACACTGAGCCACAGATAGGAGCCACAAAGCAAACAGGATGCAGGACAGGGCTATAAAACCTCAAGCCCCTGCCCCAGGGACCCACTTCTTCCAGCAAGGTTCCATTCCCTAAAAGGCCCCACATCCTTCCCAAGGAGCACCACCAACTGGTAGCCAAGTGTTCAAACACATTAGCCTGTAGTAGACATTTTGCATTCAAACTACAACACCATCTGAAAAATGCAAGTAATAGTCTGAAAGACTGTTTTCATAAGACGTTTACCAAGATCCTAACACATAATAAGTACTGTCATCCATATCTGCAGATTAAACAAACTGCAACTTTAAATTATTTGAAAAAATCATCTTTCCTGAACATGTAAAGATATTTTTAGCATTGTTCCCTGAACAACATAGTATAACTATTTACAAGGAATTTACATTTTCTTAGGTATTATGAATGCTCCAGAGATTATTTAAAGTATAAAGGAGGATATGCATGGGTAATACACAAACTCAGTGCTATTTCATATCAGGGACTCGAGCATCCTCAGATCTTGGTACTTACAGAAGGTTCCAGAATCAAATCCTCAAAAATCCTGAGGAACCACTGGGATTGATGAATGTTAGCTGATCATGTGATTTTTGCCACTACATAAGAGCCTTCCCTAACTTCAAAGTTTCATTCTATAAATGTGTTTCCATAGGTACTATACAGACTGCATTGCTTAATGCCTGTCACATGATGCCAGGAATACCCATTTGGGAACATCTCTTCTGGAAGTCTAGTGTTGGGTCATAACCATCTAGGGCACAGTCATACTATTTGAGAGATTTATGAAAGGACAATACTCAAAAGAAATTGGGGGGGTTGGAGGGATGGCTTTAGCAGTTAATGCATTTGCCTATGAAGACAAAGGACCCAGGTTCAATTCCCCAGGACCCATGTAAGCCAGATGCACAAGGTAGTGCATGTGTCTCAAGTTCATTTGCAGCAGCTGAAGGCTCTGGTACACCCATTCTCTCTCTTTCTCTCTCTCTTTCTCCCCCTCTCTCTTTTTCTCTCAAATAAGTACAATAAAATAAAAGTTATTTTTAAAAAAAAAAAAAAGAAATTGGGAAAGACCAGTTGGATTTCAAGGCTAGAAGATACCAGAATCTGTAACCCTATCTTATCCTGTATGTTCCTCCTTTTTCTCAGTTATTTTATGTCTTTCACAGCCTTCATTTTCTTTGCTCATATTGTAAGGCATATATATAGTTTAGAGATTTCAGTTCCTGCTCATCTAGCTATGGTTTGTGTATGAAATCTCAGCTGTTGTGTGTGAAAACTTGGCTCTCAATTTTTTGTGCTGTTTTGAGAGGTTGAGGAATCTTACAGATGTGGGACATAGCTGGAAAATATAGGTCCAGAGGGGTGGGGCTTGAGAGTTATTGTTCAGCCTGCTTCCTGCTGGATTCTCTACTTCCTGATCCACCCCCACAAAACAAGCCCCTTCCTCCCACCTGCTGTGACAGTCACACCCTCATGTATCATCTCCACCCCCCCCCCATGGTGGACTATATTCCCTCCAATAGTGAACCAAAAGAAATCCTGTAAGTTGATTCTTTCAGTTATTTTATCACAATGACAGGAAAAGTAACTAATACACACCTTATCTAGTAATGAGCAATAAACACAAAAATTTACACAATAAAAAATAGGGATGCCTGAACATACAGAGGCATTTTTCTAGAGTGTCAGTAAGAAAAGAGAACATGCTGCAAGCACCACAGTAACCGTAAGGTCCCCTTCCAAACGGAAGCGAAGGTTAGGTTTTCAGGCTTCCCTCCCCGTGTTTCCCAGCATTGCTAGAGGTGTGGTATGTTCCGTGTGATCATGAAGTCGGGGCTGGGCGTGTGCAACGCGGGACAAACCCTGGTCTGTTTAAGCCTCAGAGCTGGCTTTGAGAGGCCCTACCACGTGGTGCCAGGGCGTTGAAAGATCAGTACAGTATCTTAACCGGACATAAATCAGCCCTGTCTTGTCTAAATTGCTCTCACATCCTAGGAGGCCAAAGAAGGTCAGGGTCAGCCAACATGTAAACAACTGGACAGAGGAAGAAGGGAAGAAATGATGAGTGTTTGTTAATGACTACAGCCGTGACCCCATGAGCAGACATGGGCCTAGAGTGTGTAACCAGACTCATCCACCAACCAGAGTTCACCTCCTTCTTGTTCAGTTCGGTTTTCATTAGCTCTGATCCATGGCTCTCCTCTTTCTTCTCTGAACACTCTCCTACCTGGTGGGATGCTGTTTCCTCCTCAGTATCTTCTCATAGCCTTTCCAAAGTCTCATCTGACTTCACTACTCCTTCACTCTCTCCAAAACTCTCGTGTTGTCTACACTTGCCTAATGAATAATCCACTTAGAGAAATCTCTTAAGATTTCCCTTAGTTGGATGTGGTTTGAGTACGTCCAAAAAAAGTTCATGGTGGAGTTAGCCCCCAATGTGACATTAAAAAGTGGTGGAGGATGACCAGATAGAAGATGGAACTCAGTAGAAGGTGACTAGACCACTGACACTATCCTCTGAAAGGATTTGTGGCAGATTCAAAGCAAGTTATTTCCCTTAAGGGTGGGCTATAATATAAGAGCAAAACTGATCTCACTCCACTATCTTCCTGTCTCGCCATATAGTCCTCAGCCTTCGACTATTTTTTCCAATACCAGTGATTGCCTTCCACGTGTTAAGCAAGTATTCTACCACTAAGCTATATTATCAAACCATTTATTATTATCATTATTAGTTATTATTATTATTTTGAAATGGGATATCATGAAGTTACCAAGGCTAGTCTTACTCTGTAGCCCAAGCAGTATTTGATATCTTCCTTGCCTCGGGTTCCCAAATACCAGGGATTACAAGTCTGCATCTCTAGCTCCAACTGGTCTCTCCCTCCTGAATGTGCTCCTACCATGATGCCATCAGCCAAGGAGACCCTCAGTAGAGGCCAAGCAATCTGGGACAGGCAGCCTCCAATGCTGTGAACTAAATAAACCTCATATCTTTCTAAGTTTCCGATTTCAGATATTTTGTTGTAGCAACAGAAAAAGCATTGACACAAAGCCAATGCCCTCATCATCTTGCCAAGCCTGGATCTTCCCATTTCTCTCTTCCTGTTCTCAAACCATTTTCCAAACTCTGGGCATTTCCTACTTCCCAACCTTTCTTCCTCAAACTCGATAGTCAGGACAGTTACCTACCCTTGCTCTCCTCTATCATTCTTTTTTTAATGTATTTTATTTATTTGTTTATTTGATAGAGACAGGGAGAGAATGGGTGCACCAGGGCCTCCAGCCACTGGAAACGAACTCCAGATGCATGTGCCCCCTTTGTGCATCTGGCTTACGTGGGTCCTGGGGAATCAAACGAGGATCCTTTGGCCTTGCAGGCAGATGCCTTAACCACTAAGCCATCTCTCCATCCCCTCCTCTACCATTCTTACCATCGTTCTTCTCCAGACCTTCGTATTCGCCATATGGTGAACAGCTATCTTCAGCATACCTATTATGTTACTCTTATTTTATTCCCTTTCAGTGCCCTGCAAAGTACTGTGTGACACACTCCAAGAACACCAGCTTGACCAGAAGCAGCTGCAACTGCACTCGAAAGACAAGATCAGTCCTGTGGACATTCTACCATAGTAGGAAGGATGGATCAGAAGAGTCATCAGAGTTCAGGTACCACCTGTCCCAGCTGTGTACAATGACATTCAGGGTCTTGTGGTTTCAAGGGAGAATAGAATATATACAGAGGATAAAAGATCAAGGAATGGGGCGTTCCATCTATGCTGCAATAGGGAGGTCATTATCCATGCTGGAATGAGACCTGTCTGTGCTACGGATCCTAGAAGGAACCCCGCATCCATGTTCTGTTAGAAAACTCAATGAGCTCATTGATTAGCCAGGGTGAACTCTGGGGAAATCAGCCTTTAGTCTGTCACTGGTGCCCTGAAGTGGGGAGCAAATGCTTATTGGCTTCTCTGCCAAAAAGAGTTCATGCAACAGCTATCAAACTTTTCCAGTTATCACTACATAATTTCACTGGTAGAATGTTCCACACAAAGAGGCCCTTAAAGTATTCTGACTCCTGACTCTTTCTTCAAGACTGAGTTGAGGCTAGATGACCTTAGACTATGGCTTTGAACACTTTTTAGCAGCGGGAATTCATTTTGCTTTTTCCCACCCCAAAACATACTTTATAAAATGGAAAATTCTAAATAGATCAATAAGAAAAATTTATAAAAACTTTACATTGGAAGAGTCAAATGACAACTGCTGGCCTCAACAAATTCAGCATCCAAATTTATTTACTGCATTTTATTAGGGAAAAATTCTGTTCCACACTGATAAGAAGTTGCAACAGGCATTAATTTTATATTAACTCTCAGCAATCTCACCATGCAGACAACATAATTATATACGTTTTACTCCAGTCCTGAACAAAAATAGTAAATTGGTATCTCCAAAGAACACAAAGTGTCATCTGCTATATTATAATGTGATAAATACCAAATTTAACTGTATATTTTGTTACAGACTTTTTAATAATTAAGACAAAAAATTATGACACATTTTAAAAAAGGAAAAAAGATGTATTTGAACATTAAATTATATTCAGAATCCTTAAGGTGCTTGTAGATGGCAGAAGAGTTCTACACAGTTTGATAACCATTTCTTTAGAGAAAACTATTTTCCAATGGTAGCTCTTTGTTTACCTCCATGTAGGCAGAACACTTCCCAACTAATCCTATGTACCTGCCCAGTCTGGTCTCTAAATGAATCCTCTGCCCAAAAGGCAGAGTCCTGCGCCTCCGGCCACAATGGCTTAGAGCCAACCCAACTCCCACCACCTCCAATGGTTCTCCTTAACCACTCCAGCACTCAGTGAACATTGTTTCATCTCCTACAATGTGTGTCACTTATTATTAAAGATTTTGATGTGTTGTAAAAATCACTAACCTATTAGGAAAAGAGAGAGAAGCATTCTGTAATCCCAGCACTTGGGAGACTGAGATAGGTGGGTCATGAGTTCAAGGCCAGGTACATAGTGATATATAACCTGTCTCAAAAAACAAAATGGGAAGAGAAAGAGAGAGAGACTTTACACTAATCAGAATTATTCTACTCCACAAAGGAATATTTATTTATTGAAAATTCCTACAAGTTTATCTTAAAGAGTTTCTTTTTGATGATTTTACATTTAAGAGTAGATATTGAGAGTTGTCAATAGTCCCATAGCATTTTGTGCATTGAACTAAATTCTGGGCACAGAGTGGTAAGGATGCTCATATCTTCTATATGATTTTCATATACTTCACAATTTATCATAGCAATCTTTTGAGACAGGTACTCCTTTGCCTATTATATGGGATATAAAAATATCTAGTCATTTGTCCAAATGACATAATTGAATTAAATAGTAAAGTCATCATTAAAAGCCACACACACTAGATAGAGCTGGGGGTACACTCCTTTAATGCCAGCACTCAGGAAGTGGGGGAGGAAGATCAGGAGTTCAAGGTCATCTTCAGGTACAGAGAGAGGGGGTTCAATTCCAACCTAGGCTATATGAGATCTTGTTTCAGGAAGAAAGAAAGAAAAAGAAAGGAAGGAAGGAAGGAAAGAAAGAAAGAAGGAAGGAATGGGAAAGGAAGAGAAAGAAAAGAAAAGAAAAAAGGGAGGGAAGGAAAGGAAGGGGGCTGGAGAGCTGGTTTAGTGGTTAAGATGCTAGCCTGCAAAGCCTAAGAACCCAGGTTTGATTCCCCAGCACTCACATAAAGCCAGATGCACAAGATGGTGCATGCATCTGGAGTTAGTAGTGGCTGCAGGCCCCGACACACCCCTTCTCTGTCTGTCTCTCCTCTCTATCTCTCTCTGCTTGCAAGTAAATAAATAAAATTTTACAAAGAAAGAATTAAGGGAGGGAAGGGGAGGAAGGGTGGAAGGGAAAAAAAATAAGAGAAAAGAAAAGAAAGAGCTACTAGGGGTGACAGGAGCTGAAGCCATCATATAAGCTATTCCCAGTGGCTGGGGAGATGGCTCAGTTGTTAAAGGCACTTGCTGGCATGCCTAATGGCCCAGGGTTGATTCTCCAGTACCTATGCAATACCAGATGCACAAAGTGGTACATGCATTTGGAATTCATTTGCAGTGGTTAGAAGCCCTGGAGCACCCAAACACTCTCTTCCCTCCTCTCTCTCTCTATCTCTCTATCTCTCTATCTATCTATCTATCTATCTATCTCTATCTCTATCTCTGCCTCTTTCTCTCTGTTCTCAAGTAAATAAATTAAAAAAATAGTCTATTCCCATTTCCCCTCCCCATTCCCTTGTCTTTTGACTCCTTGGGGCCCCTTATACTTCATAATTCAGGTTTTCCATCTCCCAGACACAAAAAGAAGAGAGCTCTGTGGAGGAGACATGAGAACAGTAGAACGCATTTGAGAAAGAAAGCATTCCCCTTAAGTGAGCTGAGGAGGCAAAGCTAAACACCAAAGATCCATGCTGAGGTTCAAAGCCTGGAGGCTCCAACTTCCTCACGAAGACACTCCAGAAAGTGCAAAAGTGCTTTGACTCGGGAAACTACAACATGGTGAAAGCCAAGATGAAGCAAAGGCCCCTGCCACATGCAGGGCCACATCCTCAGCCACAGGATCTGACCCTCAGAAAGTCCTTTCCCCTCATCAGCAAGCTTGCAGCGTGACCTGCCCTCCTCAACTGATAACAGAAGAAAACACGGCTCTCACCTCAAACAGAGTTTGAGAAAGGGATTATGCTGGAGCCCAATACAAGTGACATGGTCCAGGAACAGAGTTAAGTTATCCCAAATTCCATGGTACAATATGTTAGCAATTTTATGAAGTTTTTAATAGTTACAGACCAAAAGAGGGTCATAAATCATGGCACTCTTTATAGGATGTTTGGTGGAAACTTCAGGAAAGTGGGTTATGGCACAGCTGGGAAATCTGTGCTATAGGCCTCAGATGTTATACTAAGGCATTCTTAGCTTTCAGGGTGGTGGAAGCTAGGGGTCTAAAATTATGAAAAGGTGGGGGATAAGTGTCCATTAAAGGGTCTAAGAGAATTTGATTATGGACTACAACATTCCAACATCTCCACAATCCTAGAAATTCGGATCAGTTAATCAGCCTTGTAGGTGCAGATGCTTCCCAAGAACTTCATTCACGATTACCCATTGAATGAAATGGGCCCCTAGTCAGGGCTCAGTTTGCTAGCCAGAGAAAACTGATTTTACTGGCTGCTGAAAAGTAGGTTTGAAGAGGGCCTAGAGTTCATTTCTTTGGTTAAATTGAGACTTCTACACCCTCACTGTGGCTCAGGAGGGGTTTTGAATATAGAAAAGTCCAAGATTGTATGTGTTGACACAAAAGACACAGCTCTCACCTCAAAGGGAATAAGAGATAGTTGATTCTGGAACTATATATGAGTGACCATGGCCTGGGAACACAGATTTAGGTTACCCCAAATTCCAATGTGTTAACAATTTCATGAAGGTTTTATAGTGAAAGAACAAAAGAAAGTCATAAATCAAGGTACTTTTCAAACGCTGGCTAACCATCAGGTAGGTGGGTTGGAGCAAAGTGAGGAAACCTCCACAATAGTCCTCAGATGCTCTCTGATGACATTCTTAGCCCCTTAGGTTGGTGGGAGCTGGGGAATCTGTGCTCACACCCAATGAACTGATAGTCACGTGGATGTCAGGTTGGACACAAAGGTGGGTGATAATGTCTATTAAGGGGCTAAAGGTAGCCCAAGGTAAATTGGTTCTGACTTGCAACATTCCATCTCTCTGTGACCACAGGAGCTTTATCAGTCCCTTCAGCCTTGCTGGAAGTAGATGCGGCAGATGCAGTGCTTTTCTGGGAACTTTAGTTCATATACAAAACTGAAGACTTCCTTCTTCCTTTTGTGAGAAACTAGGGTGATGCGAATTCTCCTTTGGGAAGAGAATGAACCAATATTAATTAGGGCGAGCCTTGGAATAGTATGCCAGATGTAACATCCCAAGGCTAGTTTGACATTGTGGGGAAGGCAGATTGAATGAGATGTGTTTTCTTTGCTTCCACAGGCTTTTGTTCCCTAGGCTGCTAGGGCTTCCTGCTTCTGTGATGGCTGGTTTAGAGAATCTCAAAAACGAGTAGTGGTATACTTGCCTAAAACAACAGTGCCCCCCGAACCTCCTCCACTTTGTACCTCTCATGGTTTGACTGGGTTCCCAAATAATGTGAAGACTGATGAACATTCATTATTCATGGAAAATGGACACCTTTCTTCTAGAACGATGCTTTGAAAGTGCTGTGGAATAGTGGAAAGAGCACGGGCTCAGGAGTTGAGACATCTGAGTTCTAGCTCCCCCCAGTCTTAGCAGTACTGATGTCGGGTCACTTGGTCTCTCTGGATTTCTGTTTCCTCTTCTATAAGACAGAGGGAAATATGTACAAGATCCATCAAGATTCTAAAATCCTAAAATGGGGAAATTTTGTTGTCAACTTGACCGGATTAGGACTCAAGAGACACGCCTCTTGGGTGGGTTGTTTCCAGGAAATATGAACTGGGGGGGGGGGGTCCTTCTTCCTGAGTGGACAGCTCTTCTGGTGGGGACTATAAAGAAGCGCTAAGAGAACACAGGCCCTTTGGGCCTGGCTGCCAGGCTACTCACTGGCAAGTGCATTTCTCCTGGCTTCCCTCGCTATTCACTTGTATGTGTGTCTGCCCTATTTCAACTATCCTTTGTAGACACCGTAACAGGTTCCATCCTTCCAATGTGGGCTCTCCAGGAACCTGCCAGGGGAACTGCTAAGCACCCAGCCATGTGGACTGAGCAGCTACCAGGTTCCTCGACACTCTAGTCTGCAGAATAAATCCCATTTCTAATACAAATTTGTTCTATCCATTCTGTCCCCCTAGAGAACCCTGACTAATACAAATCCTATGCTTGTCACACTGCACTTCACTGTAAAAGCAAAAATGAGGAAGGCCCATGGGGAGCTTCTACTGTGTAATGCTTGGGGACTACATGAGAGAGAAGTTGAGATTTGAGGGCTATAAGTTCAGGTAACAGATCCTCATGAGTATCACCATTTTGAGGGTCAAGAGGAAAAAGAAAAGAAAAGAAAAATTCTGAGGAAACTAGCCGTGGAAGTTTCTTGCCTCTGACACTATCCTGGACCTATATCTGAAATCTAGTTGGTCAAAAGCTACACTGGCTGAAATCTTATGTTTCTGAACAAACATACTCAGGCATGTCTATGTGGAGACCATGTAATCAGATGCTAAGTGTATTGTTAAGGGAGATAAAGAAGCAGGTAGACGGAAGTGGTCCCTAGGGCCTACTGCTCCTGCAGAGCCAGAATTGCAGGTTCTTAGGAGCTAATTCACCTGGAGAAACCTAGAGGCTTGTCTGGGGGAGGAAGACTGAGAAATCTGCCTTGGTTGATCTCACTTACCCAGCTCTGTTCTGATAAAGAGATAACAATGCTGCTTCCTGTGCAGTAGAAGACAGGGCTTGTGGCGACCAGCATCTTCAATCCAGTTACCACCAATTTGGCTGGATCTTACCGAATACCACCTTCTAGTTATGACGGAGGGCCAGGATGAGAACTGTTTCAGAAAGCAACATTCTGTAGTATTTTCTTGCCTTTTCACCTCACAAATTCTAATGAGCAGTTGAGAGTGACTTGGTGAGCTTGCTGATGTGTGGGAGTGGAGGGATGGGGTTTGTGTAGACTTTACTCCTGACTGGCCACTCACTACTCTGAACGTCACTCAGATTGCATAGGAAAAGGCCGCTGAGGAAAGAAGGAACAGAGCAGGATTCTAAGTCTCCCTGAACCCCCAAATCCTGTCCACTTGTAATGGTGTGCATTTGTTGTATCTCAAGCCCCACTTTCTCAAGCTTTCATCCTAACCTAAATCCATGTAGGAGGAAAATGCCAAATAAAGCTTCCCGACTCTCCCAGACATGTTGACATAGATATGTCATGTTATTGTATCTATCTATGTACATATATGTAGATATACATTAAATATATACGTACACATTTCTTAAATCACAGAAGCCTCAAATTAAGTACAATGAAATCAACTAGGGTACTTGAGAAAACTGCAGATTACTGAGCTCATCATGGCCTTACAGAAGAATCTCAGGATTATGGGCAGGTGAGATGGCTTGGTAGTTAAAGGAGCTAACATGCAAAGTCCACCAGCCTCTGCTCAGTTCCCCAGTACCCACATACAGCAAGATACACAGGGTGGGGCATGCATCTGGAGTTTGTTTGCTATGGCAAGAGACCCTAGAGTGCTCATATTCACTGTCTTCCTCTCTCTCTCTCTCTCTCTCTCTCTCTCTCTCTCTCTCTCTCTCTTTCTGTCTCTGTCTCTCTCTCTCAAATAAATAAAAATATTTTAACAAAAAAAGAGAAGAATCTCAGGATTAAGCCTCTAGTGTTCTTCTCACTAAGCACCCCAGGGTCTTTGAAGACCCTTTACTACCATTTGATAAGCCCCAAGAGAACCGATGGTGAATTATAACATGGTATGTTCTAGAAGTGGAAGTCAATAATAAAAATTATTGAAGAGCCGAGCGTGGTGGTGAACACCTTTAATCCCAGCACTAGGGAGGTAGAGGCAGGAGAACTGCTGTGAGTTTGAGGCCACCCTGAGACTACATAGTAAATTCTAGGTCAGCCTGGGCTAGAGTGAGACACTACCTCGAAAAAAAAAAAAACTTATTGAACTTAGAGCTGGAGAGATGGCTCAGAGGTTAAGATACTTGCCTGCAAAGCCTAAGGACCCAGATTCAATTCTCCAGTATCCATGTAAGCCAGATGCATAAGGTGGCACATGCATCTGGAGTTCAGTTGCAGTGGCTGGAAGTCCTGGCATGCCCATTATTTCTCACCTCTCTCTCTCTCTCTCTCTCTCTCTCTCTCTCTCTCTGTCTCATTACCTGTCACTCTCTGTCTCTCTAATAAACAAATCAAATTTAAATTGTTTTAATTATTGAACTTGAAGAAGTGAAAGAATTTTGAAGCAAGACATTTAGGCATCTACAGCACAAAGGCTGAGTAGACTATTCTGTGTCACCTGAGTTTTGTAGTTAGAAGGAAATATAAACCAATCAATCCTAAGCTTCCAGTAGAATGTTTACTGGCCTATAAAAGAATTGCCTTAGATAACCACCAGCATTTTCCCCACATGTTCCTTGATTTCATGATTCCTAGTATCTTACCTAACTTCCAGTTCTTAACTTTGTTACATATATGCAAAAAGAGAGAGAAGACTATATACCCTTAAGGGTTTCCTCTTCCTCAGGCTCATCTTCAGCCTCCCAAAAATGCTCCCTGGGAAAAGAAGGAACTCACTTGTCCCCTTCAGTATTTACCAAATACAGAAGAGTAAAATGGGAGGAAAAAATAATAAGGAGGAAATCATGCATAGCAAAGAGATTTTATCATCGGCTATATTTTACTTTGGTGCATGTATATTTTTCTGCTGCTGAGCTCAGAAGTCTTTGGGGAATGTGTCTATTTTGGACAAATTTTATAATAAAGACTGTAAATAAATCCTAAATGCTGCTAGACCTGGAAGTAGATCATTAAACTTTTATAGAATCGACATAAGCTTTGGATCTGACAAATCTCATTTTAAATGCTGAATATAGCAGCTTCCGTGCAAAGCACAAAGCCGATAGTATGCATTTAATCTCTATTAAGGCCTCACAAACAATACAGTTTAAATCATATTGAAATTCATTGTCACTGTTTTGGCAAATAACTCATTACCAGAATAAGGAAGGGGTATAGTATTTCAAATTTTGACAAAATACATAGATACAAGGAATATACAAATAACTCAGCAGATTCTCTGAATATAATAACTGAACTGAATTCCCAAGAGACGCCTAGTGTTTTATTGGAGCAAACACCAGCAATCCAACTCAATGGCCAGACGGTCACCTCTCATACCCCTGCCCTCTCTCCCTTGGGCAAGAAATGTTCATTCTCTTCCTGAGAGATCATCTCCTCCAATAAGTGTGCTCTTCTTTCTTTGTGTCCTGCCCTCAGTGACACCTCATCCCGTGAAAAATGACTTACAGGTTTTTCATCTTTTGAAACCATTATCACTGACCAGCATCTCCTGCACAGAGAAGATGGATTGGATTATGAATCCCAAGCCTGCTGCAAAATCTATTACTAAGGGAGCACCCCTCACTCCTCTTCCTTTCCCCCTACCAACTGCTAAGTTCTCTGCCTGGTGAGACACAATAGCTTGGAACTTGGGCAGCCTATCACAAATGGCTTGGCATGCCTGACCGAGCCAGCTAAGTTTTGTCCCAACCCCTCTGCCTAGGCACTGCCCAGAGCGCTATTTGCCCCCTGACTTTCAGACTCTGTCTATCAAAACCCAGCATCCATTGGGTTGATTTGTATGGTCCTTCCCATAGGCACAAAGGTCCGGAGTCAGAAGGGAAGCAGTTAAAGTAGCCAAGGCGTGTTTACTAAGCTATTTGAAGTTGATAGCCAGCACGGCCTGGCTTTTTTCTCTATCTTCGTAAACCGCAGTGAATTGATGGAATGACCCGGACTTGATCTTCAGGGCAATATGTCTGATGGCACCGCTGGATTGATAAATTGATTCAAAACTATTACCATGGTGAAAAAGCAATAAGGTCATAAAAATTGCATCAGCTGGCTAAGTAAATCCTGGCATTTCATGACAAGTAATGCAGAAGAATCGCAAGAGGATCTGGGCATGAGGCTGAATGAGTGAGGGAGAAATGACTTTGAAGAGCTCATCATCTCCGATCTATTCTTCCTGCCAGCGATTCATGCCTTCGCATAGTGCCACTTCATTATGGGGAAATAACTGTACACTTCTAGCATATTCCTGGCCTCCCTGGCGGCCCCTGGAGGACCCTTAGCTGGTTAATACCTCATCACGGGCTTCATTGAACACTTTAATCTGCACTTGTGTGATCAATAGAATCCTGGTGTAAATTAAAAGGACAATTTCATGTAATCAAGCCTGTTAATGCTCATTTTGAAAACCATTATTTGTGGAAGGCATTTAGAAGAAAATTACAAAGTGACAGGCTGATGCACTCTGAGATGATTGGAAAGTGGTCCCTTTTTTGTGTGCGACTGTCTACCTGCTTTGGGAGCCGGATGGCAGGAGCATTAGAGGATGCATGGGGGAAGGGAGGGGAACCGGAGCCAGGGAAACAGGGAAGAGAAACCCAGCAGGAATATGTGTGTGCCCTGCCTGCTTGCTTGCCTTCAAGCAGGGAAGAAGAAAATGAAATTTTCCAGTGTTCTATTTCTGTGGCAAATTCAATTACTGTGGGGACTTGTTCAAAGCGGTGTAACTTCCAAGAGGCAGAAATTGAAAACCTGGCAGCTAATGAAATGGCAAATGACTAGGAAGTTCAGACAGAGGCCGTCAGTCAGATCAAACACCTGGAAAAAAAAAAAAAAAAAAAAAAACAGCAGCTATCCCAAAGCCTTCCCAAACTCACTCTCTCAACTGTCCCCTCTCAGAGAGAACCCTCCTGCCCCAACATTTCACTCCAGATGGGAGAACATGTTAACAGCCACAAGCATCCTCCGGCCTCTATACCAGCAGCGCAGCGTGGGTGCGTAAGTCGCAGAGGGCAACATGGAACCACCAGGCCATTTGTTCCCAATTCTGGGAATCATGTGTATAACTAACATTCGCTTACTTTATTCACAAGCATATTTTTGCATGTGCTTGTGTGGTGTTGTGGTGTGGGGTGTATGCACGTGTGTACACAGGTACATATGCCCTATGCACATGCATGCAGAGGCCAGGGGAGAGCTTCAGGTGTCCTCCCTATTGTCCATGTCTGTGTTTCTTCGAGACAGAGTTTCTTGCTGAACCTGGAGCTGCCATTTTTCACACAGACTGTTTGACCTGTGAGTCCCAGAAATACCCGAGTCTCTGCTCCTCACAGGACTGGCACTACAGAAGTGCATGGCTATGCCCAGCTATTTATGTGGGTGCCAAGGAATTGAACTTAGGGCAAATCAGACTCTCTCAGAACCTGATGATTACATGGCAAGCACTCTGACCCCAAGAACCACCTCCCCAACCCCTCATAAACATGTTTTTAAAAGCCTTTGGGAGCTGAGATATATACATATCTTATAGTATGTAAGCATAGTATACAATACGTGGAGGCAAATAGCTTGGGAAGATTTTTTTTTTTTCTTTTTTGAGACAGGGTCTCACTATGTAACCTTGGCTAGCCTTGAACTCATAACCCTCCTGCTTCAGCCTCCAGAGTGAATGTACCACCACAACCAGCTGTGGAAGACTTTTAACAATGCTAAAAGTATACCTCCACTCCTGAGATCCAGTCTAATTGGTAAAAAGTGAATGCCAAATGTTGCATTGTTTTTTAAACCCAAGAGGTGATTCTAATGCACCAATGCTTTCTGAAAAGTACTAGAATGTCGTGTGGGCACGAATGCATGCTAACTTTTGTTCTGAATACCAATTGTTTCTTAACATTGCTGAATCTTGTACACCAGTGTTATGACCCAGATAGCATTATATCCCAGCAATGCCAGGGATATGAAATTACAAGACCCTGAGAAAAAGTGGCTTGTAGGCATGACCAATTGAAATCTAATTGAAAGCACTTACCCAGAGCAAACCACTCCTGAGTCTTCACTCACCAGGGCTCAAGAGTACAAAAATTTAGCATTCTGCTCCCTTCCTTCTTCCATGTTCATCTTAAGACTCCAAAAAAGAAAATTATTTCTATGTATCATGTGACAAACATATCTAGTCAACTCTTATTAAGTTGATGTTGGATTGTTTAAAGTAAGATGCACTCTAAATAGTCATTCCTATTACTCTTCATTAAAGTTGTTGAATAATCTGAGCATTGTTTATTCAGAATGTTTGCTTTTATTTCATCTATGTTTGCATTTCAAATAATCACTTTCATGTATCCAGCTATAAATAATGTTTTCTCTTCCCTCTTTTAAAATGACAAAATACCACCCTCCCCTCCCTTTCCCATTCTGACACTCTGAGACTGACTTGATGCTTTCTAATTACTTTTTGAGATCCCTGACACCTCCACACTCACCCAGCACCTTTAAATAATGTTTAATTTGATCTCTTAGACTTGTGTTATTTTTAACATTTTCTTGCAAGAGCTAACAACAGCCATGTGAATTTGTCCACTCTAGGATCATGTTCAACCACTGTTTGGGGCCTTCCAAAAGCATCTAGTGTATTGTTCTTTTTATTATTTTAAAATTTTTCATTGTATATATCCATTTACATGGTACTGTGTTTTACAAGAACATTTCATACAAGTATATATTGTATGTTAAGCATGTACCCTCTACTTTCCACTTTCTCTCCTCCTCCTCTTAGACTTTTTTTTATTCTCCTAGATAGTTTTGTTTCTACTTTCATATCAAATATACATACATGAGAACTGAAGAGATGGCTCAGTGTTAAGGCACTTGCCTGCAAAGCCTGACAACCTGGTTCAGTTCTCCAATACCCATGTAAAGCCAGATGCACAAAGTGGTACATGAATTTGGAGTTTGTTTGCAGCAGCTGGAGGCCCTGGCATGCCCATTTTCTCTTATCTCTTTTCTCTCTATCTCTCTCTGTCTCTCTCTCTCTCTCCCCCTCCCTCCCTCCATGCAAATAAGTAAATAAAAATATGCATACATGAGTATATGTATCTACATAAAATCTGGGACTCACAGGTGAGAGAACACATAATATCCTTCTGAGACTGACTTAATTCACTTCATACGATCATCTCGATTGCACTCATTTTCTGGCAAGCAACATAACTTTGCTCTTTATGGCTGAAAACTTTTCAAAAATATATGAAATGTTTTTATCCATTCCTCTATTGTACATCTAGATTAGTTCCAAAATTTAGCTACTATGACTAGTACTGCAGTAAACATTGATGTTCAAGTATCTCTGTGATATGTTGACTCTAAGTCCTTTGGGTAAACACCCAAGAATGGTATAACTGGAGCATATGGTAGTCTATTTTTAGTTTTTTAAGAAGCCTTGTGGTAGTTTGAATAGATGGCCCCCAATATGTTCAGTGTTTTATTAGTTTGTAGTTTGCATCTGCAGCCACCTGACTGGAGGCAGTGTCACTGGGCAGATCTTAGGGTCCAGCCCTAAGGTGTGGTGGTAGATTTGAAATTCCAATGTAAAGATATTCCAAATATGCCTAGCTGGACTTCCTAAAGTGTGCTGTGCTGTGGGGTTTGTTGTTGTTGTTGTTTGGTTGGTTGGTTGGTTTTTTGGTTTTTCAAGGTAGGATCTCACTCTAGCCCAGGCTGACCTGGAATTCACTATGGAGTCTCAGGGTGGCCTTGAATACACAGCGGTCCTCCTACCTCTGCCTCCTGAGTGCTGGGATTAAAGGTGTGCACCACCATGCCCAGCTTGTGTGGGGGGTTTTTTGTTTTGTTTTCTTTTGTTTTATTTTGTTTGGCTTGTGATTCTCTCTCTGTACTTGGGCCTGTGAAGGCAGGCCAGCTTCTTCTGCCATTATGGAACTTCTCCCAGATCTGTAAGCTTATAAATATCCCTTCCTCCATAACTGTGCCTGGTCTGGAAGTTCATCTCAGTGTACCTGAAGCTGTCTGTTACAAACCTCCACACTAATTTCTGTAGTGGCTAGACTACTGTACACTTGCACCATTTGTATTAAGGGTTCTCTTTTGTTTTCATCCTCACCAGGATTTATTGTTATTTCCTTCTGATGACTGCTATTCTGTCTAGAATAAGATGAATTCTCAGCGTAGTTTTAACTTGCATTTCTCTTATGGTTAGTGAGGTTGAATGTTTTATATGTTCATTAACCATTTATACTTCATATTTATTTATTTATTTTAGAGAGAAAGAAAATGGGTATGCCAGGGCCTCCAGCCACTGAAAACAAACTCCAGACACAAGTGCCATTTAGCTTATGTGGGTCCTGGGGCCTTTGGCTTTGCAGGCAAATGCCTTATCCACTAAGCCATCTCTCCAGCCCTACATTTCATCTTTTTTTTTTTCATTTCATTAGACTATTATTGGTACTTGATTTCTTATTTTCTAGGGTTTTGAGTTCTTTGTATATTCTGCATATTACTTTCCTGTCAGATGTATAGTTAGGAAAGATTTTCTCCTATCCTATAGACTGCATCTTTACTCCATTAATGGTTTCATTTCCTGGGCAAAAGCTTTTTGATTCATGAATTCCAATTATTGATGTTATTTCTTAAGTGACTAAAGTCTATACAGGAAGCCTTAACTATACTTATATCTTGATGTGTTTTCCCTACTTTTTCCTTTAACAATTTCTGAGTGTCAGGTCTTACATGAAGGCCTTTGATCTAATTAGAGTTGACTATTGTGCAGGGTGAGAGATATGTATCCAGTTTCATTCTTCTACATGTGGATATCCAGTTTTCCTAGCACAAATCACTAAAAAGGCGGTATTTTCTCCAAAATGTATTTTGGGCATCTTTGTAAAAAATCAGGTGACTGTGTCCATATTTATATATGGTTTCTCTATTTTATTCCATTGATGTATGTATCTGTTTCTTTGTGCCAGTACCTTGCTGGATATATTAATATATATTACATAATATGTATATTACATAATATAATAATATATTTTTTGAGGTAGGGTCTCGTTCTAGCCCAAGCTGACCTGAAATTGACTATGTAGTCTCAGAATGGCCTTGAACTCACAGTGATCCTCCTACCTCAGCCTCCTAAGTTCTGAGAAATAAAGGTGTGCACCACCATGCCCAGCTAGGTTTTCTTAATATGGCTCTGTAGAATAACTTGAAAGCAACCAGTATTTTTAATGATTTCTAACTATTGGCTATAAGATTTTTATAAGATATATTTTGAAATTAATGTTTTAGGAAAAATCCAGGAGGACCTCAATTTTTAGGGCTAAAATATCTTCACTTTGCGAATCTTGGAAACATCAAGAAATGTTGAGGTTGCTAAGGTCCTAGGTATTCCTTTTTACTCTTGATTATTTGAGTAGGTAAGATTGTTGAAGTAGCTAAGCAAGAAATACGTATTTATGTACCAATGTCCGTCTGACACAGAATATCAAAATTTGCAAAACATTTCAAATTGGATAATAGAAAGAAGAAAGCTAAATCCATTTGTGATATAGGTAAGGCAAATGTTACATAAGTCTCTTTTAGAAAATATTCTTTTTCTGTTCAATTGAAGTTTAAGATGTTTAGAATTCAAGAGGAAAAATGACCTTTAAGAAAGCATTATTCATGAGTGAAGATTTTTCTTTTTAAAGGGTTCTGGCCTGGTTACAAGCTTATTTGTTTATTAAGTAAAGTAAGTGAAGCTGAGAGATTTCTAAGTGATTAAAGGCACTTACAAATCTGCAGACCCATGTCAATCCTTCTCAGAACCCACATAAAGCCAGATGCAAAGTGGTACATGCATCTGTGATGCCAATGCACCTGCAGCAATGGGAGGCAGAGCCAGGAGACTCCAGAACCTCACAGACAGCAGCAACAAAAACACCAAAGGAGACCTCTTTCCAAAAGAAAGTGGAAGGAGAGTAAAAACCCTCCAACATTGTCCTCTGACCTTTCCATACATGTTGTGGCACACACACATATGTATTTAAACACACAAAAACACACAAACAATTAAATGAAATAAGCATGAATTGTAGAGAGGATCCAAGACCACAGTTTCTGCAGGGAGTAGGGTAGAGAACTGGAAAGAGATGCACAGGTACACATCACGAGCTTTCTCTCTTAAACAAGCCACAGGAGAAAGGTATGCTGGAAATTTGGGGTGAAAACAACTGAAAGGATATTCATTAAATAATGCAATATATATATATATGTGTGTGTGTGTGTGTGTGTGTGTGTGTGTGTGTGTGTAGAGGTCTGGAAATTTAAAGAGAGCACAGAAATGTAGACAATGTCACTTGAAAGAAAATTGGTGGTGCAAAGAATATACATTAAATGTTTCATTGTAGAAGCCTAAAAAATAAATAAATAAATAAACAGGAGTATCTCTGGGATGAAATAAAAATTTAAAGGGAAAGCTTGCTAGCCCAGGTTTGGTCCAGGCTCAAGTCCTCAGTGTCCACATAAAGCCAGATGCACAAAGTGGTACCTGCCTCAGGAGTGTGTTGCAGCAGCCAGTGGCCCTGGCATACCCATTCTCATTCACATTCTCTCTCTCTCTCTCTCTCTCTCTCTCTCTCTCTCTCTCCATCTATCTATCTCCTTACAAATAAATAAAATATTTTAAGTAGTAAAAATTTAAAGAGAGAGTCCCATGATGGCTTATCTCTGGTTGTCAATTTGACAGGATTTAGACTCGCCATGAAAACAAAGTTAGGGATTTATTTTTCTGCGCTACATGAATTGAGATGGGAAGACCTACACTAACTGTGGGTGGTCCCATTCCATGGGCTGGGGGTCCTGGGCTGTATAAAAAGCAGAAAGCTAGCTGAGGCAGCATTCATTTCCTTCTGCTTCTTCCCTGCAGATGTGACCATGTGACTCCAGCTTCCTGCTCCTACCATGCTGTCCCCACCACAATGGACTTCCCTTCAAATTTTGTCTCAGTGATGAGAAAATAACTGATATAATTCCCAACTTACAAGCAATTTTTTTTTCCAAAGGAACATTTTTATGTCATCAGTTTGGAATCCAGATTATTTTTTAACAACATGATACAATACTAGGCTAAATTTTTAAACTAATATGTTGCCTTAAAATGCTATAGAAGTTCTCCCAGCATGTAAAGCAATGCTTCTACGAGAATTTATGATACACACTCTTGGTTGGTTGGATCAACAGGTTCAAGCACCTTCTCTCTTTCTCCCTCTGCAGTAGGGATATATATGTATAATCTTGATTCCCAGTCTTACAGCTAGTGGTCATCATGTGACATTGTTCTACTCATGTCTAAGTTAGAGCAAATCTACTGGCCTTTTAAAGACTTTTCTTTACCGTAACACACAGAGGGAACAAAAAGAAAGTTTCTACACATCACTTCTCCCTTTGTATTTTAGATTCTGCCATGATTCTTGGAGCCATGGCAATCTTCTTGGGACTAGGAGATGAGCATAAGCTCAAATAAACCCATCAAGATTGGATAGCTTCTGGGTGTGGTGGCACACGCCTTTAATCCCAGCACTCAGGAGGCAGAGGTAGAAGGATCTCTGTGAGTTCGAGGCCACCCTGAGACTACGTAGTGAAATTCAGGTCAGCCTGGACCAGAGTGAGACCCTACCTCGAAAAACCAAAAAAAAAAAAAGAAACAAAAAAGATTGGCTAGCATTGGCTAGAGAGATGGCTCAGCAGTTAAGGTGCTTGCCTGCAAAGCCTAATGGATGAAATTCCATTCCCCAGTATCCACGGAAAGCCAGATTTACAGGGGCGCATGCATCTGGAGTTCTTTTGCAGTGGCTGGAGGCCCTGGTGGGCTCATTCTTTTCTTGTTGTAAGTTTAGGTTTTTTAAATTTTATTACATACATATATATATATATATATATATATATATATATTACAACAAGTTATGTACTATTCTCGCCTCACCCAAACTCCCATTCCCCTGGGGACCCTCCTCTGTGGGTCATGAAGGCCTCAGTCAGTCCTTGTGAGGTAGCAGGGGACCGAACCTCAGGGACATTCCTACTCGCTCTGTGGCTCTTACAGTCTTTCTACGCCCTCTTCGCAATGTTCCCATTTCTTTTCTTGTTTTAAGAATGTGTATGACAGAGAACCAAATGGGGGTGGGGAGGGGTTAAATAGTTTCCATTTAATGTAAAGTAATACAACCTTCCTGGAAAGCCAGGAGGCAAATTCAAGTCAAATCATTAAAAATATAAATATTGAATTGTTAGAAAATCTGCCAAAGATGCGATTCAAAATGTGTACTAAATTAAAATGTTCAATAAACTTTGTAAATTTTGCAACAGTTTATAATGTTTAACGAGAAGATATTCTTTGCATCAATTGTTTATGTTGAAAAAGCTGGAAATAAGCCACATCCCAGTGACGGGTGCCCAATAGTCATGGTTTGCAGAGATGCACAGGGTGTGCGTTCCCGTTACAGACAGGCAATCTTAGATGACTGCCGGCATTTCTTTGCTTGTGTCTGTCTTGTGTGTGTGCCTCCCTTGAGTGTGAGCTGCATTTAGTTAATAGACTGTGGCATAGGCAATACAGTACCACTTTTGAGCTTAGGATGCAAGATAACTTTGGTTTCTGTCTTGGGTGTGGTCTTCCATTCTGTCCGGGGTTGGTTTGCTCTAAGGAAAGTCAGCTGCCATTTTGTGAGCTCTCTGTGGAGAGACTGGAATGGTCAGGGAGAGCTGTGAGGTGACCCCAGCCCCATGGACTCTTCAAAACTCAGGTACAAAGACCCTGGCTAAGCTGCCCTCAGAATCTCAGCCCAGAAACTATGATAATGGGTGTTAGTCATTACAAATCAATAAGCTTTGTAATCATTAGTTGCATAGCAGTAGATTAAAATGTACTTGTCATTATATCCAGAAGTAGGGAAAATACTTTCCATGAATATTAGGCAGCCACTTAAAATTCTGGGTTTGTTTGTTTGTTTGTTTGTTTGTTTGTTTGTTTTTCGAGGTAGGGTCTCACTCTAGCTCAGGCTGACCTGGAATTAACTATGTAGTCTCAGGGTGGCCTCGAAATCACAGCGAACCTCCTACCTCTGCCTCCCAAGCACTGGGATTAAAGGCATGCACCACCACGCCCAGCTAAAAACTGTGTTTTGAAATGTTTTCAGTAGTAAAGAAATGATAAACATATAAATGAAGGAAAGACTTAAGAACTTGATATTAGCTCATTTGGTTAGCGTTAAGTAGGAAAGTATCAGGAAACTTTGTTTTTTATCTTTCCTTACTTGGAAATCTAAAACTAGATGTACTGCTTTTATAGAGAGAAAGCATCTTCCTTGTATATTTATAGCCTTCACGAGAAACAGCAAAACTTCTGAATCTTGAGGAAAATGATAAGCTTCTCATAAGCAACAGAGGGAGAAACATTAGCAGGAGCTTGTGCAGACGGTGTGGGTGAGGAACGAGGAACTCCTGGGCTGTAGAGACAATTGTGGGAGAACACTATGATGGAGCTCACCCGTCAGCCTGTGATATGTCATGAGGACAGAAATGGAAGAAAAAGCAGAAAGAGATGCCCAATATACCCTCCCCTGCTCTGCTTCTTCATCTCACTGGCCCCAGGCTATATCCTCTGTCCCAAAAGTTCTAATTGGATCATGGGGAGATGAGAGAAAGGATCCAGAGAAAGAAAGAGGGGATAGGAAGGGAGGGAGGGAGGGAGGAGGGAGGGAAGGAAGGAAGGAAGCAGGAAGAAAAGAAGGCAGATGGAGGGAGGAAGAAAGATGGAGGGAGGGAGCAAGGGAAGGAAGAGATCAAATACAATGCATTATAAATAAAATAGGCATCAAGGTACATGTTGGGTCATGATATGCAGAGACATTTATCCTACCCATAACTGTGGGCTAACTCCAGAATGCATGACTCATATACCTCAACAAGGAGGGGTCAGGGGGAGGGGGTAGGACATGGATGAGCCTAACAATGGTACCAACTTGACTGTATTCGCTGAGTACAAAACTAATTAATAAAAATAAATGAATAAAAGTAGGCATCAAGGGAAAGCAAAAGCTGTCAAGCAGGTGCCCAAGGCGGTGTGCTAAGAAGCCAAGTCTTAGAACCATGTGGTCTGAGGCAAGCACACAGGTCTGCCTTTGAGGCGTGATGCTACGGACATTGCAAGGAACCTAGGGGAACTGCATGCAGTTTAGTGTAAAAGGATATAACCCTGGGCTGGAGAGATGGCTCAGCACTTAAAGGCACTTGGTTGCAAAGCCTAGTGGTCTGGGTTCAGTTTCCCAGTACCCACATAAAGTCAGATGCACAAAGTCAGTGGCACGTGCTTCTGGGGCAGTTGCAGGAGGCCCTGGTGTGCCCATATTCTTTCTTTCTATCTATCAATCTTTCTCTCTCCTTGCAAATAAATTTTTAAAAATTTTAAAAGGTTATGGCTTTTCTGGACAAAAATTATAGATCACATGGATCAATATCCTTAAAAAATACAGAAAAGAAAAAAAATTTTTAATAAAAAATTCTTACAGAGCTGGAGAGATGGCTTAGTGGTTAAGGTGCTTGCCTGCAAAACCAAAGAATCCAGGTTCGATTCCCCAGGAGCCCAAGTATGCCAGATGCACAAGGTGGCACATGCATCTGGAGTTTGTTTGCAGTGACTGGAGGCCTGGGCGTGCCCATTCTCTCTCTCTCTCTCTCTCTCTCTCTCTCTCTCTCTCTCTCTCTCTCTGTGTGTGTGTGTGTGTGTGTGTGTGTGCGCGCGCGCTGCATGTGCACGTGAGCCTCTTTCTCTCTTTCAAATAAATTAATTAAATATTTTTAAAACTACAGCATGCTCTTAGGTGTCTAGGTGGGTTTTTGTCTACCTGAGGCCTCCAACTGTTTCAACACTTCTGGCTGAAATGTTTTAAAGTCCAGCTCCGTTCCACAAGAGATTGTTAACACCATTTTTCATCATGGTGCTTATCTTCTCTCTTGTTCCAAATCCCGATGTGCTGAGAGACACATTTTGTTCCTTCAATTATTTTCCCTTTGGTTTGTTTAGTGAAGTGTTCCTTTGACCATGTTGTAACCTTGACTAGAAGGCTGCTAAGGGGCTGCCTGGAGTGACACCCAGTGGTGATAATGAGCTCTGACGGTTCCAGCCTTCCCGAGGGCAGCCTTTCCCAGGACCGCCTCCCCCACCCCACCCTCATCTCCTACAAGCAACAATTTTATTCACAAAGGATATACATTTTTTTAGTATCTAAGGAATTTTTTCTGCTTATAGATTTTTATTAATTAGCTATTGATCATGTATCTACTCTACTAGAAGCTCCTAGAGAACCCCTATTATTAGCAAGCAGAGGAGAAACTTTTTAGTAAACTAATAGGATGGGAGGCATCTATAACAGAAAACAGCAATATCAAATGGCCTCCAGCCATGCCTGGTTACACATGCCTGTAATCTCAGCATTTGGGAAGTGGAGACAGGAGGATTCTATGAATTTGAACAGTGAGATCCAAGCCACACCTAGCTACATAGTGAAACCCTATCTAAAAAAACAAAAATTATACTATATTGACAGGTTCTCTTCCTCCCTGAAGTACCATTTGCAAAAGCTCCTTTATTTCAAAACTTTCACAGGTAGACTGTTACAAACCAGGGTGGAACAAAGTGTCAGCTACACCCAACACCAGCAGATGGGGTGATCATCACTTGGCACTTCTGAGCATCCTTCAGTGCCTAATCCACACATCAACAAAGGAATTCATAAGACCCTGAAGAAAGAGCCAAAGAAAATTGTGATTTAAAACAAAATTCCTAAGTGCCAAGTTTATTTATTTGTTACAATATTTTATTTATTTGCAATTGATGGGGAGGGGGAGGAAATGAGCACACCAGGGCCTGTTGCAAATGAGCTCCAGATGCATGTACCCCTTTGTGCATCTGGCTTTATGTGGGCACTAGGGAATCGAACCCAAACCATGAGGCTTTGCATACAAGCACCTTTAATCCTGAGCCATCTCTTCAGCAACTAAGTGCCAAGTTTATATCCCAAAACCCAGTAATACTTTGCAGATCTTTTATCATTGTCATTTTCAAATGACTTTCCTGTGACTTACATCTGGCTTTCTCCCAAGGTGTTAAATCCACATTTACTTTTCCAAATACTATCTCCATAGGTTTCATCACATTCTGTTATTTCTGGCGAGTCAGAAAAAGAATCAGCCGGGCGTGGTGGCACGCGCCTTTAATCCCAGCACTCAGAAGGCAGAGGTAAGAGGATCATCGTGAGTTCAAGGCCACCCTGACACTACAGAGTGAGTACCAAGTCAGCCTAGGCTAGAGTGAGACCCTACCTTGAAAAACCAAAAAAAAAAAAAAGAGAGAGAGAGAGAGAGAGAATCAATGTCAAATTAACCAAAAGAGGTTAAATCATTGTCAAAAATGAGGAGGTTGGGTGTGCTGGCCTATGCCTATATACCAGTACTCAAGAAGCTAGGATAGGATTTTGAGTTCAAGCCCAGCCTGGGCAAAATCATGATTTTTCAGGCTAGTCTGAGCTTCATAGCAAAACCCCTACCTCAAAAAAAGAGGGCGGGAAGAGAGTGAAATAAAGTGATAAGATCACTGTAAATGAGAACCTCTTTGACCCTCAGTCCTCGAGTGATAAATATCTATAACATTCCTTAAGGTAAAGATATTTTGAAAATAGAAATGATGGTATTCAAAACGATTGTGTTAAGAATATTACAAAGTGAATCAAGTTCTGCCAGAGCTGTTGTTTGTCTCACAGAGTCATTTCTGTAATGTCGCAAGCCTGGATGAAGGCCTCAAGAGGTCTTTTCTGATTAGAGTCATTACCACAAATAGAATAATAACCCTTCAAGAAAATCAGTGAAGAAATCAGCTTGCTAATCCAAAGCACAGAAATAACAGAGACTAAACACCCACCTAGATGGAACACCCCTAACAGCCAGCACGTTCAGAAAGATGGAGCAGCATAAGTGTTGGGGGGTAGAGCCACGTTGGATGAGTCTCCACCTCTGCTGCTACGTGGCTGCCCCCGAGCTCGGTGCTTGCCCCCAGCCTCAACCCACACCTGTAATATGTGGATAGAATACTGGACTTCGTCAATCCCACCAGTTTGTTGGAGGACTAAATGAGGTAAGTATGTAAACCTCTTAGTGAACTTTGCACACAGTAATTGCTCACTAATAATAGCCATTATTTTTTATTTTTAATTTTTTAATTTTTATTTAATTTTTTTTCAGAAATGGATCTGAAGCAGATGTCAATATTTTCCACCTAAGAATGTGCACATTAGGGCTAGGAGGATGGCTCAAGACATCTGATGAGATGAATAAAGCATTACTGTGCAAGCCTGCGCGCCCAAGTATGGATCTCCAGAACCCATGTAGAAGCCCGACTTATCATCAGTGTGCCAGCAACCTACAGCAAGAAAGGAGTTTCTGGGCCAGTTAACCTGAAGGGATGTTGCGGTCAGCTTCTGGTTGCTGGCAGAAATCACCGGATCAAGAGCAGCTGGTGGAGGAAAGGGTTTATTTTGGCTTACAGACTGGAGGGGAAGCTCCATGATGGCAGGGAGAAACGATAGCATGAGAAGACAGTGGACATCACCTCCTGGCCAACACCAGGTAGACAATAGCACCAGGAGAGTGTGCCAAACATTGGCAAGAGGAAGCTGGCTATAACACCCATAAGCCTGCCCCCAACAACGCATCACCTCCAGAAGGATCCAATTCCCAAATTGCCACCAGCTGGGGACCTAGCATTCAGAACACATAAGTTTATGGGGAACATCTGAATCAAATCACTACAAGGGAGCAATAACCAGTAAAGAGATCCTGCCTCGAAATGAGGTGGAAGGTTATAAGTGAAAGTCAAAAGTTGTCCTCTGATCTCCACAAATGTGCCATGGCTTACATGTGCCTGCACTCACACATGTGAACATGTGTGTGTGTATGTGTGTGTGTGTATATACGAAGAATGCAAACCTTTTTCTAGAAAGTCTCTACTTTTGTAACATTAAGAAATATGGATAGACTCATCAAAGAATTAATGTTCTTTTCCTCTTAAAGAGCCACAGCCAGAAATGTCACAGCGTTGATCTCCTCTGGCAAATATGCTCCATAGGACACAGCAAAGGTAAGTGTGGAAGAACAGAGAATGTCCCACTTGTCAACATCTACATCAGTGTCCCTTAGCAATGAGAACGGAGAGTCACAGATTCCATTAGCCCAGAGCTATCAAGGTATTGATGAGGTTGTGGGGAGACTTGTCCTTTATTGTAAGCTGCCTAGACACGCTTTCCTGATGGGGAAAGGGACCTGTGGTGTCCTCTGCATGCTTAAGTATCCTTAGAAATACTGGGAGGAGGGAAGGGGCCCATTAAACCAATTTTATCTTAGCCAAGGACTGCATCACATGTCTGAGATCAATATGACCCACAAGACATATAGGTGGTTGATAGAGAGTAAGTTATCTTTAGTAAATTAAGGTAGGAGGTGATGTGATTGGGGCTGGGAGGAGGCACACTCTCTTTTGAAAGATTAAGCCAGAAACTTCTCCACATAATTTGACACATCTCCAAAAAAAAGAAAAAAATGCTGTCTGCAACCGAATCTAAAATATGTTCCATTCCCTAGGGGGCCATTTGTCGCGTAGGCCAGCTAAATAGATGAGTCCTGCCACCTCCAACTCTAATTTTTTAAAGATTTTTTTAAAGGAACCATCTCCTAATAAATACCTATAAGCTGTACATCACTGATTTCAAAAGCCAACATATTGGCTATTGGTGTACAATTGTTTTCCCAAGTATGTAGAAGGGTGCTTAATTTTACTATGGACCTGATCAAGAGTCATTAGGAAAATAATACATATTCATGAGCACTGCATAGGAATATACATTATGTAGTATATACTTACAAGATGCAATTATACAACATATAATTATTTTTACTATATTTTATGCAATATATCATTTTAAATATAAATTAAATTACATTTAACTTAAAAGACTATTTAAAGAACTTTGATTTGACTCTTTTGGAAAGCAAATAAAAATGTTTTTGTAATTCAATCATCTGTTCAATTAGCCTGTCTTGTGAATTCACATTTGTGCTTTCTTAAAGAAAAACACTTTCACTATAATATATGAAAATATATATGCCTATGGATAGACACACTTGATAAATATTTACAGTTCCTTGAGAAACAAATTTTTTAAATTATTTTATTTATTTATGAAAGAAAACGAGGCCAATAGAGAGAGAATGGGCATGCCAGGGCCTCTAGCCACTGCAAATGAACTCTAGATGCATGTGCCACCTTGTGCATCTGGCTTTACGTGGGTGCTGGGGAATCAAAGCCAGGTCCTTAGGCTTTGCAGCACCTTAACCACTGAGCCATCTCTCCAGCCCAAGGAACAAAATTTTGAAATGTAAACGATTAGAAGAAAATCCAGAATTCTTGTAAGAGATAGGATGGGAAGCTCTGCTCTGTGGAGAGACATGTAGAGTGGAGTGAATGATGCTTGCTGAAAGGCATGAGCAGGCAGTGAGTTGAGGTGAACAAACACACCAAGATGGAATGAGGCTCTGGGCTGCAAGAGCTATGGCTATTATGCAGTTGCTGAAAAATGGAATGGAAACAAGATCTGAACTCTCACAGGTCTTTCCTGAAGAGTTTTTAAAATAATTATGAGGATTTAAAGCCAAAGTCTCATTTCTCAGTTGATTCACGGTCTTGAAAGCTTGCAGCTAACTTAACTGGAAGTTTATATATGTCTATATAACATGCACCTTTGCCATTACTGAGAACTGAAAAAGTGTGTTTTCCCCACTACAAAGTGCATTGTCCAAAAATCCCAGCATGCCTATGGTGTCGTCTCACCCTTCCAGATTGCTCATAGATCTAAATTCTATGTGAGTTTCCCAGGGA